>CP126893.1:135957500-136557500 GCA_030440675.1 Furcifer pardalis | reverse complement strand
ACATACATAACTTTTTTTCCTGACGTGCCAGAGCAAATCCAACTGCAGTTCTGTATCCAGCACATATAAATTACTATAAGAAACATATGTTCAACCCAGTAGCAGGGAAAATTTTGTTGTTGTTGTGTAGTGTAATCAAACATTTAATGTGTTTCCACATCAACTTGACAGGAGGAGTAATAAAATATCCATGCACTTTTTGCATGTTGGATGATAATGTTTCAGATGTAAGATGTTGTTGCTATTGAAAAGAGACTAAAAGCATTCATGAAATGCTAAAAGAATAACTAGAATTCACAAACAGCATATGTGGTACTTTAGCAGTAGTCCTTTAGTTTGAGTCCTTTAATCTCATAAACCCAGACAGTTCTTGAAATAGATAAATTTTTCCACCACCATGACATGATCCTGTGACTTCTATTACTCAAATAAACTAACAGGTAAGCACTCTTATGAAATAAATATTAAGACAGTTTCCTCAGCAACAGGAAAAGACCTAAAAACTTTCTTTAACTTTCATAGGTTTAACAAGTGAAACATGTGACATCTCCAACAAAGCTCATACTTTGTGTCTGCCTTAATTACTCTGTAATAGGAACGTTACAGAGTTTTGGGGAATAAAACTTTGAAGTTTTTAAATAAAGAAGCAAGGTCAGCTGCACATTACAATGTCAATACTGTACATCAGTCCATATATTTTTGGTTAAGTTCTTCATTCATTCTAGAAAAAAGCACATTTGAATTTGTTTTCTCCTTTTTTGTATGTTTTTGTGACAAAGCCACTCTGGTGTTATTACCAGTCTAGATGGAGTAAAACAGAGCTTCACAGCTTTGAGTGCCCAAAAATTTAAGTGGAAATCTTTTTGCAGTGGTTTGAATGTAGACAGCTTTTGCCTCATTGTATCAGTATGGAATGGATACTTCTTGAGTTTCCCAGATTCTTTGCTGCTAAAATACTCAGTGTAGCAATCAAAACTTGCCCCTCAATAAACATCCAGGACTTCATGAATTTGCAGGATCAATAACAAAGCAACTACAGCATTCATGTCATCACTTCATCTTGTGTTTTAAGTTTTTTTTTCCCCTACACGCACAGTGGAACAAGAAATCTGTATACATGAGAGAGAACTCCACAGAGCTGAGATGAAAGTAATCACAGTTGGTGACAGCACCTTCCTTTGATAATCATACATTTGTTTTGGATGGCAGCCAAGGGGCTCAAAAGAAGAAAAATGGAGAGGTGGGAAGATAAGCCAACAGATAATGACTTTCTCAAGCAACAGCTGTGACTTTCTAATCATTCCAGGAGGCAATACAGAAGCTTCCAAGGGAGTTTCATCCAGTATCTCTTCTGCATCCAATATATAAAAATCATACTTACTATCATTTTGAAGGATATATATTTTACCTTAAAACTGCTGTTTGTCAAGGGAATTACCACTTTCTAGAATACACATCAGCACTAAATATCTGAGAATAATTGTATTGTAGCCAGATTGTCTCCTAACATGTTTATAATTTTTCCTGCAAAATTAGAAGGATCGATTCATCAAAATCTGCCCCATTGTGTTGTGGATGATCTGATCTAAAAGTGCAGAGATTTGGGAAGGTGAAGACCTGGAAAGGAACAGGATAAATTCTAGTTGTGAAAGCAGAAGTCTGTTCTTGAGACATAGGATTTTTATCAATTGACAGGAACATGAATTTTTAGGAGAACCATAAAGCCTGATTTTGCTACTTTTAATAATGACCTTGTCAGGTTTTTTAAACATCAGGTGGAATCCTCTATTCTCAAGAGGGTATGAATAATCACCAAGATTAATTTATCTGACTCATCTCTGACCAATTTCAATAGTGACACAAGATACCAATCAGTGGATTGCAATGTCCTAAGGATTTATTCATCCCTCAGATGGTACAAACTGAAAAATATAAATAAGAACATAACTAGATATCATTCTGATCACTTCCACTTCTGAATATTCAAACAATGGTTTCAAAGTGTCAATCAAACTGCTGACCTGCCGACCTTCCAGTCGTCAAGTTCAGCATCTTAATTACTAAGCCACCTCAGTCGCCTTCATTTCACTCTTTAAAGATTTCCCTTGCTCGAAATCCAGTCGTATCTGACTCTAGGGTTCAGTGCTCATCTCTGTTTCAAAGCCAAAAAGCCAGCACTGTCTGCTTCTGCAGACATTTCTATGGTCATGTGGGCAGGCATAACTAGACACTGGAGTGCATGGAACACTGTTTACCTTCACTCTTTGGATCCACACAAATAGGTGCAACTACTTTCAAACATTTGAAGACAAATCAAAGGGGATGGGTTACAAATTGGTGCAAAGAAAATCAGGTGCTATTTATAAGGTAAATAACTTGGACCCAAATGGAACAGATGGTATTTGCACATCCTTCATTTTAATATTGATATTTTTAAATAATGTATAGTATACTAATATGAAACTCATTCAGAGTGGAACTTTATGCACTTATTGATTGCTCAAGGAGGATATATGAGCAGAAAATGAGAAACCACCAAAGTTTGCAAAAATATAAAAATATCCAACATATTCTAAAATGTTGATGCAGTAAAATGTTGGTTCAGTGATGACTAAGCATGCTCAACTGAAAAATAGAGAAGATGCCCTGACAAACATAAATTGTATGCTTTTCTATACAACCACAGGAAAGATACTGAGTGACTGGCAGCCCTTTGTCTCCAAAGATGAAAATGAACAGTGAAATCTACATATGCTGGGGTGAAATCTGAATCAAACTTCATTTAAAAAACTGCAGCCTCCATCAACAGAGCATCAGGTTAAGTCACATGATATTTACATCTTGCTAAAATAATTTTGGGATATTTCTGTTCTCCCTCCTGTCAGGCCCAGCCCATTGAAGAGTTCTGTAGACTTGAATGCATGACTCAGTATGCAGCAATATGTGCAGAGATTTCTTAATTTAGAGCAATTTGCTCCACAATATTGTTCCCTTTGCATATTTGCACAACAAGATTTCATTCAAAAATTGATGGTTACTCCAGAACAGGTACGTGCTAATTGGGGCCCTGTGCTGACTGCCCACATTTCAAATACAGTGGTACCTCAGATAAAGTTTACATCGGATAATGCTAAAATTGGATAACGTTGGGGAATTGCTTGCTGTTAGGTTTGTGTTTCTCCAGCCAAAGGCAAAGGCTAACAGCAAAGGATTTGTCCTGTAGGGGAGGCAGGGTGAATCTTTCTGATTTGCCTTCGGGTTGGGGGTTGAACAGGCGCCCATGTTCTACCCCCAACCAAAGGCCAAATTCAGAGAGATTCACCCTGCCTCCTCGCTGTTAGCCTTTGTCTTTTGCCTTTGGGTGGGGTGTTGAAAGGTGCCCATGTTCTACCACCAACCCAAAGGCAAAAGGCAAAGGCTAACAGCGAGGAGGCAGGGTGAATCTCTCTATCTTTTGCCTTTGGGTTGGGGGTCGAACCAGCTGTTTGTTTGTTTGTTTAACATTGTGGGATCAATGCATCGCAGAACGTTAAAAACCGGATAATGTTAAGACTTGTGGAACCAAGTCTTAATGTTATCCGAGGTACTAGCATATACAGTTTCAAGGTCATAGAGGCCAGGTTTTTTAAAATGTGTGTGTGTTTTTAATGTCTGAGTTTGTGCTGTTAGCCACCCAGACTAGGAAAATTGCCTAGCTGGGTGGAGTATAAGTATAATAAATATATAAATATATAAATAAATGTCTTATTGAAGATGACTGTGTGCTCAGTTAAATTATGGTTAGAATTTGAGAGTACTGATGGCTGTGTTGCTTGAGAGAGAGAGAGAAGGGTTACTCATTGAAATTTCAAGATGCTTGGTCCTGCCACTATAACACGAGGATGACTTCATTAAAGCATAGACCGATCCAAGCCTATCAGTAGTAGTAATCATGCCTTATTTGTCCCCAGGTTTGTTGGTTTAGAGAGGAAGAAAATACAGAAAATCAGAATTGCTAGATCCGGAGATCCATGTGTGGGAAGGAGGACGCAGTAGCCAATGTAGTTGAACCGAACAGCACGTTTGTTTATTGTGAGTCCAACATAACAACAACAACGGCTGGGAGGCAGGGGTTTAAATACCCTGCTTAGCCCAGCCCACCGGCCAATGGAATGCGGTGATTTTCCCGCCGCTGAACTTTTGAATATCCAACACCCCTTCCCCCCAGAATGGACTACGGCCCTATTTGCATACATAGTCATCTAGGTGACGGGGGCGTGTGCGAGTCCTACCAGACCTGCGCAGTTCAGTCGGCACCAGGGCATCGAGCGGAACGGACCTGTCACTCCCACTCTGCTCTGCCCAGGCTGGTTCCTGTTCCGGAGTGGCTGCGGTGGCTTCAGCGGTGACCGGGGGTGGACCTGCTTCTCCAGGTAAGTCCACCGGTGGCGGGACTAAGCTAGAGGGGGTGTCGTAGGATTGAACCGGATCGGTGACCGGTTCGACTAGGGCTGGTGTGTTTGAGTCGGCGGTGACTGGTTCGTCTGGAGCTATGTCGTCCTGCGTGTCGGAACCTGTCCGCCTCCTGAGCTGGTCGATATGGCGTTTCCATATTCAACCATCAGCAAGGTCGACCCTGTAGGTGTACGGACCCAGCATGTCACTTATGGTGCCCACCTCCCATGCCGGGCCGGCTGCAAAGTTTCTGGCGTAGACGGGGGTACCTGTGGGGAATGTGCGGGCCCTTGAGTGTCCCTCGCGGAACTTATCAGGGGAATACCGTAGGTGTAGGCGGTCCAAGTGGCAACGGAGTCTCCTGCCCATCAGGAGTTCTGCGGGTGCCTTTCCCGTGGCGGCACAGGGAAGATTATGCTGTGCTAGCAGGGATGTGTCTATTCTTTCCTGCCAGTCCCCCGGCCATAGCCTACCCAAAGCCTCCTTCGTGCTACGCACAAACATCTCGGCCTGCCCATTCCCTTGTGATCTGAATGGGGAAGTGAGTGCATGTCTGGTCCCTAAGGAAGCTAGGTACTGCTCGAATTCCGTGGCCATGAACTGAGGGCCATTATCCGAGACCAGGGTGTCTGGAATGCCGTGCGTGGCGAACAGCTGTCTGAGCACCTGGATGATTGCCTTAGCCGTGGTGTTCTTCATGAGCCTCACCTCTAGCCACTTTGAGTAGGCATCTATGACAATTAGGAATATCTGGCCGTGGAAAGGGCCCGCTAGATCAATGTGGAGTCTCTGCCACGGGCCCGAGGGTTGCTCCCATTCCCTGACTGGTGCTGCCGGGGGATTTGGTCGGGACAATTGGCAAGGGGCACACCTGCTCACCCACTCCTCTATGTCTTTATCAATCTGGGGCCACCACACATAGCTCCTTGCCAAACCCTTCATCTTTACCACCCCCGGATGGCTGGTGTGTAACGTTTCCAAAACTGCTATGCGTAACTTCTTGGGAATTACCACCCGATCTCCCCACAGCAAACATCCGCCCACACAACACAATTCATCCCTTTTGTCAAAGAATGTCTTGAACTCCCCTTCCCCCTTTACCGGCCAACCACCCTGGACCCAGCTGGTGACAGTCCGGAGTTCAGAGTCCCTCGCCGAAGCCCCGGCAACCACTGCTGAGGTGATGGGAGCAGAGTCCAAAACATCTAACAGGAGGACCGATGCCTCCCCCTGGTCTGCACCGTCCTGGTCTGGAAGGGGGCACCTGCTTAGTGCATCCGCGTTTCCCATGTGTTTCGCGGGGCGATAAGTTAGTGTGTAGGAGTAACCCGACAGAAACAGGGCCCAACGTTGCATACGGGGGGACAACGCGGATGGTGTTGGACGGTCCCCCGCCAATAGTCCTAACAGGGGTTTGTGGTCCGTGATGAGCTCAAAGTCCCGTCCGTAGAGGTAATCGTGGAATTTTCTTACCCCTGCCACAGCTGCTAACGCCTCCTTGTCAATCTGTCCGTAGTTCCGCTCCGTGGGTGACATCGTCCTAGAATAGTAGGCGATGGGTGCCTCCAGCCTGTTGGGCAGTCGGTGGGCGAGGACAGCACCAACGCCATAGGGAGAGGCGTCGCAGGCTAGGACGAGCGGCAGGGTGGCGTTATACTGGATCAGGAAGCTGTCCTGGGATAGGAGATTTTTCACAGTCTTAAACGCCGAATCTTGTTCAGGACCCCACTTCCACACTGCTTTGGCCACTAGAAGTCTATGGAGCGGCTCAGCAGCGGTAGCTTTGCCCTTAAGGAATGCCGCGTAGAAATTCAAGAGACCTAGGAAAGCCTGTAGCTCTTGCTTGTTTTTAGGGGCAGGGGCGTTTTGGATTGCTTTTACTTTGCCCTCGGTTGGGTGAATGCCGTTGCAGTCTATGTGGAACCCCAAAAATTCCACGGAGGGTACCCCCAGTAAGCACTTGTCCCATTTTACTCTCAGCCCAGCGGCCCTGAACTTCGCAAGGACGGCCGCGACTCTATCCTTGAGTTGCCCCGGGTTCTCCGCGATGATCAGGACGTCATCAAAATAGGGAACCACCCCCGGGAGGCCATGGAGGAGTCTCTCCATGGTGCTTTGGAAAAGTCCTGGCACGATGCTGACCCCAAATTGCAAACAGGTGCATTTGAACGCTCCCCGGTGGGTGACTATGGTCTGCGCCTCAGCCGTGGCATCGTCTACCGGTAACTGCTGGTACGCCTGTGCCAGGTCTAGTTTGGCAAAGATCTTTCCGGGGCCTAACGAATGCAGGCGCTTGGCTGTAGGGCTTTGCTAATGGTGCATTTGTAATCCGCACAAATCTGCACCGACCCATCCGGCTTAATGGGGGTTACTATGGGGGTCTCCCACCTGGCATGGTCGACTGAAACAAGTATCCCCTGGGCTACTAACTTGTCCAGTTCCTTCTCCACCCTGGGCTTGAGGGCCAATGGGACCCTCTGAGCCTTAAGGCGGATCGGGGCAACATTAAGGTTCAGAGAGAAAGAGATAGGGGACCCCACGTACTTGCCCAGTTCCTCTCCAAACATGTCCTGGAACTCTGCAATCAGGTCGTTCCACAGCGAGGTTCCCCTGGGCTGTTCAGTGGTGGTACTGTGGATGCCCGCGATGGTCAGACCCAGGGCCGGGAACCAGTTCGTTCCTAGGAGAGTCGGGAACTTTCTGTGGACGATGGTGATCGGTAGGGTTGGTTCCTTCCCGCCGTACTCGACACGGACGTGTTTCTGGCCGGCGATGGGGATGAATCTGCCTTGGCAATCCCTCACCCGGAGTCTTTGGGGGCTCAAGTCTGATTCTCGGAGGGAGGGGAAAGCTCGCTTCAACCAGCCCCAGAATATGATGGACACGGCGGCCCCCGAGTCGACTTCCATTTTGCAGTCTTGTCCGTCGATCCTGACCGTTGTGTAGATCTTTTTTCCTTTCTCCGTGTCGGCGTGGCCGATTGTGACTGTGTGTGCTTCGGCGTTTTCGAATCTTGCGCCATTGTTCGATTGGCGCCTCTGATTCGCCCAGTGGTTGGTGACCATCTTGCCTGGTGGGAGATTTTGAAACTGCCGGTCAGCTTGGCTTGCTGTTTGTCTCGTGCGGCAGGCCCTTGCAATATGCCTCCGTTTGTCACAGTGGCGGCAAATTGCATCTTTGAAACAGCAATGCGCCCTTTGATGGGGCCCACCGCAGCTGGCACAGCAGTGGCCGTTCCTACCCTGGCTTGCCCCGTCGGTCACGCACACGTCTGCCTCTTCGTCGTCCTCTACTTCGGGGACGGTATCTTCGTGGTGGATGGTGGCTGACCGTGGCGCCGACGGGGCTCGGTGGAGAGAGGACGTGGCCGATGAAGAGACCTCATAGGCTCTCACCTCATCCAACACGATGGCCAGAGACAGTTCTTTGCGGGCCAAGAGACGTCTTCTGAGTCTGGTGTCCACTACCCCGCGTATAATTTGCTCGATGAGAGCCTCCTCGAGATTCGCTCCAAATTCTGCAGGGATGGCGGCTGCTCGCAGGGTGGCTACAAACTCGCTCACGGGCTCCCCGTCCTTCTGATATCAGTCTCGGAAGTTGATCCTGTAGACATATTTCGATGGGGCCGGTGAGTAGTGCTCTTTGAGGGCGGTCTGCAAGGTCTGCCACGACACCACCATAATGGGTGTCGGGGCTACCAGCGCTTGGGCCACCTCGTAGACCTTCGCGCCGCAGTGGGTGAGGAAGAACGCCTTCTTCCTTTCTTCCGAAATTTCTCCCAGCTCGGCGGCCAGAAGAGAGAACTCGAAGCGGTCCAGGTAGCTCTCCCACCTCTCATCCTTTGGCTGGAAAGGTGGCGGGGCAGTGTATGTAGCCATGGCGTTGTGCCGATTCAGCTGGCTCGATGTTTCCTTGCGGTTCTGGCTCGATCCTCAGAATCCCACCTTCGTCGCCAGTGCTAGATCTGGAGATCCATGTGTGGGAAGGAGGACGCAGTAGCCAATGTAGTTGAACCGAACAGCACGTTTGTTTATTGTGAGTCCAACATAACAACAACAACAACGGCTGGGAGGCAGGGGTTTAAATACCCTGCTTAGCCCAGCCCACCGGCCAATGGGATGTGGCAATTTTCCCGCCGCTGAACTTTTGAATATCCAACAAGAATGACACAACATTCGATAGTTATCTACAGGAATGACATTTGTTGCATTTTACCTTTCAATAAAGAAGTATTTTGTGGCCTCTGTTTTTCAGGGTTGTTTTTACATGTTTACACTGATTCTTTGTTTTGTTTCTAAATGGAGTCTTGTTTTGAAATGCTCAAATTTCCCAAGAGATCTCAACTTAATTTTCTGAGCAGCTGGCCATTATGTGGGTAGACTGCATAACTGAAACAGAATAGCTGAGGTACTGTAAAAAAACAACAACCTGGTAACATGATGATTTCTTTTTACAATGATTTCTCTTCACTTTTCTTGTTGGAAGATTGGCGCACAAAAGATGGACCATTATTCATGTTCAATGAAATCCAAATGGTAATACTTTTAGAATATAACCTATGAAAATCCATTTTCAATATACAACCTGCCTTCTAAATTAGAAGGTAGCAAAAATACTGGAAAATTGCAACCCTTTTGACCTTATCTGTCAGAAATGCTTGTTTGAGAAAATTAATCATCAGACTGTCTCAGCCTGATGAGTCATTAAGCCTACCATGCTGAAGAACCAATTTGCTTTGATCTTGTACATTATTTATTCATGACATCATGGAAAGAAAAGTGAAGGGGAAAGCAGGTGCCATTTTATGATAAAAATAGAAAACAGACACCTAATTTGAATGTATTTTTTTAGAATAATATTGCTATGTATTTTCAGATTTTTGGTGGGTCTGTTGCTGGTAAAATGCAGCAGCAGCAATTCTTCTGAGTTGCTCATCTGTGGGTTTTTAATGTATTTTGCAATGCTTCTGAGTCTGTGGTTATTACTATGGAGTTGCTACAACAGCTCCTGAGACTCTGTCTTTTTATCAATAATTGGTTTTTTAACTTGATGAGGGAAAGATACCAGCTGAAATGTTTACCAGTTGCTCTGGACTGTTAACTCCATACTTTAATTAAAACATTAGAAAGGAGCCTCATTCGGGCATCCCCTAAAAATCCTTTCAACCCAGAGTAATCTCTAACATGAAATTATTATTATCTTCTCATTGACTGCCTCACTTGGAGATCGTGTGCTGAAATAGTTGCTGTTGCTTCTGTGTTCTGTTGCAAAGTCTGTTAATTTATCTTTTTAACCCAAAATACTGCTTTAACAGTAATTAGTTCAAGTTATCTAATTTTATTTTATACTGAAAGACTTTTCAGTTGTGCTGTCTCCCAGTTGTGCTGTATTAGCAACTACAGCTGGCTGTGCAAAACCCTAAAGCCTAAAGGTGGAGCTTCTGTTCCACTAAAAATAAATTTAGTGTCAGAAATTACTCTAGGTTGAAAGGATCTTTGCTGGAGAAACTCCACTCAGGGGATGCCTGAATGAGGCTCCTTTCATGTCCCCAAGATCCCTCATACAACACTCAGATATCAAACCCCAACCTTCCAGTCTTCAACCTCAGCGTCTTAACCACTAACCCACCGTAGTGCTGCTGAGCCATGAAGAAACTTCTACAAAGCATCTGAATGACACGGAGAAAGCTTTCCTGCATTTGCAAAGATCCTGATGCACCAGTGTAGTGAAAAGCAGAACTAAAAGGTTAGCTCTCACACTCCAACAAACAGTTCTATCTTCATTTTCCTAGCTATCTTTTGTGTTCTCTAGCTTGTAACTGTGGCATATCAGACTATACGGGGCATATCAGACTATTCAGTGTTATAATACTTCAGTTCTGAAATAATGGGGTAAAAGGCAAGACAATTGTTGTAAGTTGTTTACCAGCTGTTGGTTTAGTTGTATCATTGCAGCATCTCTTTGTTTTTTGTTTTTAAATTTATTACCTCGAATTTAATTTAATTTTACCCCAATGTAATTTAATATTATCTCAACTAAACCAGGCCTTTATGAATCTATTCAAGCAGCATATCAACGCTCCAATTTTGCTAGCAGGTTATATGATTTTCAGAATAGGGAAATACAACTATACTGTATAATGAAAGATGGTTTAGAACCCCATTTCAAGACTTAAATTGTCTCCCTGTTAGGAATTCTAAGAACTCAGGGGATTAACAAAACAGGACAATCTTTCTTTGGCCTCATTAACAAATATTACCTCTATATACAAAGTGACAGACCCATATAAATAAAATTAGCATTTATTCAACCAAATGACAAACTCAATGACTACATGATTCTCTCACACTCAGGACTACCTCACTTCAAAAATTCAAAAATACTGTACTTAAAATAAATAAAAATAAAAATAAAAATGTGACTGATTCTTAGAAAAATAGGTCAATCTTAGAAGAAATCAATCCTGATTGCTCCTTAGAAGGTCAAATAGTAAAGATGAAGCTAAATTACTTTGGACATCAAATGAGAAGAGAGGATTCACTTGAGAAAGCCTTGATGCTTGGAAAGGTGGAGGGCAACAGAAGAAGGGGGCAGTCAAAAATGAGATGGCTAGATGGTATTGTAGATGCAGTGGGCACAAAGCTGGGTGGGCTGAGGAGGATGGTGGAGGACAGAGGTGCCTGGCGGGCAATGGTCCACGGGGTCACAAAGGGTTGGAATCAACTGTGTGACTGAACAACAACAAAATGTACTTACTAGACCTGAGAGTGAGCATATGGCAACTCAGTTAGATCTCTCCCTACTAATCAGGTAAAAGTTAGTAATGAACAACAAGAAGGATCTGATAATCTAAGGAAAGAGAAGGTTGCACTGAACAGGAAACCTACAAGCATGGATTTACTCATTTCTAATGTTGCCCAAGTTGCTCGTCTTAAGAGAAGTTTTTTTTTTACTATTTTCAGACCCTCTAATGGTCACTTGCACATCATGCTATCAAGGATTGGCTGATTCTCAGTGTTTCATCAGAAGAATATCTTGGAATAAGCAATAAGACTGAGACAAGAATAGTCACTAGAAAACTACTCTTCTTATATCCGTCTGTGTAGAGAGCATATTATAGAAGAAAAAGCAAGAGCATCTAAAGAAATCTTTGTTAGAGCAGGCCTTACCAGATGTGAAGAGAAGTACAACTAGATTCTGGCCATTAGTGTTAATGAGAACTAGGGCTTATTCTGGTACCCAGACAACCAAATAAGTTCCATAAAAGAACTTGCTCAGCTACCAAGTGGGAGCTTGCCATTTCTCTCTCTGTGTGTGTGTTCAAAAGATGCTGTGGATCCCTTGCTTCACAGTGTGTGGTATTTTTACCCACTAAAACCACCTCCTATTACAACCTGCCACCAGTGGTGTGCAGCAACATGTTCACACCCAGGAGGGGGTAGCAAAATTGGGTGGCCTTTGGGAAGGTGGGTTAGCAAAAATGGGTGGCCATACCCACCTCCCTGCCCTGCCCCATCAGGTTTTGTCCCTGCAAGTGGTTCAAGGTCTCCCTTGCTCAAAAGCCAGTCATATCTGACTCTAGGCTGCAGTGCTCATCTCCATTTACAGCCAAAGAGCCAGTGCTGCCTGTGTTTGCAGATGTATATATGGCCATATGGCAGGAATGACTAGATCACCCATTACGTAGGCTCCGCCAATGGCATAGGCTCCACCCACAATGTAGGCTCCACCTACAATGTAGGTTCCACCCATGGTGTGATAGCAAATTTTTTTGCTGTCTACCACTGCCTGCCACCCCGTAGAAACACCATCAGGCATTACTTTATGGAGGGCAGACTGCCTGTTTAAAACCTCCTCCAATTTGGCTACTCACCCTCCTCCTCTATGCCTCTGGCTGTCCTCTTCTCAGTTTCTCTACACGTCTAAGTTCTAGTATGACCCTGGCCACATAATTAGACATCGTGACCCAGATAGTCTCCCTGCTCAACATCTCACCAATGATGTCTTCCGGAGACAGCTGTAGTTGAAAATGCCTCTGTAGAATTTCCTATTCTACATCAAAATGTGGACAGTGGGGAAAAAAACATGTGCTCCATGTCTTCCTGCATGGGCTAGCAGACAGGGAACAAAGCATTATCATCCAGCCTAAAGCAGTGTTGGTAGGCTCTGAAGCAACCATGCCCTGTCAGCAGCTGTGTAAGGTAATAATCCACTTCTCCATGCATTGACCATGCATTAATGTCCAGGATAAGATGATGGGTCCACCATCCCAGATCTGCTGCCATTGTGCTGTCCTCTCTGCTCTGGCTTCCGTGGCAATTGTGTGTCATGTCAACTGATTTTCTTTCCTTTGCCAGTAAATCTCTGCCCATCCCGCTTCCATTAGATGGATCAGATACATACTGGCAATCATACACATGACATCTTAAGAGACTGTTTGAAATGCCTGAGCCACCTGCAGGGCACTCCTACAGTATATTGAAGTCATTTGTTGCACGTATGATGTCCCTGCCATGGCTTCCAACCAGATCGGGCCTCCAATATTTGGCATGATCCTGGAACTAACAACGCTCGAGAGGAGTCTTCAGTGAGTCTGCTGCGGGCCTCAGTGAGTGAGTGAGTGAGTGTTGGAGAAGGCAACAAATAGCTTAATAGGCTGCAAACAACCCACTCAACCACCCTAAGGTTTATTATGAGATGAGCTGGTCATTTCAGGCCTGGGTAGGAATTTTTGCCCATGCTCCAGTTTGGTTTAGGGGGCAGGTGAATTTTTGCCTGTCTCACACTGATGTCCTTTGGGCACCATGGGATAATTGTGTGGCCATCTTAAATAGGTCACAACTGGTGGGTAGTGTGGTAGGATTGTGGCTTTGGTGAAGTCCCAGGATACATAGTGAGTGGGTCCCAATGTGACCAACATCCAGGATACCAGGATCCCAAAATTCAGTTTTGGGATGGGAAGGTGGCACTGGTAGCCTGCTAATGATGCTACCACCTAAGGTCCTGAGGCTTGGGTGGTGGATCAGTTGCCATCCAGGAGTGTGCTGCCATTAGACAGCATGGTTTTGGGGCTTGGGACTCACCCAGGAGGGAGCAGGAGCAGGGGTAAGACAGAATCCCCTGGCTCCGACCCAGGACATCATGCTACATAATTCCCACTGCAGAAAGAGATTCTAATCCTAGTTAAAGTAAATAATCAACCCCATATATCATGTCTATGTCTTTGTTCCAGGATTGGGTAGACAATAACAGGCCCACTTTTCATCATTGTAGACCAGAGGTTGGCAACTTTTAAAGTCGGGGGCCAGGTCATGCTTCCTCAGACAGTTGGGAATGCCAGACTGGTGGTCCACCCACCTTAAACACTGCCGTAAACTCATCCACAACTGCCATAAATGCATCCACGGCTGCCATAAATGCATCTGCAGCCCCCGTAAATGCATCCGTGTGTGCTGTAAATGTATCTGCAGCTGCTTCTGGTGGTAGCAGTGGCAGTGGCCATGACGGCAGTGGCAGTGGCAGCAGTGGTGGTTGGAGTGAGGGCAGGGGCAGATTATTTGGTGCTGTGGGTTGCTGATCCATGCTCTAGACCAGGGGTGCCCAAACTTTTTGGGCCGTGGGCCGATCATGTGGTTCAGCGAGCCAGTCACTAATGAGATAGGCTGGACTCCCTTTCTCTCTTATCCTGTCCTGACTGGGACCCAGTTACTCCTGATGAAATAAATAACCTGAATATATCTTGGCCTAATGACAAAGCTCCTAGAAAGATTATATAGAGAGGATAGGCTCCTAGGAGAACTTTATAAATCAAATACCACCTGGTGGTGTGCAGCACTTGCTACAGTTTCCACCTATATAAATCAGCTTGGGAAAATACCTCAAGGCTAGGGAGTAAACATTATTATTCTTATTAACAAAAGAGGCTCCAAAGCTGAGCTAAATAATTTAAAGGCCTAAAGTCGCCTCAATATAGCTTCTCAACTCCATTCTAAATATCTGCTAGGTAAATAAGAGTGTTGGGCTGTGGAAAAATCAGTAATAGCAGAAGATGTGGCAGTGTTTCAAAAGGGTAAATACACACTTGAAGCTGAAACTCAAGTGCTTTGGCCATCAAATGAGAAGACAGGACTTGCTTGAGAAAGCCTTGATGCTGGGAAAGTTTGAGGGCAAAAGAAGAAGGGGATGGCAGAGAATGAGATGGCTAGATGGTATTGTTGATGCAGTGGGCACAGAACTGGGCGGGTTGAGGAGGATGGTGGAGGATAGGGGTGCCTGGCGTGCAGTGGTCCATGGGGGTTGCAAAGGGTTGGACTCGATGATGTGACTGAAAAACAAATTAAACCTTAATTTAAAGATTTTCATTGTGATGTCTCAGCCGTCTTCCATTTAGATGAAACATAAATGAAAAGTCAAGGGGACAACTGAAAACCCTCCAACAAATAAAAATGTTCTTTGATATGATTCTTTTAAAATGCATGAAAGTAAAACTTACAATACTGTTTGCCTTAGTCCTACACAACATATTATTCACTGGAATAGTGGGTCTAGGCTTGCCAAAAAATCTTGCCCAAGTCTGCACTCATGGGAATTGCTTCATCAAAATGTAGATCAATGTCTGTAGAATAGCCAGAGTGAAAGAGTCTCCTTCTATGATTTCAGAATTGATCAATTTATGGACTTTTTTCTTAAACTAAAACAAGACCTATTTCTGATATTTTAATTGCAATGAAGGAATAGATAGCTATGTTGAACATTGTCTTCAGCCTAAAATCTGACAATTGGTACCCCCCCCAAAAAAAATGTGGAAGAAGATAAACTGTGATAAATATCTATTAGAACAATATCACAGGACAGCAGCTTTGGCCCTGAGCATCTCTGCAGCAGAGTATGCTGCTCCAGTATGGAGCACATCTACACATGAAACAAGACAACATTGCTGTTAATGAAACAATATGAATAGTGACAGGATGCTTTAATTCTACACCAGTTGAGAATATATATTCACTTGTTGGTATCGCTCCACCTAAGATAAGGAGAGAAATAGCAGCAGATGTCAAAAGAACTAAGTAAGAGAATGACCCTCAACATCCTCTGAACATATATGTGCCTCAGGTCTGCCAACTCAGATCCAGGAAGAGTTTTAGAGCATGAAAAAAACATTCTTGAGGGCATGCAAGAGCAAATTAAAATCAGAAGATGGAGGAATGAGTTTACAGGACAAGAAATAACATAAAAGGAGGATATGGCTGAGGAACCCAACCTCCCCTATTTCACTTGGTGGACCCTGAATAGGCTGAGGGTTGGAGTCCCTAAATGTAAGGTAAACATGCTCAAGTGGGGGATGATGGTGAACAACAATATGCTGTGTAACTGTGGTTGTTGTTGTTCAGTCACACAGTCGATTCCGACCCTTTTCGACACTATGGACCACTGTCCACCAGGCACCTCTGTCCTCAGAATCCGGATAATTTGTTGATCTGCTGATTACTATCAGGAACATGTACCAATGTGGATTTAAGCTTGCCAAATGACAAAGCCAAGAAGATGGCTTCATTTTGGGATTTTTAATTCTGCCCTAGGTACAAAAAAGAAGCAAAATGCATTGCTTGTGATCACAAAACATTGATTTTTAAAAGGGGAAAACAATGTGTATATTCAGTGGGGTAGAAGATATTCAAGTATAATTTCCACATTGGTTTTATGTCAGAAATATTCCTTTATACTGAAAAGTCATATAGCTGGTTCAACTTACTTATCCTTGACCTTTTCTAATAGTCTTGTCTGATGTCTTTGGTAATTCAGACTTTGATAGTACTACAGATACAGTGTTGTGTTCTAATGCTGCATTGGCCCTCAGCCATATTTCTAATGTTCAGGCATACATGAAGAAAATGTATTCAGAAGTCTTTAGCTCAAAAACATAGCAAGACATGATGAAGCCATACAAAAATTGATGAATAATGCTATTTCTTCAATAATTTCCACATTGGTTTTATGTCACACATATTTCTTTATACTGTAAAGGCATATTGCTGGTTCACTATAGACAGCACTCCAAAAACAGTAAGTGTGATTTAAAAAAAAAACACAAAAAATACCAGGGTACCATAGATAGAGGTTGTTGCATAACCCATCTGGCCACACATCTTGAGTGTCTTAGTTGGTACTTTTCTTAGGAAACAGAGTGAAGATTCAAGCTCCCGCCCCAGTGCTTCAACCTGTTAGAGATTTTTCCTGGTGGTATGTGTGTCAGCATAGCAGAGTAGCAATTAGGCTTTTGCACAGCAAAAGGTTCGGGTGCAAAGACACACACACATACAGCTTCAGTGAATAGTGCAGTTTACTTGTGAGTGAGGGAAAGACAACAAACACAGAACTTTATACACCGGTACCAGTCTGTCTCCAAGCCCCACAGTTGCAACAGAGCTTGGAATCCCCTGATGGCTCTAGTCCAAAAGGCATGTACAGAGTCCTGGTAGCAAAAGCACTGACTGCAGGTTGCCAACGTCAGTGTGCTTCTCCTCAGTTATGAAGTACCTGATAGTTCTCAGAGGAACTGAGCTTCACGCAGCACGTCTTTCTCCTTTCGAGTCAGTGATCAGTCCGTCACAGTTCTTCAGCAGTTCTTCCTTCACAGTAGAATACCCTCCTCAGCAGTTTGCCCTCCTCAGTATAACCTTCCCCAGTTGGCCATAGTTATACCGTGCTGTTGCTATGCTATACCACTAAGTGGCTACAGTTGTGCTGCTGCTGAGGCACATATGCCAGGTAGACACAGCCGTGTAATCAGTCTGTGCCTCAATCCCAAACACCTGTGTTTAAGGCTCTGCAAGAGTTTTAAATCTATACTAACACATTGGGCAGGAATCGCCACGATGTGGTGAGTGGGCGGCTATATAAATATGAATTATAAATAAATAAATAAATAAATAAATAAATCTTTGTACAATACCACTCAAAATGCCCTAACACAACTTACTGAGCTAATCTATTTATTTTTAAAAATATTTTAGAATTGCTTTATACAGCTCTGTAACTCACTCTAAAATCCTGCGATATGGAGTGGCCTATAATGTTTATAAACAAACAAGCCTAGTGAGCTATGCAAGATTCAAGCTGTAGTTTAGATTGCAGCATTTTTGTATGGCTTCATTATGTCTTGCTATGCTTTTGACCTAAAGACTCCTAAATACATTTTCTTCATGTATGCCTGAACATTAGAAATGTGGCTGAGGGCCAATGCAGCATTAGAACACAACACTGTATCTGCAGTACTATCAAAGTCTGAATTACCAAAGACATCAGACAAGACTATTAGAAAAGGTCAAGGATAAATAAGTTGCTTAATTAGGGTAAAGCATAAAGGTGAGGAAGTGAGGAGATTTTAAACAGCAGCTAGTTGAAATGGCTCAGAGCAATCTGGGCAAGGAATCACAAGCATACATTTTCATTTTAGCAAGCTAAATTGCTGTTCGGGTGTCTGATGCTTCTCTGCATGTTCCGTGAGATATAGAAGAACTGTGTATTTGGGAGTGTTCTGTAATCAATAAATTTGCTCAAGGTAAATTTAGCATGAACACCAACATAAAAGTTTATTTTAGTCAACTAGATCATTGTTCAGCTATATAATGGCCTTCATTCAGCTATATATAAACAAGAACACTGCAAAGCCAACAAAAGCTACATGAGTGAGTTCTGTGTAATTCAATTTGCACATAGGTCTTTTATGTTTTGCAGTATGATCTCACGACATACTTGAGGCTACCTGCTGAGTTCTTACAATGATGTAATTATACAGTTATGCCTGTGTCCCACCATATTGCATAGCTTTAAGACAGTGTAGAATTTTAACACCATCCTTTCGAAAGGGTGGGTTGTTAAAGACACATTTAGCTTCATTATGAAGATGACATCAAACACCAAAATTGGAAGTGCATTTATTGATAATGCAGTTACAGTGCACACCAGATGATGCTCCCATTCTTTAGGGTGTTTACTAAATCAATTCATGACTTTTTCATTTAGCCCCAGCATCGGTTTAATGATTGCTTCAATACAAACGCTGACAAAGTCAAGAGTTTGTACATCAGATTTTCTCTGTTTCCCATTACTTCTTTTCTTATCTGCCTATTGAAATCTGTTATACATTACTGTGGATGTCCTATGCTTTTTTTGTGAGAAAGGACTAGAAATCCCATAATTCTGCATTCTGGGATATCCACTTGACAGGCAGAGATTTAGAGATACCTACATGTTGCTCATCTGAGGGGAGAACTACGTTGGATGACTTCATTGATTACTATCTAGCTTCATTGATTACTATCATTCATTCATTACTATCATTCATTCATTACTATCTATCTTCCTGTTCAAAAAGAAGGTTTTCAGACTTGATGTCTTAATATGATTTTTTTTTAACTTGGGGAGGTCAGTCCTTGTTCTGGCACCCTACTTAACCACTCTGGCTTCAGGAATTCTTTTCTACACATGATAGGAATCTGCTTGTTATTATGACTGCCACTTTTCATAGATGGATTCAAATGACAAATAGCTTAGTTTGACACAAGTTCATTGAGAGGTTAAGTGTTAGAAAGTCCTCAATATAAATGCAGCATATTAGAAGCAAATAGGGTGCTTCAGTTTTATCAACTTTCCCCAAGAACCCTTGTCTTTCTATTTGCCTCTATCTGGGTAAAGTTCAAAACAGTTTATCTCTTCCTCTGCCTTTTAACACCCCCCCTCCCATTTCTTATAATAGATGTAGAATGTCACTTTGTGAAAGTAGTTAAGCAATTTTCAGTAATTAAAGAAAACAATTCCAAAGGTTATGAAGAGGCATTAATGTTCTTTTTGTCAAGTCCATTATGTTATATCAACTGCTTGGTGATAGGCCCAATTATTTTTATGTAATAAATTTTCCAAATTAGATTGGCACAATCTTTGTCTACCTCATTAAACTTTCAAGACCCTATTTAACGTAATTCACTATTCTTATACTATGTCAGCTTTTCACATATTTTCCCCATCAGTAATTTTTCTTAAAATCAGTATAAAGCCCCATTTTGCATGTGTGACCATAAATATGAACACAAGTATTAGAATTAGTGGTGGCAGAGAATTGTGTTTCACTTCCTTTTTTTCATTTAAAAAAATCCCAGTCTTAATATTTAGGCTACAAGGAACATGCAATATGGAAGAAGCTAAAATTAGAAAAGCTAACCCTGCAAGTGCAAATAAGAATAATAAAAACAATGCTGGTATGTTCCAGTAATCATTTAAAAATGCCACAAAAGTCAAGGGGTAGATTAATATTTTTTTTTTGGGGGGGCATGGGGTATTCAAACATGAAGCAGTCTTAACTTTCCCTACATAATAATATTATTGCGGTGATTATGTTAACTAGATTCTTCAAATCCCACTTGCATTTTCTTTCCATCCTCCATTTGTACAATTTTACATTTAAGATTTTAATTTGTATTCTTGTACTGAAATATGGGTACATTTTTTAATCAGGGTACATTTGTTCTCAGAACATTTCTCAGTGGATGGGAAAACATCACTTTGGTAATGATGGCCAACTCTCTCTCTCCTTTCCATCTAAATCTGAAGATGCTGTTTTGGTTTTAGATCTGTGTCTAGTGTCAATAATGGATTGGATAAGAGTGACTAAACTGAATCCAGAAAAGACAGTGTAACTCTGGGTCAGCTGAAAGATCTATCAAGGAGTAGGTATCCAGCCTGTATTGGATCTGGTTCAGAGGCGTAGCTACCGCCGTAGCTGCCGTATCAATTATACGGGGGCCCCGGTCCACGGGGCCCCCCAACGTGCGTAAGCAAAACAAATCTTTACCCTTCCTAAGGGCCCCCAAACAAATTTTTATACGGGGCCCCGCCAAGGCATGCTACTCTTCTGATCTGGTTTTACTCCTTATAAAAACACAGATGTGCAGCTTGGGTGTGCTTCTAGATTTGTGTCTGAGCCTTGTGCCCAGATTTCAGTAGTGGCCTGGAGTGCATTTGCACAGTGAAAATTAGTGTTTAGTAATGTTTTTATGCACCATTTTAAATAAGATTTTTGTTTAATTCTCTTTCAGTATGGTACTATTATTAGCTTTTATATTGTCTTTTCTAATGATGTAAGCCACCTTTAGTCTTTTATGGGAGAAAGGCAGGATAAAAATACCTTAAACAAACAAAACAATATCCCCTTCACTTAAAATGGTCAAATCCAACAAAATTATTTGCCACCCTAGTCATTCTTGTTCGGGATTACACCACAATAAAAGCACAGATGAGCCAAAAAAACTTTCCAGGTTTAAGGACCTATATCCAGTGGTGGGCAGGAGCCGGTTTGGACTAGTTATACCGAACCGGTAGTTACAATCCAGGGTGGTCTTGGGGGGGGGGTAGTAACCCTCCTAGGTGACCACCCGGGGTGGTTACTTTTTGGGGAGGTGACCCATTCGGTCGCCTCTCCGGCTGCCCTTTATTGCAGCCCAAAATGGCTGCTGGTAAGTGTGCATGCATCAAAATACTATTTGATGCATGTGCACTGAATACTTGAGGTGCACATGCATCAAATGGTATTTTGACACATGTGCACTTACCAGCAGCCATTTTGGGCTGCAGTGAAGGGTGTGGCGGCTGGCTATTGAGGCCTTCAGTGGCCACTTCGGAGGTTCAGCGGCAGTGGCGGCCTTCGCTCGAGTCGCTCCATGGCACGCTGCCATGCCACACTGCCTCCCTGCACCTCCGCGCCACCCCACCAGCCCTGCACCACTGCCACTCACTGCCGCTCGTCCATTGCTGCTGCTCATCCAACACCACTGATGCCGCTGCCTGCCACCACTGGTCCTTTGCTGCTGCCATGCCGTTGCACCAGGCCATGTCATGGCACACCACTGGGCCGGGCTGTGCTGCCGAGCCTGGCCAGGCCAGGCCAGGCTAGTCATGGAATTTTATCATGAAGAAAGTGAAAGCAGACAAAATAAGAACAATGACCGATCACCAACTCCACACTCCTACCTACCTACAAATAGGTCCCAGGGGAAGCTGTAGGGCCAACTGTCAGGAAAGTATGCAAAGGATTAAAATTAAACAGGGAAGGAAGAAAACCCATCAATTACAGACCTTAATAAAGCCCATTTATAGCTGCTGCACACCAGAGGGAATTAGCCTATGAAGTTTGGTATCATTGATTTCTTCTGTAACATAACCTGAGTTAGATTGCATGTCATGGCTCATGTCTGCTGGTTACCTCTCTATCAGATCACCATCGCAACTATTAACTCTGCTATGCTAATGTGACCAATATTTGCAAAAATGATGACTACATGTTAATCTAATGTCTCTGTTTTTGCTTCAGGCAATCCTGCTAGGAACTGAGATTTATAACAGTCTAAACTTCTGATTGTAGTGTTGTTAGTTTCCCTGACCCACATAAACTTCTTCACCACACTTTTCATTCAAGAAGGGGAAGATGTAAGCAAAATGTAAAGTTAAAATGTGGAAGTAATAATCATGGCTTTTTTCACACATGAGGTCTAACACTAAATCCAGCTGTTTCCATCTCCCTATTATTAACGGACTGGATAACAACATACTGCATGACTACAGCAACAAATATATTGGGATTTGCTGCTCTTCTACAATGGGCAAATCCAAAGTACTTTTTGTTTGATGGAAATGTCACTTGGAATCTCCCTGGCACTTTTTATTCACAAAGCAGCTTTTCTCTCTTTCATTTTTTGAGTGGGGACTTCTTCTTTTTTCTTGCCATATTTCAAGAGGGCTTTTCACCCCTTGTGTCTATGTAAAGATAGCAGACATTTCTAGAGAGGAGAAGGAGTGAAGAGTGGAAGAAGAACCAGGAAAGAGAGTGAGGAGTGGGTTATGTGCGTGTGTGTGAGGGGAAAATGGAGACAAAGAGGCTGGAGAAACAGAAAACATTCACAGAACTTGGTGCTATTCCCACCTTAGGGCATCAGCAGCTCTAGGAAGGAGGAGAAGCAGAAGAAGGCAGGGAAGCTGTAGTGGCTATTGCTACTGTTGCTGTGGTTTGTGGTGGACCTGTGTTCCAGCAGCATCCCAGTAGCAAGATGAGCCTGTCAACCAGGTGTGCACAGTCTGAGCTCAGAGTAGTGGTAGCAATGATGGAACAATTCATCCTGTAAGTCCAATGTAGGCACTTGTTACATTTCCCATTGTAATTGACATTACGAATCAAATCACAGCAGAACCAGATCACTCCGATTCAGCTTCCTAATGTAATCATACCCTCAATGAAAGGAAGTACATGACTGAAGATCCAGGAGCTGGGGTATAAATTCCCAACTGTATCTTGAATGAGAAGAACCAGCCTTATGGTCCAGGGGAAGCTACACAATCCCAGAATGCACCCAGAAGAAGGAAATGGTAAACCCCTGCCAATATCTATATTTAGAAATCCCTGGAAAAGGTCACAATAAGTCAAAACTGGCAAAAATAACAATTCCATTGGAATCTGAAAATTGTGTTAATCCTGATAAATATAAGTATTACTGCTATGGTATTTGTGAAGTACAAAAATGATACATTAAAAGTCATAGTAATATTGTTGGGAATAAAATGTGTAACTTTCAATAAAATACATTCTCACTGGAAAATCTTGTGTTCAACATAGATTACTTCTGCATCTTAAAAGAGTACATTTATTACAAACAGAACCACTAGTTTAAGCAACATATCTACTACTATTTCTCTGATCCAACTCATGGTGGCTAGTGACATTGCATATCAAATGCACAATTTGAGATATTCTGTCATAGATCTGTATATCATGTAGTTTGAGTCTGAGGTAAAGTCCCAATTTCCGCATTTTTGTAAATGAAATCAAATGTTATGCATGTGGAGCACAAAATTAGCCATTTTTCATTTTCCCTTTTTTGATTATTATCCATTATGATTTTACAGATATCACTAGAGGGAGCTAATAGCCTTTCAAGCCGAAAACAAATAGCACTGGAGATTTTCATATGGGGTTTATGCACCTACTGTTCACTTTTTCCCCTTCTCTGTGCTGTCCTCCTCACATTACCATGGAATTCAACTTTCTTTACTAGATGTCACTGACTTAAGAATTTCCAATTATTGTACCACATCTGCTCAGGTGAACTGATCTGGCCCTAGTTGTAGGCCTCTTTTTACACTTAACAGGTGGTCCCAGACGAAAGTCCAAATTCAGATACACTTAAAATATGTGCATAGTTACTGTTGCCCAAAAGCTGGGCAGGCCTGGTTCATCTGGAGCAAACAGAACCCAATAACCACAATCAGTCTTTTTCTTTAGAAGGAAAAGACCAAATTTATTGGCTACAGAAGTAGTTCCTTGTCTAGCACTGAGAATTGATCCAGAATTGGTGGGAGAGCCACCAACCGCCCATCAGCAGTCAGCAGAAGGCCATAGCAGAAATGACAGTCTGTTGAAGACCACATGGCCATACTTTGTGTCCCATACAACCTCCCTTTATATAACCCAAATGGGTTATCTCCCTATGTACTTAGAAGGCCTTCTAAGCTAAATGTGGCAGAGCCAACCTAGCTACAAAGAAGAAATCCACAGTGCCTAAATATGGTATAGGGAACCTCAAGAAAACACATAAGGGAAAAAATATTTCACAGTACACCACCCTCCCCTCACACCATAACACTTGTCCCAAGCCTTTATAGATGTCATTTTTTTTACAAATGTATATAGGCACAGACTCCACTCAGGGAGCCTCTTCATGGTGAGTTTCTTTCTTTGATTCCAACCCTCATCTTCTAAGTCTCTAATATTACTGCTGGTGATTTTTTGCCACCATTCTCTTCACCTTTATTGGCTTCACCTCTTGTCACTGCTTTTTCCAAAGTTTCTGTCATTTGAAGACTCCTTTTCACTTGATCTCCAGTAAGACCAGTGAGCTGCCAAATAGTTGGCAGCCTTGGAGTATTTGTTACTGCAAAGGTGATGGACTAGATTGATGCCTGTTCCAATCAAGTCTACCAGCCCACAGTGCTGCAGCCCTTGCCTGGGCCAGCCAATGGGAGGCAGTCAGCAACTCAGCCCAGGAAGCTGCCCCCTGTCCTGCCAGGAACACACAAGAGTGGGGTACACAGAAAGAACCTTCTCGAAGATTGTCGTATTTTTGAACCAGAATTGGCCGTACCTTGGGCAATGGCTACCTTGTGCAGGCTAATCTTTCTCACACTATGCCAGACTAAAGGAACTAGAATGGACTCACCAAAAGGTGGCTGCATTTTGGCAGTATTATGTCTGGGTTGGAGACAGAAAAGAAGAAGAACACACAGGAATCAGCACATTGCCTGGATCCAGCCATAAACCCTGTAAATGGCCCAAGCCTCTGCTCAGCTTCAGTCATATGGCTAGGTATGTCTGGTCCCACATTTAAATAAGATCCAGAAATACAATACATAGTGGGTAAGTGTGTGTCATTGGCTAAATTTGCATCAGTTCTTAATGAATGATCAGGTTTCAACAACATTCCTGCAATGTCTTATTTATTTATTTATTTATTTATTTATTCCAATCTCTCTCTCTCTCTCTCTCTCTCTCTCTCTTACTGTAATTTCATTTGGAAGGAAATTTTTATAGATGCCATAGAAGAAGAATGGGAAGGAAAGGATTTGCAGATCATATTAGGTGGACAGTAAAGAAAGCCAAGAAAAGAGAGGGGGGATTGGTTCATTTGAAATGTGCTGTCAAAGAGTCAAAAAAGTGGGTCCTAGAGCAAGTCAAGTCTGAATTGTCTCCAGAGGGATTAAAAATGATGAAAGTGAAATGATCCTACTTTGGGCACATCACAAAAAGGCAAGACTCTCTGGAAGAAACAATAAAAGCGAGAAAGACAGCAGGAAGCAAGCAAGGCCAAAAGCAAAATGGATTGATTTCCTAAGGAATAATATTTCATTCATATGGGCACCATAGGTTGGAGACAACTTGATGACACATAACAAAAACAACATAAAGCATATCCATCTCTTCTGAAATTATTCGCTATACTCCAATATCCACTGGCTATTTGCAATATGATCTTGACTGCCACTTTCTTTTTAGAATCCTGCTTCATCATCTTGTATTTTTTGTTCCATGTAAAGTGAGAGCCTTTTTCACAGCACCTTGAGCATAATCTTGCTTCATGTGAAATTAAAGAAATAGTCTTGTAGTTACTGTACTCCTTATCATCTCTTTTCTTGAGAATTGGAATGGATATTGAGTTTTTACAGCCTGTGGGCCACTATTTTATTTTCCAGATTTGATGGTATTTTCTTTTTAGGATGACAGGTTCAGTCTCCATGGCTTGAAATAATTTTATCAGTATCCCATTCACCCTTGGGGATTTAATATTTCCTAGTACTTTCAGAGCAGCTTTCACTTCACTTTCTAGAACTTCACTTTCATGGTTTGTTTCATAATAAATAAGACAAAGATATGTCATAGAACCATGTTTAAGTATAGAATTAATGTGTTCTCTCTCACACACACTCTCTCTCTTTTGCAACTCCCCTATTTGTCAGTCTTCAGTACTCGTCCACTTATACTTATTCTTTTTATTTGATCTCACACTGGCCTGATTTATTTTTCAGCCTCTTCGTGCACTGAAAGATTTCTAACTGGATAGATCTACCATTTGGAAGACAAAAGATAAGGATGTACCTTGCTTAAAGAGCATAATGTGTTCCACAGGATTGCTCTTTAAGCGAGTTTGCTCTTTAAGCAAAACACCATTGTAAGTGACCAATTGTAACTCCTGGTGGGGGGGGGGACTGCAAATCCCAATTTATTTGCTAAGCGAGTTTTTGGTTGGTTTTATTTGTTAAGTGAAGCGAACATTCAGAGAAAATTCTGCTCTTTAAGGGAATTACTCTTTAAACGAGGCACTCTTTATGTGAGGTTTGACTGTATAATGGCACAGAACAGATTAATACAGGGTTTTTTTTAGTTGTAATGCCATTCAAGGACTTGTCTACTCAAAAATAAACCTCACAAAGTTCCCTGATAGCACTTTTCAAAGATGTAGCTGTGTTAATCTGTTTCAGCTTGCAGACAAAAAAGACATAAAACACTGAAAACATGGAAACAAATGAATTGTGAGACCCTAAAAGTTCTAACTGAAAGGTAAGTGGCTGTGGAGTGTGAACTCCCACTGTGGTTCCCTGGACTTTATGCATTCTTGGGCAAGCTGCACATCTTCAGAGTATTCCCAAGGATCACAATAGTAAAGTACATCTGATATCCCCCTTTGTTTTTAAGTAGCCCTCTTTGGCTACACTAGCATTATAATCTTATAACTGAATTTGTTTTTATCATAGAATTTTTGTTATGTTTCCATTCTGCTTCTCCAGGTATATTTCATACATGTTGTTTTAGTGAGCCTAAGATCTGTCATTCTGATGGTTCACTTCATCTTCCTTTTCTGCCAATAAAAAGACAGATATGTAAACAAAGCATTAACGTTAATAGCATACATAAATATATTACATGAATAATTGAGGTACACCTAATGTAGCAAAACTTTAAAAATCATACTCCATTCATTTCTGAAATGTGTTAGAACTTCTTGTCCTACATTACTAATAGATGAGATCCTTACAAATAATATTATTAGAGTTGGTGAAGAGTTATATCATCTGTGATTATGAGTCTCACTAGCACAGTTTATAGCAGTGGAACATTTTTTTCCTCTGTAAAAGAAAAAGCAAAAAAGTTATATGCAGTGACTAGATAACAGAAAGCCTTTTTTTTTGGGGGGGGGGGAGCAGAGCTATTTTGACTTCAAAATGGTTTAAATAATTTATCAGAACTAATTTAAGCCATAATTAATTTTAAGACTTCTTGGACTGAGGCCTTGCCTTATATTTTGTCTGCTTGTCTCTTCCTCTTCAGTAAAAGTCTGAGTCAGTCTGTCAAGGGATTGAATTAATGGCTAGTTTACTTGGGTTATATAAGCATGTGTCAATCTGCATTAGAACTCTTTCCATTTGGAACATTCAACCCATGCAGAAATTGAGAGGTTCCGTGAGGCATTGAAATAAGAAATAACATGATGTTTGCTGAATCCAGTTCTTCTATTCTTTTAAAGAACATTTGTGGAATTTAGTCATTGCAAATTCCAGTATAACTTGACTTATACTTTCTAGTACACTGATGTGGAGATTAGAAATGACCTGTGTTTGGAACTCCTCAGAGATAGTTTAAATGAGTTTTTTTTTAAATGCATCAACCCCATTCCAGAATGAGTCCATACAATCTGAAAACATTTCTATGTGGTGTAGTTCTATCAGTGATCACAATACACAAATAAAAAGGCATCCCATTAAAATATTCTAGGATATATTCTGGTCACATAAAAAAAGACAATGATATTAAGCTGCATAATGAGAAATGAGAAGTGTTATTTTAGTATTCTCTAGGCAACACAAAGGAGCCATATGGAGATCTGGGTGCAGAGATGATGATGAATATTATTATTATTATTATTATTATTATTATTATTATTATTATTATTATTATTATTATTATTATTATTATTATTATTATTATTATTATTATTATTATTATTATTATTAAGACTTATACCCCGCCCCACTCACATACACAAACTCTGGGTGGCTTACAGGAATGCAAAATATACAGTTACACAATCATAATAACATCATACAAAGATCACAGGTAAACACCCCAAATACAATAAATGCACAGTAATACAATAGATATAATTTAGTACAATATATATAAATCAAATTACAAGAACAACTTATAATAATACACTATTAAAAATATGCAATATCAATCCAACAAGTACAATCCTCAACACAGAGAAGACACCATGTTACAACACCAATTTTAACAATGCAATTCAATAACCATTCTACCCAGCCCCAAATTAGTCCAAGGGGCAGCTACAATGGAAAAAAAATCCCACCACCTATTGCTGTGGTGGCCTTTAGAGCCCAGGGCCGTGGCCAGTTGCTGAAGCGACCCCTCACTCTGTTGCAGAAGCCTCTCTGGTGGGGCAACAAGGAAGTCCTGTGCCTTGGCAGTTCTTAAAATTCTTAAAGCCCCAGCCAGGGTGGGTCCCAGGAGAAGGTGGAAAAGCGTCCTGGGGCCAGTTGCCAAGGCAACCCCTCACCCTGTTGCAGAAGCTGTTGTGGGGCAGCATAAAGTGGACCCTCACTTTAAGGAATTAATTCATTCCATAGGGTTGTCCTTATAGTGATTTTGTCCTTAAAGCAGTTTCCCACAGGAATGTATTGAATACATTGAAAACCATGGGGGAAACCCAGTCCATAAAGCGATTTAATCATAATTTTTGTCCTTGAAGAGGATTGTCATTTCCTACGGATTTCTGTCCCTGAAGTGAGTTTTCCAGTAGGGGGACTATCTGTAAAGCGGGGTTCCACTGTACTAGCAATTAATTGCTTTGATTGGTATATTACTAATCACTGCAATAACACACAACTGAAGCAGGATAGTACAAGTTATAATATATACTGTCATAAAGGGTTAATTACCAATAACTATCCATATCAAATTAAATCTGTCTAAAAATTGTCTTTGACATTGAAAAATCAACTCCTTGTTTTCTTCAGTAACCACATTTTCCAACTCCAAGTAGTAATTCCTTCTTTGGCAGACATTCAAGGGTTTTCAGATGCATATTCTAAGCACCAAAGAAGGACAAACTGGCAAGATTTCATCAGATTGCTTTCATACTTCATCAGATTTCATTTTATGACTTTGTGTCTGGCAATGCTCGCCAATTAAAAGGTTGCATACACCAATCACTACACTGCCCTAAATATTGTTAAAAGTGACAACTATTGTGAAAGAAATTTACTCTCATTTTGAAGAAGCACTTCTGCCATTTTTCTGGAGAACTCAGAAAAGATTGTCCTGTTTGTCTTTACACAAAAGAATTAATGGACACAAATCAGACATCCGGAATGGCAACACAGAGAAACCTGTCTCAAAACACTTCAATCTAACTGGACACTCTATCCAAGACCTAAAAGTTACAATTTTGGAACAGAGAAATTACAAAACTAGGATTGAAAGGGAGACAGCAGAAATCAAATACATCCATCTGTTGGACACCCATCACAGGGGACTAAATATTAGCGAAGGGTTTCTGGGACATTATCAAATTTGATACACAGATTGCTATATCATTTTATATATTATATCACAACTTTCCTGCCAATTTTCTGTAGCAAAACAGAAAATAACCAGGTACAGTGTGTTTGTTTGTTTTCTGACATGCAGGTCCAAAGTTGATCAGAGACCAGAATGGGCTTTCTTAGCAACCATGAGATTGAAAGGGAGCCATTTAGAGCTAATCTGAATAATCTATTGTTGCTAATGGCTGTGTGAAGCTGTATTGTTGTGCTTACTTGTCTGTCATCTTGCTTGACCACACCCATCTACCTTTGACCCCCTGAATTTGGTGTATAAAAACCATGCACTTGTCTGAAGAAGTGGACTTGATCCATGAAAGCTTGCAATATAAATAAAGTAGTTAGTCTTTAAAGTGCTACAGTGTTTTTTATTTTATTTTTATTTTATTTTGTTCATTTTGTTTTGTTTTCTGATCTGCCTGAACCACAGACTAACACGGCTACTATTCCAAATAATTCAAATATGATAATTGAGATTAACCATAAACATGAATCATACTACCAATGATTCTGGAATGGGATTGATGCTGCTTCAATGTCTTGGAAGTGTCACCACTGCCAGTTGAATATTAACAACTAAATGTATGTTGCTATTTATTAGCTGTTACTGTTTGCTCTATGCTTTACTATGGTATCTCTGTATATTTTTTAAACAGTCTCCTCTGTTATGTTAGAATAATGATGCTGTATGAAAACCAAATAAATTGTAGTTTTATTGTATTCTATGATTTTATTTCCTATTACAATTTGCAACCTCCAACTGTAATTTTTCCAACAAATAATGTCAGTATTTATCTTAAAACGTGATACATTGTTTCTGTCAATAATTTCTACAGAAAACATTGCATGATTTTTGTGGTATTTGTAGTCTTCAGCTGTCTAAGGCACACAAGAGATGACATTGATTTTTTCTTACAAAAGTCAAAAACTTCCCTGCAAGTTTTTTCTCCTACTATGTTGACATATGATGCAACAGTCTGTACAAATAACATTTACTATTTCACAATTATTTTACCAGTGCCTTCTATACCAGTGCTTTTTGACATTCATAAAAATGAATGGGTGTAAAAATTCCACTTCTGTTTTGATAGTTAGAAATGTACTCCTCTTACTTAAATATATTAAAAGTAATTAACAAAACTCACCTTCTGCAATTCTGTTAACAACAACATGACTCCTTTAGTTTCTCTGCCAAGGGATTCACATGTTCTATCAAGTGTCAAGGTATCAACAACCGAAAGTTTTTAAAGTTCATTTACTGAATAAACATCAGGGTTTCCCTAGTTCTGAGTTTTCTTGTTGTTCTACATCTGACAACTTTATTACTTAGCCTTAGTCCTGACCCCATTCTTCTTCACCACTGCTGGTTTCTGGTGAGGTAGGATTGCACTGATGATGCACTGAGCAGCCACACACAGGTGCTTTCAGTAACTGCTCTTGTATGTAATGTGGCAAAGGCTACTCAACAAGCACATGCATTTTAGTGATTCTAGATGTGGCTACTTTCGGCTGGATTGCTGGGTTCTAGGGGACTACAATAATGTGCTTCTCACACCAGCTGACTCCAACCCTACAGGATTGTGATGCATAAAAATGTGCTCCATAAAATCTTTCATGTATACTTTATTTTAGGTGATTTTAGGAGATGCTTCTTTCATTTTCATGTCTTTTAGGTACCATTCTTTTGTTCAACAAAGAGATTTTTTTTAAAAATTGTTTTCATTTTTATTTCACTTCTCTCTGACACTCATCGAAAAAGCCTTTAAGAACCCATAAAAGACTTGTGTAAAAAAGTTTTAATATTTTTAAGAGTGTTAGAACAGAAAAGAACTGTGGACCCTGACACAGGCAACCAGGTAAGTTTAAAAAGGAGCAAGAGTTTTAAAGTATAAAAGGCATAGACTACTTCTACAACTCTCTCTCTTGCCTTCTTATCTTGCCTCCCAGATGCACAAAAGTGAAAGTGCAACAAAGTCTTAAATCTGCTGGCACTGCCTTCTGTTTTGGTTCCCCAAATTTTCTGTCATGCACATCCATAACAGGCAGTACAAGTCGCTCCATCATGTTGATGAAACAAATAAAAAGCAGGTCACCTCTTTACTAGATAGCACCCAAATCAGGCTTTGTATGCATTTAAAATCCCTGCCACCTCCTCCTGATGTTCTGTCTGGCTGCAGACAGCAGTCCTTGAAATGCTTTTTCCTGAAGAATTTCCTGGGTGATTTTACAAGGCATGAAGGGAGAGTTTAACAAAAGAAGGGGGGAAAGGAAAATATGCCATTGTGTGCACTCTTTTCATTTAAATTAACATTTCATGTTTAAGAGACTTTCCTTTGGAAATTGACAACAGAACCTGAAAATGAAGGTAAATCCATATTTTATGTTTTACTGTTTTCAATTTTAAGCAAAAATTGTCATCCCTAATGATGGATTAGTTTGATGAGGAAACCTGAGAAGTCATGCACAATCATCCATTGAAGATTGATAGACATTTTACAGAGACCTTCAGGCAAGCACACAGGCACTTCTCAGTAGTTGTAACTGTGGCCAGAAACAGAAAAGAACAGGTCTGTTAGGCAATATAATACAGTATACTAAAATTACTTTCAGATTCATGATTGTCTTGGAGAGGGATGACTAGCAGCAGCAGAATGGACCTAATTCCCAGATTTGTCAATTCACTGCAATGGAAACATGGAAAATGTGCAGTTATATGTATCTATATAAGCACAAATTTAAATGGAAAATAAGATGCTAAGGCCGATCTAATTCAGCCCCCTTTTTTCTACAATGGCTAACCACAAGCTTATAGCATGAGCATAGGGAGGACCTGAGTGAAATGGCCATTCTCTATGTCTGTTTCTGAGCAATTGGTACTGAGAGACATTCTGTCTCTGATATTGGAAATAGTACTTCGCTATCATGACTAATAGCCTTTGATAGCATTACCTAACTTGAGTTTATCTAATCTCTGTGTAAAGCCATTCAAGTTGGCAGCCACCAGTACTTATTTTAGTAATTCCATCAGTTTATTTTACAGCCTATAGTGTGTGACTGGTTCATTGACTGTTAATACTCTTCTAGAGACAGCATACAGCCATCATCACTCAAAGTACCAGACTTATAGCGTTCCGGATACAGCATTTTTTCCCTCCAGTTAACATGTATCTACACCTTCCACTTATTTTGGAAGATTTTGATAATTACCAAGATTCATGTCCTCACTGAACTCATTAGAAAACCAGCTGATCCATTTTCTCTGTACTGTAAATCATATCTGCATTCTGAAGTGTTCACACATCAGGCCCATCATATTTAGATTCTGTAGACTGTAATGGTGAACATGCAGTGAAATGGATCTCAAGCTCCTTGCCTTTGACTCCCTACCACATAACTCTGCCTGCCTGCAGTAGCCTGGTGTGGCTCCTTGGTGTGACTCCTAGGTACCTATGGATCTGCTTTAGGCTAGAGAAATTGTGATAGTCATCACCCACTGACTGTTTGAGCTTGCAAACCAGTCAGGTCAGGTATGGCATATAGTCCAAATGACTTAAGGTAGCTTAGGGTAGCATTACCAAAACACCAGATCTCCTCTCCCAACCAGCTTAGCTCTACAAGGACCAGAGACAATGGTTCTGGGTTCAATCATTGTTTTATTTAGTACCCAGTTATTAAGTTATTAATAGAACATTATTGCAAATACCACTCCAACATTCTCACACACACACACACACATGCGCACGCACACACACACACACGTGCACACACGCACGCGCGCGTGCACACACATACACACCTCTAACTGTATGCCTGGCCTAGTCTGACCTATTAACATAAAGGATACATTTTTCTAGCTTTACACACACCTATCCATCTGATGTTAGCAATCCAATGCATAGCAAAATCTCTCTCTTCCTCTTCTTCTATCCCATATCAAAACACATTTTTTTGCAACTCATACCTCCTTCTGAAGGGTTTCAACCAATTATAGTTCCATTCCCACAGACTACAGCTTGTTTTGACTACAAATAGAATAACAACCCAGCAGTTGCTTTGAAGGTCACATTCCTCCTCTGCCACTGGAAAGAAGAAATCAGAAATCTACTTTACTCTTTAAATGCAAAGCAAACACACCCCTCTGTTCTTTTACACACTCCTTCAGGTATAAAAATCCAAAATTAATCAATTTTGCATTTTTATTCCAGGCATATGGGACTTGTCGTCTTCTCATTTAACAGAATTAAACACTATGCAGTTTCAGCATTGCAAATTGCAGATCAACATTCCTAAACAAGAAAAGAAATACATGTTAGCACATTCTAACAGTTAGCTCATAAGAAAGCCTGCCTTTTTAAATACAGTAAAATCTCAGATAATGCTAAAACTTGGTTATCTGATGCATGTTAAAATCCTATGGGATGCATCAGATAACATTAAAACTCCATAGAGATACATTGTAACCGGCACAGGCTTTAGTGAACGTTATCCGATGCATCCCATAGGACCTTAAAGTTATTTGATGCAATTTTTTTCTCCCAGATTGCTTAATGTTATGCGGTTTTAGCGTTATCTGATGCAAACGTTATCTGAGGTATTACTGTACATCTGTTGTAACCATTTCAGCTCAGGTTTATCTATTTTAATCTTAAATGGATGTTTTAACGTCCCACAGGATCTTGACTCTCTCATTTTCTAAAATTTTCTTTACTTGATGTTCCCATTGATTTTTGCTGCATACAAACCCAAACTTCTCACAAAGTTTTCAATGAATAATTTTTGCAATCCTGTCATGACATTGTAAATAATCAATCTGTGAAATGTTGCTGCATCCACTGATCAGATGATCTACTGTTTCATACTTTTCATTACAAAGCCTGCATTTGATGTCATCGGATACATGCTGTATTTTAGTCTTCATGCAATTTGTTGGCAAAACATGTTCCTGAGCTGCCAAGATCAATCATTCAGTTTCCTTCTTCAAGACTCCTGCTCTTAACTATCCCCATGTCAGCTTTTGAACAGCCTTTCCTTCTATGTTTTTCAAGTATTGACCATGCATAGGCTTCTTTTTCCAGTTTGCAGATTGACTTTCAATCCTTTCCTGAGTGGAGTTTCACTGGCAAAAATCCTTTCAACCCAGATTATTTTCTGACATGAAATTATTATTACCACTGCCTGATGCTTGGAGTTGGGTCACTGGCAGTATAGTCTACTCTATTACCATAGTAGGATAACCTGACCAGTGTTTCAACTACCAAATTAGATACAAAATGTGAAAGAATAATTTGGATCTCATACTGGAGGGATTTTTTTTTTTTAAGAATGAGCTGATGAAAAATAGGACAGAGCTTTATCATGGAAATGGAAACAGGCCTGTGTGTTCTTTGAATCTGTAGTGGAGATTTCCAAGTGTGTGTGTGTGTGTGTGGGGGGGGGGGTATTATGGTGCATTCCAGAGAAGGATTGATAGTCAAAAGCTGGTAGGCTCATGTTCTGGAGGGAATGAAACTTAGAATTGATAGACATGTAATACTGTATTGGCTGAAATCCTTTAGGGGAAGAGCCAGAAAGTGAACATGTTGAAGAAGATAAAAACCAGAGGGTAGGGGCAGGACTTTCTCTTGGTCCGGGGCTCCATGTTGTTGTAAATTTATGGGTGAGCTGTGAACTTAGCAAACATGTAATCTATTAAACCAGAGGGAGAAGTCCCTTGGGCTTCCATACTTAGTCAGGGGTTTTATTGTTTTCAATGTACTTACTGATTTAAAATTGCTTCAGTACCTAGAATTGTTTTGCTTTCTGAAACAAAGAAATCTGCTTTATTTACAATATACTTTTAAGATACATAAAAGTGACTGGAATGGTTTAATTTCCTATGTGCTACCTTATTTTCAGCCAGGGCTTAGATCAAGACTCGTGAGAAGGCAAGCTAAAATCTGGATTGATTAGCTGGGGAGGGGCACCAATTCAAGTGTGGTCCCACCTACGGTAGACTAAGGTTCTACTCATGAGTAACAGGTCCATTACAAGCGTTTATACCTTTAACAGTTGCTTAGATGAGGAAATTCCACCAAGGTGTTGCTATTCATGCAAACTCCAACTGCTGAAACTTTCTCATCTAATTTTTAAAAAATACAGGAACACTGTTGAAACAAGCATAAAACATGCTTGTTAAAGAAGTAATGCTGGGTGTTTTTTTTTTTTATCATCACCATGTCTTTAGAACCTATTTCACTTTCCAAAGTCATCCTTCTTGTGGGCTCATATGGTGTGCTAGCAATCTTGGAAATAACTAACTGGTGTGATGGAGCATAAAACATCACACCTGCAGATTTTGTTAGGCATGGAAATTTACAGCTGTTTCACTCGCAGAACTGTATATCTCACATTATAGTATGTCATATTACATTATTAAACTATAAATTTTCATGGCTAGCAAATGTTGCAGGTGTGATGTTAAATGCTCAATTGTGCCAGTTAATTATTTGCATATATTTTAACACCTTAGTGAGAGACTGTGAAAATTATGGGGAGCTGATATGAGGGTCTTATTTTAGCAGGAAAAAAGAGGTTAGACAAACAAAAGCATATTGACTAAAAAAACTTTGGATGTGTGATTTATATTTCTGCTGAGTGTATAGATAGTCCTTTAACTATGAATGGCTCTTTTCCACTTCATGGCTAACATCCTGGTTTCTGGTCTTTGTTTATGTGCCTACTTTGCTTGTGATGTATATATTGTTTACTGTGTCAAATCAGCTTCAAAAATTGATGATCATCTCTGCCAGCCCTGCCAGAACAGAAGCATGGAAAAAGCAAGACAAAACCTCAATTTACAATTGCTTCAGCCAAAACCTCAATTTACAATTGCCTCAGCCGATGATAATATATAATGGAATAAAAAAGTCTTGCTATAGTCATGACTATTTTCAAATGTAAAAATTCCAATTCAAAAAGCCAATCACAAAAGCTATGGAAACCTTATTGTTTGCACCATGCTGTGAATGTTTTTATCTTTCAAGGAATAGGCCCATGGCAGGGTTTAATATCTTACAAGTGGTTAAAGAGATCCAATAAATGCTATACCTGCAAGGGAACCCCAGCTATGTTCATGGTGCCGTCTGGTCATAACATTGGGCAATTTCACCTCCTGTGCACAGTAAAGTAAAAGCAAAGGTCTCACTTGCTCGAAAGCCAATAGCCCAGTAAAAACTGAATGTTCAACTACATAACTTATCACTCTCAAGACTGCTTGGCTAATGTTATGTTAGGCATTTAGAGATTAGAAAACTAACATGTGCATATAGGGGAAAGTATTTATTTTACAGAGCCATATGCCAGAGAACCTAAGAATTAGTCTAAGATGAAAGGGTGATTAGCTTTGCTTCCAGCATGAAGTAAAGATGCAAAGTAAGGATTTTCAGAAGCCTCCAACCAGTCTATGACCAAATATTGGCACACAAATAGGTGTGTCTGCCCTGTCCTGTGTTCTACTGGGAGCACTTTAACCCAGTCATTGTCTGTGTCAGCGATGGTACTTATAAATTTCAGAGAAAAATCAATTTGCCATAAATAAGAGGAAAGTATATGGCTCTCGGCATGAGCCACATGTTGCCATCAATTTCAAAGAGGTGGGATTCAAGAAAATATTGCTTCTACTTAAAATCACCCCTCTAGCAATTATGCAAAGGCCAAAAACCAGTGAGATTTGCACTACCATGAAGATGAGAAATGGTGGAGGTTGTGGTTGTGGTGAGAGGAAAAATAAGCCATAATGCATTAATTCTGGCCTAGTGGAAGACAGACACATTTAGTCCAAGTAGACAACTGCTTAGCAAAATATGCAACATAATAAACAGAAAAGAATGTTCTGGAATAAGAATTCTAGTTAGCATTGACAGTATAAATCTTTTACTTCTACCAGTAGCTACTTGAAATGGCTAGGTGAGTGCATGCATGCATGGGGATGTTCAATATATGGTGATCCCAATATGAGCCTTTCCTGCTTTCTTAGCAACTGAACTCTTGCTGACTGACAGCTCCGTCATATTTGATGAACGAAATTCACTCCCACATTTCAGTTACAAGGCTTGCAAAGAAGGATTGTAGAAACACAAAATGGTAGTGTGATCAAGAAGGTCATCTGGGAGCTAGACTTTGATCACTGATGACATACCAACCAAGAAAAGAATTCCCCCACTATACTCCTCTGATGCTTGCAGGTCAGGATTGTGTGACATCACTGAAGTCATAGTTTATTCCTCGCACACAACTCTTGCATCATTATGTACTACCAAGAATTGTGAGCTAAGTATTCTGCTAAGTAATAAGCATAGTGCATAGTAGGAGTGGATATGACAAAAGCAGCATGAAAATGTAAGAATGAGGACTCTACTGAATGTGTTTCCTTCTATAATCTTTATTTTGTTTGTTTGAGCACTATTTCTCCCCCAGCAAACTTTAGATACACAACACACACAGGTACAGTAATACCTCAAATAACGCTAAGACTTGGTTCCACAAGTCTTGGTGTTATCCGATTTTTAGTGTTATCCGATCCATGTTAAAATCCTATGGGAAGGATCGGATAACGTTAAAGCTCCATAGAGATACATTGTAACCGCACAAGCTTTAGCGGTTGTTATCCGATCCATCCCATAGGACCTTAACGTTATTCGATCCAATTCTCCTCCCCAGATTACTTAACATTATGCGATTTTAGCGTTATCCGAGGTAAACGTTAACTGAGGTATTACTGTAGTTGACTTATTTTTGGCAAGGGCACTCTTTTCGTTAGGGTCTATCATGTTTGCCATGCATGCATCAGTAGAATAACAAATGTAAGCCAGTGGGAAGCTGAAACATGGTGTGGGCTGGGCTATCAAATGTCCCTTCTTTCCCTATCTTCTAATGGGTGGAGATCATACAAATAAATCAGAGAAATATTGGAATGGTAAGAAATGCATCTCAGGTAGCCTTATGACTTGTTTGCCATGCATTTATCTATTTTGCAGAATCTTACAGTCTACGGAAGGAAATAAAAATAATACTGTCACCCTGGAATGTATTGCCTTAAAAAAAAAAAAAGAAAGTAGAGAAGGTCATTTGAAACCTAGCTAACATAAAATGCTTGATATTTGCATTCTTATTTTGGATTCATGACACATTACTTAGTTCTACATTAGGCTAATGTAGAACAATATTAATGAGCAACCCAAGGTGTAATGTTCTCACAAGAATGCTGACAGAAGTAAGGTTGAGTTTTAAACAGGGACTGCTTGCTTTAGCATTATCTCTCTTGCAGTTAAACATGTTCTACATTTTCTGGGCAAATATCACTTGGAATTAATTGAATGGAAAGAGGAATGCTCAAAATGCATCCTCAGAGTTGGTGAGGTATGACTTTTTAATCAAACTGAATCACTGTAGACATAAAACAGTATTGTTCCTCTTGCTGACTTGAAAACAAAGAAATTGATAACCCATTAATGTTGTTCATGAGCCTACAATGTCAGGAATTACATATATAAGATATGTCAGAATTTTACCATCTTGACCTTTTAATAAAAGATAACTCCCATTATCCATGTAATGATTTCTAGTTGCTCATCCACGTTTTAGGAAGCTAAGTGATATATCAACAGCTCATAAGAAGTTACCTAAGTTTGTTCACAAATCCATGTAAACTGCAAACATTTATATTTATCAAATCTCAAAATTCAGAGTATAATTTTCAATGCTGAAATTTGCTTGTTGGTGGACTTCTGAGACTCTTAGCAATGTAAGGAAAAATAAGTTAATACATGTACGGGTTTCATGTATTTAAGAGACATCTATCTAAGCTGCCAAATTTCAGTTTTTTCTGAAAGCTCACACTAAATAACTCAACAGGTTCTATATAAGGAAGAACAGCAAGCCTGGCATTACCACCTATTATAGTCAATCAAATGCTGTCTATAGCCGACAGAATTTTTAAAATGCTGTTCGTAATGTCACACTATCAGGCAGCTCAAAAATGGCTCTGTCTCTCAGTATGCCCCCAATGTACCAATGTTACATGGAGCAAAGCCCAGAGGTATACCATGAAAAGAAGACAGTGGCTTCCACAAGGTCATTTGGCACATTTCTTTCAGCATCAAACTTTGGAAGGGAGGATATTGTGCCAATCCAGACCAGATCCTGTATGAAACAGCCTTTTAAGAACAAACACTAAAAGTACCAAGTCAGGTCACACAATTTAAGGAAATGTGTCAAAGTGGCTGACTGCTTTTGATGCCTCCCACCACCCTTCACAAAATTAGCCCTTTCACAAAGCATGTGAGAAACAGGAGTTGTCTCTCTTGGGAAGCATTCAGTGCCTAATCAGGTATGATCCCTGGGAGACACTGAACTTTGGGAAGGCTATTTGGTGGGATAGATCTTTGGGGGATAATTATGTGTTTCAAGGCTTCCTGTCAAAGTCTGTAAAGAAGAAGAGCAGGGACACTGAAACTGGCTTACACATGGCTCAGACTGATTACCTGGTCATATTCTTCTCCACTGTAGTAAGGCATATTACATTTATACTTAAATCAGAAGAATGACCTTTAGAATCTGTGTCTCTTTTGTTTTCCTTTTTGATGGTGCACAAGTAGTCATTGTGAAATGTCAAGTGTGGAGAAAGGTTTTCTGGATAATCAAAGAAGCACAGATTACTTGGGATAGATCACCATGAAAGAGAATCACCCATGATATAAAAGAGTAAGGACTCAGAGGGCACTTTACCTGCTTGCATTCAAAACTAATGATAGAACAGATGACCATGCATAACCATTTTCCTGCTTCTAAAAATAACTCAGAAATAGGAAATGCTAGGTGATTAAGTAGTGTCTAAAAGACAAGTGACAGTCTGGCCAGAGTCATTCTGCTATGGTAATAGAGTAGACCAGGCATTCACAACCTATGGCCCATGGGCCAGACCCGGCCTCCAATGCCATTCCATCTGGCCTATCAGAGAGTAAACAAAACAAAAGACAAAAAAGCTGTGGCACCTTAAAGATTAACTCTTGTACTTTAATGTTAGCTTTTGTGGAACAAGTCCACTTCATCAGACCTTGTGTGTTTTTGATATTATCTGATATTGTGTGTACACCACCCAGAGTGGGAAATTTATAATAAATAAATAAATAAAAATTCTATTTTGAAAAAATAATTTGGCCCCCCAAACAGTCTGTGGGAGCTTGAACTGGCCCCCGGTTTATAAAGGTTAAGAACCCCTGGAGTAGACCGTACTGCCAGCAACTCAACACCAAGTGTCAAGTGATGGTTAACAACCCTGACAACCCCAAGGACTAATGGCCTTGGGTGGTGAAGTACACAGGGAAGGTTGATGGTCCCCAAGTGGATTAAATCCCACTTGAATCCATCTTGATGGAGGGTATCAGCTTCATCAATACTGGCCTGGGTCTGAGGAGGACTTTGTGTGCTAAAAAGACTCAGGACCAGAAAGTGTCTCACAGAACTGGATCAGTGGTACGGGGGTCATGATGCGATGCGGAAGGCAGATGAAAGGCCATGACATTATATTATCAGTACAGTCTTCATGGTTGATTGCCATAGCAGGCAGTGTGTGATTAATTGTTGCAGTTTCAGTGTGTTAATGCCATATCTAAGTGGTAGGCTGACCCCAGTCTTGGATGAGTATTTTTTTTTACAGAATTCCTGTAGTTGATGGATATATTTTAAATGTATAATAGTGCATCCTGGAAATATTTCCCCCTTCAAACATTAGGAATGCTTCCTTGGAAAAACCTCTAAAGCCATATAATTCAGTACTTTAGCATGAGCCCCAACTATAGGAGTTCCCTAACAATAATGACAAAGTGGACCATTAGTACCTATCAGCCTATTTTTTTTTTCTTTGCCTGCTCTTACACACAAAAAAGCAAGCCAACCTTCAAAACACACACACACAAACGCATACAATCTCACAGAAGAGAGGGACAAAGAGCATGAAGGAGGAAGCTGGAGAGATAACATCAAAAACATAATAGAACAAAATCAAATAATGTCAGTGAAGGCTTCTAGAAGTGCAAGAACAAGATCCTTGTATTTCCATTGACACTTGAAGTGGTGAAAGAAGAATAATCTTCAAACCATGAGATATGTACTTCCAGATTGTCCTACCTTAGAAGACCTGGTTGATCATCTTTTCAGTGTCCTTCTGGAAGCTAGAGGAAAGAGTCTTAAAAAGGAGAAAGTTATTGCTCCCACAATAATCTGAAATTTACTAAACTGTAGAGCCTACATGTGAGGAAGGAACTCTGCAGAACATTGCAATGGAGACAGGGTTAACCTCTTCAATTCAATTCAATTATTCGACTTGAATGCCGTCCCACTTGCAATGTGACTCTTGCCTCCAAACTTCATGATGCTTCTTCATTAAATAGGGGAAAAACAAATAGGTCTAATCTCTAGGTAAGTTTTATTTTATTTCCTCACCAATGCCATTTTCTAGCTGCTGGACTGTATTTGAATAACCATTATTTCCCCTTGCTACAAGTGCTTGTTTATGTTTCAGAGTGAGCGGATGCCATATATCAGGGGTGGCCAACCAGTCGATCGCGATCGACCGGTCGATCGTGACTATTAGTCCAGTCGATTGTGGCCAGGCAAAAGAACAAACTCGCTCCCCCCCCAGCTCACCACTGCCGCCACCGCCGCCACCGCCGCCCCCCCACAGGACCCAGCCAGAAGGCGGCCCTTTTGCTGATGAGCGCCTGGCATGCGTGCGCGCGTGCACGCACGCGCGCTGCTCACCTCCGCCCACCCAGCCACCCACCTAGCCATCAGGGGCTCTCTGCCACCTACCCCTGACGAGCGCCCTGCATGCGCGTGCGCGTGTTGCTCACCTCCTCCCGCCCAGCCACCCAGCTAGCTGTCAGGGGCTCTCCGCCACCTAACCCTGATGAGCGCCCCGCATGCGCATGTGTGCGCTGCTCACCTCCGCCCGCCCACCCAGCTAGCCGTCTGATGGCTAGCTGGGTGGCTGGCGGAGGTGAGCAGCGCGTTCGCGCATGCGGGGCGCTCATCAGGGGTAGGTGGCGGAGAGCCCCTGACAGCTAGCTGGGTGGCTGGGTGGGCGGAGGTGAGCAGCGTGTGCGCGTGCGCGGGGCGCTCGCCAGGGATAGGTGGCGGAGTAGATCTTGGGTCTAATTAAGTTGGCCACCCCTGCCATATATCTATAGTAATTTTATTTTGGCTAGACAGAAAGGTGTCCATCTGGCCAAACCAGAGTACAGATGTGTTTTCCCTGAGCACTTCTCCAGGGGTTCAAAAGGAATGAGAAAAGCATGCTTTTGGGGGAGTTTGCCTACAAATGGAATGCAGAGGACATTTCCAAAGTTAGTAACACTGCAAAAGGATCTCCTAGTCGAAGGTCACAGACCTTCATTTCACAATTTCCATCCCCCCCCCCCCCGAAACATGCAAATGCCTTCAAATACTTTCCGAAACCTGACAAGAAATTGGTTCCAAACTCATTCTAAACCCTTTCAGGGTGCATCAGGCCTGATTCATATGGTAAATATTTGGATACAAATAAGATTGGATAGTAACATACATTTGTTAATAGGTAGCACACACGCACACCCAAAATATTGCCTACAAAATTAGGAATAGTGAAGACCACAGTTTCATTTTGAACAGCATGCATCCTACGGGTTCAAAACTGTGGCACTAGTATGGTTTACTTAATGAGATATTTAAGTTGGGCATGAGGCATCTCAAACAAAAGCAACCTTTGTAGTAAATAACATTCCTGAACAACAGTCTCACAGCTTTGTTGATACAAAACTAAAAGGAGAGTTATTTTGGTCATAAAGAAAAGGGTCATGCTGCATTTGCAGCTGAGGCCAACAAACACTGCTCCATTAACTTGCACACAGAAGTTAAACTTCATCTTTTCCAAAGGCAAATCATGACCATGAACAAAATACATTTAACAATGGCTATAATAAATGCATGCTTCACTTTGCTTGTTACTTTAAGCTTAATTTTCTCTGGGTCACCTTGTGCCCTCACAACCTATTTGTCGAAAATTCCTATGGAACAGGAAAGCTTTCAAAAGAATGTTAGAAAGAAGAAGGAAAGAAAACAACTGAGGCTCATATTGAGTCCACATCCAACCCACACTGAATATGTTATTGTGATATTGAGCACTTGCTGTAGAAATAGGCCTTTGGAGAGTACAAATATAAATGAGCCCATATTGCTAGTAGAGGTCTTCATTGCCTCATACAGTCAGTGCTGCAGTTGCCTTCCAACAATAGCAGAGCTTGAATCTAAGGCATGGCAGTATCTGCTAATGAAGCTGAATATATTGACCTCAAGCCTCCCTAGTGCTGTGTGAGACACACATACACATACACAGACAGATGATAAATGATATAAGGAAACAAGAAACTTTGGAATAATTTACCATGTGCTGGCAGTGATATTTGTAGACTAGAATACAAAATGTGTTATGTTATTTTAATCCACTGAGAATATGTGCCTTGCTTGTTGTGTTATGGCAGCTTGAATAACAGCAACAAACACCTACAAACAGAACTAAAAGGACTTAGTGTATCATGACATATAATCACCCATCAAGTTCACCTGTTTCAACTATAACTTGTTTTTATCTTTCTTGTTCTTCAGTAATATCAAGTTGTATTTGACCTGTGGTAATTTTAGTAGAATCTACAAGATAGCTAAGGTAAATAAAGAATGGTTTTAACAGCATCACCCCCAGTGAGTTTCTGTGGCCAAACAAGGATTTGAACCCACCTCTCTTGAATTCTTGTTGCTTCACTCTATCCACTACCCCACATATGGTTCCCATTTCATCTGTACCACTATCTTTACCCTGTCTTTTTGTGTTTTATCATCTCTTCCTTTTATTCTGTATATTTTTAATATGTGTCAAATCTTGACATACATTATGCCTGGGCTATGGGTGACACAAATATTTAAAATAACAGCCAAACCAACATTTTTAGCCAGTTTATTTTAGCAGTTTCCTTGGATAGATTATGTAGTTGAGAAGAAAATACTGTCAAAGATTAGTGGTAGGTTATACCTGCAATACTTACAGTGGGATGGAACCATTTGTTTAAATGGTCTTGTTTGTGGAAAAAATAGCACACCCCAATTTCATCTATAGATATTGACAAGAGTGGAGATCGAATATCACTTCAGTATTGGCAATAGGTGACATCCCTTTTTTGTTTATCAGCAGTTACATGCTGGTGAGTGGGATTCAGGGAAATCTGCATGGTTTACAAGTTCTCCCTTGCAAAATGTCATGTCTGCACCCAACTCATTAACACCCACTTCTTATACATTTGTTTAGTTTTATTCAAGATTAGGGTCAGTCCTGTGAGATGGGTAAGCTATTGTTTTATTAAACTTTATAAAGTAACCAAGTCTCTCTTGTCAGTATTCTTCATTTGAGAATGGCATACAGTTGCAGAATTTTCCACACTTCATTGTGTTTTGTGAAATATTTGCAACCATAATTTTGTATCATAAAGTAGCATTACTGTTAACAAATTTTCCTTGGGTGACAGTGGTTAAACTATTCAATACAATTAATGCATTATTAGAAGCACAACTCTTCAGCGGTTAAAATATATATGATTATTGTTGTCCAAGCTTTTCTCAGTACAACCAAGTCTGCCAGCTCAGATCCAGGAAGAGTTTTATGGCGAGAACAAAAATTTTTGAGGGTACACAAGAGCAAGGAGAAAGGCGCTGACTGGACAAGGAGCAGCATTAAATGAAGATATAGCTGAGGATCTTAATCTCACGTGCATCACTTGGAGGACCCTGAATAGGCTGAGGGTTGGAGTCCCTAAATAGAAGAGCAACATACTCAAGTGGGGGCTGCTGGAGGACAAAATCATGGCTAGAAACATGCTCCGATGATGACTTAAGTTTTCTTTCCAGTTTCTTTCCATTTAACTACAATCTTCCAGGTAGCTGGGAAATAAATGGATTATCCAGGTCCTATCTTGTAATGCAAAGGATTTGAAGGTGGCCTTTTCTTGATTTTTGCAGTTAAGAAACAGTTTTTAAAATTGATCCTCATTTGTTAATAAAAAAAACTATATAGCTACTGTACTTGCATTTTGGCAAGTCTTTGTGTAGCTAGGCTGTCTAAAGACAATCTCATGGATTGCACCTGCATCTTACTACATGATATCCCTGATACAGTGATGGGATGTCCCCGGTTCCAGACGGTTCCCTGGAACCGGTATGACCAATCCTGGAGGGTTCTCCAGGAGGGGAGTCCACTTTTGAGGCGTCCGGTTCCGGACGCCTCACCGAAAGAAAAAAAAAATTAAAATTGGAGCAAAAATGGCTCCAATTGACTGCGCATGCGCAGAAACTCAATCTGACGTATTGCGCATGCGTCAAATTGAGTTTCTGGTCATGCGCACTAAATTGGAGCCAAATGGCTCCAATTTTTTTAAAAAATTCTTCCGAAGCTGGAGCCGCCCCTTTTTAGAGTGGCTCCGGCAGCAGCAGCGGCAGCCCTAAGAGAAGGGCACCTCCCCTAGCCAGCCACCGAGCTCCTACGGGCACGTTGGTGCCTGCCCGGGCCGTCCGCCCGTGCCGCGCCCTCCTAGGGACTGGGCCCGACAAACCCCCATGCCCTGGGTAAGGCCGGCGGGGCTCGCCACCGCCGCATCCTCCTCCGCCGGGCGCCTGCAGCTTCCTCGGGCCGGTGCCTTTTTGGCCCGGCTCTGGCTGCGGCCACGGGTGGCCAGGGCCTGTGGGCAGCGGTGGCTCGAGGCCCTGGCCATGGCTGGAGCCGCCACCATACCCACTGCTGCCCGCAGGCCCTGGCCACTCGTGGCCGCAGCCAGAGCCGGGCCAAAAAGGCACCGGCCCGAGGAAGCTGCAGGCGCCCGGCGGAGGAGGATGCGGCGGTGGCGAGCCCCGCCGGGCTTACCCAGGGCATGGTGGTTTGTCGGGCCCAAGTCCCTTGGAGGGCGTGGCGCGGGCCAGGGGCTGCAGGCGGCTGTGGCGGCCGTGGCCGGTGGCTGCAGGGCCGGCCGCGGCCTTCGTAGGAGGAAACGGCCGCAGTCGGGGGCAGCGTGCCTTGCCGGGTGGCCCCGGGCCACATGGAGGTTTGTCGGCGCCAAGGAAGGTAAGTGAGGCTTTTATATTTAGGGTGGGTGGGTGATTTATTTGTGTTTTGGGTGGGTGGTTGTACTTTTATTTAATTTTTATTTTATTTATTTCTTAATTTTATTTCTTTAAGTTATTTACGGGTCTGTGTGCGTGTTTATTTTTTTATGTTTATTTTATTTTTGGCCTTGCCCACAACATCATGACGTTGAATTTTTGACATCCCATCACTGCTGATGCATTAATACAGCATCTCACAGAGCAAAATGAATGTGCATAGGTTGGATATGGAGCCTGCCATTACAATGCTGCTTATCTTACAGGTTTTAATACATCGTAGAAAGGTCCGAATGTTATGCAACTCTACAAAAGGTTTGTGTTATTGAGTTTACAGCAGGCAATCCCATCATGCTTTGTCTTTGTTTTGCATCCTAACATGGATTTAGTAAGGGCTGGCATTTAACAAACATTGTTGTTGCCTGTTTTGAAACTAAACATCCAATTAGCAGACTAACCCTTTCTTCCCTCCAAACCTTCCCTTTTAATCTTTGTAGCTTTTTAAAAATTTGGGTTTTTTTAAATGGGTTTTTAATGATTTGGACTGCTGTGCTGTTTTTAATATTGTGAGCTGCCCAGAGTAGTTTTGAGTTGGGAGGTTATAAAAATTGGACAAACAAACAAACAAACAAACTCCATTCTAATCTGCAAATTTGCGTCGTGTGTGAGTGATGTGTACTTTAGTCTTTCTGTGTATTCTGTCACAGTGGTTTAATTGATCAGCTTATCTCAATCATTTTGTGACCCAAAACATGATAGTCTTATAAAGTTAGTAACTCAGTTCTCTCTGTCAATCATCATTCGCTTGAGAGATGAGTCAGTATCTCTGTCAGTTTCATTAATTTACTCGAATTATAAGACACTTTGCCAAGAAACAAGATTTTAGCCACAGTTTGCTGTCTCTAGACCAATGTAAATAACAGAGGCTTCAGTATTCTTAAAAAGACAATGAAGATGTTCTATTTTACTTTATTTAGAAGGGGGCTTTAGAGAATGCTGATTTGATAATTTGTTGAATTTAATGTATTAGTTAGGCATTATCATTATTTCTTGTATTTAGTTATATTTGTTTTTCCTGTTGTAAACTGCCTGAAGTACTGACGCACACAAGACTGGTGATAAGGTAAAGGTTGTATACAAATAGAAATGTTGTAAAACAATCAGTGGCGGGCAGCAACAGTTTTGCACACACACACACACCCAAGAGGAAAAAAAAGGCAAAATTAGGTGGCCTCTGAGCAGGGGGATGATGAAATTGGGTGGCCTTTGGACGGGGTGGGGTGGAGTGAAATTGGGTGGCCACAGCCACCTCCCTGCCCTGCCTCATCAGGTTTTGTCCCTGCAAGTGGTTCAAGGTCTCCTTTGCTCAAAACCGACTCTAGGGTGCAGTGCTCATCTCCATTTACAGCCAAAGAGCCAGTGCTGCCTGTGTTTGCTGATGTATATATGGCCATATGGCAGGCATGACTAGATCGCCCACGATGTAGGCTCCACCCATGATGTAGGCTTCACCCTTGACGTAGGCTCTGCCCGCAGTGTGGTAGTGAAAATTTTTGCTGCCCACCACTGAAAATAATACTTTGTAATAACCCACCAAGTGCTTTAACACTATGGGACAATATATAAGAGCTGCATTTGAAGCAAGCTTTCAACTGTGTTGGGCAAACAAGACTTGTAAACTGCTACTATTTGTGTAAAATATCTATAAAATGATCTGAGAAAAACTGACAATATAAAATGACAACATCTTGATTTATTTTAAATAAGATTTATTCACAAATATCTCTTCAGCACATTATAAAAAGAAATAGAGATGAGCTTCAGGCTTTAAAAAAATCTGAAATTCAAACTCAAACTGGGATGAGTTAAACAGTTGCAGCAGATGACCAAATGGGAGTTTCTTTAGAAGAAGGAAGAATTTGAATTTTGACACTTGAAGACATGCCATAAATTTCAGATCAGATCACAGTTCCCCAAACTACACAGACCAAATGGCTATGTGCTGTTTGGTACCTGTGAATGGAATGGCAAAATAGTTATAGCTATTTTGGCTCCAAGATGTTGCATTTTAAAAGCCTTACTTATCTATAGAACTTCATGCTTATAATTTTTTTATGTATGATCTTTCTAGCTTTTTGTTTGCCCTTTCTACAATATTCCACATTGCCATTTGGTCACTGGTCTGTGAAGAAGCAAAAGGGAATGCTGATAAGTGGCTGAAAAGGTTCCATTGTGAAAATGCAAGAGAAAACCCTATTTCCTACCAATTTGGAGAAGAAGTGTGGTAGGGGTGAGAAGATTAAGAGAAAAGTGAAAAGACAGTCTTCCTTTAAAGTGCCTTTGTTCCACATGAGTGAATCCTTTAAAGGTTGCTATTATCATTTAAATTGTTGTACCTATGGTTTTAGAGTTAATACCTTACCAAGGTGAAACCCCAAATACAGTTCATGGTCTTCTTGTATCTGTTGCTCAATAAGTGACTGTTCTCTGCTGTGCTGAACTAACAGGGACAATAGACATTTTGTGCTAAAAAACTTTCATGGAAATGTTGCATTGATTTTATTATATTCATTTTTTTATTTTAGAAACACACTTTTGGCTATGAAAAAAGTTAAGCTGAAATGCTTTGCAAACTTATTTCACAATGAACTCATTGTTCTTACTTTTGAATTCCTGACTAAATAACATTGGTACAATAATAACTGTGTCACCAATCCTATGTTGATGCAAATACTCATCTAGCAATGTGTACTTGACAGACATGGAGATGCTAGATTCCTTTGGATATAGACAGTGGTAGGATGTCAAAAAATTTACTACCCCACCGTGATGTCATCACAGTGTGGGCAGAGCTAACATCATGATGTCATGACATTGTGGGTGGGGCTGAAGAAAAAATATAAAACAAAATAAAAATAAGCACACACACACACACAACACAAACGCGTAAATAAATAAAATAAAAAAATTAAATAAAAATTACCAGTACATTAAAGTACACCCACCCACCCCAAACACAAATCAACCAACCCACCCACCCCAAACACAAATCCGTCACTTACCTGTTAGTATAAGTGCCTGGGCAGCACCATGTTGCAAGATGGATATGGTCATCATACCGATTCTCTAGGATAATATGCCTTAATGTAAATGTAAAACAGCTGTACCTCCTTAAGGGTTCTCCAATTGGAACAGCAATTAGAACAGCACAGGTGTAGCTTAATAATGAGGTAACTTTGCTTAAAAAACCCAAGCTAGGCCGCCAGGCATCCAGGCCTGCTGGCCGCCAGGCCTTTTTAGGAACTGTGGTAGTACATCAATTTAGGTAAAGGTATTAAATACACATTAAAGTACACACACACACACCACATCCAAAGGTGAGTCACTTACCCTGGGGAGCAGGCTATAGGGAGCTTCAGGATATCAGCCTCTCTTCTTCCTCCATGCTTGGGAGGACAGCAAGGAGGCCATGCATATGTGCCAAGCACTGAAGGCGTGCATGCACACCAAGTGCTTGGTGTGCATGCGCAGTGAGGGAACCAGTGAAAAAGTAAGCCCTGAAGGTGGTCCCCCCCCCCCAAGCTGCTACCGATTCTCCAGGACACTGGGAAAAGTTTCTGGTGAACTGGTGAGAACTTGTTACATCCCATCACTGGATATAGAACATAGGAAACTACTTAACATTGAATTAGTATGACAGGATCGACCCAGTCAGGTGTGGACAATGCACTTACAACAGATTGTATCCTAAGCCAGACAAGTTAGGAAACTCAACTCCAGTGACCTGATTAAATTTAGTGACACTAAATGAGTATAGTAAAACACAGGATAATGATTGGATTGGATAACGCTAAAATCGCATAACGTTAAGTAAGCTGGGGAGGAGAATTGGATCGAATAACGTTAAGGTCCTATGGGATGGATCGGATAACAACCGCTAAAGCCTGTGCGGTTACAATGTATCTCTATGGAGCTTTAACATTATCCAATCCATCCCATAGGATTTTAACATGGATCAGATAACACTAAAAATTGGATAACACCAAGACTTGTGGAACCAAGTTTTAGCGTTATCCGATGTTTTACTGTATTTTGCATTGAAAGATGAAGTCACAAAACTCTGTTTCTGGCTGTCAATAATAAAGATTTCCCATCCTAGCCATTGGTTGGTCCTGCTCCCTCATGATAATGCACACAAGCAGTACACACTCACATGTCTGCATAAGCATACACACATCACCAAACTTCCCCATGAACACGGGTAGTGCGGCTGATCTGGCAGACGTCAGACCTCTGCTTTACACATTGAACTGCATGACTGGGACTTCCCTGAAAGCTGCCCAGCATCATGGAACTCAGAGGTCGATACGATCTAAGATCGCTTTGGTGTTAGAGCTCCCCTAGTGGTGACCCATGCAAACAGCAGGGCTGCTGCTTCAAACAAATTGAATGTAACTCATGGGAGGAAAGCTTCAATTAAACAATTAAGGTAAAAAATGCCTGCAATGTCAGGCAATGAAAACAAAACGTTGGGGTGTTACCAATAATGTTTTAAAATACATAACTTTTTACAGGAACCTTGTAGAAAGTCTGGGTTGGTTATATTAGACTGCAAAAAGGGTGAACTTGCTTCCCAACATGGCTGCTGTGTCGATGTTGGGCGCATAATGGAAATATGAAATCTAACATTTCCAGATTATGCTTTTAGTTCATCTGCCCGTCCCACTAGAGCAGACCAGAGGGGCTCCCTAAAGGTGCCATCAGCTAGAGAGGCTTGCCTCTCTAGTATTAGAAAGAGGGCCTTTTCAGTATCTGCTCTGGTCCTCTGGAACCTCCTGCTGACCGAGTTGCATCTCCAGGTAGACCTATTGCCCTTCTGGAAAGAACTAAAAATCCGGCTGGCAAAACAGGTGTGGGGCACTGGTGATATAGTAGCCCCCCCCCCTTGATGGGCCATATAATGAAGGCTAATTGCACTTCTAGCTATAATTTTAAATTGCATGGGCTGGGAGGGTATTTTTAGTGGTTTTAATGGTTTTTAATGCCTTAAGGTTCTGTAATTTTTTGATGTGTATGATGTTTTATATCTGTGAGCAGCCCTGAGTCACCTTGGTGAGTGGGCAGCAATACAAGTTCAAATATTATATTAAATTAAATTAAATTAAATTAAATTAAATTAAATTAAATTAAATTAAATTAAATTAAATTAAATTAAATTAAATTAAATTAAATTAAATTAAATTAGCTGGCATGCCTGCAGGACTCGGAATACATTACCCACTCAAATAGACAATAGCTGCAGCCTGACAAACTTGCCAGGAATGTCGTTGGCCATTTGGTTAAATCAGGATTTCCATGGACTAATCAGGACTCTTCCAATCATCCTGAAATGAATTCTGGATGAAGGACAATAAGTGGGAAAATCCCATGATGCTTCCTTTCCAGATGAACCAGGGTCCGCTAGCCCCAGACTTGGGGCATGTGGACCACCAACATCTCCCCTCAATTGGAAACCCAGGATTTCAGGTATCAGCATTACAGGTATTACAAAAAAGCAACATTCTGGTACAGAAAAAAAACCTATTTAGTTCATTACCCTCAGCTGTGAACTGAAAGTTTATTTCCTAACAATTATTAATATTTACAATAGAGCAATAAATAGTTAAAAAAACCCATGGAATTATAGTTTTCACTTTTATAAGTAAGGATTAGATTCAGATAGAGCAGTGAAAACATCAATAACATCATTTTTAAAAATCAATACAGTATTCACCACGCACCCATATCTCTGGGTTTGATATCCATGGTTTCCCGATTCACTGAAAAATCCCAGAAATATGCAATGCATGCACATCTCCAAAATTCATTACCAGATACTAAACTGTATATAGACTTAACTACTATGCACTGCTTCAGACATCCACGTTAACTCTTGGAATCTATTCCCCATAGACACAACATGCCTAGTGTAATAATTTAAAATATTCAGATGACACCATATTACTGCAAGAAAATAGCTGGTACTTTAAATGTCTTCTGAAGATGGGGGGAAAAGCAAAGGGCAGGGCAGGAGAACAGCTCAACATTAAGATGACCAAAATCATGATTACACAAAAATTATAAGTTTCATGCAGACAATGAAGAAATCAAAGTAGTAAAATATTGTATGCACCTTTATTCACTTATCAATCCAAATGAAGATTGTAGCTGCAAAGTCATAAGTAGCCTGAGACATAGAAGAGAAACTATAAATTAACTGGGAAAGATCTATAAGAGTAAGGAAGTTTCATTGGAGACTATGGCAAACATTATCCCAGTGATGGGATGTTACAGGTTCGCACCAGTTCGCCAGAACCGGTAGTAACTTTCCCCAGTGTCCCGGCTTTTTGGAGGGAACCAACTTGGGGACTTAACTTTTTGCCGGTTCTCCCACTGCACATGCACGCCAAGCACTTGGAGCACATGTGCGGCCTCCAAGTGAGAACTGATCCCTCAAGTCTTCTGCCAGATGATTCCAACTAAATGAAGTGTTTACCAAGAGTGTTTGTTAGCCAGACTAACATAAGCAATAATGACAATTATATGCCACCTAAACTGGGAACTAGAAAAATTATAGTGTTTATGCATGCAGATAATATCATTTTATTGACACAAATGCAAAAGGGGTAAAGAGACTATTGAAAGCCTTTAATCAACTGGCAAAGAAAAAATATCATTTATATGTATGGACTCTCTTGTAACCTTTTGAATGTTTTAAACTTTGAGACAGAAGCATGTTATTTGAAACCCAATACAGTGTATCTTAAAGCATGATTTTTAGCTGACCTTATTTCAGCATGTCTGTCAGCCCCTGGTGTGTCAAATTACCTATTCAAGCACCTCAACCACAGTATTTAACTAGAATAACAAATTTTTAATGGAGGAAGGCTTTCGCAGTTTTATGATGCCAATCTGTGAATTTAGTTGAGGGATGATACCAATAAATTCCCTTAGAAGAGAGACTTTGTCCATGTGGAACTAATGCAGTTGAAGACACAACTCACTACTTACTTGTTTACTTGTCTAGAAATGTAGAAATAACTCTGTTCAAAAAGTTAGATCTTGCATTCAGTGGGTCTGAAACATATTTGACAAACTTCTTGCGGGGGAATAGTTCACCATATATTTCTGAAAAAGTAATCAGTTCTTGTTTTAGAGTAGCAGTTTTAAGGAAGAATGATGAATCTTTTTTTTTTTTTTTGGCTGAGTTAGCTTGTTTGTTAAAATGTTGATTTTGGCTGACTTTTAGCTGAACAATGTATTTGATTGTTTTGTATCCTTCGAGCATTTCTATTTAATTATGCCAAAAAAATTTTTTTAGTTAAAAACTTGAATATAACCCATCTAACAAATTGTAACTCTGGGTAGTAAACAAAGCAAAATCATATAAAGATTAACTATCAGAAAAGAAAGAAAAAACTGATAAAATTAATAAAGAGACAGCAATAAAACAATACAGAATGTGGCAAAAATCCAAACCTTAAGGCTTTTTCTTATTCATTATGCCTGGGGAGGACTTGACATGAGAGTTAAAATGTTTGACCCCATGGATTTTTTTTAATCCCTGGAAGCACTGCTTCTTTGAGTCAGGCTAAAATGTTTGGAGGTTCCCAAGCAGGAAGATTTATCCAGCCATCAGCACATCTAATGATCCTGGGTTCATCCATACCAGGATTAGAAGGGTTGTGTGGCTGAGTGACTGATATGGGCCTCCCTGAAGCCAGTGGTCTTTTTCTTCTTTCATGTCCCAATAAAATTTTGAACTACCAAAATGAATCCACTTTCTTGGCTTTGCCATTGGCCAATATTAAATCTTCATCGGTACATGTTTCTGGTGATACCACACCATCATATTACTGTATATATATGGAATACCTCAAGTGTTGAAAGACATAGGATGTGAGAGTTGGAAAAAGATACACAAAATTGTCAAGGTGAACACTTTCCTAAATTAAACAACTGGCCACTTGTCTTGAGAAAAACAGAAATGAAAACAACCCACATTTGTCTGCTTGGACCTGTATAATACAGAGTGCTGCTTGTGTGATTTCCCTAGTACAGACTTCTGCTTAACTACAGTTATCTCAGAATTTAACTCCACAAGATACGCTCCTGAATTTGCATTCAGATCCACCTTTTCTCCAGTGAGCTGAAAATGGCATGTGTAACCCTCTCCCTTCCACGTTTGCCTTACAGCAGCCCTATGATGTAGGTCAAGCAGAGAAAGGATGACTGACAGAATGACTGTGCTACTTCCTCTTCTTATCATATTCCAAAGGGTAGCAGGATGTCAGTCAGGATGACTGCCAAGCCTTCCACCCAGTAGCTGTCCAAACTGGGGATCCAGCTGGCTTTTCAGAAGGTACCTCAAGATTTTTAAAAACTGCCTGAATTTTTAAAGGCAAGAGACGCTTTGAGGCAGGACTTTTCACACCGCTGCCACCATGAGGAACATCTGCGATGGGGGTGGAGAGAGCGCCTCAGCGTTTTTGCCCCGGGACCATTTCCACCTGTCCCCGGGGCTCCACCCCAGTTGGGGACTTAAGAAACACTTTGAGGCAGGACTTTTTGCACCGCCGCCACCATGAGGAACATCTGCGGTGTGGGCGGAGAGAGTGCCTCAGCGTTTTCCCCCCGGGACCCTTTCCACCATTTCCACCTGTCCCCGGGGCTCCACCCCGGTTGGGGATTTAAGAGACGCTTTGAGGCAGGACTTTTCGCACCACCGCCACCGGCTGGGGTTTTAAGAGACATCTGCGGCTTGGGCAGAGAGGCTTGTCATTTGTTGTAACACTTAGCAATTACTGGTACAGTCAAACCTCATATAACACTAAAACCTGGTTCCACAAGTCTTGATGTTATATGATTTTTAGTGTTATCTGATGCATGTTAAAATCCTATGGGAGCCATAGAGATACATTGTAACCACACAGGCTTTAGCGGTTGTTATCTGATGCATCCCATAGGATCTTAATGTTATCTGATGCAATTCTTCCCCCCAGATTGCTTAATGTTATGCGATTTTAGTGTTATTCGATACTAATGTTATATGAGGTATTACTGTACTTTGTTTTGTTAGTTTCTTTTTGCAGACTTGACAGAGATATGGATACTTTTGATTATTGATGTTATTATTGATGTTGATGTTTATTGAATCTTTTTACTGTAATGTGCTACTTTTTTACTGTAATGTGATACTTTTGCTGTGATGTGATATTGTGATATTTTGATGATTTGTGGTCTGATACTGATTATTTGATATTTATATGTTGTTTTATGAACCTGTATATGTTGTGAACTTTGTAACTTTGTATATGTTGTGAACAGCCCTGAGTTGGTCCCACCGAGTAGGGCGGTATAGAAATTGAAATAATAATAATAATAATAATAATAATAATAATAATAATAATAATAATAATAATAATAATAATAATAATAATAATAATAATAATAAGAAGAAGAAGAAGAAGAAGAAGAAGAAGAAGAAGAAGAAGAAGAAGAAAAAGAAAAAGAAAAAGAAAAAGGAAAAGAAAAAGGAAAAGAAAAAGAAAAAGAAAAAGAAAAAGACCCAGCAACTAAGATCTCTTTCACCATTCTAATTCAGTTAATGACATACTGGCAGAAGTAAATGCCAAGAAATGCTCACTATTTATCTGTGGATTCTTTCTCTCTTTAATTATGTCCTAAGAGCTGTATCACTGAACATTGCTTTTGTTTAAATGATGATGCACTTAATGGGATCAATTTGCACTTCATTTATGTTCAGCTATATATGTGCCTTGATGTCTTTGAGATCAATCCTGAAATCTCCAGTCAATGAACTCTGATGTATAAGGCTGCTTCAAACTATGTCTGCTGCCTCCAATTACATATATACACTTTCGGGAGGAAAGACATATCAAACCTGTTTCTCAGTAGATAGTCATAAGATTGTGCTGTATGTCCAGTCTTACAAGTCAAGTTAAGATCTTCTTTTTTAAAAAATTAAAGCTTTTTAGTTTTTATAGAATGAAAGAGACACAGTTCAGATTTTCATTCCTTTTGTAAATGCAATTTAAAGGATAGGAATTGACCAGATGACATAATTAATTGGCTGTAGTACATCTGCTAAATTAAACATTTGAGAAATGTTGCCTGAACCTAATTATATAATTTAGTGAACATTCAAACAAAGGTAGTTTCCTGAGAGAAAAATTTGTCCTTGTGTTTCTCTCCCTTTTAAAAAAATTCTGTTTCACATACAAATGGTTGGTAGCAGTAAGGTCAGCATAGTTTAGCAATCTGCTAACTCCTGTCAAGCAGATATGTTAGTGAACCTTGATCCATGTGAAATATAAATTGAGAGAAAATGTTCTTGTATTCTACATTATAATGAGAACAAGGCTTGGGTCTTGCTTTTTGCTTGATACTGGTAGTGGCCTGTACTTGCTTCTGCAAGTACAGTTTTCCTTGACAGTTTAACATTCTCAGAATAAGTTATCCATCTTCCAAAATGGACATGTGCTTCTAGATGCTATGATATTTCTCTTCTAAAATGTCAGATCCCCAAGCCAGTATTCCCTTTATAACTGAAAGCATTAATTGGTTGATTTAACAATGTATGTCCAACTGCTTAATGGCTTGATTGCAAAGCTCAGATTAACTAGACGTGCCTTGACAGAATTCTGTTCTGCTGCTGTGGGTACCCTGCTTTCCCTTTGGTCTGTCTTTTCTCTCCTTGCACCATTCTGCCAGGGCTGAATTAGACCCTGCTGCTGCAACAAGATGGAATAAAATGTTAACAATGAGAAAGTACTTCCCCCCAATTATATTGTGTGACACTGTTTTATAAAAACTGTTTTTAAGTATTAACTCCCTAACTTCTGCACATTTTCTTCTGAAACAGTCATTTCATTTTATTATTGATGGAAAGCCAAAATTGCAAAAAAAACCATTATAATGGGTTAAACCATTTAAACATTGCAGGTTCTCACTCACTCTCACACAAAGCCATTACAAATGGAGGGAATTAGACAAGAAGGATTCTATCTTGAAAATATATTTAACATTTAGTAGAACTTTGGTTCAGCTGGGACCTTTTTTGTTTCTTGTGCCTTTTCTGTGAATGTTGATTGACAGCAAGATGAATAATATTGTCAATAAGACTGTAAAGATGATACCACTACAAATTCATGCCCATGACTTGCAGGAAAAGCCTGTTAGACTTACAGCAACCATTATCCTTCATGTGATGTTGAGCAAGAAGTGGGTTTTTACTCCTGTCCTTCCATGTACTGCCAGATGGTCCATCATGTTCCATGTGGATGACATTGACACATCTACTTTTCCAGACTTAAAATACTGCAATGTCTCAAAATGTGTCTATCTCATAGGCCACTGAGAACTTTTTTGGTGACCAGTCAAAAGGATGTCAATTATAAAGTACTGAGATGAAGAAATAAAGATTGTAATGATCCTAATCTATCAAAGTTAGAATACACTCATGATGTAATATGGACTGAAGAAGTACAGATTGCTCCATCTGATTGTCCAGGATAAACTCAATAGCAAAAGAAATATGGAGAACACAAAAACATTCTCCAGACACTGTCATGCATCCATTTCCTTGTCCCTTATTTCTCTGTGTTAAGTGCCATAAAGTTGCTTCTGACTTATGGTGACCCTATGGATTAATGACTTCTAGAAGGTCCTATCACAAGCAGCCCTGGTTAGATCTTCTTAACTTGGATCTTAGTGTTAGAGTGGAACTCTTGTATTAGCATCAACAATCTTTTATCTATAGAGTTTTTATTTAATTTATCCCAAAGATGATTCCTGCTAGTAGAGTCAAAAGCTGCTGAAAGGTGGATAAATGCCACATATAAACATGTAAATTTCATCAAATAAATAAAGTAGCACTTGTTGTTCAGTCGCACAGTCGATTCTGACACTTTGCGACCCCATGGACCACTGTCCGCCAGGCACTCCTGTTCTCCACCATCCCCCTCAACTCGCTCAGCTCTATGCCCATTGTGTCCACAATACCATCTAGCCATCTCATTTTTGGCCACCCCCTTCTTTTGCCCTCAACCTTTCCAAGCATCAAGGCTTTCTCAAGTGAGTCTTCTCATTTGATGTCCAAAGTACTTTAGCTTCATCTTTACTATTTGCCCTTCTAAGGAGCAGTCAGGGTTGATTTCTTCTAAGATTGAGCTATTTGTTCTCCTCGCTGTCCAGGGGACACTCAAAACTCTCCTCCAACACCACATCTCAAAGCCATCTATTATTCTGTGCTCAGCTTTCCTAATGGTCCAGCTCTCACAACCATACATTGCCACAGGGAATACCATTGCTTTGACTATACGAACTTTTGTTTGTAATGTGATGTCTCTACTTTTCACTATGATCCCCAGGTTTCTCATCGCTTGCCTCCCAAGAATCAGTCAACTTTTTATTTCATGGCTGCAATCCCTATCTGCAGTGAGCTTTGATCCTAAGAAAGTAAAATCTGTCACTGCTTCTACTTCTTCCCCATCTATTTTCCAGGGACTGATAGGGCCTGTTGCCATTATCTTTGTTTTCTTTATATTGAGTCTCAAACCAGCCTTTTCACTTTCTTCTTTCAACCTAATCAGGAGCTTCTTTAGGTCCTCCTCACTTTCTGCCATTAGGGTGGTATCATCTGCATATCTCAAATTGTTGATGTTTCTCCCAGAAATTTTGATCCCAAATTGTTATTCCTCCATCCCTGCATTGCACATTATGTGCTCTGTGTATAAGCTGAATAAGCAGGGTGACAAAATGCAGCCTTGTCTTACTCCTTTTCCTATTCCAAACCACTCCATCATTCCATATTCTGTCCTAACTGTTGCTTCTTGATTCATGTACAGATTTCTCATGAGGCATATAAGGTGTTCTGGTATTCCCATATCTTTAATTACTTGCCACATTTTGTTGTGGTCTACACAGTCAAAGGCCTTAGTGTAATCAATGAAACAGAAGAAGACTTGTTTCTGATATTCCTTTGTTTTTTCCACGATCCACCGTATGTTGGCAATGTGGTCTCTAGTCCCCCTGCCTCTTCTGAAACCCGCCTGCACTTCTGGTAATTCTCTCTCCACATACTGTTGCAGTCTATCCTGTATTATCTTGAGCATCACCTTGCTAGTGTGAGGGATGAGCGCAATCACGTCTTACTCTTTTCCTCACTGTATTTAAACAACAGGGAGAGAGAGACTGCTTGTGTCTCTTTTCCCCCCTCATTGTATTTAAACTACAGGGAGGGGGAAAGAGAGAGACGTGATTGGTTCTCTAGAGACCCAATCACGTCTCTCTCTTTCTCCCTCCCTGTAGTTTAAATACAGGGAGGGAAAGAGACACAAGCAGTCTCTGCAATTGCAGTAGGGTCGGGGGAAAGGCACACCTTTCCCCCAACCCTACTGCACCAGTCGCAGAGACCACTGCGGGTGGGGGGTGGCTTTAAAGGCAGGGAAGAAAAGAAAGAGACCCAATCGGGTCTCCTTTCCCTGCCTGCCTTTAAAGCGGTTTGTCCCTGAAGTCAGGGCTTTTTTTTTTTTGCCTGCATCAGACAACGCTAAAAATCAGATAACATCATGACTTGTGGAACCAAGTCATAACGTTATCCGGGGTATTACTGTATTTTATTGAAAATGGTAAATAAAAGAACAGGAAGGTTTAAAAACAATTTAAAACCACCAACAAAAAGATCCAAAGTAGTCTGGAACAAATAACCAAAATCTGAGACAAGAGGAATATAGGACAAACATAAAACTACCTCGTACTTACACTCTAGCATATCTTCAGCATAGTCTTAGAACATACATGAAGTGCATCCCTTACTGTATGGCAGGAAATGAGTATAGCATCTTCTGTTTCCCCTCACTCACCATGCTTTAAAGTTATGTCTCCAGCCCTTAGTAAAACTGAGGACTTGCTTCTACTTCCAGTATTCCCATGCAACAAGGAAGTCGTTATCAGAATTTTAAATTTCCCACTTTACAAAATGACACAAATATAGGTCTCACACATGAACAAATTGTCTCTAAGACCAACCACCTCCACATACAAAACATTAACTTGTGGATAGGAACATGCTTGAGATGAGAAAAACTCTTGTGACTTCTCACTTAATGAAGGGATATATTGACATTATGTCATACATTTACTGTTCTATTTTTTCTCTTATATTCTGGCACACAGGTAAAAGGTGGAACTAGGCATATATAATAGTACTGAGGAATCATATTGTATCTCCCATTCTTTTGATGCCCAGTTTTTTGCTATTCCCTCCTTCCTGTACCACCATCTACCCAAATGTCTTCTGATTTTTTTTATGCAATATGGTAGAAGTAGGAGAGGAAACCATTGGGAAAATAGATAATAAATCTTTGAATTCTGTTTCTGACCCTATTATGCCTGCCTAAATCTGGACCTGATTCATGGACTTTTGGTTTTTCTCCTGTGAAATAATCTACTTAGGCAGTTACATAATGGCTGACCAGCAAAACTAATAAATTAATAAATTGAGATATGTGAGATATGTGAAACTGGCAAATATTGCTTTACACTTGCAGTGATACTACAGCATTGTTGCACTTTAACAGTCTTCACAATCATTAGCAACTAATTTCCTCATTTACCTATTATCATAAATTGAGATGATCAACCTAAAATTCTTATTGCCAGTATATTGTCAGAGTAAGCATGTTACATCTCAAATATTTTTCATAGTCTAAATAGCTTATTTTCCTGCTGGAGAACTAAATTGCATTGCTATGTACAGCAGAGTGGAGGAAAAGGTAACAAATCAGTCATTATCTCTGCAGCAAATATGATATACATGATATACAACCGTTCATATTAGAATTCTTTAGAAACTTAAAAAAACCATTTCTCTGTTGCTTTATCTCAAATACCTGTGGTGTATACAAGATAGACAGCATGTTAACAAACTTAGTAATGCCAGATGTCAATATTATCTGACCCAGTGCAATTTGTTGTGGGCATTCTGATCTGATCTGTGGCAAGGCTTTAGCGGCCACAATGCAAACAGCTCCAAAATAAAAAAGGGGATATTTTATCACACATATGCTAAGTACTCCATATTGTTCCTATGTATCAGAGCGACTCTTTGGAGGGTAGCTTGCCTGTTTTATTTTGCTAGCCAACTTGGGAGATCATTGTACTTCCTTTGTTCTTTATTTACCTCTTGTGGTAATCTTCTATTTAAAAACTGTCAATCATTCCTCCAACCTCCCTGGAAGGTCACATGAATAAATCTCCAAGGGTCATTTGACAGAGTGGCTGAAATCCTGCAGCACAGTTTGGCAAATCACATAACTGGTGAATTGCTATGGGGTGAGAAATCTCTGTATATAGTATTTGTTGTATACCGAGTCCTGAGTTTGCATCATTTAACTAGTTGTGCAACAGGATTGTGACCATTGTGTGGGTACAGCCAGAGTCAAAAAAAGACAAGGAAGAACCCTCTAGCCTGCTCTACTTTCTCACTCTTTTCTCTCTCCCTAATTCTCTTCATTTTCTTCCATCCTTTCCCAGTTGCCTTCCCGTTTTTACTCCACTCCCATTTCTGCAGTTTCTTTCACCTGACCTAGTGTGTAAAAAATTAGCCAGCAACAGAAGTTTGCCATTACCAGGGTGTGCCAGGGGCTGCCATGGCTCAGTGGTTAAGAAGCTTGCCTTGTTAGTTTCATCATTCAGCCTCTGTGCTGTTGGTTCAAGTAAAATCATTGATTTGGAGGGTGGTTTTTATACTTTCTTTCCGATATGTATGCATTTGATTTCAGCTATATGAAGAGCAGGTTTTAGGCAGCATGTTGCTTGAAATTCCATTCACAGCAGCTGTTGAGTAACTTTTAAAACTAAAGTCAAACACTTTAAGATAATAATGCTTTCCCAATGCACACTGAACTGAAAGAACAAACACCATCTTGGATTTCATATCAGTAGATGATGGACAATGGCAGAACTGGTAGATCAAACAGCTTTCAGTAATTTGTACTTGTGTGGGCAAGCCTCTAACAGACACTTATGAGAAATATGTGTGTTCCAAACATACCTCCATTTGTGAAATGTTGAAGGATACTCCTTCTGACAGAAACTTTTCACTCTCCCCTGCTTGAATCCCAATTGTCTTACTAGTAGGGAACTGCCATGCATCATTAACAACAATATGATATTCCCAGCTCTGGGACTGTCAAACAGCCTGTTGTGAATAGTTGTCAAATAATAGTTTTTTGTTTCTTTAGGCTTTGAAAATATAAGCCAGTGAAAACAAAACAAAATATGTGTCTGATGTACTTTTAAACATGTATGCTTGCTCCTCTTTATCTAATGGTCATACCCACCTTATTCTGTACCCTTTCAAGTATACTCTTCCTCTTCTGTACCCTTTCAATTTTTGTCATCCATTTAAGATCTATAATGTGTGTTCTACCACATTGTGTTGGAGAATAAAGTTCTATGTCCTATCCCCCTTTGACCCTCCCAGGCTACCCTGCTGACCTAAAGGGCAGTGGAAGATAGTGCATGTGGAGGATGCATCTGGTTTTTGCTATAGTCAGATTAAACTCTCTAACCAGCTGGTTTTTGCATATGAAATGTAAGGGAGTGTTGTGGCCCTGGACCTTGATTCCAAGGATGAAGGCTGGCAGCCAGCCTCAGCCCACTGTCAGTATGGCTCTGTCTCTCCCTGATCCACTTGACCAGGAAATGACAGAAACACAACCAGCAAATTCAAATGGCAGTGATGGAGTTAGCCATCAACATCAGAATACTGCAGATTACAGCTGTGAAACCAACTCCTGGTGTGGAGAAGGGAGGTGAGAGCTTGTTTACAGAGATCACTCTCACCTGCTGAGCCTTGAAGTACTCTTAAGAAGGTGTGTGTGCTTGTTCTAACTTGGTCAGAACAACATTTGTGGTTCCTGATGCTGCAACACTCTGACCTGCCTGCTTGATTACCTTGGACCTTCTATCTGAAATTCGATATGCTCTTAAATCTCCCTCTGGATTCTGTTTATCAATGACTGGCTACCGAACTCTGCTCTCCTTAACAAACATTTCTGCTTCTACATCAGGACAATTGTGAGACTTTGCCTCTTTCTCCCTTCCTCTCTGTATAGTAGCAGTTAGGCTAGTCTGCTCCACCTTGCAGGGGAGAGGCATGCACAGGATGAAGCACCATCCTGTCAACTGTTTTCATTAACAACATGTCTTGGAACAGTCTTGCCTTCCATCTCTTCTTTCTTTGTTTTATTGCCAGAAATTTGCCTCTTTCTTTGGTACAAGGTTGAAGATATCCATTCTACTATTCACCTAGTAACTGTAGCTACTACAAATTTCACCACTGCATGTGTGAAATAATTAATTTGCAATGTTTCTATCCCACTTCCTTTCTAATATAGATAAGATTAGGAAGTGGGAAAGAGCACAAAGGATTTCATTATCATTGTAATATTCCCATATACAGTAACATTTCTTGACAATGTTAAACCTGAAAATAATATTTTTGTCTTTCCAAAATGAAATATCGATATTATAGAAGTAATACATTTTGTTATAGAAGTTGTAAATTTATCAAATGGCCACAACAGTTTATTGATATGGGACACTTTTTGTAGGAAAGTTCCTTATGCTATCTCAGTTGTCTAATACTAACAAGCAAATCTGAAAATATGCAAAAATGTCTAAGTGTTTTTCACTTTAAAAATCATTAGACATTTGATAAATTTATGTGTATAGGGTGTTGTATTTTTATTATTATTTCTACCACATTTTTCATGCGGCCATATTACATTTTTTTTTATAATTAGCATAGCTCTAAGCTACCCTTTCAGATAGACAAAAATAGAAATAAACATGTGTTCCCAGCAACCTTGAGCAAATTTAGGAGTGCTATAGTGATATAAACCATGCCTTTAAGTTTCACTCTTTGTCTGAAGAAGTGGACTTGATGCACAAAAGCTAACAATAAAAATATATTAGTCTTTAAAGTGCTACAGTGTTTTTTATTTTATTTTGTTTGTTTTGTTTTCTGATATGCCTGACCCATGTTCACGTTTTCATTCTTCTGCTGGTTTCCCCCCCATTTTTTCCCTCCCCTACTCCAATTGTACCCAAATAAATTTTGGAAGAACATCTGTGTGTCCTTGACTACAGAGAGAGAGAGAAAGTGGGCGATGACAGCTATAAGTCTTCAGATAAAACACTTGAGCAAGAAGTAATCAGATCAAACAAAGAAAGACGAAGGCCAGGTCAAAGTGACCGTCCCTATGTTCTCAAGCTTTATGACCAGTGGTGGTGAGGAAATGAGTCAAGTTGCAGAGGATTTAGTACCAATTAATTATTCCAGATGACAATTGATGAGATTGGACATCTTCTGAGTAAAGGGACATAGAGCAAAGTCTTAGAGCAGGCATTCACAACCTATGGCCCATGGGCCTAATTTGGCCAGTGCATATCATTAATCCAGCCTGTGGTGGTCACCCGGGCACCTCTAGGACCACCCCACCTGCCCCCACCTGGTTCCCACCACCAGAAGTCATGATACATCACTTACTGTGGCAGGAATCACACCGGTTTACCAGTTTTTTTGCACATCTTCCACTGCTTCCCAGGGAGGTGGGAGGCTTTTGGATCAGAATTGCTTCATTTTGGGATTTTCTACCACTCCTGTTTGATGTTATTTCTTTCTCTTTGACATTTTATATCTTGAACCTTTCTTGAATTTTTACTTGGAGTCCAACTTCACTTCTGTCCACCTTTCCAACACTTCACTTTAGAAAGCACTTGAGAAGAAGCCATTCTACAGTGGCCCTGATCTGGTTTATGATTTGGCTTTCTACAAAGTAATACTTAGTAATACTTAGAAGCCACTACTAAGTTCACGTTAGAGTACTGTGACTTGATACAGTGTAACACAGATGGGGAAATATCTTATGGGAACACTTTCATGTTTCCAAAGGAAACAAAAACAGTCATTAATTTTTGAGCATCTTGGAATATTTATAGCAGCATACTTGCATGTATTTCTTGGTTTTTTAAAAAGTAAATAACAGGTGCAATAGAAAATAATTCTTGATTCAGCACTTTCTTTCATTCTTTGCTACACAGTGATTGATCATAGCAATTTCTTCTATATAAACAGAATTCTCTAGATAAACTTGTTTCAGTCTCCCAAGGCTATAAATGCACCACAGGCCAAAAACTAATATTTTGCTTGCAGTGTTAAACTGGTAGCCACCAGGGCTCAAAACAGTTGTAATCATGAAGAAAGAACTCTTTAAAAAGTTATTATTTGATCAGCTACAAAGAGGAAGAGTTGGCAGGGGAGCCTGCCTAAGTTTGTTGTAGCTTGCAAGGAACATCAGTCTTTTCATTCCATACATTTGTGGAAAGCTAATAACCATGGTACACTCAAGAATGAACATTTATGAGGAAATAAAAGCCCACTTAATTTATATAAGAAACGCTGAAGAAGAATGTAGCCATTTCTTCTATGCAGCTAAAAGAGAGCTGTTTATGGACAGGTGTGATTGGCAAACTGTTATTCAAAGTACAGTACACATTATGATATCATAATCTTTATTTCAACTAATGAGTGGAGCGTCTAAAGAAGACAGATCATTCTAGCTCTGTTGATTTTCGGGAGATAGAGCAGAACTTTCTGAATTAGCCCATCAACCAAATCTCCCACCAGAACAGTTCTATTAAATGTCAGAGCCCAGTAGTTTGAAGACTACTCAGTTCAGCATGACTTTCTTCAACTTTATTATGAAGAAATTTCTTTCTCAACCAACAGATGCCCACTAAGCAAGGATCAATGGTGCTGTATTAAAAGGAACTCATGTGGCCGTGCCCAAAGGAACCACAAATCTTGGAACGTGGAAGAGTCACTGTAAAAGAAGGCCCCCAGAAACTCAGTGTCATCTTCGAAAGTCAAAAAATACTGAGGAAAGAAAGACAATAAACTAGATTGGCCTTCAGTCTATTCCAGTAGGGGTCCCCTTATATTCTGAATGATTGTCTTTAGAAGTGCCCCTATTTATGAGGTTGAGTGGTTACCATAGGAAGACTCAGTGATGGGATGTAACAGGTTCTCACCAGTTTGCCAAAAGCAGTAGCAACATTTCCCAGTGTCCCAAAGAAACGGTAGCAGCTTTTGGGGGGAACCACCTTAGAGGCTTACCTTTTCACTGTGCATGTGCGCCAAGCACTTGGTGTCCATGCATGCCTACAGTGCTTGGCGCTTATGCACGGCCTCCTTACTGTCCTCCCAAGCAGGGAGGAGGAAGAGAAGCTCCCTATAGCCTGCTCCCCTGGGCAAGTGTCTCACCTTTGGATATGGTGTGTCTGTGTGTATTTTAATGTGTATTTAATACCTTTACCTATATTGATGTATTACAGCATTCAAAAATCTCTTTTGTAGTCCTGCTATAGTATGGTCAACCATGTTCTGAATGCTTTGTTTTTTATGCTGGTCTTTGACCGTAACAATAAACTGATAAACTGAAACTATATTGATGTAGTACCACAGTTCCTAAAAAGGTCTGGCAGCCAGCAGGCCTGGCTTGGGGTTTTTAAGCAAAGTCTTGGAGTTACCTCATCAATAAGCTACACCTGTGCTGTTCCAAGTGCTGTTCCAATTGGAGAACCCTTAAGGAGGTACAGCTATTTTAAATTTACAATTAAGGCATATTATCCTTGAGATCTGGTTAGGCAAAGACTTAGTACTGTACCTAATTTCTTTAACTGTTGAAAAATGCCAAAATGAAGCCATCTTGTGGTGAGTTCATTCTGTAGTTCCTTCCATCTGACCTAGTGTGAGAAAGATTAGCCAGAATAAGCTTTAATCTCTGGTTTAAAAGCTGTGGTTGATTTGTGTTTGGGGAGGGTGTTTGGGTGGGTGGCTGTATTTTAATGTATTTTTGTTTTATTTATTTAATTTATTTATTTATGGGTTTGTGTTGTGGGTGTTTGGGTGGGTTAAGGGGTGTGTGTGTGCTTATTTTTATTTTATTATTTATTTATTTATTTTCATTTGGCTCCGCCCATGACATCATGATGTCATGATGTTAGCTCCGCCCACACTGTGATGACATCATGTTGGGGTAGTAAAATTTTTGACATCCCACCACTGGGAAGACTCTGATGGATCTTAGACCACTACACTTTAAATGGAACCAAAAGCATTCCTTCTTACTTGAAATTACAGCCATGCTTTGGAAGCTCTCTATGGTACTGATTGCTCATTGCCTGAATCTGACAAAAAATATGGCAGTAAAGTGAGCAGACTTAGTCTGTCTGTGTGTGTGTCTGTCTATCTGCCGCGCATCTGGGATATTTTCCCACTCTTGGTTTGTACATGACCTAAGGGACTCTATCTTAACTGCTTGGTCTGATCTTATTGACTTTACCAAGGTATTCAACATGCACGTTATGCTTACCTTTACAGATTCCAAATTCCAACAATCAGCATAACACCAGTGGTAGTATATAAAGAATTTCATATTATTCATTCATGTCATAAATATTTTATAAACATTATCATGCATTTTTGTAACACACTGAAATGTTTCTGAGAAAAGTATACTAACAGTTCTCCATATGCACAGCATGCAGATTACAGCTTCCTTTTGAACATCTTTCTGCTAGGCTACCATGTAACAGAAACAATATATCAATCTGTTGGGAATAGTATCTAATTATGTGTGTCTGTTTTGTGTTTGCTTTACTTTATTTCATTGGTTATTCATTGTTTCTGTTATATTGTATTTATATATTGTTTGGATACTTTTCATTTACTCCCAGGAGTTGTATGAAGCACAGTAAGAGAAGAGAAGTATGGTAAGAGTGTTGAGAATAGATGAGCTTTTGTTTTACAGTAGGAGAAAAATGTGGCATTAGAAAAGAAACACAGGTGGTTGATGTTAGGGATTGTCAACGTGATGTTATAAATACAAAAGGAATCAATGTAGACTTTACAATTTAAAGTGGTGTTGCTGAGATGTTTGTATCTGGGATGGGAAGGAGGAGAAAAATATCAATGCAGTACTACTCAGAATTTGAATGTCACTGTCTGTTACTGGATATGCAAGGTGACCTAGCAACAAGGCCCATTGTAGGTGAGAGTACCATAAGTAGTGAGTGAGGAAATTGTGAAGAAGAGGAACTAGCTTGCACTCTGTGCCACTAGCAGAGGACTGAAAGGAACAGGACTGACTTGGATTCTATTGAACTACATTTAGTTTGTTGACATTTGACTTCATAAATCTTACCCAGCATATATAAGGCAGTATAGTAACTCATAAAATAACTGGAGCAGCATTTAGTGACCATACAGCAGCATACAGCACTGTCCACCACCATCAGTAGTTGCTCAAAAAGCTCTGGCTCCTTACTAAATATCATAGACTAATAGAAATGATTGCTTCTCTGCTTCAAAATCAAAGGTTTGTTGTTGAATTTCATGGCAGGCACAATTGTTGGAGAAATCAAACAAATGATCTGCCATAGGGCAAGTGTTCTGGCACCCTTGCTTTTTATCAATCCATTATTTGCCATAAGTAAAAAAAAAAGTTACTTTTTAACATTTACACAAATGATCAAGTTTCATCTATGCTGATGCACTCAAATTGAAAGTCCAGGGGCAAAGCTTTTAGTCCACTGAGTACCAGCTAATCTCTGCAGAGTCTGAACCTGAGTTACAAAAACACTGCCTAAACATCAAACATAAACTTGCTTCCAGAATATCATTATTAGGAAAATGGCTAGTTCAGACAAGAAAACCAACAGCTTTCTCCTATGCCACTCCATAGCAGAATATGCTAGAATTTATGGTATAGGCCAGCATACACCAAACAAGCGGATGCAGTTCTTAATAAATCATGAAGGATTATTGGCAACAGCAAAAACAATTACATTTATATACTGCCCCATCATTTTAGAGCATTACCTGCCTGAAAACTATCCCCACTGAAAAAGTGTATTATTTGACTAGCAGTGCCCCTCCAGGATGGCTGGCAAATAATGGATAAAATAAGGTAACACAGCACCAAACCCATCTACTTTATGAACACCAATCACATAGATGACAGCAAAAATTGAGGAAAGGCTTGTGCACACATCTCAAGCTCTAAATATTAGAGTTGAGTGAATATAGAGGAAATTCAATCAATGCAGCATATATGTCCATGCAATTTATCCCCCACTGTATGTACAAAACACAATCTACTACAGTAAAACCTCACATAAAGAATGCCTTGCTTAGAGACTAACTCACTTAAAGAGCAGAATTTTATCTGAATGGTCACATTGCTTAACAACTAAAAACAACCAAAAACTGTCTTAACTAAATCGGGGTTTGCAATTGACCCACCAGAAGTCACAAGTTTCGCTTAAAGAGCAAACTTGCTTAAAGAGCAATCCTGTGGAACACATTATGCTCTTTAAGCGAGGTACCACTGTATATGGCTGGGGAAAAAAAGCACTGTAGCAACCCACTTATGATCAAAACTAATCTAATAGTGCAAAAGCAAACAAAGAGAGTTTATACAATACAAATACAATACTTTTACTGGATCACTAAAAAAAAGTCAAACATTATACAAGCTTTTGTCAATCAAGACCACTTTTTCAGGCTTGCACCAATTTCTTCTGGATGGTGCAAGAAAACTATCACCAAGAGTCCCAAAACATCATGGCAGTTGTTCATGCCAGGCTTTGTTTTTTAGAGGTGAGTTGGAGGGGTGTGTGTGTAGCAGCAGGCTTCATCACAATGCCTGTTGGCTGAGATCATTCTCCACTTCATAAACAGGAAACCAGGTAGATGCAGAATGCTGTCCTAAAAGTGTCTTAAAATGTTTTGCAAATGTCTGTTTGGCTGGAGAAAAGAGCAATTGTGCAATGCTATAATACAAACATAGAATCATCAGACTTCCTCTTCAGTTACTTTTGCAAGGGGTCCTCTGGCTTCTGGTCTTACAACTACTGTAACACAGGCTAGATATGGTGCAAAAACTTCCATAATATAAGCAGGAGAGCAGGGCTTATCTTACATATGTTGTCATTTTTTGCATAGGGAGGAATGAAAGTGATACTCCATTTGAACATCACTGAGTTATACAAGTCTGATTTTGCCCATGGAATGATGATTTTGTTACAGCAATACCACTTGCCCACTACACCCTTCTTTCTCAAGAAGCCTAATGTGCTATAAAACTTGAACATCAGTGTGAAAAAGGCATAGCTGCAAAGCAAATGAATTCTACTCCAACACTTTTCCTTTTTTATATATTTCACTTCCAGCTCTAGCAACTTTGATTTTAGTAACCTTGAAGATTAAAAAACAAAAAATGTGCTAATGATATTCCTCTCGCTCTCAGCTGGTGTTGGCAACTATTTTACTACTCCACAGGAAACACTAAAGTCTAAATGCAGCTATGAGCTCCTCGGTGAGAATACAATGTCCCACATTCCAATCTAACCATTTGAACTGCAAGACATATAATAAAACAGTTTCTGTTCTGAATGAATAATTGAACTGCTTCTGTGGTGAGACCTCTAAAGATCCACGTGGCTGAATATTTTTAAGGCATTTATGAAAGCTATCCCAACTGGAGACCATTCTCTATGCAGAGGTTACATGGCTCTTCCTCACAGTTGCTTTAATTGCTCGCTTCACATCTTTACTTAATGCTAATTTGCAAAGTATATTCATTGATGGAACTGTGACAAAAAAACCCACAACTAAATTGTTAATAGAGTTTGTTGATCTTTTAGAAGGCTTTGTAGGCTGTGTTTGAAAAGATATGTCAGCTCAAATTATCTGGAATAAGTTTCCCAGATATTTTAGGCTGCAAGTCCCAGGATTCTTCCAGTCAAGAAAAATAAAATCCACAGTTTTGTTTACATTTGCTGCATGTATGCTTTCCATTATTCACCATTCAAGAATGCAAAAAAGAAATTGAGATTCATCACATCTACTTACTCCATTTTAATCTTTTTTTCTTGCACTACACCTGTGTTGCTTTATCCCCCTACCCCACCCCAGCCTGGAAATAAGAGACAGACACAGCTCTGGAGTTTAGCTAGTCACAATGTCATTAATTGTTAATTTGAAACCCACCCACCCACCCCAATTCCTGGAGTGAGGCCTATCATAGTGTCAATGTTTGGGGCTAGGTGTGAGATTCTTTCTGGTCCTGTGCCCTGTAACCATTTTGTCCAAAGACAACCCACTCCTGGATGGCAAATTCTTGGATGATCCTATCAGGCCACCTTCCCCAAAGATTCATGACCTGAAGTGTGCAATGCCCTCAGCATCAGTGCACACCTAATCCTGGGACTGAATCCTGGGATCCATGTAGCCAAGATGTTTAGTGCACTGGGAGCTCCAGCCAAAGTACCTGTCATAAAAACCAGCCAGCCCCCTCTGCCTTGGACCTCCTAAACCAAAGTCCCCAGAGGGCGAGCTGGCCAACAATGCAGCTAAACAGCCCTTAGCTGCTTCTCTTCCACAAGGAGGTTTAATAGGTTCAGAGGCTTGTGTTCAGAGGCTTGTGTGTGAATGCATTGCTTCTCTTACCCCTTAGTCCAATGAAGAGACGTTGTTCAAGCAAACATAGGTTTATTGATCAGGTATATTGATCAGGTTCATAAACCATAGGTCAGTAGCATAAGACATTCCAGCAAACAAAACAATAGTCATAGGTAACCATTTTGAAGAAGCAAAAAGGAATAGTCGCACAGGCCAAGATGTTATTCCATAGAAATCCAAAAATGAACTCCCTCTCCCCTCTCCAAGATGGAGATTCTCCAGTCAGGTGGGGTACCTTTAACCAATCAGGGATCAGAGAAAACTTTCTCATAACAAGAGAAAGAAGTTTACACAAGTGGAGGAAGAATGCTCTCTTTAGTCAAAACATGTGAGAGCTCTGCTAGCCTAGAGATAAGAAATAGGAACACTGAACTGAAAACACTGTCTCGTGACACAGACTTGAGACACAGAGAAGAAAGGATTTTTGAGGCCTAGTTTAAACTACAACCTCTCCAAGCTTGGAGAACATTAGGTAAAGGTCACACTTGCTCAAAAGCCAATCATATCCGACTCTAGGTTTGACTGCTCATCTCTGTTTGTACCCAATAGCCCAGTCCTGTCTGTGTTTTGCAGATGTTTCCATGGACATCTGGTAGGAATGGCTAGACACCAGTGTCAGGGATTTCCCCAAGTGATATGTGTGTCAGGGTAGCAGAGTAGCACTTTAAGCTGTTGCGCAGCGAAAGCTTTTGGTGCAAAGACACACACACACATACAGCTTCAGTGAAAGGTGCAGTTTACTTGAGAGTGAGGGGAAGACAACATACACAGAACTATATACAAAGGTACCAGTCTCTCTCCAAGCCCCACAGTTGCAACAGAGCTTGGATTCCTCTGATGGCTCCAGTCCAAAGAGCATGTACAGAGTCCTGCTAGCAAACACTGACTGCAGTCTGGCAAAGTCAGTGTGCTACTTCTCAGTGGTATAAGGTACCTGTCAGTTCTCAGAGGAACAGAGCTTCACACAGCACGTCTTCTCCCTCCAAGTCAGTGGTCAGTCTGTCAGCAGTTCTTCCTTCTCAGTAGAATACTCTCCTCAGCAGCACAACCTCCTCAATATAACCTTCACCAGTTGGCCATAGTTATACTGTGCTGTTGCTATGCTATTCCTCTAATCAGCCACAGCTGTGCTGTTGCTGAGGCACATACACCAGGTAGACACAGCTGTGCAATCAGTCTGTGCCTCAATCCTAAACACCTGTGTTTAAGGCTCTTGCAGGGCCTTAAAGCTGTACTAACTCACTGGGCAGAAATCTTTGTACAATACCACACAAAATGCCCTAACAACCAAAATACATAGAATCTTGCTTTCCTTCTCACCAAAGTGGTACCTATTTATAAATGCATTTACAAAAGCCATAAATGAGTCTGCGGCTGTCACAAATGTGTTTACAATGACAGTAGATGAGTCTGTGGCTGATTCCAGTGGCAGTGGCGGCTGGAGCCAGGGTGGGGGATGGATTATTTGGCATCATGGGCTGGATCCAGCCTGCAGGCCATAGGTTGAGAAACCCTGGAATAGAATAGAATAGCTGCTGATCAGTCAAAATGTATAGCCTGGATCTGAATTACAAGCAGATGTCATGGAGAAGAAAGATGAAGTCACCAACAGACAGTCAGAAAATGGAAAAGAGGAGCTCAACTTCTTGGAACAATGCGACCACAATTACTTGGTCCTTTGCATTCCTCAAAACATGACCTTCCAGTCCTTGCTCTTTATTGTCTCCCTCCCTTAGCATGGATTTAGATAGAAATATTGCTGCTTTTACTTTTTGTTTATTCTTTTTTTTCTTCAATGTTTTGTTCACATGTGTTGCCTAGTGGTCAAGTGTGTATACTCAAACTCTGGAATGGATGTTTCTTTCTATAGCTAAAACACTCATTAGCTGGATGTGTGGAGTACTGTCATACATTGGAAATATGCCTCCTGAGAACAACGACATAGCACAGCTTGTTGTCAGACTGCTTGACTTAGTGTGATGCCTGTAGTTATCTGATAATGCAATAACAGTCCATCACAAAAAAAATGTGGCTCTCTCCTTTCCTACTTTAGAAAAACAATACCTTCCAACACAGAGAATTACTATCTCTTCCCAATTTTTTGCTTGCTTGCTTATTTGCCTTCAGAGATACAAATTCTAACTTGAAAAACAAATCAGGAAGGGCTTATGTACAGTTCCAGCAGTCAATTTATCAACAATATTCTCTAGTATGTTCTGCTTTTTGGAGACATTTAAAGAAAAACCTACTGAAGGCAATAAAAAGAAAACCGGAGTCTCAGACATTTTAGACTTTACTCAGATAGTGGTTTGAGCTGCTTTAGAATTTTGCAACTTTCCATTCACCTTTACAACAGAGCTACAATATAGGTTAGCCTTTCTCCATTCTGTTGGGGAATAGCAAATTAAATACAAAGGTTAGGTACAAGCCCCTCTGATGTCCATGAGTGAGCCAGCTTTGATTTTGATTTGAAGTCTTTTGAAGCCTGGTTGATACTACATTGAAAACTCAGTAGAAGGAATGTGATAGAAGTTTTGCTTGACAAAATTCTCAAATTCCTATTTCTTTATCAGAGAAAAATGGACTGACCTGACCATTTGAACTCTTCATCCACAAGCAGATAAATGCTCCCCCAATTTTTCCCAGTTCCTCTTTGGCTTACCTCAACTTTTGACTGATACTTTGTTCTATTATAGCTATTTGTTGAATAGGTTACAAAACTTTAAATTTCTTAAGAACATTACTTACAAAGACTTTTCTGAGTCACCACAATCTCATTTTTATATCTTATTCTCTCCCCCCTCCCCATTAAATATCTAGGCAAATGCTAATGAATGCTCAGAAGAAGACTAATTTACTCAGTGGTGGGTTGTCAAAAATTTTACTACCCCACTGTGATGTCATGGACGGGGTCAATGTCATGACATCATGGGTGGAGCCAACATCGTGATATCATGACATTGTGGGTGGAGCCAAAGAAAAAATTAAAATTGTTAGGACATTTTTCATTTGGGGGTATTGTACAAAGATTGCTGCCCAGTGGAATAGTACAACTTTAAGGCCCTCCATGTGTTTTGAACACAGGTGTCCATAATAGAGCCTCAAACTGATTGCCAGGCTGTGCATGCTTGGTCCATGTGCTCCTGTAACAGCCCAGCTGTGGCTGATTAGAGAATCTGCCCAGCAACAGTAGGGTATAACTGTGGCCCTCTGGGAAGGGCCTATGGAGGAGGCTATCATACTGGAGGAGGTTATTATTTTGTGAGGAGATTATCTGTGAGGAAGTTGCTATTCAGAAGGAGTCTATATACTGAGAAGGACTGAGACACTGTAGGAGGTGATGCTGTTGAGAGCTTTTCTTCAACTGAGAAGAAAGAACTGCTAAAGGATCACCAGGACTCTTTTTGAGTGCTCCTGGAGTTGGAGCCAACAGAGGACTCCAAGCTGTCTACCTACTGTGGGGCTTGGAGAAAGAGAGAGACTGTTGTATATAGTCCTGTGTATGTCTGTCTTCCCCTCACTGTAAGTAAAGCGCACCTTTCCACTGAAGGCATATGTGTGTGTGTGTTATTGCACTAAGGTTTTTGCTGCGTAAGAGCTTAAAAGTGCTACTCTGCTATCCAGCCACACATATCGCTAAGGGAATCCCTGATATCGGGTTATGGGCCCAGGGTGCGCCTAACAGCTACGCCCGACGCCCTAACTGCGCCCGTGAGTCTTCGCCTGTCAAGCCCCAAAGTGCTGTGTGCCTGGACTGGAGCTGTGGAGCCCTGATCAGCGTTCGGAGGAGCCGTGTTCCCTGGAGGACTCATCGCCTGCAGGACAACGCCCCAACGCAACCAGATGCCCCAACAGAGGTCCAGAAGACATCCACTTCGCTTCGAGTGTCCCTGCCAGCTGCATGTTTTGTGAGTCTGCAAGTGAGGGAAGAATGGCTGTTTCCAGTCTCTCACTGGTGCCCCTGCTTGATGGCACCAACTACCAGACGTGGTCAACCAAGTGCAGTCTGCTTCTGCGCAAGGAAGGGCTCTGGGACATTGCTGAGAATCCCCAGAAGCAAGAAGCCTTGGATGAAGAGGACACTGACAAAAGGGACAGACTTGAGTATGATAATCAAAGGGCTTTGGCAATTATTGGGTTAACTGTAGCAGAGAGTCAGTTAACAATATCTGAGAGGGGAGAATTCAGCTGCCGCATGTTGGCAGAGGTTTAAGCAATTATATGTAAGGGACTCAGTTGGTTCCCAAATATCTCTCACCAGACGTTTGTTTAGGTTACGCCTCCAGCCTGGTGGAGATATGGTTCAGCACCTCCATTCAATTAGTGATTTGCTGCAGTGTCTTGCTGAAACAAACTTGTTCTTTACTGAAGAACAAAAAGCATATATTCTCCTATCGTCTTTGTCGGATGAGTATGATGGTTATGTTTTGTCCTTGGACATTTTGCCCAGGAGTGAGTTAAATTTCCAGGGGGTCCAAGGACGCTTACTGGAACAAGACAGATTAAGGGGTTCTCTGAAAGAGTTCAGAAAACCAGAACCTCATACTGGAAGTAGTAGAAGCAAATCATCCCCTCCTCCCACTGTGTGTGTAGCAAAGAGATGTCTTAGATGTCAGAAGTCTGGGCATATTGCCAAGTTTTGTAAGGCAAGGTCAAGCCCAGATAAGGACAAGACATGTAGAAAAGCTAATCTCTCTGTTGCTGCTTTTACTGATGTTGAACCTGGCACCTGGTTAATTGATTCTGGTGCATCTTTTTCCATTTGTAAAAATAGGAAAATGTTTACTGAAATGTCCAAAACAAACCAGACTGTCACGCTAGCTAATGGGTCCCGGGTCCATGCACTGGGTAAAGGCCAGGTCAGATGTGAGGCTTTGGGCGAAGAGCTAGAAATGCTTTATGTCCCTGAGATGAAGTATAACTTGCTGTCTGTTAGGACCCTACTGAAAATGGGTTACTCAGTGACATTCCAGGGGAAGGAATGTGTCATTAAGGGACAAGAAAAGGAGTTAACTGTGCCCCTACACAATGATCTATTTGTGTTAGGCTCCCGTGCACTGAGTGCGAATCTGGCTGATAAAGGATTTAGCAACAAGCTCCCCCATGACAAATGCATACACTTAATGCACAGACGGTTGGGACATGTAAATTTCCGAGACTTGAGAAGGACCATTGATCTGACTGAGGGCTTAGCAGTGAAACCATGCAGCAGATTTCTGAGCTGTAAACCTTGTAACGAGGAGAAGTCTAAGTCCTGTAAGTAGAGTGGGTGATTTTAGCACTACCCAGCCCTTAGAGGTGGTGTCTGCTGAATTAATAGGTCCTATGAGCCCAAGCCCTGGTGGCTCAAGGTATGCCCTGAGCATTGTTGATCACCACACAAGATATGGGTTTGTGTATTTGCTAAGGTCCAAGGGTGAGATCTGCTCAACTTTAACCAGATGGGTAAGGTTCGCCCAGAACAAGGCAAACACACAGGTACAGACCCTAATCACTGATGGGACACTGTTCTCAAACAAAACCACCACTGATTTCCTGGCAAAGCATGGGATAGTCCACCACAGACCTCAGCATAACTCAACTGTAGAGAGGAGAGGTCAAACTCTGCAGGCCATGACAAGGGCTATGCTAAGTGATGCAGGTCTCCCTCGCACACTCTGGGCAGAGGCAATGAAGTGTGCGAACCATCTGCTAAACAACGTTTATCACTCTGGGATTGGGGACATCCCTGCAAGCAGGTGGCATGGAAGGAAGCCAAACTTGGGCTATCTTCGAGTCTTTGGCTCTCCTGCCTTGGTACGCATCCCAGGGCAGCCTCGCCCTCGCAAACTGATCTTCATAGGGTATGAGGCAAACCATAGGGAGTATAGGTTTTGGATGCCAGGATCCAACCAAGTTACAAGAAGTAAGAGTGCCAAGTTCCTGGAGCACTCTCGGTGGGAACATGTGGAAAGTGTCCACATTCCTGGACTCCTGTTTGAGGAGGGAGAGGCACAGCAGCCTGTCTTGCAACCCAGCGAGCTTGTTAGCAAGAGTCCCACTGATGGGGAAGCTGGGGTTAAGGAAGAGATAAGTGGTGAGTCAGAGGAGTCTGACATTTCTGGGGAGTCTGGGGGAGATACTACTGATAGAGTCCTGCAACGTAGGTCCAGTCGGACTAGAAGGCCACCTGATAGATATCAGGCCTCTGTGGCGTTAATGGATAAAGCAAAGCCAGAAACCCCTACTGAGATAACTGCATTGCCAGGTGCAAAGTTGGGTGCACGGCAGGCAGAGACAGACAGGGAAGTACTCCCACCTCGGGACCTGTCTGTGTGTATGCCAGAATCTGAAAGGCATAGGGTGTGTAGGTCTAGGAGACCAAGGTATTTCAAAGGTGCAAGAAAAGGTAATAAACTGTTTCCTCCTGGTGCCAATAGGCATGTGTAGAGTGTAAGCTGATGTTGTAAATACTGAAACTGATTGTACTGGAAAGAATGCTGTACTGTAACTGTGTCTCTGTATATATTGCTTATGTATTCTGTCCTGTATATTGTGGCATCCATCTTGTACAATAGGAGGAGCATGTTAGGACATTTTTCATTTGGGGGTATTGTACAAAGATTGCTGCCCAGTGGAATAGTACAACTTTAAGGCCCTCCATGTGTTTTGAACACAGGTGTCCATAATAGAGCCTCAAACTGATTGCCAGGCTGTGCATGCTTGGTCCATGTGCTCCTGTAACAGCCCAGCTGTGGCTGATTAGAGAATCTGCCCAGCAACAGTAGGGTATAACTGTGGCCCTCTGGGAAGGGTCTATGGAGGAGGCTATCATACTGGAGGAGGTTATTATTCTGTGAGGAGATTATCTGTGAGGAAGTTGCTATTCTGAAGGAGTCTATATACTGAGAAGGACTGAGACACTGTAGGAGGTGATGCTGTTGAGAGCTTTTCTTCAACTGAGAAGAAAGAACTGCTAAAGGATCACCAGGACTCTTTTTGAGTGCTCCTGGAGTTGGAGCCAACAGAGGACTCCAAGCTGTCTACCTACTGTGGGGCTTGGAGAGAGAGAGAGACTGTTGTATATAGTCCTGTGTATGTCTGTCTTCCCCTCACTGTAAGTAAAGCGCACCTTTCCACTGAAGGCATATGTGTGTGTGTTATTGCACTAAGGTTTTCGCTGCGTAAGAGCTTAAAAGTGCTACTCTGCTATCCAGCCACACATATCGCTAAGGGAATCCCTGATAAAAATAAATAAATATAATAAAAAATTAAAATAAATAAAATAAAATAAAAATAAAGACACACACACACCTCAACCCATCCACCCACCCATCCCAAACAAAAAGTCCATTAACTTACCTTAGGTAAGGCAGGCAGCTAGGCAGGCAGGCAGGAATCGCAGTGGCGCGGTGGCAAACTGTTGCAGCCGTGTGGCAGCGTGGCATGGCAAGGAAAGGCTGCTGCCGCTGCCACCACTTGTAGAGGCGCTTCCTTCCTTTCCTTTCTGGGCAACCAAAATGGCTGCCGGGAACTGTGCACACGTCAAACCTCTATTTAATGCATGTGCAGTTCTATTTTTTTACTGCACATGCATCAAATAGCGGTTTGATGCATGCGCAGTTCCGGGCAGCCATTTTGGCTGCCCGGAAGTATGCTTCCAGAGGGGTCCCAAAGAGGTGACCGAACCAGGTTGCCCAGGGGTTTACCACCCCCCGGTGACCTCCTCCTGATGTGTGCTACCAGTTCGAGCAAACCGGTCCGAACTGGTAACATCCCATCACTGAATTTACTAGTTATCCATATTTATTTTATTTTTTAGATATAATATCTTTCAAAATGGAGTTTCCATTTAGCAATTTTGAGCAGAAATTGGGCTTCAATTCATTTTTAACTTCTGGAACTCATTTTGAAAAAATTGTCAGAGAAACAGCTGGATGCCCACTACTTGAACTACTTGAGGAAGCATTAACTGCAATCTTCTTTTAATTAATACTGACAGATTAATTTGATTGACAGATTTTGATTTTGATTAAATTCAATACAGAATATTGGCTAATTACTTAATAAGATACTAGTATTTCTGCACTTTTGTTTTAATTGAAGTCAATGACTCATAGACTGTTTTCACTGGGTGACAATCAATTAGCTCTTATGCACAATATGACTTTCAGATCTTTTCTTCTGTTGATGTTGAGGCCTTTGTATTACTCTTCCATTTCACCTAATTAATTTTCTTGTCACCCACAATGATATTGCTGGACTTTCCACAGTATGACAGAGTGTTTCATCAAAACATATTGAACTGAACAAATTATGATACTTACTCATCCAATTCATTCTTGTCCTTCAGGAGGTTTTTACAAAGCAATATGATCTACTTACTTAGTCCTACAACCCTTTTGAAGTTCTAAGCAATTTTTCAGGAAAGGTTTTTATTCAAAAGGAGGACAAAAGGAAACTGGCAGCAACTTACAATCTATACATTATTGTTGTTAAATTCAAGTGGAAAAATAATTCTGAATTAATCCTTCTATTTAAGTTTTGCCATCTCTCTTGAAAGAATATCCACAAGCAGATCATGCTTTCTAATTTAATGCATTACTCTATTGAAGAACTCTTGATCCTCATCTGCTCCAGGAAGAATTAGTAAGCATTAAGAAATGCCAACTGCATGTTAATGGAAAGCTGACTAGCTTAACAGCTTTATCTATATAGAAAACATAGAAATGGCCCTTATACAAAGAAACATTATTATAAATAAGAATCCTGTGAAAAAGAACACTTATTATTGCTTTCAGATCCATCTTTATTGAAATGTCTACAGGATGTTTGGTGTAATGAATATTTTTCTCAAGAAAATCACAGGAATAATAAAAACAGAAACAAAAAACCCTTCTCTTAGAATATTCATTCACCCAGATCTACTGAAAATTCTTTAGTATTAGCACACTTTCACACTCACTCACACACACACACACACACACACACACACACACACACACACACACACACACACACACACACACACACTTGCAGTGGTATTTTAAAACTATTGATTATTGTACAGTATTAATTAATTGCCTTGGGTCTAGGGCTCTCATAATTTTCTCCCACCAAACCGGGACAGCCATGTTGGTTTAAAATAAACTGTAGTCAAGAGGCTGTTCCTTTATTTTTGAATAAAAATTTTTTGGACCACTCTTGAAATTGAGTGGGCGGAGCCTATGTCATGGGCGGAGCCTATGTCATGGACGGAGCCTACGTCATGGGTGATCTAGTCATGCCTCCCATATGGCCATGTATACATCTGCAAACACAGACAGCACTGGCTCTTTGGCTGTAAATGGAGATAAGCAATGCACCCTAGAGTTAGATATGACTGGCTTTTGAGGAAGGGAGACTTTGAACCACTTGCAGGGACAAAACCTGACAGGGCAGGGCAGGGAGGTGGGCATGGTCACCCAATTTCGCTACCTCCCCTGCTGGAAGGCCACCCAATTTTGCCAGCCCCCTGCCCAGAGGCCACCCAATTTTACTACCCTCCCCCCCCAGGGGGTGGAAACTTGTTGCTGCCCACCACTGAGCTGGACTCACCATTCAAACCCCCATGAGGATTGCTTGGAAGAAAGCTCTAAATAGAGGTCTGGAACAGAAATGCAGCCTTTGGAGTCCCCATTTCCCTCCAGAAAGAGAAAAGCAAGAGACAGGAAGGGACTTATTTTGGAAGAGGTCCTTTGTGAGAAATGACACTTCACTTCTTATCCACAGTATTCCCTTCCTCTCTAGGAATGCTGACTTTATGCATTTAGCTCTTTGCGATGATGTGAAGAAGGAATCCTCCATAGACATGGACATTTTTTGCTCCCTCCCGGGACTTTTACATGTTTTTCCTTGAACCGGATGGGACAGCTTGAACCTGGGAAAATCCCAGAAAAATGGGACTTATGGCAACCCTACTTGGGTCCTATTTGGAGAAAGATGGCATATGGATAGCATATAGGTAGGTAGAAAGAAGTAATGCAGTAAAACCCCAGTTTACAATGTAGGTCCGTTCCAACAGCCTCCATTGTAAACAAACAAACAAACAAAACATAAACCAAAGCATGTTTTCCCATAGAAATGCATTGGAAATTTAAAAAGTCCTGACTGGACCAAAAATAATAATAATAAAAATCCAAAACCCCACCAAAACATCCAAAAATGCCAGACATGATTATCCCCCACCCCCACAAAAGGGAAACAGTCCTGACCAGACCAAAAATAATCCAAACAATTTTTTAAAAAAAACAGCCCCCCAAACTCCAAAAAATGCCAGACATGATAGTCTCGCCCCCTCACAAAAACGAAGAAGCGCACCTCCCCCAGGTCGTAAACAAAAAAAAAATCATAAACTGGGGCATTAATTTAATATAATTTGCTGTTGTAAATTGCAGTAAATGTAAACCAGGGCATTTGCAAACCAGCTATAGTAGAAAAAAGGTATAATCAGGCCTCTGACTGTTTTATGCCACCATAAAAGGCACACAGATTGGGGCCAATCAGCCCAGTAACCTTCAGCAGGCATTTCAACCTGTTACTTGTTTTAGTCTATGTCAATGATGGTGAACCTTTTAGAGACCAATTACCCAAGGAGGAGGAGGCAGTGCCTACCCACACACCGCCTCTGCCTGCTAGGAGGTGTGTGTATGTATCTGGTTGCCTCATCTTGACCCCATCCCTGCTGCTGCCTCCCAAGTGGGTTTTCAGCCTTCCTTCTTGCCTCCCCATTGGCAGAGGGAGAGGGGTGCATGGGGAAGCAGCATTGCCATTGGCACCAATAGTGCAGAGTGGGATGGGGTGGCATTGGGTGGGGTGGGGTGAGGTGGGGTATGTGTGTGAGGGTGTGTGTGCCCACAGATTCACCAACACTGGTCTATGCCATTATTCATGCATTTTCAGATCTGTTTTTTTAATCAAATGATTTGAGAAATGAAAACAGCTATGATCTAGGTCAGGAGTTTTCAACCTTTTTAAACCAGGGGCAGGAGACAGCTTTGGGGCCTGGATGGCCATTTTGCCCTTCCTCCACCACATGACACTTCCTGGTATGGTGGAGGCAGTGGGGTGGGGAGCCACATGAAATGGTGCTCTGGGCCACATCCAGCCCATGGGGCACAGGTTGAGAATCCCTGATCTTGGTGGAATTTGCAAACCTCAAACAATTTCAGAGATGTGGCTGCCTTAAATACTGAGTGTATATTGAGATCTGCACTTTAAAGTTATTCAATAATAACACCTTCCACAGAGACTACTACCCAGATGTGATAGATAGGCTTTGACCTGACCCTTGCCCTGGGACTCCCCATTCTTTCCGAGCTTCCAAAACTGGCCAGCTCTGTGGAACTCCCCAAAACTCCGAGTACAGGAGGCCTAAATGTCATCCTGCAAAACCCTGCAGCAACCTGGGGCTTGCCTGTATTAACAGAGCCCAGCAAGTATTGTGGAGAGTAGCATATGGTATGTTTTTTTAGCATGTGGCATAAAGTTTAACTCTTGGCTTACCTCCTCTTGCAAAGAACAGACATTGTTGATGAAGAAAAGTTGTTTATTGTTCTCGAAGCATATAGTAGAAATAACAGTTCATTCATTGGTTCAGGATACACTAATTAGAGAAAACACTAATCAAAAAGTACAGGTAGGAAAAGCTGCACTCAGGCCTTCCCCCAGAAATAAAAAGAAAACCTGACTAATCTAGGTAATCATGACTAAGCTTGGGTTGGAATCAGGACTTGGTGTTAGAGCCCCTCTCTCCCTTCTGAGGTGTATCTCCCAGAACCCCCAAACTCAAATCTCATCCCAAAACCCATGTGTCTAAAAGAAAGAACATGAGCTTGGCTCTCCTAATTAGCATAAAGGGCTCAGGGATTGTATAAACACACCCTGGTTCCCATAACAATTATCTGATGTTCCCAGTCTCAGGATGTTGACTAAAGCGAACATTCCAGGCCTGGAGGAAAAGACAAAACATTAGCCTGAATCTCTGAGAAGCTTCTACTAAGCACACTTGTTTGATAAGCGCAGCAGAAATAATTACACTAGTACCCCGAATAACGTTATGACTTGGTTCCACAAGTCCCGTTGTTATCCGGTTTTTAACGTTGTGTGATACATTGAACACACAATGTTAAAAAAAGCCCTGTTTCCCTGGAGGGTGCAGGAAGCCAGAACGTCGGGATTTGAATCCTGACATTTTGGCTTGCTGCTGCCTCCAGGGAGGTGGGGGAACTTTGGAAACAGCTTGGAGCGGGTCCCCACACCTCCCTGGACCCGGCGGGGGGGGGGGGGGTCAGAGATCCCAAAATTTGTAAAAAAAACCCCGTCCTTTTTTTTTTTTACCAATTTTGGGGTTTCTAACCCCCCCGCCGGGTCCAGGGAGGTGGGCAGACCTGATCCAAGGTGTTTCTGGGCTTCCCCGACGTCCTGAGCCAGTGCAGCAAGCCAGAATGTCAGAGTTCGAATCCCGACATTCTGGCTTGCTGCACTGGCTCAGGACGTCGGGGAATCCCAGAAACACCTTGGATCGGGTCCCCACACCTACCTGGACCCGGCGGGGGGGGGGGTGTCAGAAACCCCAAAAATGGTAAAAAAAAACGTCTGTTTTTTTAACCAATTTTGGGGTCTCTGACCCCCCCCCCGGCCGGGTCCAGGGAGGTGTGGAGACCCGCTCCAAGCTGTTTCCAAAGTTCTCCCACCTCCCTGGAGGCTGCAGCAAGGCAAAATGTCAGGATTCGAATCCCGACATTCTGGCTTGCTGCAGCATAAAAGAGGGTGGGGGAAGTTCAAAATTAGTGCGCATCAGCTCTAGGGAGGTCGGGAGACCCGATGGGTGCTAATTTTGAACTTCCCCCACCCTCTTTTAGGCTGCAGCAAGCCAGAATGTCGGGATTCGAATCCTGACATTTTGCCTTGCTGCAGCCTCCAGGGAGGTGGGAGAACTTTGGAAACAGCTTGGAGCGGGTCCCCACACCTCCCTGGACCCGGCGGGGGGGTCAGAGACCCCAAAATTGGTTAAAAAAATGTCCGTTTTTTTTTACCAATTTTGGGGTTTCTGACCCCCCCCCCCCGCTGGGTCCAGGGAGGTGTGGGGACCCGATCCAAGGTGTTTCTGGGCTTCCCCGACGTCCTGAGACAGTGCAGCAAGCCAGAATGTCGGGATTCGAACTCTGACATTCTGGCTTGCTACACTGGCTCATGACGTCGGGGAAGCCCAGAAAAAGCTTGGATCGTGTCTGCCCACCTCCCTGGACCCGGCGGGGGAGTCAGAGCCCCCAAAATTGGTAAAAAAAGTCCATTTTTTTTACCAATTTTGGGGTTTCTGACCCCCCCCCGCCGGGTCCAGGGAAGTGTGGGGACCCGATCCAAGATGTTTCTGGGCTTCCCCGACGTCCTGAGCCAGTGCAGCAAGCCAGAATGTCGGGATTCGAACCCTGACATTCTGGCTTGCTGCACTGGCTCAGGACGTCGGGGAAGCCCAGAAACACCTTGGATCGTGTCCCCTGCCTGCTCCAGAGAGATCAGAGGACCCGATCTACAGCTGCAGGGTGGCTGGGGAAGCTGACGGGGACTCCCTGTCGGCTTCCCTAGCCACCCGCCCATGCCTCCGCAGCTGTGGGGTGGCTGGGGACACAGACGGGGGAGCCCCCCATCAGCTTTCCAGCCTCCCCACCCCTGCCTCCGTAGCTGCAGGGTGGCTGGGAAGCTGAACGGAGGACCCCGTTCAGCTTTCCACCCACCCTGCTGCTAAGAACAACTGTATCGTATAACGTTGAAATCGCGTTATTTGAAACATGATTTTTCCAAAAATCTTGTCACGTTATACGATTTTAGCGCTATATGATACTCACGTTATACGGGGTATTACTGTATGAGGCCTTTGCTATGAAGCAAAGCAACCCTCTAAGACAGTGTGAAAACCAAAGAGACTCCATATTGAATAACTTGTGACCCATTTCATCACACCAGAATAGGCTGATTTCTGTAGTATCCTAAGGCAAAAATTTCAAAAGGTAGTGAAATTTGTACCACAACAACATGAAGTAAAACAAAAGAGGGAGGGTCTAATGTATGTTTGAGGGAGAAAAATCCTAATACCTTAATTGTGACACTCATTCAAAGCCCATATGACAAGTATTATTTCACAATCACATATTGAATCCTCACAGTGATCCAGAATACAAAGGTTGACTACCTATGTTGGAATTTTTTAATTTTGCCCAGCAGCTCTGTGAAATGGTTGGCCAAGAAGCTACAAGGAAATGGTGGCCTCAGTTTAAAACCCTTAGTGGTTGGGAGTGTCCAAGGTTGATCTCGGGCTTTAACAGAAGATCCAGATGCCATGTGCCTTCTCTGATGATCACAACAACTCAATTTCTTTTAAAATTGTGTAGCCTAGTGAATCCTGGAAAAATGAAGGTGTGATAGATTCATTGTCCCAACTAGGGGTGACCAAAGGCTTTTTTCCTCAACCCCATGGTTATCCCAGAATCATACAAATTGCCCTGGTTTAGTCCAATTTTGGTGTATTTATTTGAAGACAGAGCATTTCCCTATTAGAAAAAATATATAATGCACACCAGGTACATAACTACACTATTTTCTCCTGTGAGACAGATCTTCAATCAAAAGTGGAAGAAAATGGAGCACAGAGCACAATTTTCTACTGAGATGTTTGTCAAATACTTTCCTTGTTTCCAAGATGTATCCCTTTTCATCCTACAATATTTTGTTTTAATCATTTGACAGTTGTATGAAACCCAAAGAGATGACTGCATTTAAAACACAGGTGATTTTACATTTGCCTAGACCAGCATTTTTGTTTGTACATGAAATTATGCTGTTATCTTTCTCTGAGACAATCCTTGAGGTTCTTTTTGCCTCCAGAAAGGCCATTTCTAAATCCTATTTCATGATTGCTGCCACTAATTTAGAGACACATGATACAGTACATGTCATTTTCTTTGTAAGCTAGTACCCATTGGCTTTTTGCATTTGGATTTTTATGTGGCTGTTTATGTTTTGTTGTTTGGATTTTTATTTATTTATTTATTTATTTATTTATTTATTTATTTATTTATTTATTAGTTCAAATTTATATTGCCGCCCACTCGCCGTGGCGACTCAGGGCGGCTTACAGACAATACATTACATTACATTACATTACAATACAATACAATATGTTGGGGTGGGCACAGGGGGAGGGGCGGCAAGGTCCTCATCCTGCCCTGGCTTCTTCTTCCCCTGGCAGTTGGTATAGGCACAGGGGGAGGGGCACACCACCCAGAATGGCTTTCTAGTGGGTGGTATATAAGTGTAATAAATAAATAAATATAAATAGTAGTAATAGATCCATACAGAAGATGACAGAACTCATATAGTTTTCAAGGATTATTTCTTATTCTTCTAGCAACCCTTGCTGTCTTTCATCCCAAATTAGCTTAAAAGGGCCTCCTAATCCTCTAGATCAGTGTTTTCCAACCTTTGGTTTTTGGACTTCAATTCCCAGATGCCTAAGTCAATTCCTCAAATCACTGACCAGCCAGTGTACTGACTTAGGCTTCTGGGAATTGAACTCACCCTGTGGGAACCACTGCTCTAGATCAAACACAGTAAATATCTGAGTATGAAGGGGAAACCTGGACCCTGTCCAAAGACTGGAAAGCATTGCAATTTATCTCAGATGTACCCTGGCCAACAGTGTATAGCGGGCTAGTCCTTCCTATCTAGAAGTCTTGCATTGTAAACATGCTGATGAGTAAAACAAAACAAAACAAAACCCTAAACTAACTACAATATATTGCTGCAGAAATTGATGAAAACTAATATATGTTGAAAGTCAGATTATTTATTTTTTATTACTTATTTTTTGAGTGGTCTACATTAGGTAATCTGGCTGTAGAGCAAGAAGTTGGGAGTTCTGTTCCAGAAGAGCTAGCCTGTGTGTCCCTGGGCAAGCTGCACAGAACCAGAACACCTCAGAAGAAGGGAAAATAAGCAATTCTTCTGAATTGTCTACCTAGAAAACTCTGGAAAAGGTTGTCATGTCAAAACTGACTTGACAGCGTGCAATTATTATTGTTAATACATGTACCACCAGCCCTTGATTTTGCATTGTGTAAAGACCATACAGCAAGACCATACAGTTTGTTTGTTTGTTTGTTTTAAATGATGGCTAAGATGTATGTAAAATGTATACAGAGCAGTATACATTTTACATTCAAAGTACAGTAATACCTCGGATAACGCTAAGACTTGCTTCCACAAGTCTTGGTGTTATCTGATTTTTAGTGTTATCCGATGCATGTTAAAATCCTATGGAATGGATCGGATAACGTTAAAGCTCCATAGAGATACATTGTAACCACACAGGCTTTAGCGGTTGTTATCCAATCCATCCCATAGGACCTTAACTTTATTCGATCCAATTCTCCTCCCCAGATTACTTAACGTTATGCGATTTTAGCGTTATCCAAGGTAAACATTATCCGAGGTATTACTGTATTATATTAGATGGATTACCATTCATTTTTACTGTGAAAGAAGGCCAGAATATTAATGCAGATGCCTCTGGCTAAGTTTAACTCGGACACAGCTAATGGGGCACAGCTCCCTTGCTCAAAAGCCAGTTGTGTGCAACTCTAGGGGGCAGTGCTAATCTCCATTTACACTCAAGGACCCAGCTCTGCCTGTGTCTGTAGACATTTTCATGGTCATATAGCAGGCATCAGTGGTGTGCTGGCCCACAGGGATACAGGCACTCATCCCGGTGTGCCCGAGCAACTGGCACCCCCCAGACTCAAGCAGAGGTAACAGAAATGTATGGGATTTCTCCCCCCCCCCGCCGCCATAAGCTCCCCCATCACTTCCTGCCTACCACCCTCCCAAGGTGCCCAGCACACCCCTGGCAGGCATGACTATATGCTGAAGCTCATGGAACAGTGTTAACTTTCCTAATGAAGTGGTACTTATTCATCTACTTGCAATTTCGGATCTCAAACTACTGATGTGCTGAACCTCCAGCAGTCAAGCTCAACATCTTACCCACTAAGCCATCACAGCCCCAGGGCACAGCTACCTGTCCTTAAATGAATTGGGGGAAGGGTATTTAATGAAAGATTTTTTGCCTCAGCTCTTACCGTACATCTTTCATAGGCATTGCTCTTTTTGTCAATGGTAAAGTTGTGGCTGTAGATCACATACCTCACTTTTATCTCACCTACATCTTTCAGATTGTAGAACTTTGCCTAGATTTCAGGCGAAAATATTCCACGTGGCTGTCACAGATTCCAATGTATGAGATTCAAGAGGAGGAAGGCTTCTCTGTTTATTTTTATTTTTTTTTAAAGGAGCATAACAATCAAATCTAAACTAGCATACATTTAAAAAACCTTCCAGGGTGAAACTTCAGCTGCTTAAGTGAGTACATCTTACTAAGCATTGCATGTCAAATCCTTTCCTTCTACCCATGACACAAAAACAATAAAGATCTTATTAATAGTTCTGCCTCGAAGGGAGTATAGAAACAATTACCTTGAGAAAAAATAAGGCTTAGGGCAAGTTATTTTACATTCTAAAGAATAGGAATAATAGCAAACGTGGGCTTTCCACCCTCCTCAATATTCTATTTACATAAAGAGATGTCAGATCAGCATTATATCCCATTATTTACGGGTAAATAGAGTCTGTTGATGGTGCCACATACAATGAAGTGTTGCACTGCTGATGTATTAATATCTCAAGCCCTTCAGCTTTCATTCGCTATATCCATCATTTTATTTTGTCTGCTACTAACTGTGCTCAGGCAGGTTATTTATGCAACTCAACTGTTTATCATGCCCAGTAATCTCAATGTCTATTTATATAGATATGCCCAGTAATAAGTCCTGATCTATGAGCTCTCTCAGCCTCAAAAAAGAGGGAAGAAACCAAAACACACCAGTAATCTTGAAACAGAGTTTAATTTAAAATAATCTGATTCTTCCAGGCCATGTTACACCCTTGATAAGAGAGTGTTAGGTAAAGGTAAAGGTAACCTTTGCTCGAAAGCCAGTCATATCTGAATCTAGGGTTCAGTGCTCATTTCTGTTTATAGCCAAAGAGCCAGTGCTGTCTGCATCTGCAGATATTTCCATGGACATATGGCAGGCATGACTAGACATGGAATGCTTTTTACCTTCCCATTGAAGTGTTCCCTATTTATCTACTTGTAATTTCTTGCTTCGAACTGCTAGGTTGGTGAGCTGGGACAGAGACGGAAGCTCATTCCGTCATGCAGTACTCGGGAATCAAACCCTGACCTTCCAGTCAATGAGTTCAGTGTCTTAACCACTTGAGCCACTGCAATCACGATGTCCAATTCTTTTTGTACCTCCTACAACCTGCCAAGGAGGGGAGGCTACAGGGAGTCTACAGTCAGGTGGAGAAGTATTACCAAAATTCTTGTTGATTCATGCCACCTTGGATAGCTGGAGAAGCAGATCTCACAATGCTTCTTCACATGATATTGGCCCTTTGTGCCTCATAAGATCCATAAATCTCAAAATACCCTGTATAATAGCAAACATTTTAGTTCCGGTCTCTTTTTTCTGGTAGAAATCTGATGAAGGGGGGGGGGAGGTAGAGTCAGCAAATTAGGACTAGATGACTTCTGGAGAGCCATCTTGCCTGCATGGGCATGAATAAAATTGGGGCAGATGGATGGAGGTGATAGGCATTTGGCTTCTAGTAATAAGTTTTCACATGGTAGCAGGCAGCATACCTAGACTGGAACCAGGCAGTTGAGTTTAGTCTCATGGTACCCTTCTTTCCCTAGTCTTCGTATTTTCTGGTTACTGCTTATATTTATTGAAATAAATATATAGATAATTATTAGATGCACATAATAACAATAATAGTAATTATGTGCCATTGTCAGTTGTGACTTCCCAGTATTTTCTAGCTCAGGGGTTCCCAACCTGTTCAAGCTGGGGGCTGTGTCATGCTCTCTCAGTCAGCTTTGAGGGGCAGATGGCAATTTTGCCCTGTCTTTATGAAGGGGTGGCCATTTTGTCCCAACAGCTTCAAAGGAGTGGCCATTATGTTTCTCAAATGCCCTTGGAAGGGTGGGGACACATGTAATGGCACCGGGAATCTCTGTTCTAGGAAGTGAGCACTCAGAAGTGATTTACCATTGCCTTCTCCTGGGGTTACCCTGGGACTTTGCCACTTGCCCAAGGCCTCACAGGCTGGTTCTCATTTCAGGAGGCACAGCGGAGAATTGAACTACCAACCTCTAGCTTGCAGCTGGATACCTAAACCACTGAGCCAGTCAGGCAGCAGATAAATATAAATATAAATATAAATATAAATATAAATATAAATATAAATATAAATATAAATATAAATATAAATATAAATATAAATATAAATATAAATATAAATAGCTAATCACTGGGGTAGATATACTGTACCTCTGCAAACACCAAAGTCAGCTAAATATGTCAGTTTCAAGATATTTGGGGAGCTTGTTAGGGTGAGGCCTCATTAGTATTTTCATGGAAAGTCATATGGATTTCAGGATGAATGCAAGATCACTGTCACACCTTCTCTCCTATCATCTCAGGTAAGCTACAAAAAAAAGCATCCTGCTAGAATCTCTAGGGAATCTCTGTAATCTCTAGGAAGATTATGCCATTCAGAGCAAGCAGCACTGATCGATGGACCAATGCTTTGATTCCTATGGCATTGTCCTGTTCCTGTCATTTACCTATTTATTTTTTAAAAAATTATTACCACTATGAACACGTTCCTGTCTTGTCCTTGGAGAGAATCCACAAGGGAATGTTGGGCACTTCTAGAAAGTGTGAGGCAAGAATTCTCCATGAATCCTGGAGAGCTGCTGCTAGTGAAATTCTCAATAATGCACCAACTGGACCAAGGGCCTTCCTTATATTAAGATAGTCTCCTATAATTCTCCTATATTGGGCTGTGAATCCCATCATTTTTATAACAAAATGTGATCCTATCATTTGTTTACCCATTTGCTCTGTTTCTACTGCAGTTTGCAATTTTAATTAGATTAAGCCAAGTTCTTGTCCTGTTTACCAATGCCTTAATCTGGGAAACAAAGTTTTCATTACCATTGTGAATATCCACTTTACTTAACAGTCAGGCTCATTACTTGCAATAATCATGTTTAGCTTGGCTATCAGCATTGTTCCATGAATAATATGGCCTCTAATCCATTCACCTGTTGTCTGTTGAAATTCACCTAAATTAGTTTTATTACACAACTGTATGCCACTATACACTTGGTGCATTTCTCCCCTGCTTTCAAGGGGAGCATTAACTTTTCCCACTGGACATCAAAATGTGGCTTAAAACATTACTTACATAATAATAACCTATAGTTTTTGTAACTCCATCTCATTTCAGCTTTGACATGTTCACAGCACAGTCTGTGTTAGGTACAGTGGTATAAAAGCCTCTGTGAATTTCTCCCCAAATCATTTTTAAGCATAAATCTAATGTGGTTTTGAAAATACAAGCTTGAATCGAAAAAATTCAAGCTTGAATTTGTATTTCTAAATGCCCAAATAACATCCAATATGCTGATGACACAGTGTTGCAGGCCACATACCTTGCAGATCTTCAGTTGATCCTGGATCGAGTTGTTAGAGCTTCAAGCACAGAATATAGTTTGGATCTCAACACCATGAAGACTAAATATCTTGTTATAGGCTGAGCACCAACTCCAGGCAAGCTAATGGCAGGAACACAATAAAATCAAAAGAGTAGATAAAATTGTCTATTTGAGGAGTATGTTAAATGAAAATTGAAATCCCAAGGTAGAAATTAAAATACAAATATAAAAAGCAAGATCCACCTTCATAAAAAATGCAACATTTGTTATGCAGTAGAGATCTGACTCTCGCTACAAAGATCCAGATACAGTAGTGAGATGTTACATATTCCCAGCATTGCTATATGGAGTTGAAGCTTGGACATTGACTAAAGCATCTGAAAAGAAAATTGATGCTTTTGAAATGTTGATCTACAGACAGCTGCTAAGGATCTCATGGGTTGACTATGTGTTACTATACGTGCTGCTTCATTAACAGCAATATCAAATTGTTTCGCACGTCTGGATGCACTCCATACTGGAGCAGCATACTCTGCCACAGAGATGCTCAGGGTTATGAACATGTTCAGTGAAATTCAGTATGAGACAAAGTGCTGTATGCCCTGTCAGTGCTCTCTCTGAGATTGTAAACTCTATCACTCTAAAATACAAAAGCTACTTAAATACAAAAACTACACAACCAAAATGGCCACTAACTATTCATGTAAGCATTCTCTGGAACCAGTGGTTCAGAAGAGTAACTCTCCTGTCTCTCGCATAATTTGAGCACTGTAAAAATAAGTATTACATAGGTGACTCAGCATTTGGGTGAGAAGCTTTACAGAAACCTTTTTATTTGCTTATTTAGTGATTTCAGCTTCATACAATCTGGTTCCAATTTATTAATATTACTCTGTATCGCTTTAGAATAAGGTTGTTGAAAAATAACCAAATCCTATTTTCAATAATCTTCTTAAGGAACTCAAGCTTCACTTCTCAACGAATTATGCCTACACAAACCCATTTGCCACAATGGATACTATAGCTCTAAATGCATAACTTTCCAGATGTCCTTTTCACAGTTTGCTGAACAGAAAACTGCTTAGTGCAGGCAGCTTCTTATACTGCAAAAATTATAACTGTTTGTCATTGATGACAAGCAATAAGGATGCTGTTCATGTTACCCACCCCTTACATTGGACAAGTTCATTCTGAATATCCATTGTTTGGCTCCATTTCAAATTAGCTGAACTAGGCAAAAGCAATCCCTGTGATGAACCTGGTAGCAGTATTTAATGCATGGGTGTAACCAGTGGAAAGTATATCCTTTCTTGACAAGAAACCGTGCCTCTGCACTATCAAAAGAGAAACCAGAAGTCATGTAGCACCTGTAAAAGTAACTAAATGGTTTATATTATTTTTAAGCTTTCGTGTGTCCAGTATACCACACCCAGTTGTGTCTCAGGTGGAAGGAGTATAAAATACACTAAGAAACTGTTGTTTCTTGTTCCTCTATATGAGTGATGTCTAGAAAAGAAGACAAAAAAGGAAGAGTGGAAAATCATTATCTTTTTGGATGAGGCGAAAACTCTTGAAATTGTTCATTTTCATTTGCCTGAATGTCATAAGGTGAAACTAGATAGGCATCTAGGTTGGGAATAGACTGGTTTTGTCCTTTTCAGAGGTACTGCACAATTTAAATGCCACTGAAAACAAAGGCTTCCCAGATTGAGTTATATCAAAACAAAAACGCAGTAGCACTTTGAACACTAACTGCTATATTTTAATGTGAACTTTCCTGGATCAAGTCCACTTCATCAGACATGGGAGTGGGACTTCATTGCATCAATTTATATACACCAGATACAGAGGCACAGAGTGATTGGTCAGCATGACAGTTAAATATACAAATCAATATGGGTTTTTACAACCGGCAGTAGCAACTGATCTCTGGCTGCTTCAGATTAGCTGTAAATGTCCCCTTTTCAATTGCAGATTGTGAGAGGATACAAAACAAACACCTGGCATTGAACATTTGCTAACAAGTTTAATCTTTGTGTTACTATATGATAACATCCTTTGTTTTGTGAGACAGCCTAAATTGGAAATGAGAATGTTACAGGAAAGTTTGTGAAGGTGATATAATATAATATAACAAAATATAATATATAACATATATAGCACCATATAACAATCTGTGTATCAAATTTGATAATGTCCCAGAAACCCTTGGCTAATATTCAAACCTTTGTGATCGGTATCCAACAGATAGATGTATTTTATTTCCACTGTCTCTCTCTGGATCCTAGTCATGTAATTTCTTTGTTCCAGAAATGCAACAGTGATTTGGGGAATTGACTTAGGCTTCTGGAAATTGAAGTCCAAAAATCAAAGGTTGGGAAACACCGATCTAGATCTTCCAGACTGAGATAATGGGCTATCTAGCTGATGCTATAGTTTGAAGATTGCATCCCAGCTTATTTATTTATTTATTTATTTATCAATCACATTTATATCCTGCCCTCTTCCAAAGACTCAGGGTGGCTTACAATATTTAAAAAACACAATTAAAACACATCTAAACACATTAAAAGGTTAAAAAAAATTAAAAGTTAAAAAGATAAAAAAGTTAAACAGATAATGGGGAGAGAGGTGGGGGTCAAAAGAGCCAGACGGACGAACTGACCATCTGGTCATCACCCCACACATGCCCCACCAGCCAGGTTGGTGTTTGAGGGTGGTGAATAACATTTTCTGTTAATTCACTTTATTATTATGTCAATTACACATAAAAGATATGTGAATTAGGGGTAAGAATTTTAAACTATGAATTTACCCAAATTCATTTTTTTTTCTTATCGCATGTAGGAAAAAATTGAAAATGGAATGTGTAGAAAGTTAAATTAACAGATTTGTCCAGCTAGATCCAAGGCATTGGTTCTTGAAAAGTCCTGAAAGTAAGCCTATGTATATTCAACCATAAGTACTAAAAAAATGTCTTTTCTCTTTTTTCCTGACAGGATTTTCTTTTGTAATAATTGTATGGCAAGCAAGTGGAGCTATTTGCCATGCTGGAAGTAGCTCAGATTAGTGAATATGAATGCTGCAAATGGAGAAAAATTTCATTTCAGCTTCTATCTGAACATTTTATATAACATTTATGAGTTCTTTTTTATTGTGATATAAACTGAAAAATTCAAACGCAGGAGAATGTAAAACTGACTTATTTCCTCAGCTCAGTAAGAGCTGCTTTGCCAGGTCATTTCAAGGATCCAATACTTTCTATATTTTCCATCCAATTCACAGCTTTACAGGTACTTTAGATAAACAGAGTTTGCATGGTCAGCAACAAGGGCAGGGCGAGCATATTTATGTCTCTCCATTAAATCAACACCACATAAAAGAGTTTTCCACCCAACCCATGGAAATAAAGAGGCAAAACAACAATATTTTGAGAAAGGTATGGACCACATTTAAAATTCCCTCTAACATGCCTGGGTGGTGGGGGCTGGTAATCCTATACCTGGATTCTGAGCAAGGGAAGCTATTCCGTCCTTCTTAGGTTCTATTGGGCAAATCCTTGTCCCTATGTAGTGCTAATTCTTGTTAGATACTGCCAGGCCAGCAGACAATCAGAAAGACATCCAAGAGGATATTCCCAATGCAGTTCTTGTCTCATGGTGAGCCCCATATGCCCAACTGATTCACACAAATCATGTCAGACAATCAGAGCCACCTAATCAAAAGATGCCCTAAAGGGTTCTCCATTTACTCCATTCACCCAGCACTATCTGCCATGAAATGTGGCCTATTTATTAAAGCACACTTGCCTTCACTAATGACAAACTAATAAACCAGAGTAGGACAGGCAAAAAACTACTCAGCTCCTTAAAGTTAATCTGGAAGCATAGGCTAAAAAATTCCTATCCAGCCCCTCAACAGCGACCCCAATTAGACACTATGATTAAAAGCTGGGTGGGTGGGATGAAGTCATCAGAGGATGATGGAGGAGTGTGGTCAGCACATATCAGCTTGGCACCGTCCCTCCTCCACACTGCAAGACCACTAAAATCAAGCCTTTCTTCCCCTGCCGGATGGAAAAAGACACACCCTCCATTCATCAGGTAAACCACTCTCTTCAGGGCTGCACATTCAAATGGATTTCTATGGCATTACTTCAAATATAAAAAATAGGTTTTGTTTAATGGCATCTTTTAACACCTGGGACATGGTGTACAACCTCTGGAGAGCATCATATTGACTATTCCTATTTTATCTTGAGTTAGTGCAAATTGAAGCTTGGTCCTGAACATTAGCTTACACTTATGGTATCTGTTCTACTACTGGAATTCAGTCTCACAAAATGGGATTTAAATGTCCACCCCAAAATTTTATATAGATGTTCCTTAAGGCAAAACATTAAGATCCATGTGGAGTATTAAAAATTGAAGCTAAGGCCATGATTTTTTTATTTTGTTTTTTGAGAATTATGAATTTCACATATTTCAGTCTCAGAACTGAGCCTAGATTTACTTGTTGTTAATTAACTAAATAAATGACCTGCTTGTTAGAAAACTGGCATAAAAATTGACAATAACCAATCTACTAGCTCTTCCTCATTAATTTGCAAGTTTTAGCTATCCTAGATGAGACTGGAAATCATTTATGTGTTGGCAAAAGAAATTAAAAACAAAATGATGCCTTATAATATTAGGAAGACAGTAGAATGATCACTCATATTGTGGTTTGAGAGTAGTTTGGGATTGCATTATGCTACTGTAACTGGTCTTTGAGCTACAGCTAAAGATGATTAGAGCCACATTAAGAGTCATATTAATTGTATCTCTAGATGCAAGAACTCAGATACCTCTTTAGCTGGTTTATTTCTTTAGTTATTTATTGCACTTATATGCCACTTTCTCTAAGATGGAAGAACACAAGAGAAAACAGCATTATATAGGATCACATATGGGCAGACTATGTATTTTAAGGCATTAGCAAGAGAAAGAAATATTTTTGGTTGAGACCTCACTCTTGAATGTTCTGAATATTATATAAAATTTGTGAGGTTTTCAAAATCAATATTTTGTAATGGTCAGAAACACAGATGCTGTAAAAGAGTGATCATGTTTTGGAGAAATTAGTGTTTATGGCTTTGAAGAAAAACCTTAATTTTGCTTATCCTGGACTTTCTGGAACTGTAGAGAGTTTATAAAAATGTCACAAATTTATGTCACATATGAGATAGGAAATCTAAAAAAGTAAGAGACACCAAAATTGTTAGATTTAACAATCTCCACACAAGATTCGCCTGGTGAATTAAATTTCCTTGCAAGGCATGCATTTTATTACAACTACTGTATTACTATTTCTCATGTTATTGCAATCATATTATAAAATTAGCACTATGTAATGGTAATATGCTTGACAATATTTATTACCGAAAATTTATTTGCACAGGGAAATGTGACAGATGTGCCCATAAGAATTAAATGTAGATGTCAGATCTACACTGTAGATTTAATAATTTACTTCCACCTACTTAAGATAATATTTGGAATAATTAGCTACAACAGAGCCTGGAGGACTCAGATTGCGTTTAACTAGCAAAATTTTACAAGCATTGCACACTAACTGCAATAAATGTTCCTGCAATGTTTAATCACACTACCCAATGTATAAAATTCTTCAAAAAGTATGTCTTAATTGGCAGCTCCATTAAGTCCAAGGTAATATATCAGGAAATAATACGTGTTGCATACATTGTGCTTAGGTCTCTAGCCTGAAAGTCTGTGGTACTAGGAAGAAGATTATTGCTGGTAAAGTAAGAGTCTGCTAACAGCCCCAATATTACATGACCAGATGAATGTTGACATTGCTGTACTTTTTATGGCTAATACTTAGGATATGATGAGGAATGATGAGGAGTGCTAATATTTCCTGGAGAATTTTAAGACCTTCAGGGAAGAAGAAAAATGTTATGCATAACTCGTGATTAGAATTATGAAGTCCTTTAATGTTGCTGAGGCAGGAATTTCAAGCAGATTTTCCTGTTTGAGAAATCACACTTCAAAGAAGTCCCATGCCTACTTCCTGAAGTCCAACCACAAAATAAGGCAACCTAATTTGCCAATTATATGAGATGAAAGAAGCTCCTGCTGGGCACGGACACTTTTTACAGTTGAGGATTACCCTCTTCTAATCACACGTCTGTATCCTCTGCTGCAATCTTTTATCTTTTTTGCTTAGTTTTTTCCCCTTTTGTCTCCATATTTATTGTAATAGTGCATCAAGAATGGTCAAACACAATTCAAAGTGAAGTTGGAGAATAAATGAATGGGTGGATTCATTCTTTGCACTGAATTATATTGTTTGGGTCCACAATGTTGTTGGTGTTGCTGTTTGCAATCATCACAGCATGTACACATGTCTTTAAATCATATATATTGCCTATATGTAATTCATTAACACTCTTAGTTGACTTTAGAGACTTTACAAATAACTGACTCGCACAATACTGAACTTACAGTAGAGACTTATAGTGAACTTACAGTAGAGACTTTATATATTGGACTTCATAACAAGGATACTTAGAAACTACTGACTTATAACTTCATATAATCAATGCTAATTAGCTATTTTTAGTCTGATATTGTTTAGACTGTGATAATATGCATGATAATACTTTGTTTGAAACTGGGATAACATGAATGATGAGAGGATACTGGCGTAGAAACCGGCAAAGCAATGTCAGGAATTTTGCCAAGAGAACCCTATGGACCAAAAGAAAAGGCAAAACAAATTTAGATGTAATAGGATGCTTAACACATCAGATCAGAAGAAGGGGAGGGAAAGGAAAGGGGGAGGAGAAATACAGTGTTCCAAGGAACAATATTGTATAGGGACATGGAATGTAAGATCTATGAATCAAGGAAAACTGGAAGTGATAAAAAAGGAAATGGAGAGAATAAGCATTGACATCTTGGGAATGAGCGAGTTAAAATGGTCAGGGATGGGTGAATTCAGCTCTGGAAACCATCATATCTACTACTGTGGACAAGAAAACCTCAGAAAAAAATGGAGTAGCCATAATTGTCAATAAAAGGGTGAGAAAAGCAGTAATGGGATATAATCTCAAAAAGGATAGAATGATGTCAGTCAGAATACAAGGCAAGCCATTCAATATCACTGTAATCCAAGTATACGCACCAACCACTAGTGCAGATGAAGCCACAATTGATCAGTTCTATGAAGACTTAGAACACCTCATAGAACAGACAACAAGAAATGATGTACACATTATCATAGGAGACTAGAATGCCAAAGTAGGAAATCAAAAAGTAAATGGAATAACAGACAAGTTTGGTCTTGGAACACAGAATGAAGCAGGCCAAAGACTGATAGAGTTCTGCCAAGATAGCGCACTGGTCATAGCAAACACTCTCTTCCAGCAACACAAGAGGAGACTTTACACATGGACATCACTAGATGGCCAACATCGAAACCAGATTGATTACATACTCTGCAGTCAACGATGGAGAACTTCCATACAGTCAGCAAAAACAAGACCAGGAGCAGATTGTGGCTCAGATCACAACCTACTGATTGCAAAATTCAGGCTTAGACTAAATAAAATAGGAAAAACAATTAGGCCAGAAAGATATGACCTAGACAACATTCCTTGGGAATACACAGTTGAAATGTGGAACTGATTTAATGGCTTGGACCAGATAGACAGAGTGCCAGAAGAATTATGGACAGAGATGCAGGACATCATGCAGGAGGTAGCAAGGAAAACAATACCAAAAGAAAAGAAGCGTAAGAAAGCAAAGTGGTTGTCCGATGAGGCTCTTAAAATAGTAGAGGACAGAAGGAATGCAAAATGCCAAGGAGAAAGGAAAAAATGCAGTAACTTGAATACAGAATTTCAAAGAAAAGCAAGGAGAGATAAGGAAACCTACCTGAACAAACAGTGCAAAGAAATAGAGGAAAACAATATCAGGGGTAGGACTAGAGATCTTTTCAAAAAAATTGGGGAACTCAGGGGAACATTTAAAGCAAAAATGACCATGATAAAAGACAAAGATGGCAAGGAGTTAGCAGATGCAGAAGAGATTAAGAAAAGATGGAAAGAGTACACAGAGGAACTCTACAAAAAGGACCTCAACACCCCTGATAATCACAATGATGAGAACATGGAACATGAGTCAGACATTCTAGAGAGGGAAGTCAGAAAGGCCCTAAAAAACACTGCAAACAACAAAGCCAGTGGAGTTGATGGTATCCAAGTTGAACTTTTCAAAGCCCTAAAAGATGATGGAATCAAATTATTGCATTCTATATGCCAGCAGATTTGGAAAACACAACAATGGCCACAGGATTGGAAAAGATCTGTATACGTTCCACTCCCCAAAAAGGGTAATGCCAAAGAATGTTCAAATTATCAAACAATTGTGCTCATCCCTCACGCAAGCAAGGTGATGCTCAAGATAATACAGGATAGACTGCAACAGTATGTGGAGAGAGAATTACCAAAAGTGCAGGTGGGTTTCAGAAGAGGCAGGGGGACTAGAGATCACATCGCCAACATCAGATGGATCATGGAAAAAACAAAGGAATATCAGAAACAAGTCTACTTCTGTTTCATTGATTACACTAAGGCTTTTGACTGTGTCGACCACAACAAAATGTGGCAAGTAATGAAAGAGATGGGAACACCGGAACACCTTATAGGCCTCAAGAGAAATCTATACATGAATCAAGAGGCAACAGTTAGGACAGAAAATGGAATGACTGAGTGCTTTGGAATAGGAAAAGGAGTAAGACAAGGCTGCATTTTGTCATCCTGCTTATTCAACTTATACACAGAACACATAATGCGCAATGCAGGGATGGAGGAATCATAATTTGGGATCAAAATTGCTGGAAGAAACATCAACGATTTCAGATATGCAGATGATACCACCCTAATGGCAGAAAATGAGGAGGACCTAAAGAAGCTCCTGATTAGGTTGAAAGAAGAAAGTGAAAAAGCTGGCTTGAGACTCAATATCAAGAAAACCAAGCTAATTGGCAACAGGCCCTATCAGTCCCTGGAAAATAGATGGGGAAGAAGTAGAAGCAGTGACAGATTTTACTTTCCTAGGATCAAAGCTCACTGCAGATGGTGATTGCAGCCATGAAATAAAAAGGCGACTGATTCTTGTGAGGCAAGCAATGAGAAACCTGGGGAGCATAGTGAAAAGTAGAGACATCACATTGCAAACAAAAATTTGCATAGTCAAAGCAATGGTATTCCCTGTGGCAATGTATGGTTGTGAGAGCTGGACCATTAGGAAAGCTGAGCGCAGAAGAATAGACGCCTTTGAGATGTGGACAGTTTTGAGAGTCCCCTGGACAGCGAGGAGAACAAATAGGTCAATCTTAGAAGAAATCAACCCTGAGTGCTCCTTAGAAGGTCAAATAATAAAGATGAAGCTAAAGTACTTTGGACATCAAATGAGAAGAGAGGGTTCACTTGAGAAACCCTTGATGCTTGGAAGGGTCGAGGGCAAAAGAAGAAGGGGACGGCCCAATATGAGATGGCTAGATGGTATTGTAGAGACAATGGGCACAGAGTTGAGCGAGTTGAGGGGGATGGTGGAGGACAGGAGTGCCTGGCAGACAGTGGTCCATGGGGTCGCAGAGGGTCGGAATCGACTGTGCGACTGAACAACAACAACAACAATACATACCTTGCATCATCAGAAGCACAGAAAATTCAACCTTTCAATCTTTCATTATAGAAAATTACTAAATCTGTATTAGTAAAGTTCAGAAACTGCCAGCTTTGTAACTTGAATTATAACTCTTTCTGCATTCTACCTGCCTTGAAAAGCTAAAATGAAATATGAAAAAATATTTCCCATTGGATGTCTTTCTGTGCACTATTTGAATGTAAAAATAGGCTAAATATTATTTAAGTTTTATCTCTTCTTTCTTCATATCAGGATGTTATGAATTTTAAATTAAGGATATTAACGAATATTGGTAAAATTCAAAACTAATTAAAATGTTAAAACAATTAGAATGCTGCTTTCTCATTCCTACATCCTCTTATGGCATCTTTTACTTCCAAGAAATATGAAGGCAGTAAAAAGTTCATTTGGATTCTTTCTGAGTTAATTAAATTCAAAGGGAATTTTGATGATTTTTTAGATGTGTTTCTTATTCTTTCCTGCCAGTAGCCATTGGTCCTCTGTGATACATTGTCCTTTAGTTTGAATTTTTATCCAGTTTTTTTCAGTAGTCTTCAAGTATTCTGGCTTCTTCTTTCTAAAAGCCTATCCACTAAGTTCTTTTTATTTCTGCAACTGTTGATATCAAATTTCTCCCAGCTTTTATTGCACATCTACTAAAAGGTATTTCATTGAAGTTTGAAATATAATCTAAGTACTTGATGTATATTTCTGGAATGAGACATGATAAGTTGGTTAATCACCCTCTTAGAATGGAACTATAAGATAATTCCAAACTGGAAGTTCCAAATTGACCATAGATCTCTGGTTTAGAGACAATCTGAACACAGCTGTTAACTTTCCCCAGTTGGCCTTTTTGAAATTGTACCTTGTATAGAACGGTGTAGATTGAAGTTGGATGGTTGATAAATCTAACATAGAATGGGTCTGTGTTGAATATTTGGGATTGGGTCACCTATACTCAAGTTACACTGTTGAGTTATCGACTCACTAACAAAAATTAGTTCTGGATTAAATCTTTCCTGCCACCTGCCACAGTTAAATGAACTGGCAAGTTTAGGATCAAGTGTAAGGTGTATTGATTGGGATTCTACCTATTTTATAACTCCTTCACCTCCTGGTCATTCTGTTCATAGTTCCAAATGTAGCTATGACTATTTGAAATCTCAAACTAAAAAGTTAGACAGTTTCTGAAGCTGAATGGTATATTAGGTGATTTCAAAATCAATGTTACTGTACAAGTTGCCAGTTCAACTGTCAAGATTTCTATTTTGTCATCTTCAGTATAGTCTGTTGAGAGAACTATAATACTGAGTCTTACAAGAATGACACTTCTTTAATGTTCCCTATCGATGATGTGTCTCACCAATTAGACACATCTCAGGAATTTTTAGTCAATGGTGATTAGTTGCTATGTGAGTTTCTTGGACACAAAGAATGTCACATTTCCAATTGCAGCAAAGTGAAGCTAAGAGGTGTTTTTTCAATGAAGAGATGCCCACTATATTGACAAAAAATATTGCCATTTGTGATCCTAAAATGTACTGTTAGGTCATTTTCCTCATCAGCAAATTTACAGTGTAAGTCATATGGATATGAATTATTGGCTGGCTCCATACCATTGCCCAGAGATGCCCAAGGGTACTTGCTATGATTTCCACTCTTCAGGGAGCATCTGGATGCTATTTCTCTGGGCAACATTAGACACTTTTTCTTTAGGCAGCTGCACAGTTACAGTTAGCCATTACATAGTTCCACAAAGAAGCACTAGTAAATCTAGATATAGTTTCAGATTCAAAAATTTAAAAAAGTGATTTTCAAAGTACCAGAGTCTCATTTTTTTAAACCTGAAACTCTTAAACCTGAATTTTGTTCTTTAATCTTAAACCCTAACAATATTAAGTAAGGACCCTTCTACACCGTAGAAATAAATTGGGAGCTGGATTGGGTTTTTTGAAGTTGATTTATTGTGCATAATCTCTGTGTCAGTATGTGCATCCTAATGGGAGACTGTTTAGTCCTACAGTAAATGGTGCAATATATATGTCTAGGGAACTACATGGGATTTCAAATCACTGCATTTAGAATTAATTTGGCAGTTTGATGTTTCAGTCTTGTGGAGGGTATACATATTTAAAATATTTAAAAATATTTTAAGTGGCATAGCACATATGTGCTTAAGTGACACAGCTCTGCAGATTAAATCATTTAAAAAGGGGGAAATGGGCCCAGCCACTGGTTCATCACTACCACCGGCACCATACCTTGACTCTGATCCTTGACTTTGGCACCTTGGTACTCAATCTTTATAGTGATCTTCATTGCCTTTTTAACGGTTGAATATATTTAACATATATTTTTAAGTGACACACCATATACAGTGCTCAAATTGGTGCATATATTTTAAAAACAGTGAATTAATGACTGAGGAGTAGCCAGTAGCTTGGGGATTGAAAACAGAGTTTGTTATCATAGTCAGTGGTGGTGGTGCCCCAATAGGAGAAGGAGCTGGAGCAGGAAGCATCAGTTGCGGTTGGAGTAGGGGCTGTAGCTGCTGGACATGAATGGGCCAGTTGTTGGGCTTCACTATATTGTTGCTGCTGCCACTACTGCTCCTGAGGCACACAAGTAGCAACTTTCTTGAAACTTTCTCCCTGCCAAAAAGCCCTTTAATTCTTATCAGCAGCTTGTTTGATCTCCCATTTGATCATTTGCTCTCATCCCAACACAGGTCATGGCACACGCCAAAATAATTCAAAATAATCTGTGACCAGAATTGATTCAAAATAAACAACCTCCCAAGAACATAAGAATAGAATGGAGGAGCAGATAACAGAAAAAGAAGTTAAGGAAGTTATAATGAAGGTAAATCACCAGGGGAAGATGGATTACTGGCTGAATTTTATAAAGAATTTAGGGAAATTTTGGTCCCCAAACTCTTGAAGTGGTTTAATATATCTTAGATGGGGGACGAATACTGACTTCATGGTATAGGTCTGTAATAGCTTTAATTGCTAAACATGAGAAAGATATGGAGAAAGTTGATGCATATAGACCAATCTCTTTAATAAATCAAGATGCCAAAATATTTACAGCAATAATGGCAAATAGATTGAATGGTTTTATGACAAGCTATATAAATAAAGATCAAGCAGGTTTTCTGAAAGGTAGACATATGGCGGACTTAAAAAGGAGTGCCGTGGATTTAATGTACATAGCAGAACAAAATATGGATAAGGTTGGAATTTTGTCTTTAGATGTTTTAAAGCATTTGATTCACTTCAATGGGTTACAATAAATGAAATTGTTGAGAATTATGGTTTTGGAATAAAATTTAGAAAAGTAATTGAACAATTATATCAACAAGGTTTCGCCAAAGTGAGGGCGAATGATGTTCTTCCAAAAGACATTCAACTTAAAGCTGGTACAAGACAAGGTGACCCATTATCACTGATTTTGTTTATCATGGCTATGGAACTATTGGCAAATGCCATAAGGGAGGATACAAATTTTGAGGGAGTAGAAGGCAATAAATTAATCTGTATGCAGATGACACATTGGTAATATTGAAAAATCCTAAGAAATCATTAGAAAAGGTACAGTTACATCTTAATGAGTTTGAGGAAATGACAGGATTAAAAATAAATAGGGATGAATCTGAAATAATATTTTGTAATATAGGAAAAGATGAACAGAAAGAGATAAAGAATAAATATAATATTCAAATTAAAGATAATTTGAGATATTTGGGGATATATATCTCAAGTAAGTTCAATGAGCTCAAGAAATTGAATTATGAAAGACAAGGAAAGGAAATGAAAGAAAATACAGCAGTATAAAAAGTTGAATTTATCATGATTTGGTAGGATTGCATTATGTAAAATGAAATTATTAACAAAAATTAACTTTCTTTTTGATCCGCTGCCAATTCAATTTAAAGAAAAGGAAATAGCAGAGTTTCAAAATTTGTTGGCAATTTTTTTTGTAATAGAAAAAGTTTTGTAATGGAGGGAAAAGACCAAGAATATATAAAAAAAATTATAGTGAATTAGGTGGATTAGGATTACCGACTGTTAAAAATTATTAGATAACTTTTCAGTTAAAAAATGTGGTTAAGGTATTAATGGAAGAGGAGGTAATTTGGGAAGAAAATGAAAAGAAAGAACTGAGTGGGATAGGGAAAGCAATTTTTTTAGATAAAGATAAGTCAAAGATTAGTGTTAAGAACAAAATGATAAAGGCAACAATGGAGGTTTGGGGGAAAATTAAAGGAAAATTGGCACCAGATGTATCTCCAATTACAGAAATGGGAGAGTTAAAAAGTTTTCCAGATGGAAAAAGGGAGTAAGTGTTATTTAAAAATGATGTGTTCCTGCTGAAGGATTGGGTGCAGATATGTAGAGATAGTGGAAAAAATAGAATTATATAGACAAATGAATTTGAATTGGTTTCAAATCGCATTAGTAAATAATTGGATTAAAATATATTTAGACAAATTAAGTTTAGAAAGTTGAGGAAATGGTATATTCTATAAGAAGAGGGTCGATAGGTATTAAAGGGTTGGATAGTAAAATATATAATATTTTAAATCAAGAGAATGCACAGGAGGTATAAAAACAATATGGGAACAAGATTTGAATATTAAAATTACGGAACTGAGTTGAAAAAGTAAATGGAAAAGAAGAATCATGAGAACTTTGTCTGTTAGAGTCAAAGAACATAATTATAAAATGATTTGGAGGTGGTACCTGACCCCAATTCGGTTGCACCAGATGGATAATACAAAAACAAAAATGTGTTGGCGATGTAAGAATACACTGGAGACATATGAACATTTGTGGTGGAGTTGTAACATGTTAAAAGAGTTTTGGACAAATATTGAGAAAGAAATTAAATAAATAATTGGTATGGACCTAAAGTTGGGACCAGGTGTAATCTTATTGACTGAGGTGGATAATATTAATATAGATTCAAATAAAAAAGATTTGTTATCTATTATATTGACAACAGCAAAGCAATGTATTGCAAGGAATTGGAAGAATGAAATTTCGGTTAAAATGGAAGATTGGTATAAAGAAATGCAGAGACAGCACTGAATAATAAGCTCACATGGGAACTTAATTTGAAAAAGGGTATAATTAAGGAAAATAAATTTTGGAATATATGGAAGTCATTTGTGGACTATTTACTGATTGAGGGTAAAGGGGGCAGACCAATACCAGGGCAACTGAGTTTTAGGGAAAGTAAGAGTTAGAGGGAAAATCACAGTCTCCAGGGCTTTGTAAATACCACAGGTGGTTTTTATTTGTGTTTTTTTAAATTATTTTTTGGTTAATATTAAGGTGGTACTTAAAGTGAAAGTTTTCATAGAATTAGAATATTAAGAATAAAATATACATTTACTGAAATATATAGTTAAATATATAAGTGTTTATATATTATAAGGATAAGGAGTATATAAGTAATAAATAAGATGTCAAAAATGAGTTCATTTTAAAATAATGACATGAAAGGGGTTTTTTTAATTATAATTTGTTTTTGTTTTTCCTTTTAAAAATGTATTGTATTATATTGTGTATGTTATTGATTTTTGTCTGTTTTGTCTGTTTTGTTAATTTATAAATTATTAAAAATATTTTTTTTTAAAAATAAACAATCTCTGCCGGGATGGTAAAATAAACCCCATTCTAGCCACAAGAATGCCACTTAGCTGAATGCCATGTAGTTCCTAATCTTTAAACTGATTTCCAATTTAGGAAACTTGGTATAATTGCAGGACATATGATGTCTAGACTCTCTGGCCTGGTTGTCCTGCTATGGCAATAGATTTGACCATACTGCCAGTGACTCAATACCAACTGTCAGGTAGCAGTTAACTAACCTGATAACCCTGAGGACTAACGGCTTTGGGTGTCCAAGTCCACAGGAAAGGGTGATCATCCCCAAGTAGATTAAATCTCACTTGAATCCATCTTGATGAAGGGCAGCAGCTTCATCAATATTGGCCTTGGGCTGAGGAGGACTTTGTGTGCCAAAAGGGCTCAGGACCAGAAAGTGACTTGTGGAACAGAATCAGAGGTACAGGTGTCATGCTGTGATGCAGAAGGCAGAGAAGGGCCACTGCATTCTCAGGACAGTCTTCATGTTATGGATACACAGAAAGAGCCTCCTCAAAGATTGTGTTATTTCTGAACCACAATTGGGAGTACTTGGTAATGGTAACCTTGTGTTGCTGGCTAATCTTTCTCACACTAGATCAGGCTAAAGGAACTGCAGAATGGACTTATCAAATGGTGGCTTCATTTTGGCAGTCTCATGTCTGACCTAGACACGAAAGAAGGTATGATGTCTAGATGAGCTTAAGATCCTGTTCTAAAATGTAGTTTTTTAATTCAGATTTCTGTTTTCAAGGGGAAATGTCCAAATCTAATAAAAATCAGAGTTTTCAGCAATTTAATAAGTCGCCACGGTGAGTGGGCGGCAATATAAATTTGAAATAATAAATAAATAAATAAAATTTGTCCTGAAATTAGTTAGAAATCTTACTTGAGTAAGCTCACTGAGTCAGCAGTACTTCACCGGAGGAATCTGTCACTGCATAATTTTTGCCAATTCAAAGGGCTACCTAGTATCTTCAAGTGGAAATGTGGCATGAGGTGAATTTTAGTCTTTGCAAAAACCATGCCTGTAGCATTTTTGGTGGTTAATAAAGCAGGTGTAAATGGAAGCTACAGTGCTGTAAGCCTGTGGCTTTTCAAACCTGGGCACCTTTAGTTTCCGAATTACTAAGTCTTTTCTTCATTTAAAAGTCTGGAGGGAATTGCTGTGGTTTTGGTTTTGTTTTTTGTCCCATTCCTTGTGGCTTAGATAGACCTTTTATTCTGTTACTTTTATTTTAACCTTCTCTTCCTTTTCATTGCTTTTCAAGAAAGATTTCCCTCGGGAAGAGATGCCACTCAGGTGAAGTTCAAAAGCGTTGCAACTGGCTTGTCTAGCTCAGGGCTTTTCATCATAATTGAGTGCTGCTTGTTTGGAAGGAAAGGGAGATATCTTTAACAAAACAACAACAAAAAATAAGAATTATTTCAGTTAACACTCTGCTGGCTTCTATTACTGAAGCTGTTTTACGGTAGTGTCCCTTGCAAACAGCACAGAGCTGTTCATAAGTCTTCTTATGTCTTGCTTTTTTTTAATTAAAAAAAACTGCTCCAGTATATTGTTAAGAATCTGTATCCTCTTCTCTATAATATGTACACAAGTACATAGGCCTTCTTTCCTTCCCCTATAGTTGATAGCGGTGATGGAATTATTTCTTTCTTGAAAATAAAGTTAGTCTTATTAAATGTGAAATGCAAAAATGGAAAGCAAGAAAATCACTGCAGCTCTAGGTAAAGAAAAATTATAACAGTAGCAAGGCTTCATTTTATATTTTATGACCTACTGTCTGAAATCCTTTTGCACTTGGTGTTGTGTAAAGTTAAGTGAGGGAGACACTTCTCCAGTGGGCCATCTGTCTTAGTCTCATGTCCCCTGATGGACTACTGGTGCCCAAGGCATCAGAGCAGTCTGAGGATATGAAAGGTGCAAATGGGTCTGCTACTAAGAGTCAGGAGGATGACAGAATCACAGCTGGGCAAGAGCGGTCAGTGCTGGGCTTAAAGGGGGAAGAAGAAGAGGACACTGTCAGCCTTGTTGGAAATGGAATCAGTGGTCTTACCAGAGACATAGGAAAAGCCTCCTTCTTCCAGTTTTTGCACCCTGAGCAAAAACTGGTGCCTTCTCCTTCAGGACACATGGAATGGGGGAGTGGAGGTGAACCTATGGCACGCATGCTACAGCTGCCATCCACAGCCTTTTCTGTCAGTATGCATGCCATCTTAGGTAAGTCCCACCCTGTGCTGTTGGTACTGCTTCCCCATTAACCCCTCTCCATCCGCCAATGGGAAGGAGAGAGGAGAAGTTGAATGGGAGGTAGCGGCCAGAACAGGTGAGGTGAAAAGATCCCTCTAGGAAGCAAAGGAGAAGGAGGCGGTGCACCCATAGGGTGGGTGGACCTGCAAGGGGGGCTACATAACCATGGGTGTGGAGCCTGTGCACCCACAGGTGTGTGTGCTCCACCACCCGCGAGCCCCAAGCTGCAGCACCAGCAAGCACCACACTGCCAGCAAACTCCAAGCCACGCTGCCAGTGAGCCCCAAACCATGCTGCTGGTGTGATTTCCCCATCAACCCCTCTCTCTCCACCAATGGGAAGGAGAGAGGGGAAGCTGAATGGGAGGGAGTGGCCAGAATGAGATGAGGTGATGAGACAACCCCCCCCCCACCATCCCCTCCTAGGAGGCAGAGGTGGTGGCAGCAGTGCATCCACAGGGGTAGGTGGTATTCATACCCATGGGAGGCATGTGGATCTGCAAGGTGGGAGTAGAGCATGTGGACCCAGGTGGGGTATGCAGACCCATATGGGGTGTATGGCCTATGCATCTGTGTGGGGTGGGGTGCCTTTATGCCCATGGGGGGCCTGCACACCCATGGAGGGCCAGCACACGTGTCCATTTGACATCACGGGAGGCACACCACCAACATCACATGGGTTTATAGGCACCTGCTCTGCTTCCCCACACACTGCCTCCTCCTCCTTGGGTACTTGGTCTCTAAAAGGTTTGCCATCACTGGACTGATGAGTGGGCTAGCTTTGCCCTGGGAATAATGATGTTCACACTATAGAGGTTTTCAAGGCAATACACCCACACAGTCCTGCCTTGTGCAATTCGATTTTGTAACAAAAATGCATCTCATTTGCAACCAGTTATGCATCATACCTGTAGAACTGCTTCTTGATTAGGATACCCACCTTGGTATGTTTTCTGTCGGTGTTTATGGCTGTTTCACAGGCAAAGGTGTACAACAGGATTTCAGCTGCTGTCAAGCAGTAACTCCTAACCATAACATCCTATTTGGATGCTTCAGGATTCATTTCAGTATTTCCTGAGACATCATTTTAAAAGTTGCAGCACAACCAACAGAATTACTTTACGGTATTTTTAGAGCCTGAACAGGGATGTTAAAACCTTCTTCTAAACCTAGCCTACAGGAGATTTCCCTCCAGCTACTGAAGTCTTTTCTAACACATCCATTATCTCCTGTATCCCGTATGCTACTACATGGACTGTCAGCTCCAGCTCACTCAGCTCTTCTTTTCCCATGTCTAGGTCACACTTTAAATGAATGGTGAATTCATTCCATAGTACCCATTCAATTGATTCTGCTATGTTTGCTTACCACAAAATGTCTTGAGAAACACATAGTCACACATAGATCCTGGATGTGATGTGACTGCCTATTTCCAAAAGGAAAACAAGGAAGATTAGCCGATCCACATTCAAATTGCAGGAGGGAGGTGATAGTTTTATTGCATAACTAAAAAAATCACTTAAAAAAATTGTGTGAGACACAAAATACTTCAGAGAGGGTCACATGGACTGGGAGCACACACCCAGCTTCCTGTGGGAACGGCATCAGAACACCATGAAATCTTTTCCTGTTCTTAAGAAGAAAGCCTGGCAGACCAACACACCAAGAAGGCTCAGACCCAGAAAGTGATTGGCAGAATGGGATCTGTGGTATGGTTGTCATGCTGCAACATGGAAGACAAATGAAAGGCTATGGAATTATATCCTACCAATACCTTTCTGGCCCCAGACAGGGCTTCTACGTTTTTGGTGTGGATATGATCTCTCTGATCTGGATTGGTTCCAATATCTGTGATCTCTGGAACTGATCCGAGTATTCCAGTTTGAATGTGCCAATATCATGAAGTGGCTATAGCATATTGGCAAAATTAAACACTTCATCCACTATGTGAAGGTTGCAAGGAACCTACTTTTGGTCTCACTGTCTGTATATTTGTTTGTGTGGTTTTGTATGGAAAAGGGCTTAGCTTTAAAAGGGCCATGCCATGAAATGGTAGTGACAGGAGGAGATGATTCTTTAAGAGGAAAGAAAAACAAAAATCCCTTTCATTTCCTCTTCCTGCCTTCTGCTTCTAACAGAAGCCTGGACAGGGATTGCTCCAAAAAGCAAACTAGACCTCCTAGCCCAATCCTGTCAGCTCTAAAATGGGCATTTAGGCAAGTCTCACAATACCTCATGGTGCATTGGGAGCTTTTCTAGTCCAACACTCTGTGACCTACATCAATAAAGCATTTAATAGAATTGTATTTTCAGTTATTGACTGCTGATATGATTCCTAATGCAGCTTTCTGCACTCCTCTAGCGAGAGTACAATCCAAGCTCACCAGAGGAATTCTCCAGATGACATGATTCATTTCAAGTTCCCACCTGCACCTGGAGACAGGACTGTTAAAAGTCCAAGCAAGAATCTGCATAGTTTCAGTAAATTTCTGGTTAAAACTTAATTTACTCCCCCAAGTCTTGACACCCCTAATCTTACAGGGCAAATTTGTCTCTTCCTAGATCGAGGCTATTGAATCCAATCTTTCAAAACTAGGTCTATCTCCACGTTCCCTGTTAGGGTCTGGCTATGACCAGGCAAGGACAATGGAGAGGCAGTAGGTGAAGGACAAAGGAAGACAAGCGGACCTAGGGGAAACACCACTTTACCTTGCAACAGATGCAACTAGATGCCCTTGCCAGATATCTAAGGCAGTTAGAGGTTGCAAAGCATCAAAAAGCGTTTTCATGCACTCCCCACTGCTGTTCTAGAAGGCAAGTATAAAATATACTATTTACTGAAAGACTTTGTCCCTGCGGCTCTGGTGAAACTGAAACCACGGGTCATGTCCTCCTTAGATGTTCTTTTTATCGAGACACTAGATCCAAATTCCTTCCTCCCTTGATCAAGGGGTTCCATGGTTGCTCTGATAAAGATTGTCTTCAGTTTCTGCTTAGGGATGAGCAGAGTGTTGTCATGGCTCAAGTGGCCAAATTCTGCACCTCAATGCTAACAACATGCAGGAATTTTAAAGCAATTCCTTAGCAATCATTTAAAGACATATTTATTGTCATATTCTAATCGTATATATAACTTACACTGCATTGGTCTATGACCGTAATAAATGATGTTGTTGTTGATTCCTAATATGTCTGAGATAGTATTCTGTGTTAGTGGTCGTTACCTGTCTGAACCACTAGGCATCAGGTGGAACATATCAGAACTAGTAGTTCTTTGTGCAAAGCTCCTTGAAGTGGGTTAGTTGGTATATAATTTGGTAATACCTCATCAGCTTGAAAACCTAAGTTTGTGATGGCAAACCATGGCACTCCAGATGTTCTTGGACTTCAATTCCCAGAAGCCCAAGCCCCTGTGAATCCATATGAATGGGTTTGCTGCAATTCATCCGGCCAGTGCCACACCGCCCTCACCACTCCTGGAAGCAGAAGTAAAATGCTCCCATACTGGCTCATTTTACTTCCGCTTCCAGGATCAACGAGGGCAGCACGATGCAGGTTGGATGAATTTTGCCATCATGGACCTAAGTAATGCCTTATTTATTCCTCCCAGTGGATATTCAGTGAATATATAAAAATATAAAAGAATATAAAAGGAACCTCGGTTCTGAGCATAGAAGCATCATAAGATTTGTTGTAACCAAGAAGACTGATATCTATGTAGCAAATAAAGTCCATTTATTTTCCTTTACAAATGGTTGACTCCTAACATTCCAAATCATTCAAATGTGAAGCCTCATTTATATTTCAAGTGTGTCTAATAGCATTTAACTATTCTGTGATTATTCATCTGTAGCCACTTTAGCTGTGTAGAGTGGCTTTGCAAGGTACTTCCAGCACCTTCGCCTGATACAAAATAGTTGCTTCAACTGCAATACAAAGACACTCAGGAATATAACAATATGATTTGTCTAGTGATAAACGGAATAGTACTATGAATGTTTTATTTTTCTATATACTGATTTATGCTTTCTTTGTTGAAAGAACAATGTTCAAGGCTACTTCCAGCAAACTAATAATCTAGGGCAGAAATAACTGAACTTTGTAGTGGTCTGTTATTAAAGTGGTTTTTGTGCATGCAACTCCTGCCCACTACAGATGTAGACTGCAGCCATTGTTCTTTTGTGACTGAATGAGAGAGACACAATCTCTCTGCTCTCCCCTTACTTTCCCCAGTATATAATACAGGGGCAATATTTTACATTTTCTAGACATTATGAAGCCAATGAAATTTAGAGGTTGTGATTTCTTCCTGATCTGAAATTCTTATCTTTGATAATTTAGTGTGCTAAAAACTACTCTTTTTATTATTATGGCAGACCAATGCTGTTCTTAGCTTCTTCCCAAAATCTTTGTTTTCTGATTGTATACAATGTATTTTGTAATCTCCCTTTCATGTTGCTGCAGACACACTTTCAGGCTTTTATTAATACTCCAACATGATCATTCTCAGCATGTTCAGCAAGGCAGCAGGCAGTCAATGGTTGGGCAGACCCCCCCCCCCAACTCAATGGTAATTCAAGAATGCAGTGTTCTGCTGGAGTTACTGAATTACTGAGCAGATAAACTAACAGTTCTGGGAACTCATTTCTGTCATGCAATGTGGTATCTTGCTCTAAGATTTTAAATCAAAAATTTCAGTAAAGCGGTGCATTCTAAGTACAGTCAAACCTCGCATAAAGAGTGTTTTGATTAAAGAGTAACTTGCTTAAAGAGCAGATTTTTTTCTGAATGTTCACTTCACTTAACAAATAAAACCAATCAAAAATTTGCTTAACAAATAAATCAGGGTTCACAATCCCCCCCACAATTGGTCACTTACAATGGTGTTTCGCTTAAAGAGCAAACTCGCTTAAAGAGCAATCCTGTGGAACGCATTATGCTCTTTAAGCGAGGTACAACTGTATTTCCAGATACTAGTATAGCTTTGTGCAGATCTCAGTGATAAACTCTGAAGAGTAAAGTCCAGATGTGTGAAGAAGGATCATTTTTTTTACTGTTTCTAGTGTTTGTAGAGTTTGGATCTTGTCGGCAATTTCTGTGCAAAGCTTTATAAAAGGGCTGTGTGTTACTTTGGTGAAATTCAGAATCTCATTCTGAATTAGCCTAATACAGGCTGATTTGTACATGATGCAGACTGTAGAAGAATGTGAAGGCTTGTTTCCAGGCCACATGCAAGGCTATTTTAACTGATGTGACAAACTGCAAAGATTGCTAATATGCAAACCCTCAACCTTCTTTTTCTGCTTCAGGTGTCATATTGTTCCGGATATTGGCTACCATCATGGCAATAGTCTTCCTGTTCTTACGTTCTCGGAACAGTTCTTCCGAGGGCATGCCACACCAGTCTCTCAGATTCTTCAGCAATGAAGTCTGTCTACATCCAGGGCCTTTCTTCCCAGGGATCTTTCCTTTCAGAGCGACTTGGAGTATTCTATATATTATGTTGTTCCTCATTATATGGCCAAGGTATTGGAGCTTTTTTTTTGCTTAATGGTCTTAAAAAGTTCTTGTTCTTTATCCATTTGGCACAATACTTCTATGTTAGTAACATGTTATCCTTAGCAGCCATCTGTAGATATACATTTCAAAAGCTTCAATTCTCTTTTCAGATGCTTTAGTCAATGTCCAAGCTTCTACTCCATATAGCAACACTGGGTATAAGTAACATCTCACTATTTGAATGTTTGTAGTGAGAGTTAGATCTCTACTGCTTAACAAGTGTCACATGTTTATCAAGGTGGATACTGTATTGCTTTTTCTATTTGCATTTTAATCTCTACCTTGGGATTCCAATTTTCATTTAACAACCTAACCCCCAACCTAGGTATCTGAAATGTGGTGTGTTTATTTCCCTCTTTAGACTACATAGTTAGTTATATATCCACAGCTCTTTTAATCTCACAGGGGACCCCATTTTTATCAGTTCCGCTCCTCCAATAAGTTTCCATGGCAGATTTGAACCATAGTCTCTACAGTCCATGTCTTTCAAGATACCACACTGGGCATTTTAAACCATATAGTGTCTCTTTATATCATCTACATTATTGCAAAAATGTACTGACGAGGACTTGTGTTTGGGCAACAACAAAGCAAAGAAACTGGCTTCATTTTGGAAGTCCATGTTTTGAATGGGACATGAAAGAAGAAGATTGCAAGAAATATAAAGCATTATACTCAGTTTTGGTTTTGTAGTGCAGGTCAGTGAGAGAGATTGTGATGAAAATTTATAATTTGCTTTGATTCTTCAGCACAAGTTGAACTGAATCTATTTTAAGCTGCAAAACTGGTTTCCAATTGCAAAACCTTGTATTAAAGATACTAGATAAACTCACTACTTTGAACTAGGAATAACACAGTCTATCCACCTTGGTTATTATTGTTTTAGAATGGCTGCTTCAATTGGACAATGACCAGTGTAGACACTCTGTTTGTTTGAATGGCTTCCACTCAGGAAATAATGTATAATTTGGATTGGTAATTTTAATACAATTTCACTGGCAGTCAGATAGACTATAACACATGAGTATCAAAAGTTCTGGACAGGTATAAAAAGATAGAACCTTACCTTCTTTTGAAATTTGTTTGTCTGATGATTTTACATTGTAGAGAGAAGATCCCTGATGGTATAGTGATTAAACTTCTGTACTGCAGCCAAAAATTTTTGAGTTCAATCCTGACAGGGACCAAGGTTGACTCAGCATTGCATCTTTTCAAAGTCAGCAAAATAAGTACCCAGCATGCTGGGCGTAAAATGCTAAATAATTTGTGAATTGCCCAGAGAGTGCACTAAGTACTATGGGGTGGTATATAAGTGTAATTGCTATTGTTATTGTAGTCTGCGTGTAGGTTTGTATTGGATACCCTCGTAAGTGCCTGGAGTTGATTAACAGTTGCATGTGGGATGGGTATCATTAGTGACAGTTATGACAGTTGAGAATTCTAAAATAATATTTGCAAACAGAAATATGAATTGATTGGTCTTCAAGGTAACATTGTAGATAGGTCGCTTTTACATAGAAGGATATGTGTATAAAGGACAGAAATAAAATTATAGTCAAAGTTGGAAGGAGTTACTGTATCTGCTAGTGTATAAGACCCACTCCCCCCCTTACAATAAACTGGAAAATGGAGTGTGTCTTGTACTGTATATAGTGGGCTGTAGTGGGCTATTTAGGTAATAACAGGGTGTGTCTTATACTCCGATGCATCTTATATGCTAGCAAATACGGTAATTAGAGTCACTAAGTTGTTAAGCTAGGATGTCATTAAATAACCAGAGAGGATTGCATTCTACTGCCCCTGAAAGAGTTGCTTTCCTGGGAGCAATCTTCCTTAAAGCAGCCCATGTAGGAATATAATTTTGCCGCTACCACCACCACCACCACCACCACCACCACCCCCCACCACCCCAAAAAAGCTCTACTACTGGACCAAAAACATCCAGCTTTGACATGAATCAGGGTCAGGCACATTTACATCTCATATATGTCATGTGATCATCATGAAAAATCTTGCACTGAATTGTGACACAAGCAGTTCAGAATGGAAGCTATTTCCCCATCTGATATAAGTTGCCTTTCTTGGTGTGGAGAAAAGGCAGTGAGAATGAATGTAGCCTGTTTTGAGAATAAAATAATAGTCTGGTTTGCACTCATGTTAAAACAAGTGTCTCTCACTATATAAAGAACCTGTTTACATTGTAAATAAAACATTTACATTTTAAAAGTGAAAAGTTAAGTCATTTGTTATAAAATGAAAAATCTGACAACTGAAGCATTGTTCTTATATCTTCTTCTCAGTAGTTCACTGAACCTTTTTGGGAGTATTTAAAAATAAAGCTTTTTGATATCTACATTTTGGTTATTATTTTATAGAAAGCAACCATAGGATATTCATGTATACTGCTGGCCTGTGCTATGAGATGTGGTTTATGTAGCATCACCAAAGTGAACAGAATTGTGTTTCACCAAAAACATTTTTTACCAAAGCGGTAGCAAAGTTAAAGCAACAGTGTAAGAGGAAACAGTTTCTCTTTGCATGAGTTGCTCATAAGGATAATCTAAGGGAAGAACTAACTCCCCATTCAGATTGTTTTTAATGGCAACTCCAAACTTAGTGCCAAGACTGGGGTGGGTGTCGTTCAGGCAGAGGCACACAAGGTTTTGAAGGTGCAACACTATTAAGGGCACCCATCTGGGTTAGAAATCTACAGGCACAATCTTAAATTATTAGCCTCTCTGTTTCTTCTCCACTTTTTTTCTTTTAAACATGTTAACCTGCACCCTCACTAGACAAAATGCTAACTGCAGTCATTACACAATACTAAAAGCTAGCACAAGGTAAAAGCTGGAACAGAAATGATTGAGCCATAGCAGGTCATCCCAATAGTAATGGGAGGTGATGGACAAAAATCAGAACAATATTATAACCCTCAATAGCAATAGCACTTATTTGCTGCCCCTGGGCAGATTACAAGTAATTAGCATTTTGCCCCCAATATGCTGGGTATTCATTTTACTGCTCTCCAAAGGATGGAAGGATGAATCAATCTTGATCCCAGGTCAGGATCGAACTCACAACATTTTGGCTGTAGTACAGCAGCTTAACTACTGTGCTACCAGGGCACCATACACATTGCTTTAATGCCATCAGACCAGTCAGAACAGAACACAGTGGCCCCAAGTGGCAATCTACATATAAGCCAACCAAATTCAATACATACATGTGGCTAAATGAAAATGATGCTACAAGCAAGAAAAGATTCCTAGGAAAATCATTTTGTACCTGTTCTGGTCATAAAATTGATTTTGCAGAAAACAGTCCAGAACATCAACTTCTGAGTAGGAGAACCCAACAAAACTCACCCGTACCATTGAACTAAAGGGGAAATATACAGTAAGCTAGAAAGCAATTGCATAACAAACATCATCATCATCATCATCATCATCATCATCATCATCATCATCATCATCATCATCATCATTATTATTATTATTATTATTATTATTATTATTATTATTATTATTATTATTATTATTATTATTATTATACAATAAAGGAAGATATATCTGATATGTAGTTAGACTGCTGTACAGCAGCCAAAATGTTGTGAGTTTGATCCTGACAGGATCAAGGTTGACTCAGCCTTCCATCCTTCTGAGATTGGTAAAATGGGTATACAGCATGTTTGGGGCAAAATGCTAATTATCTTGTGAACCAGCCAGGGAGTGCACTAAGTGCTATGGGGTGGTATGTAAGTACAATTGCTATTGCTTTAGCTGAGGAACTCTATCTCCCCTACATCACTTGGAGGACCCTAAATAGGCTGACGGTTGGAGTTCCCAAATGCAAGACCAAAATGCTCAAGTGGGGGCTCCTGGCAGAAAACAACATGCTGTGTGAATGTGGAGAGATACAGAATCTGGCTCATTTATTGGTCTGCCAATTACTATCAGAAACATGTACCAATGAAGATTTAATTTTGGCCAATGACAAAGCCAAGAAAGTAGCTTCATTTTGGCAGTCCAAAATTTGATCTGGACATGAGAGAAGAGAAGGACACAGTGGCAAGTCAATTCTGACTTGAGGCAAACTGTTTCAGAGTTTGTTAAATATAAAAAAAACTCAGTAGTTTATCAGTCCCTTCCTTTAGAACTATTCTATGTTGCCCAAGGCCACACAATCTGCCTCTTCTCCTGGCAGGCAAAATGAAAAATCAAATCCTGATCATTGGCCTGATCATTGGTTTAAAAAATATATATATTATGAGCCACTTTAGCTCTCTCATGAAACCAAATAACTAAACGATAAATGCATCTACTTAACTCTGGGACTTTTCTAGGATAGCTCAGAAGCTGCCCACACAAGCTCTTTGCTGAGAGGAGCTTCTCAGTCTCATGTTCTGACATGTATTTTGTGTATGAGGTATCTATCACATTATAAAGAGTACTTTAGCTTTCCTGCATTAAAACTGGGATTTGGGACAACTGCTGTCCTCACATCTGGGAACGAAAGTGCAACTGCCACAGAAGAGCCAAATCAGTTTGCCTTTGTGGCACCAGAGGCACATCTCCACTGGACTGTTCCAAATGTGCCCAAGATTGTATCTGCCAGAGTCATCCCTCTACCAAATGTAGCTGCTGCCAGTGAACTCTGTCTTTACCCTCTTTGGAGCATATGGATCTGTATATTTGCCTGCTGCAGTGTAGCTCTGAAGTCCCTTTACATATTTGCCTGTGTGTTTTCTAGCTTGGAGAAGTGAAACAAAATAAAAGGAATAAATAACCTAAATGGAAAGTTAATTAAGCTGTATGTATTGTAAATAATAATTTAAAAAACCCTGGGATTTGGGGCACATATTTGTTAGTAGAGACAATTGGAGTAAGTTTTCATTGCAAGTTGACATACAAGTTTTAATCAGTTTGATGCCTATTTCTCTCTCTCTCTCTCTCTCTCTCTGTGTGTGTGTGTGTGTGTGTGAGAGAGAGAGAGAGAGAGAGAAATTGAGGTTAATTTAATTGGAAAGTAGATAAGAGTGCTAGGTTGATGCTTTGATGCTCATTGTTTGGGAGAGATTTGTGTTAGTGGGAAATATTTTATTTATAAACCATTTTCAGAATGTGCTGTTTTTTGTCAATAAGAAAAAAAACTGGAATAAAATTATTTGTTTCTCTGCCATAGGGTAAATAAGTGGATAGATTTATTTATTTTCCGCTGTACTGTTTTAGTAAAATATTGGCTTCTTTCTTTGAAGAAGAAGAGAAAGCTTTGATGTGAACCCTTTTAAAATAACTTAATTGCAAGGCAGATGGTAAGAAGTAGAAAAATCTGTGTGAAGGTGAAAAATTGCTTAAGGAATGTTCTAACCCCATAGGGAGAATCTCCTCTTTTTGTAGGTGGTAGCTGTACTTTCCATGTCTGCAATTGGTCCTTAATATAGAAGGAGTAACGCAACAGAGCTGGCAAAAATATGTCATCACAGCATGAGGAACAGAACAAAGTGCCAGCATTTCTATCAAATCAATCCTTCTATTTCCAAAATGCTCAGTAATAACCACTAGCAAATAACTTCAATCAGCGGGCAACAAGCATGAGATATTCATGTTCTGAGGAGCTCTTTGGGAAAAAATGTGTTTACCAGAGGGTGAAATTTTTATTTATACCTTCTAAATTGGGGGATGATTTTAAAACATGAAATGTTTTCTTAAGGTTGGCTGTACTTGTGTATGAAAAGTACTCTTAAGTACTTTTTTCCCAATGACTGCTTGCGGCACCACAAGGAGGTGGTGCAACCTGGTGCGAAAGGGTGACGCTCTAGGGTACTGTTTAGTAAATTGTATCTTTCTGTAATGAAGTACTGTGATATGTCGCTTACCAGTTGTTTTCCTAGCTCAATTCAAGATGTTGATTTAAAATTAAAGTAGAACTACTACGTATCCCAAATACTAAAATGCCCATTGAATTTAGGCTATTTGTGACTTAAAAAAAATAAATATTTTCTTGAGTGGTTCCTATGCTATGGAATATACTTCTTTGTGTGGTGTAATCTGTTTCCACTCTGCCTGAGTTTGACTAAGGAATAAAGAAACATTATTGAGATTGGTTTATGATATCTAGCTTGGTTTGTTGTACTGTATTTAATCTGTATCTTTTATTGCTTAAAATGGTTGTTAATTTATTTTATTAATTTCCATGGTGGGGTTGGTTTGTAATTTTTTTTAAAAAAACAACAGATTTTTAAAATGCTTATATACCTTTAAAATTTGTGAGCTGGTCTTAAATGACAAAGCAGGATATAAATAAATAGGTAATAATTTACTACACCAAGCAAAAAGATTTAGCCACTGAGTGAAAATTATCTGACTTGTTTATTAATTGTACTGTGGTTCCTCTGACATGAGAAAAGATGTCTCCTGGTTTTTCAAATTGGAAAACATACATAGGGTTGGGTCTAATGTGATTACTATTATAAAATGTGTGATGTTCTTCTCATGTGTCATTTAGAAGATGTTCTACCATATGAAGTCTGTCAGACTGAGCAAAAACTGGAAGGTAAATATAATTTTTACTGCCTTAGGGAAATGGTTGGTTGTTGTAGGTGTTAAATAAGGCAGGAGTTGATACTCTGCATTGGAGTAGGCCAGGGTTTTTCAACCTTGGGCCTCCAGGTACACTTGGACTTAAATTACCAGAAGCCCAAGTTTGCATGCCTGCTGATCAGAGCTTCTAGGAATTTGAAGTCCAAGAACATCTGTGGGACGAAGATTGAGAAATCCTGGAGTAAGCTATTCTTTTGAGTCCTCTGTTGGCTGCATTGACACTGAGAATTCATGAAAAAAAATCTTTTATTTTTCAAAGGGTTGCTATTACTTAAGTTAGTTTATAATCTTTGGTTAGAATATAGAATTCCTACAGTAGTACTTGTAGGTGAACAGTGTCATAAGTGGCAGAGAGCTTCAATACATGCTACCCTTGTGACCTTGCTTGTTTCAAAGCTATCCTCATTAAACTGCATTAAATGTAAGATTTGACCTGTAGAATTCTTCCTAGATCTAAAGTCATCCTTTTGTGGGTTGACTATTTCCATGAAATGGTACTTCTTCTGTGTCTAGGCCAGATATGAAACTCCCAAAATGAAGCCACCCTTTGCTGAATTCATTCCATTGTTTCTTGCACCTGACCTAGTGTGAGAAAGTTTAGCTGACATAAGATTGCTGTTGCCCAGGGTATGCCCAATTGTGGTTCAAAAATACCACAATCTTCAAGGAGGCACAAATCCTACAGATACAGTACAATATTCTGGGGAACTGGGGAGTGACTAGCACTCATCCACAGTATTAATATCCACAGTGTTTCCTATATATTCAGCAGTCTTCATTATTTCTGCTATATTTATGACATCCCTACAGAGATGGACACTATTAACATCACCTTATTTTGGCAAGAGACCATAAAAGAAGAAGAAGAAGCTCCTTGCCTGATGCAACCCAGTAGTTTCATAGCTGGAATTTATTTTCTTTAGTATTTACCTTACACTTACATTAAAGAGCCCCATTGAACTCAAGAGGTTGTACTTCAAAATAGGCACATATAAGACTACACTGTAAAATGAAGAAGAGGTATGAGTATTTTCTCCCTATCTATAAAGTATGAATAAAGCTAAGAATATAGCAGAGTGCTGTTCAGCTGATTTAGAATGTGAATCATAAAATTCTGCTGTAGTTGTTTAAGGAACAAAAAAAGTCCTTTTTATAGATCAAACTTCTTGAACTTTCCTTTATAAATCTTCACAATCCCATGCGAGACATAAAAAGGATGTTATGCTCTTGTATAATGTTCTGTAACTCTATTTGGACCTCTGAATTATGTGTAGAGAAAGGAAGAACAACTTCAGATATAAAAAGAACCTTGGCATCATTTATGATACTAAAATATTGCAGTAGTACATACTTTCCTATTAAAGTGGCTACGGTTGGAATCACGTATACATTGACTTTTGGTTATGTCCTTTTGAAAACAGTGGGCCTAAATAAAAGTATGGGGTGTGGCAACATGAAAAATGTAGCTTTAGAGCTGTAATAAAAGAACTGGAAAGGGATCTTGTCCAACAACATTTCATGAACTTCCATGTGCCCATTTTCAGTTGAGAATGAGAGATTCTTCTTGACTGCTTCTATTCCATTTTTCCTCACACTGCAGCAGACAGTTTGATGCTAGTATATATTATTTAACATTGGTGAGAGGAGAGACCATTGACTGGCTGGTGAAACATGAATACACCTAAATCAATTTCTCCCTCTCTATTGAGAGCTACCTGATGGTAATCTTGTTGATGTAATTGGTCAGCAGAGTGGTGCAGTGGCCAGAGAGAGGTTCACATCTGGCCAAGTGGTCTCTTGTAAGAAAGCCAGGCAGACCAGAGTTTGGTGCAGAAGAAAACTCAAAGCAGGTTTACTTTCAGAAAGTGGAAGAGTGCAAGTATATACAGTACAACAACTGTAACACAAAACAGATATATTCTCTCAGCCTGTTCAGTTGACCTCACTGAGACAGTACAGTTGTGATATATACAAGTCCATTAACAGTTGAGGAACATTTCATTTCATCAGGGTAAAGGCAAGCTGTAGCCACAAACAAAGCCAAAGAGTTCTACAGCTTCTGTCCACCCAGGGGAGGCTTATCCCAGTTAGTTCTCCATTGTCCAGTAAACACAGATGGAATTTCCAGCAAAAGCCATCAGCAAGAACAGTGGCAAAGGTTCAGTCCTCATAGGAGGTTCTGTAAGATACAGGAATCGTTGACCAGACTTTCAGCAGAGGTAGGTGAGCATTAAAGCCTGGCATGGTGAGCATTACAGCTCAGGCAAGTTGAGCATTGTAGCTGAAGGTCTGCAATCTGCTCTGTCCTAAATACACTGGCCCTTGGAGCACATCAGGAGAAACTTCCCAGCACCTGTGTGCCCCAGCAGTAAAGTCTTAAAAAAGGCATCATAGTCACAATATGTCTTTCAACTAGTTAGGGAGAACAGGGAAGACTTACATTCCCTAACAAATCTGTCCTTGGGTTTGAACTCACAACATTTTGGCTGCAGTACATAAGTTTAACCACTGCATCACCAGGGTTCTTTTAGTCTATTGCCTAAGTTAGACATCTAAAAAATTCATTTGTGTTTGACTGATAGCTTATGTCCCAGTTAAATTTCCTGACAAATAGTCAGGACCTTATTAGTATTAATATATAAAATAACAAGTAGTTTTGTGCTTAGTAGCTATTGCCCAAAGGCCTGTTTAGCTATTACAATATTCAGATTTCTAAACATGTTTTGATGGGAGCATATACTTCATTTTCTCCATCATTATTTTTCATCACATGGTGAAGGAGGAATATGAAGAGCAAAGTTATACAAGAAAGCCAGAACCCAGATTTTCCAGGATTCTTCCTCAAGTTTTGCTTCCTCTATCACCTGTTTCACCTGTAAGAGCCCTCTGCCACCCTCAACTCTTAGTAAGTAGAAATGATCAATGTCAATTTTTGGGTGCAGTGCATGATGTATACTCATTAGCATCCTTGTTTTTTGAACTAGGTTGCCCATTTTGGGTTCAATCATGGTGTAACAGGTACTGCCCATGTATTAATTGCCTTTATGATATTGCTTCCACTCAGCTTTCATCTCAAGATTTTCCAGACTCACTTTACATATTTTGTAGTAGTAGCTCTTTTGACTTGGTTGTGCAGCAGGTCAAAAGCTCCCAGAACTTCCATGTACCTGCATTTCTGATGTTACTGCTTTTATACAGTCTTTATTATCTAATTCAAATCCATAATTTAATTTGAAAAGTTATTATCTAATCAAACTATCTCAGAGTTTTACAACCTTTGGTTTTTGGGCTTCAATTCTCAGAAGCCTAAGTCAATTCCCCAAAGCTCTGATCAGCCAATGTACTGATTTAGGCTCCTGGGAATTGAAGACCCCTTGGGGTTGTGTGCCCCAGGCTGGGAATCATTGAATTAATTGAGTTATAATTATCATTCTCATGATGGTGATTTTGTTTGCACCTAGGTGATAGTTACAAACTTTGGGATAAGTTGCAAGCCAATCACAATCAAGACAGAACATTCTTCCACTTATTTGTTGTGTCTCTGAACCAAAGATCTTAGTTCAAGCTGTTCCCCATTTTGTTATAGAACAAAATCTAATTGGGTGAAATCAAGTCAAATATCCTCCTACTTACCTAGCCTAGGTCTTACCAGTTTCTGTGTCTAATAGAATCAACCTCCACTGTAGATTAATTATTAAAAACCCTGATAGGAACTACCACAAATATTCCCCCAAGGAAAAAAAAACAGTTACCTGGATTTCAGACTCCATGCCTTAGAGCTGCAGGCATCCAGGCCAAGGAGTGAGAAATTATTTTGTTTAAATATTAAAGAACAGTTTCATGGGTGGAAGCTTTAAAAATGAGCTATAGACCAATTGTTTGATGGATATTAAAGAAGTTTACTTGAAAATAAAATTAAAAACAAAACAAAACAATAATTAATACAGACAAACAGGCAAAGGGCCTGTGGTTTTTGACCTAACTCTAGGCAGATGGAAAACCCAGGAATGAGGTGAAATACTGACTTCAAAGCAACACAATATTTTTACAAGTACAATCAATCACCCTCTTTTAATTAAACATCCCAGCCTTCAGAGATTGTAAATATTGGCTTCTTGATTTCTTGCATACACATTTTACCCCCTGCCAGTTCCATTTCCACAACAATAGGTCCACATCTGGTAGCAAGGCTGATGCCTGGAAAAACTGGTTTGATAAGCATTTCCTGAGGGCATGGGGTGTTTTCCCTCTTTTCACATATGTGCATTGCTTTAATATCAGAGCTGTCCTTTAGTTATAATATTCCATTTAACTGTTCCTTGGACTGAGGAGACATAAAATCCAATATTAATATACAGAAACAGACACTTTTTTATAGACATCCTATCGTAAAGGAATCAACCCTACAGTGGACCAAAAGTCTTAAGCTTCAAGTCAACAATTGCATTGTCTAGCAGGAAAGAAAAGCAAGCAATTTATTTCCTGAGATGAGATTAACATATTACCATTATGTCAAAGTGAGTGACTCTACCTTGTCAAATTCCACTAATTTCCAGGCTCCATTTGAGTGTATTGTGAGGCTTAAGTTTACAATGTAGACCTTTGAAGACGATCCATTGATGGGGGGAGGGGAGAGCAAAGGGAACCTTTATTGATGTTAGACTAAAATAGGACCAGAACATGGGTGTTAATTGATGCAGGCATTGTCTGTCATCAAGGTCTGTGCTCTGGGGAACATGGAACTTAATAAAAAAATATACCTTAAACTAAATGGTGAATTTCAAAATATCAGCTACCAACTCTCTTTAAAAATCAAATATAGAACAATAGTGTTCCATTTTTATAGTTTGCAGATTTGCTCTTATGACACTCAAACATTCTACCAACACAAGTCTGCAATTCTTTCTTTCCTGGGCTTCCAAAGCCCCAAGCCCTTCATTAATCTTATTTTAGTTTCTTCTAGAAGATCTGCCATACTGCCTCTGTTCAGTAAAGTCCATTTGTTGCCTGCTTGCTTTCATTGCTCAACTTAGATTTTGTTTCTGTGTCACTGATAGATAAATAAGGAAATACAGTAATACCTTGGATAACGCTAAGACTTGGTTCCACAAGTCTTGGTGTTATCCAATTTTTAGTGTTATCCGATCCATGTTAAAATCCTATGGGATAGATTGGATAACATTAAAGCTCCATAGAGATACATTGTAACCGCACAGGCTTTAGCGGTTATTATCCGATCCATCCCATAGGACCTTAACATTATTCGATCCAATTCTCCACCCCAGATTGCTTAACGTTATGCGATTTTAGCGTTATCCAAGGTAAACATTATCCGAGGTATTACTGTATAGGTAATAATCTAGTTTCATGTTTAAACCTCTGTTTTCCCAAGTCATGCTGCAACATTTCCCCTCCCAACTTCTCTTATACTAAAACCGGACACTTCAGCCACTTTATTTGCTTCACTTGCTTCACTTCCTTTCCTTCACTCTTTTTCTTCTGAGAATGCTCATCAAATTCACCATTTACTGTGTTTCATTGTATATTGAAATATCTCTGTATCTTTTTTAAGGCTTCAGTATAACTCATTTGATCCCTGAGTCCTTTACAAAAAGCAACATTAGCTTTACCTTGGATACTTTGGAGTTGTTATTCAGCAAGGAGCATTAGTAGATATCTTCAAGGTGACATACTGCATATGCAAAAGGACTAGAGACTCAAGTCCATTTGCATGCAGTTTTTTAGCCATTTGGATATCACAGGGATTCTCACACACACCATTCCATATGCCCCCCCCGTCCTCCAGCACACCAGGAAGTGCCATGTGGTGGAGGAAGGCCAAAATGACCATCCAGCCCCCAAAGCTGTCTGAGGGAGCATGATCCAGCCTCCAGCTTAAAAAGGTTGAGAAAGGTTGCCCAAGTGATCTAATGGAGGACTCTTTGATGATTTTTAGTCCCAGCCGATCATCATTGAAAGGTGATGCCAACACTGCCAAGTTAGACTGCTTTACCTTTATCAAAACACAATTACCTTTGTCCATTCTTGGTTCCTAAAAATTCTTGGTTGGTGTGTTACTTGGACTAAGCTGTTCTGGACTGAGGTCATCCCATTCTCCAGAAGCCTGGGATCAACATCAAATAAAAATAAACATTTTCCTTAACCTACAGTGGAATTGATATTTATATTTCTCCAGCATTAGCACAGTCTATAGACTGGTGACAAACAGACTCAATTGTAACAATATTTGGTTTCAGTCAATGGAGGCTTGGAGTTTCAATGTCAGTAGAACCATGAATCCACTCCAGGTTTTTGTAGCTATCAAATGTGTTGAACCTATTGAAAAGGTGAGTGTTCAGTTCTCTGGATAGGCCTGTAGTTTCAATCAAAACCCAAAATGATTTAACTGTTCCACTGGCTTTGGGGCAACTAGCCTCCAATAACTTCAGTCTTCAGTAAATGAAGACAATAATCATTCTGTATGCATACAATACTTAATGTATAAACAGCACTCAAGGATCATAATCAGCATCTTATTTAATCAATTAATTAATCCATCTTTTCTTCTTCTGATCTTTATTAAAGTCACTCATTTCACCTTTCGCACAAAGTGCATTCACTTCTACAGACTGCTTAGGGGTTGGGAAAGACTATCCAATATGTTTGTGGGATATAGTTAGGCATTTGTTCAATACTATGACCTTGAAAACCTCTTAATTCAGCAAGCATGTCAGTGGCATAAATGAGGTCAAGCCTTGAGTATTGGACAATTTTTGACAATGCTGTTTCTTTGCTAAGCGCAAAGAAAGGGTCTCAGAAATCAGGCACAATTATCATTGCTTATGGGACATCTCTGAGCAAAGGTCATTTGAAAGGCTGGCAGAGTGATGTTAAGCCTTTGATAATGCTGCCATTCACAGGTGGCTCACATACAAATACAAAAGTTTCTGTGGGAAATTGACATTTATAATATCTTTCTGTTTCAGTCTTTCAGGTTGTAACATTATATAAATCTGCCTGGGGAAAAGCGTTATTGAATTAAATAAAATTTGTTTCTGAATAGATATGTGTAAATAGCACTAATATCTTTATTTCAAAAAAGGACTAAGTGCCTAATTCACTCCCACAACCTGATGTCTCTGTATTTTTTTCAACTGCTGCTTCTGCTATTTTGAGTATGTATGGCTAATGCCCAGGGATGGTATGAAGTTTGAAACAGGCACATCTTTTATATACAGACCTACTTTATAACTACTGTCTCAATGGCTGAAGTCTATTAGTATAGCAGTACCTCGCTTAAAGAGCATTATAGCTAGATTGTTTCCAGAGAAGATTCTTCTGATCAAAACCGAAGTGAGAGCTGGCATTATTGAAACTATGCAAAATTTTAGTCTTTGGCTTATTTATTTGTATTATTTTGAATTTTTGAAATGTGTGTCAGATGTAGTATACCTCAGTGACAGATGTGTTCCAGATCTATAATAAGTAAACACATTGAAAGATATCAATGTAAAATCACTAGTCAAATTTGTATTGCATCTCTTTGATACTGAAATAATGGTTGAAAAACTTTTCACAGCTCTGTGTGCAGAACTCAGTGTTACACAAGTAACAGTAAAGAATGCACCAATGCAAAAAGAATATTCATGAAGGACTTTCATAGCCATGCTATGTAATAGTCACATCATTAACTACACCAGGGGTTCTCAACCTAAGGGCCACAGCCAAATCTGGCCCACAGTACCATTCTATCCAGCCCATACTCTTGCTTCCGTCTCCACCTCTGCTGCTTCCTTGTCCTGTTCACCTGGCTTGGTGTGTCACCCCCTAATGTTGCTCCATAGTAGGTGAATGTTGTAAGAAGGCATTAGGAACATGTCAAGAAAGGTGGAGGGAACAAGGACGGGGATGGTGGTGGTGTCAGCAGAAGTGGTAGACACACACAGCCACCTGCATCTTTCCTGGGGTCCGCTCTGGCCAAGCATGGGCAAGGACAGACAGGACCCCTCCTTCACCTAGGCCAGTAAGCAGGGAAGTGGGGGCAGCAGTGGTGGTGGCATGAGGGGAGAATTGGTGGTGGGGGCAGGGGCAGTGGCATGGGGGGAGTGTTGGTTGTGGCGGCAGCAGCATGAGGGGAAGTGTTGGTGGGCTGAACTGGTGGCATGGTGGAGTGGTGGAGTTGGAGGTGGGAGCATGGAGGAGTGTTAGTGGTGGCAGTGGCAGCATATGGGTGGGAGTGTTGCAAGTGGTAGGGGAACACCAGTCCGGCCCCCTCTGCCTTGGTCCTCCTACACCAAAGCCCCCAGAGGGCGAGCTGGACGGCAATGCAGCCCTTAGCTGTTTCTATTCCACAAGGAGGTTTAATACTCAGGTAGCATACTCAGAGGCTTGTGTGTGAATGCATTGCTGCTCTTACCCTTTAGTCCAATGAAGAGATGTTGTGGAAGCAAACAAAGGTTTATTGATCAGGGATATTGATCAGGTTCATAAAGCATAGGTCAGTAGTATAAGATAGTCCAGCAAACAGAACAATAGTCCTAGGTAACCATTTTGAAGAAGCCAAAAAGGCTTAGCCCCCAGGCAAAGATATTAGCCCATAGACATCCAAAAGTGAACTAACTAACTTCTCTCCAAAATGGAGATTCACCAGTCAGGTGGGTTACCCTTGACCAATCAGGGAACAGAAAACTACTTTCTCATAACAATGATTGTTGACACACATGTAGAGTCAGTGGAGTCAAAACATGGGGCTAGAGAGATAGAAACAACTGTAAACAACCTGTCTCGTGACACGTAGTCTATGAGATAGAGAGAACAAAGGATTTTTGAGGCCTAGCTAAAACTACAACCTCAAGCCTTGAGAACATTAGGAAAAAGATGTTGTTTCCTGACAGGAATGATCAGGCTCATGGATTTAAAAGGTTGAGAACCCCTGAACTACACAATCAATTGCATAATTAATTTGCATGTTGCAGATTGCTTTGGAATAACACCCTGCAGAACACTGCAGACATTGTTTTATGTTAAGCAAACTTCAGCAGGATTACAGCAAGCAAGTCAGGTTGAGGCAGTCTCTTTACCCTATGTTTACCCTAGGCAGTCTCTTTACCCTATGTTTGTCAGTAGCAAAACCACAAAATCACCAGAATGTTCACATGAAATAGTTACAGTTATGATACCGCAGCTAGGATAGATATGCAGAGAGTACTAGAGTATTAGATTTTGAACATGCTAGTCTAATAGGGAAATAGGCCCTTTGGGGGGAAATCATGTAAATCACAGAAACAACAACAAAATTAAACATACATGACATAAAAAATCTGCTATATGAGGTAAAGAAGGGATGTTCAGCCACTTTTAACCAGCAGTTGACAGAAAACTAATTTTCCTTCTTAAGTGGAATGGTGAATGGAAGCTGCTTCCAACAATAAGTCAATTCATTGAAAATGTCATCCTCTCCAACGAATTCATTATATCTAAATAGATTTTTTTTTAATTGCTGAAGTGTCTTAAGTGGAATCAGTGAACTAATGTTGACTTATGCTATTGTTGAGAAAGTAATAAGAGTAGCACAAGGAATTATGCAATTAAAAAAAGGTCTTGTCATATGATTGAAAGTTAGCAATATCATTAACAATAACATGCTAACAGAGTTGAACAAAATAGGGTGCTGTATTCTAAATATTGGCTATCATCATGGCAATCAACCATGAAGATTGTCCTAGGAGCACTATCATGCAGTAGTCCTTCATTTACCTTCCACATTGCAGTGTTACACCTGTACTACTGATCCAATTGGTAAGTCCATTCTGCAGTTTTTTTGGCTTGATCTAGTGTGAGAAAGATTAGCCAGCAACACACGGTTACCATTACCAGGTGGTTCAAAAATAACACAATCTTTGAGGAGGCTCTTTCTGTGCACCTGTACCATGAAGAATGTCCTGAGAATGCAGTGGCCCTTCTCTGCCTTCTGCATCGCAGCATGAAACCCATACCACTGATTCAGTTCTACAAATCACTTTCTGGTCCTGAGCCCTTTTGGCACACAAAATCCTCTTCAGCCTCATGCCAGTATTGATGAAGCTGTTGCCCTCCATCAAAATAGATTCAATTGGGATTTAATCCACCCTCCCCTGTGAACTTCATCACCCAAGGCAGTTAATCTTCAGGGTTGTCAGTAGTTAGTTACCAACTGCCTGATGATCAGCACTGAGTCACTGGCAGCATGGTTTACTCTATTACCATTGCAGGATAACCTGGCTAGGCAGGGAATACCTAAAATAGCAGTTAATAATTAAGCAATAATCATAATGTTGGCAGGATAGCTCAACAAGTTAGGCATCTGGCTGCAAAGCCAAATGTTTGGAGAGCAATTCTCCTCTGTGCATTACAGAAGAGCCAGTCTTGGCAAATTTCTCACTTTCAGGGTGAAGTTGGAGGGAAGCCTGGGTACTGTCTACCAAGAAAATCCTGAAAAGAGTCACATAAGTCAGATTTAGCTTGGCAGCACACCTTTATTATTAGTAAGTATAACAGTAGCAATAAGAACACTGATTCCACACTATCTTGTGGCAATAAATATCTTGTATGTGGCCACATAAGACAAACCTTTTAGTTTTTTTAAAGGGAAATTAACCTCACCATTCTCATGATTCAAAAGGCAAACTGACATGAAGACCTAGGCCATTTTTGCATAGTATAGTATTATTGCATAATAATAAGGGCTGCAGTGGCTCAGTGGTTAAGAAACTTGCCTTGTTAGCTAGAAGTCTGGCAAGTCAGCTGTTTAAGACCTGGGTGCTGCATGACAGATTGAGCACCTGTTTCTGTCTCAGCTCTTGGGGATATGAAAGGAGCCTCATTTGGGCATTCCCTGAGTGGAATTTCTTCCACAAAAAATCCTTTCAACCCAGAAAAATTTCTGACACATTATTATTATTATTATTATTATTATTATTATTATTATTATTATTATTATTATTATTATTATTATTATTATTATTATTAGTGCAGGACAAAATGAGCTCCCATCTTTGTCCCAGCTCCTGCCAACCTAGCAATTTGAAAGCAAGAAATCGCAAGTAGATAAAGCACCACTTCGGTGGAAAGGTAAACAGCGTTCTGTGTGCTCTGCCTGCCACATGACCTCAGAAACATCTGCTGAAACAGACAGTGCTGGCTCTTCAGCTTTGAAACAGAGATGAGCACTGAACCCTAAAGTCAGATATGACTGGATTTTGGGCAAGGGAAACCTTTACCTTTACTATAGTTCATCAGCCCAGAGAGAATGGGGTTCATGTTGCTTCAGCATTGTGGAGGCCTACCCATGCCTATATTATTAGGTGGTGATAACCCTGGTAGACCACAAACTGAACAGCCTAGCTTGTATAAACCTGAGAGAACTCCTACCAACATGATCTTAAGGGAGAGAGATATTATTTTTGGGCATATATCTGTGAGGAGGTTGCTATTCTGAAGGAGTCTATATACTGAGAAGGACTGAGACACTGAAGGAGGTGATGCTGTTGAGAGCTTTTCTTCAACTGAGAAGAAAGAACTGCTAAAGGATCACCAGGACTCTATGCTTGCTCCTGGAATTGGAGCCAACAGAGAAATCCAAGCTGTCTACCTACTGTGGGGCTTGGAGAGAGAGAGAGACTGTTGTATATAGTCCTGTGTATGTCTGTCTTCCCCTCACTGTAAGTAAAGCGCACCTTTCCACTGAAGGCAAAATTTACTAGAGAGATACATATTCATCAAAATTTACTAGAGAGATACATATTCTTGCTTTTACGAAGCACCCTCTGATTAGAGAACACACCATATTTTTCAGCACAGCTGCTTTAAGCACTATATCCCCCCTCTTTATTTCCATGCTCTGCACAATGAAGTGAGAATGGTAAAAGATACTCACTGAGGGTTCTTAAAGAAAAATGATTCTATACATAAACCTTCTCTTTGTCTGAGTTGCAGCTGCAGCTCCTTTGAGCACTGTACTCACAAAAGCCTACATTAAGCATCCTTAATGGAACTCCATGCAGTTTTTCAGTACAGCATGAAACTAATCATTAACCTGAACAGTTTGGCAATCCAACTATTGTATTTCACTATCTGGGTCGGTATAATGTATGCACCTTCCCCACTAAAAAATTGGAATGACATTTCCAGCCACTTTCTAATTAAAGTAAACTTTATTGATTTTTTTTTTGGGGGGGACAAGGTTTTCTGAATCATGTAGCATTATGTTGTTATAACAATAAGTGATTCAGATTAACATAATACCATTTTTTTTTTGCTGAATTCACTTTGATGCTAACAAAGTTAGGCTAGGTGTTCTGTTAACTTGTGTGAGTTTATTTTAGGACAGTGTGTGAAAGAGAAAGAAGGAGAGTGATTGCACTGAGTATTCTTTTGTTTGCTAGGCTTTGAGTGTTTGGGCCTGTATCAGCCTTAGTATGAGAGGATCTGTCTCTCTCTCACCCCTTTCCTAATTTCTTTTCTGGATTTTCATCTTCTTGTTTCTCCTTGCATTTCTTATGCTGGTCTCCTTACTTCCAACTAGCTTCCAGTAAAAATGATGCCAGTGCGAGAGCTAACAGGACTGAGAAACCTAGTAGAGGTAAAGGTAAAGGTCACCCTTTCTCAAAACCCAGTCATAGCTGACTCTAGGGTTCAGTGCTCATCTCTGTTTCATAGCAAAAGAACCAGCACTGTCTGCTTCTGCAGATGTTTCTGTGGTCATGTGGCAGTTGTGGCTACAGCATTGTAAAAAAGAAATAGAAACAATGAAAAATATTTGCAAATTAGGCAAATGGGACTCCTGCAAATCTGAAAAACTGCCTGTGTACAATTGGCGTGGTGGTGATTCACAGGACCAGAGCCAGAATTCTAGGGGTGTGTGTGTGTGTGTGTGTGTGTGTGTGTGTGTGTGTGTGTGTGTGTGTGTGTGTGTGTGTGTGTGTGTGTGTGTGTGTGTGAGGCTGAAACTGGGCCTCAATGAGATCACAGCAGACTTGGGTCCCAAACAAAGCTGCTGGTATAAGAGTTGGCTACCAAGTCAGTGTAGGTACATGCTCTCCCTGTACATGAGAAGTTGGATTCAGTTCAGTGGTGGGATGTCAAAATGTTTACTACCCCACAGTGACATAATCACAGTGTGGGCGGAGCTTATGTCATAACATCATGACATTATGGGCGGAGCCAAAGAAAAAATAAATATAAAATAAAATAAAAATAAGCACACACACAGCAAGGAGGCCGTGCATACACGCCAAGCACTGAAGGCTTACATGCACACCAAGTGTATGGTGCACATGCGCAGTGGGGGAACCAGTGAAACGGTAAGCCCCGAAGGTGGTTCCCCCCAAACAGTGGCGTAGTGTGGGGGGCGGGGGGGCGGATGCCCCGGGCAGCGGCTTTCAGGGAGCGGCAAAATGTCCCCTCCCCACCCTTTTGCTGGCGAGCGCCCCGCGTGCGCTTCGCCGCTTGCAGGTGAGGAGGAGAAAAAGGTTTTTTTTTAAGGCGGACAATTGAAGGAGGGGGCCCGGCTAGCCGTCGGGGGCTCTCCTGGAGGGCGGCCCGCGTGCGCGCGCGCACACGCTGCTCACCTCCGCCCGCCCAGCCACCCACCCAACTTGCCGTGAGACGGGGCGCTCGTCTGGGGTGGGTGGCGCCGTGGCGGGGAGCCCCTGGCGGCTGGCTGGGCAGGAGGAGGTGGGCAGCGCACGCGCGCACGCGGGCCGCCCTCCAGGAGAGCCCCCGACGGCCAGTCGGGCGGGGCGGGCCCCTCCTTGAATTGTCTGCCTTTAAAAAAAACCCTTTTTCTCCTCCTCACCTGCAAGTGGCGAAGCGCATGCAGGACGCTCGCCAGCAAAAGGGTGGGGAGGGGACATTATTTGCCGCCCCCTGAAAGCCGCTGCCAGGGGCAGGCGGCGCGCGGAGAGCCCCCGACGGCCAGCCGGGCGAGCGATCTGCCGGAGGTGCGCTCATCGGGGGTGGGTGGTGGACGGCCCCTGGCGGGCGATCTGCCGGAGGTGCGCTCGTCGGGGGTGGGTGGCGGACGGCCCCTGGCGGGCGAGCGGACGGAGGTGCGCTTGTTGGGGGTGGGTGGCGGACGGCCCCTGGCGGGCGATCTGCCAGAGGTGCGCTCGTCGGGGGTGGGTGGCGGACGGCCCCTGGTGGGCGAGCAGACGGAGGTGTGTGTGGCCCGCGTGCAATCGCGCGCGCGCCGCTAGTCAGCAGGGGGGTGCCTTCTGCCTTGGGAGGGGGGAGGGGTGGCGGCTGCGGCGAGCTGGGGCGGCGGCGAGTTTGCTTTTCGCCCCAGGCAGCTGAAGACTGCGCGACGCCACTGCCCCCAAACGCTGCTACCGGTTCTTCAGGACACTGGGGAAAGTTACTACCAGTTCTGGCGAACTGGTGCGAACCTGTTATATCCCATCACTGATTCAGTTGTGAAACTTTTAACTTTGCTAAAAACCATGCTTAAGGAGTCTATTTAAAAAAAATTAAACCATCTGTTTTAAGCAATGATGCAGGGATTTTCCAACTATGGAACATAGTTATCACTTGGCTTCTGGTTAGTCTAGGCTGGGACCCTCCAAAAACAGAAGTCCTGGATTTGTACCAAATGCTACCTAGAAAGTAATACAGTAATACCTCGATAACGTTTACCTCGGTTAATGCTAAAATCGCATAATGTTAAGCAATCTGGGGTGGACAATTGGATCAAATAACGTTAAGGTCCTATGGGATGGATCGGATAACAACCGCTAAAGCCTGTGCAGTTACAATGTATCTCTATGGAGCTTTAAAGTTATCCAATCCATCCCAAACATCTAAACATCTGATAACACCAAGACTTGTTGAACCAAGTCTTAGTGTTATCCAAAGTATTACTGTATCAAGTGATGTTGATTTCTCACAATAACCTGAAGCAGTAATATCCTGTACGAGCAATTGCAAAATCCTAATACTTCAAAGCCCTAAGCAAAATGATCTCAAATGATAACACCAGACTGGACAATGAAAGAATTAATTTCAAATTTATTAACAGCAACAAGATTTATGATAGCAAAGGACTGGAAAGTAAAGTATGATTTTCAATTATCAGAATGGTAGAAAGAAATTTGGAATATAGCAATTAATGATAAATTAGCATGTAATATTAGGTTAAAAGGAGTCTGTTAATGTTTAATGATATTTTCCCCTCCCTTTCCTATTTTTTCTTCTAGGGTTTCTTCTATATGCTGCTTGTATTTCGTTGGCTGGGCTAAGAATTTAATAGAATTTTTATTAATAAAAGGAAAAGTTTATTTACTTTTGCAATAAACAATTTAGGGCACCATAAATGGAGGGCATTTTTGATGGTTGTTCTACTGGCCCTGGTGGTGGTGGGGCACTGTTTGTATGGTTTTGTTTGTTGTCTATCTAGTTTGGATTATTTCTGTCAAGATAAAAACAAATTAAAAACATAAAACTATAATATTTCTTTTTTCTCTAGGATGCTTGTGGGCTTGTTGAATTAATTGTAATGAGGAAAAGAATCTTAAGAACAGCAAGAGTGGGAACCTATTGCAAATACAAGGAGAACACAGTAAATTATATGGCAGAGGAAAATAGGGGGAATCCCTTTTGGCACACCTATTAAAGTGGCCTTTGCACCTAAAGGTAGCTTCAAGAGAATCTCTCTGAGCAGGCTCATAACAAGGTCGCAGGACACTGTCATGGGAAAGGGACAAACACTACCTACTCCTTTACTACCAATAATTTACTTCTAAGACATTATCATCATGACTAGTGATGATTCTCCTCATCATCACTTCAGATGGCACTTTGGGAGGAAAATGGTATTATCACAGACATGAAGGTCTTGTCAGCCAGCTTCTCAGTTTTTCTCAGATTCTCTGATAACACGAGTTCAGGGGATAGTTATTTATACATTTAAAGTTCAGTTCAATGCAATTAATCCTCACCCTTCCCAAAACCAAACAAATAGTAAATATTGGTGGATTCCCCCCCACACACACACACACATAGTTTACATTTCCCAACAAAGGAGCAAGTGTTGTTGTTGTTGCTGTTCAGTCACACAGTCAATTCCACCCCCTTGCGACCCTATGGACCATTGCCCACCAGGCACCTCTGTCTTCCACCATCCTCCTCAGCCTGCCAAGCTTTGTGCCCATTGAGTCAATGATATCATCTAACCATCTCATTCTGTGCCTTCCTCTTCTTCTTTTGCCCTCTACCTTTCTCAGCATCAAGGTCTTCTCAAGCGAATCCTCTCTTCTCATTTGATGTCCAGATTACTTTGGCTTCATCTTCACTACTTGATCATCTAATCAGCAGTCAGGGTTGATTTCTTCTAGGATCGACCTATTTGTTCTCCTTGCTGTCCAGTGTACTCTCAAAACTCTCCTCCAACACCACATTTCAAAAGCATATATTCTTCTGTGCTCAACTTTCCTAAGGAGCAAGTGATGAGAACGTAAATTAGTTTCTCATATTAGAACTGGGAAGAGCATTGCTAAACTTACCATCTACTGAAATATCTTTTCTAAGACACATCTTGCATTTTCAATATTTCTAGCTGATTAAATTAGCAAACTGTTATGTGCTAAGCAGGAAAAAATGTAGATGGAGCCCAAGTATTCTGTTAGGATCATTTCACACACATAAATTGAGCTACGGTTTTCCCATGAGTTCAATTATTGGAGTTTGATGTGCTCTTTGGTACACAGAAAAGATATATAGAGTCTGATTTTCTCTCTTTTGGAGCCTTTAGATTTCTGTTGCTGTTCCTGCAGAAATAATATTAATAATAAATTAATTATTAAAATAATACATATAGCCTCAAGGATTATGTACCAGCTATTACCAGAAAAACATGAACAGTAATATATGCTGTTTACTAGCTGAAATAGTAGTTAGGTTCTTCAGCAGCCTGTAAAGAAATTAAACCTAAGGATGAGAAAATGTTTTCTACAAAGCAGTATTTGGTGGAACAGATAGAAATATTGCATGAAACTCATGTGAAGTAGTTCAGAGAAGTGATATTTCATCTGCTTTGAAATGATATAAGGGACCTGAACACTTTACAAGTGATCCAGTAATGTAGGGTAAATGCTGCTATACATTCTCAGCTACCCTGTGACCTCACACACCAGATTGCTAAAATCTTAATAGGCTGCTCAAGAGACAAATAGAGTGGAGTAAGTGAATGTTACATTCCAAGTAGATGAGATGGGTGGAACAACATGTAATTGCAACTAGCAAATAATAATAATATAGAATATCACACAAGAAGCAGTTCAATATAATGGTTAGAGAAAGCGTACCCAATCTTTTCAAGCCAGGGTCCGGGTCATGCTCTCTCAGTCAGCTACAAGTCCCAGACAGCCATTTTGCTCTGCCTGCACAATGTGTGTGTGTGTGTGTGTGTGTGTGTGTGTGTGTGTGTGTGTGAGAGAGAGAGAGAGAGAGAGAGAGAGAGAGAGAGAGAGAGAGAGACCATTTTGTCCCAACAGCTTCAAAGGGGTAGCCATTTTGATTTTCAAATGCACTTAGAGGGGTGGGGAGCCACATGAAATGGTGTTGTGGGCCATATCCAGCCCGTGGGCCTTATGTTGGGAACCCCTGGGTTAGAGTAATATATTAGGTTTGGGTACACTGGGATTCAAATCCCTACTTTTCAATGAAGGTAGCTGGGTGATTTAGGACTATTGAGCAGGGGACTGGACTCAGTGGTCTCATAAGCCTCTTCCAACTCAATTATTCTATGAGTCTATGATTCAACCACAGTCAGGATAGAGACAGAGATAAATGTGGAAGATCCTTACCTGGTGAAAAAGACATGGGCATTTTTCTCATTTCATATAATTTCATGTATTAGCTTACTTTCTTCTCTGGCTGAACTTTGGAACTTCAGAACATGATTCTAAAACATGAAATCTGTCTGAATCACATGTATTTAGCATCAAGTCCAAACTCCAGTCATGGTTGACCTGTAATATCTGTTTCTGACTTCACTCAGTTGGTCACTCTCTTATTCTCAGGAGGAAAAGGAAGGCAAATTCCATATACTGTACACAATCAATTTGAGCATGACACTGTATAGTAGTCATCAAAAGGTTGATCAATCATAATTACTTTCAATAGAAATGTTCAGTGAGATCTCATTTCTTTCACTCTGTTAGTAACAGAGAATGGAATGTAACCAAATACAATAGCTCATTGATGGAAGACCTTTCCTTGACAAAGGATAAGAGTATTTTTTGTGCAACTGTGTTACATATGATAGCCCGCAATAAAATGGAATGGTAGTGCATTGTAATTACGGATTAGAAGAGATTTATGTTCATGGATTAATATCTCCTCTTCTGATGGAAAAAGTTAGAGACAATTCAAACACTAATCAAGACTGACCCTTAATTAAAATGTTCTTCTCTAATAAACTGCTCAACAAGAGGGAAAACATTGCACCATGTGATGTAAAAGGTAACAACATATTTTCATTAACATTCCTAAATGAAAATCTAATTCAAGAGTTATTAGTTTTAATTAAATCTCCCTCCAAAAGCGAGGTCAGTGCAACTATATAAAAATAGGTTATTTTCATAACCTATTTGATATAATTTAGAAAATGTAATTTCTTTCCTAAAATGTTGCTTGTGAAATATTTGAGTATTGATTAAAGCAATTTGTACACCTGTCAGAAAATAAGAAATCAGGATCTCAAATTAAAATATTTCAATACAAAACATCTGCATCTCCTTTCTACATAGAAGATTAATTCCATTAATTCTGGCTTTCTTTATAAAAGAAAACATATTCTGTGTGATTGTTATCTAAATGAACAGCCCTTCCAAAGGAGCATGCAGAAAATATTTTATGTTTTAATTTTACTTAAGCTTACTCAGCACGGTAAAATATATATATGAAAATCTATATACTGTACAACTTTATTGCTTTTGAGATCCTGAAACAACTACATTTTCCACAGTAAAACCAAAACTATAAAATTTCAGTCACGGGTATTTCATATGAGTCCATATAATAAGTGGGTATTATATAATGCTTCTTTGAAAAGAAACCAAGAATAAGAGTAAGCAAGATTCAGTGGACTTTCTATAATTCTTTAAAATTGGGGAAAAGGAAGAAGAATGATCTTTCTGGGCTCTACAGTTGCACATCTTCTTGATGATTTTTGGTAAGGCTCCAAAAACAATTGAAGAATCTGACAGTAGACCAAAGCTTAGTGAGTGTGGCCACTGGTGAAATCCCAAGAATCATAGTCCCCAAAAAATAATTTCCCCAAACTGCTTGCTAACCCAAATGAGAATACAAAGTTTGGATGCTTTAGGAAGTACAGCTGTAGCTTGAAGGAATGAACTGTCATTTACCCCAAGTGCCTAAACCTACTTTCCCAGGTGAGTTTTGTTCTGCTAATAATGTCTTGGAGTGAACTAATAGCAATTCCAGCTGCTCAGCATTCTATAAATGTGATCTTTTTGAAAGGCAAAATCTATCTGCTGGCATTAGGGGATCTTGACATTCCACCAGTGCTGCAGCCTGATTGAATCTGGCTCCAAAGAGGCAGCTATGCTAATCTGCCACATCACCACCAAAAGGAATTTTGTGACCTGTTTTTGCTATATGCTATTAGATCATTTACAGTTATGGTATTTGAAATAATAAAGTTCAAAAGGTCCTACCATTAATAGCCCTGTTCAGAACTTGCATTGTAAAGGCCATGCTTTCCTTTATTAAGCCAATCCATCTTTTGTTTGAGCTTTCTCTTTTCCTACTGCATTCTTTTCCTAACAGCATATTATTTCTGTCTTTTTAAAAATTTGATCCTGATCAGATGGCCTTTCAGTATTCCCAATTTTCATTTAGATTTCCACCCTTTTTTAATCTTTGGAAAAGATCTCTTATTATCTTTTTTTGTTCCCTTACATTTCTTTGTATGATATAGTAGCTCTCTTTATCACTATATGAAAGTTGCTGCAAAGTTGCACTTAGGATTCTTCTCTTTATTTCTTCTTCAGCATCTGCAGCAAGGAGTTTAGACGTAAATATTGGTGATGTTGATAGCTTTTCTGTGAAGTCTGTTTAATATTATTGAATCTACCCTGTATTGCAGCAAATAATCTTTGTATTAAAAATTAACCAATATTATTTGATATAAGCATCTGTTCCTAGTCTATATACTCTACCTTTCACACACCAGAAAATGTGAGTTTCAGTTGACAAGAACATATACCAGTTAAAATTTGTTAGTCTTGAAGGGATTATAAGGGATTATAGAAAGTCTCTAGATAGAATATGCTATAGGGACTGCAGTGGCTCAGGTGGCTAAGATGCTGACTGGAAGGCAGCTGGTTAACAGTTCGATACCCGAATACTGCAGGACAGAATGAGCTCCTGTCTTTGTCTTTGTCCCAACTCCTGCCAACCTAGCAGTTTGAAAGCAAGAAATTGCAAATACTGTAGATAAATAGGGAGCACATCGGTGGGACTGTAAAGAGCGCTCCATGTGCTCTGTGTGACCATGGAAACGTCTGTGGAAGCAGACAGCGCTGGCTCTTTGGCTATGAAACAGAGATGAGCACTGAACCCTAGAGTTGGACATGACTGGCTTTTCAAGCAAGGTTGACCTTTACCTTTACTAAAATATGCTATGCTATGCTATGCTATGCTATGCTATGCTATGCTATGCTATGCTATGCTATGCTATGCTGGCTTGCAGCGCCTGGCATGCAGTGGTCCATGGAGTTGCAAAGGGTCGGACTTGACTGTGCGACTGAACAATAACAACATGCCCTGCCCTGCCCTCCCCTGATATGATATGATATGATATGATAACATAACTTTACAAAATGACAACTTGGGACATCATAGTGATTTCTCAGAGATCAAGACAGATTGTTTGGTCATATTATTTAAATCAATGCATAAAACACATTCTAGAAATGCTAGGATTTACATGCTGTCTCTATGGGGTGAATAAGCTGTTTCATATAATCTGAGGTCTTCCCTTAAATAAGAACAATTGCTCTTGGACACAGCTTTTCAGATTGCTGTAGTCCTCCACAATTAATCCCTCCTTCCTTGCTTCACACTATTCCTTGTTATTGTTTCATAACTGCTGTTCACAGCCATGTGTAAAGCATATCTTTACTCACTTCTCTTGCTGATGCCAACTTGATTCATTTAATGCTTTGAAGGGAAGTTCTGGGTCTGTCCCATTTCCTTCCTTGTTTCATTTCTTTAATTCTCCAGTTTATGTCTTCATAATAGACAATTATTTGCTTCCCTGCGCTTGAGATCCAGATGGGAAAGAAAATAAAAAGCTGACCCAGTGGCTATATTACTTTTGATGGTTTTGCTGCAATTTGTGGACAAAATATATATTCTCTTTTTTTAGCAATTTCCCTTTCCCCAATGGGAAACCAAACAAACTTGTGAAGTTGAATAATATTTACTCCCCCCCCCCCCGTATCACTGCTAATCATAGTTGTCCATTATTAAAGCATTTTCCTCCCACAATTCAGGTGAAAAGGCTCTCTGAATAACTAGCATAACATATGTAGCAAGGTATCTTATAGATTTGTTATCTAATACGGTTCTAAAATTAGAAATTTATTTTTTAAATATGCTTTTAAAAGAGTAATTTTTTTTAAAAAAAAATGAAATCCTGATTGTTGTTGTTCAGTCGCACAGTCGATTCCGACCCTCTGCGACCCCATGAACCACTGTCCTCCAGGCACTCCTGTCCTCCACCATCCCTCTCAACTCACTCAGCTCTGTGCCCATTATCTCCACAATACCATCTAGCCATCTCATCTTGGGCCGTCCCCTTCTTCTTTTGCCCTCCACCCTTCCCAGCATCAAGCCTTTCTCAAGTGAGTCCTCTCTTCTCATTTGATGTCCAAAGTATTTTAGCTTCATCTTTATTATTTGACCTTCTAAGGAGCAGTCAGGCTTGATTTCTTCTAAGATTGACCCATTTGTTCTCCTCGCTGTCCAGGGTACTCTCAAAACTCTCCTCCAACACCACATCTCAAAGGCGTCTATTTTTCTGCGCTCCGCTTTCCTAATGGTCCAGCTCTCACAACCATACATTGCCACAGGGAATACCATTGCCCTGACTATGCGAATCTTTGTTTGCAATTTAATGTCTCTACTTTTCACTATGTTCCCCAGGTTTCTCATCGCTTGCCTCCCGAGAATCAGTCGCCTTTTTATTTCATGGCTGCAATCACCATCTGCAGTGAGCTTTGATCCTAGGAAAGTAAAATCTGTCACTGCCTCTACTTCTTCCCCATCTATTTTCCAGGGACTGATAGGGCCTGTTGCCATGATCTTGGTTTTCTTGATATTTAGTCTCAAGCCAGCTTTTTCACTCTCTTCTTTTAACCTAATCAGGAGCTTCTTTAGGTCCTCCTCACTTTCCGCCATTAGGGTGGTATCATCTGCATATCTCAAGTTGTTGATGTTTCTCCCAGCAATTTTGATCCCAAATTGTGATTCCTCCATTCCTGCATTGCGCATTATGTGTTCTGTGTATAAGTTGAATAAGCAGGGTGACAAAATGCAGCCTTGTCTTACTCCTTTTCCTATTCCAAACCACTCCGTCATTCCATTTTCTGTCCTAACTGTTGCTTCTTGATTCATGTACAGATTTCTCATGAGGCCTATAAGGTGTTCCGGAATTCCCATCTCTTTAATTACTTGCCACATTTTGTTGTGGTCGACACAGTCAAAAGCCTTAGTGTAATCAATGAAACAGAAGTAGACTTGTTTCTGATATTCCTTTGTTTTTTCCATGATCCATCTTATGTTGGCGATATGGTCTCTAGTCCCCCTGCCTCTTCTGAAACCCGCCTGCACTTCTGGTAATTCTCTCTCCACATACTGTTGCAGTCTATCCTGTATTATCTTGAGCATCACCTTGCTAGCATGAGGGATGAGCGCAATTGTTCGATAATTTGAACATTCTTTGGCATTACCCTTTTTGGGGAGTGGAACGTATACAGATCTTTTCCAATCCTGTGGCCATTGTTGTGTTTTCCAAATCTGCTGGCATATAGAGTGCAATAATTTGATTCCATCATCTTGTAGTGCTTTGAAAAGTTCAACTTGGATGCCATCAACTCCACTGGCTTTGTTGTTTGCAGTGTTTTTTAGGGCCTTTATGACTTCACTTTCCAGAATGTCTGGCTCATGTTCAATGTTCTCATCACTGTGATTATCAGGGGTGTTGAGGTCCTTTTTGTAGAGTTCCTCTGTGTACTCTTTCCATCTTTTCTTAATCTCTTCTGCATCTGCTAACTCCTTGCCATCTTTGTCTTTTATCATGGTCATTTTTGCTTTAAATGTTCCCTTGAGTTCCCCAATTTTTTTGAAAAGATCTCTAGTCCTACCCCTGATATTGTTTTCCTCTATTTCTTTGCACTGTTCGTTCAGGTAGGTTTCCTTATCTCTCCTTGCTTTTCTTTGAAATTCTGTATTCAAGTGATTGTATTTTTCCCTTTCTCCAATGCCTTTTGCATTCCTTCTGTCCTCTGCTATTTTAAGAGTCTCATCGGACAACCACTTAGCTTTCTTTTGCTTCTTTTCTTTTGGTATAGTTTTCCTTGCTGCCTCCTGCATGATGTCCCGCATCTCTGTCCATAATTCTTCTGGCTTTCTGTCTATCTGGTCCAAGCCATTGAATCTATTCCACACCTCCACTGAGTATTCCCAAGGAATGTTGTCTAGGTCATATCTGTCCGGCCTAATTGTTTTTCCTATTTTCTTTAGTCTGAGCCTGAATTTTGCAATCAATAGGTTGTGATCTGAGCCACAATCTGCTCCTGGTCTTGTTTTTGCTGACTGTATGGAGGTTCTCCATCTTTGACTGCATAGTATGTAATCAATCTGGTTTCTATGTTGGCCATCTGGTGATGTCCATGTGTAAAGTCTCCTCTTGTGTTGCTGGAAGAGAGTGTTTGCTATGACCAGTGCGTTATCTTGGCAGAACTCTATCATTCTTTGGCCTGCTTCATTCTGTGTTCCAAGACCAAACTTGCCTGTTATTCCATTTACTTTTTGATTTCCTACTTTGGCATTCCAGTCTCCTATGATAATGTGTACATCATTTCTTGGTGTCTGTTCTATGAGGTGTTCTAAGTCCTCATAGAACTGGTCAATTGTGGCTTCATCTGCACTAGTGGTTGGTGCGTATATTTGGAATACAGTGATATTGAATGGCTTGCCCTGTATTCTGACTGACATCATTCTATCATTTTTGAGATTATATCCCATTACTGCTTTTCTCACCCTTTTATTGACAATTATGGCTACTCCGTTTTTTCTGAGGTTTTCTTGTCCACAGTAGTAGATATGATGGTTTCCAGAGCTGAATTCACCCATCCCTGTCCATTTTAGCTCGCTGATTCCTAAGATGTCAATGTTTATTCTTTCCATTTCCTTTTTTACCACTTCCAGTTTTCCCTGGTTCATAGACCTCACATTCCATGTCCCTATACAGTATTGCTCCTTGCAACACTGTATTTCTCCTCCCCCTTTCCTGTCCCTCCCCTTCTTTTGATCTGCTGTGCTAAGCATCCTGTTTCATCTAAATTGCCCCATTTGTTTTGCCTTTTGTTTTGGTCCATAGGGTTCTCTTGGCAAAATTCCTGACGTTGGTTTGCCGGTTTCTACGTCAGTATCCTCTCATCATACATATTATCACAGTTTAAACAACGTATTTTCATGCATATTATCACAGTTTAAACACTATCAGTCTACAAATCGCTAATTAGCATTGGTTATATAAAGTTATAAGTCAGTAGTAATTAGTAATGATCATTAATTAGTGTTGGTTATATGTAGTTATAAGTCAAGAGTTTCTAAGTATCCTTGTAATGAAGTCCAATATATCAAGTCTCTACTGTAAGTTCACTATAAGTCTCTACTGAAGAATCAAAAGTCAGCTACATTAGAGAGTTACTTATCCTATGCATGCAGTAAGTTTCAGCTGCCCAGTGGTCTTTCATCGAGTTGCGACTCCTCTGGCGCTGGTTGGAATTCCTCTGTCGTTCGGTCTCCTCACCCTGCTAGCTGTCCGGTGGCCGCCGAGGTTATCCTGTTGCGTTGGTGAGGTGCGAGTCGTCGGCGCGCTCTTCCTCGCCGCCCGACCCGATGCTCTTCTCCTCCGTCTTCTTCCCTCCGGCCGTGGGTGAAATGGCCGGAAGGGCTCAGGTCGGCAGCGCGCTCTTCCTCGCCACCCGACCCGATGAATGCTGATGAATGCTTATATTTCAAACAAGTAGGTTCCCTGTGCCTGCTATATTCTAAAGCAAAAAGTTGCAATTTTGAAACAAATATGCACAATCTTCTCTAGCTTTGTGGTATAATCTGCTCATGGTGAACATTTCCAAAAACACTTCTTCCAAATAGATATTTGAGTCCTTCCACTCAAGAAACACCATTGTAAGGCAACTGATGAGTGACTGTGAGATTCTAACAAATGGTCTATAAATAGCCACCAGGGGAAAAAGGGTTGTCGTCAAGGTCAAAGCTGCCTATAACCTCATTTTACAAGGAGGGCTTGCCAACATCTAAAGAAGGAATACCTCCATGTAGCCAGGCCCCAGGGAGCACTAATAGGCACTTGCCATTTCACGGGTTCAAGGAGACTAGCCTTTATTGGCTTGTCTCTCCCCAAAATTAGACTCTTTCGAGGCAGGAATGATTCACCTGCCCACTCTGTGAATTCAGTGTGACACTAACCTGTTTCCTTAAAGCTGGATAGGAACTTTTGTCCCTTCACCATACTGGCAGAATTAAAGGTGGACGGAGGGTTCTTTGCCTATCCCATACTATAGCAATAGCAATTATACTTATATACTGCCCCTTAGTGCTTAGTGCACTTTCTGGCTGCTTACACATTTTACTGACCTTGGAAGGATGGAAGACTGAATCAACCTTGTGACCTGGTCAGGATCAAATTCACAATGTTCTGGCTGCAGTAATATCACATGGATTTCAGCTGCCTGAGGCTGAAGCCAAATTTGCCACCCCCTGGTGGATGCTGGTGCCTGCTCCTGCTAGAGCTTCTGGGAATTGTAGTCCAAGAACATACATAGCCAAAAAAGTACCACCCGGGGCAAATAAGTGCCCCCCATAGCCCCCTAGCAACACCACTGTCTGGCTGCAAAACAGCAGTTTAACTACAGCACCCCTGCTCATAGGAATTTTGGGCAAGTTTTGGTAGGTTGCACATAAATAGGGCACACTGGTGGATTGTATGGAGGGAAAATCTAGTGATGGTAAGATCCCAAGGAAATATGGAGATTTAAATGTTCCCGGCATATCATGAATTCCAAGGTTCAGTGTCTAAGATACTAGTGTTCTGATGGCAGCCTGGGACTATGGCTTGCCAAAAGGCATAAGGTTGGGTAGCTGGTGGCTGCCCAGCATCATCTGGGATTTTCCCAGCTGGAAATGAGCTGTCTCTTTGGCAGCATGGTGATGGTGCTTTAGGACTTGCCTGTGAAGAAAATTCAGGCAGAATCCGCTAGCTCTGAGCCCAAGTATCCACATTATGTTAAATCCTGCCCCAGTTAGCAGTGTTTATCCCTTTTAAAAAGCTTAATAAAGTTGTGATCCTAGTTAACTCCAATATTGTGTGTCTGTCACCCCAGGCTTACAGGTAGGGTGTGGGAAACAGACACTGCACCAACTTTGCTGGTAACATGATTGTGATATACTTTGCTGTCAGTTGACACTGTCCTAGTGAATGACAGCTTTCAACTCATCATTTTATATCAAGCCCAGGTAATTTGGGGTCAAAATGCCCATGAAATGTGCACACATGTATTATTAGACATATCTTAAAAAATCAGAGTCTGAATAACAACAGCTAGACAAGGATTAGGTGGCCCCTTGGACATAATTTGGGGAGACAGACAGTTTATACTTGAATATGCTCTTCACTGATTGTTTTAGGTATCAAAAATTCAAGTGCTGTCATTATGCCAGTAGAAAATGTTGGTGGGCTTTGCTCTCCTCCTCCTCCTCCTCTTCTTCTTCTTCTTCTTCTTCTTCTTCTTCTTCTTCTTCCTCTTCCTCTTCCTCTTCCTCTTCCTCTTACTATCAAACTGCTAGGTTGGCAGGAGCTGGGACAGACTCAGGCCCTTAGCCACCAACCTTCCCATCATCAAGCTCAGCATCTTAGCCACTAAGCCACTGTGCCCCCTTTTCTTCTTTCTTTAAAATGTGTGAGGTTTGCACAACAAAAGTTTGATAAAGTTATTTGTTGTTTAGGTCTTTTTTTTTTTTACTAAGTCTTGTTGAAATCTGCTTACATGAACATTGATGAAATGGAAACCATAGATGCTGCCCTGCAGTCAAGGATTGCTGAGCAGACCCTTTCCTTCTGCATGTGGTTTTGCACTAAATGGTACCATCAGCCCGCCTGTAGTTTGATAAAGCAAGACTGTCCTGGTTATCAGGTGAAAATAAGATTGAGGCCTCAAGGCAATGAGAAGGAGCAGCTGAGCTTTTCAAAAAGCAACCACAGCTGGGTACCTCAGTCAGCTCTAGCTCAGAAGCTGAGATATAGTTCCAGTGCTTCACACTTCTAAGATGGAATGTCTTATACTTGCTGCAAACTTGTTTAGAAAGAAGTGTAAAAATATGCTAGACAAAATCCATAAGCTAACATTATTATATTTCTAAACTGAGGCAGTCCATCTGGAAGTTTTTTGAGGCACAAGAACATAACTTTTTAAATAATCTGTGCTGAGGACCATTTCAACTGTCCCAGTGGGGACTATTAATTTCCACATCTGATACTGGGACAACAAGAAGTCCAGACAGGAAACAGTGATGGATCATTTCCCTCAGGTTTTCTTCACTTAAGGACTGACAGTTTTAGGCCAGAATTCTGCTTCATTCACATGACAGAAAAGGGCAATCATGAAAACAATTCCACATGTGTATCTGGCCATCTGTCACACTTCCTTGCTAACTGTAGCTGAGAAAATAATTGAGTGTGCAGCTGCATGGTGGGTGGAAAAATGGAAAAACTGATCACATGACTGCTCTTTGGTACAAAGTTTTCTTCAATAGGATTTGAAGTAGATCCATTCCATCCAAATGCTTAAAATTTTGGTAATCACACTTAAACACCCACCTCCCTCCCCCCCCAAATGTGTGAGATCAAGGACATTTTCTGCTATAGCCTGTAGGTTGTGTAATGAATTGCTGGCAGAAATGCAATCTGTTCCAACCATGCTTGCATTTTTAAAACCTAGGAGATTTTTTTCACCATTTCCCCACTATAATTGGACCTTTAAACTATGAATTTTACATGGATTGGGTTGTCCCCATTCATTTCAGTTTGCCACTCTGAGATCACAAGTTCTTCTATCTTCAATACATGAACCAATTTTATCCCTTTGCTCTCTTTCTCCCTTTTGATTAACAGCTTCCAAGTGAAGCTCTTTAGGCACCATCCAGCATCCCACATTTTTAACCAATCAGATGTCTTTGTAGGATTCTCCCCACACAGCACAGGTGGAGACCATTGATCTGATGAGCGTTTAGCCAACTCACAAAGTGCATTGTTCCAGGTTCATTGTAATTTGCCATGCTCCGTTCCTCCAGTTTTCTCTCCTGTAAGGAAAATCAATCTGAGTTGTGACCCACTTATCTGATATCTTCACTTCTAGGAAACCTTGGCCACAAATGAAGGCAGAGAGAAGAGAAAACCTCTGAGAAAACTAAAAAAGACAACTGCTGCTATGTCACCTTGTTGATTGCTAATAAAAGCCACAGAGCTTGTTAAAGTACATGATATGAATGAATAATAAAGTGAGAGATTACCGCAAAGCCATCTTGAAGGCACAAAAAAAGTATGCCAGGATCACTTATGAATGTTATAATTGTCTTCCTGCCTAAAGCCTGCTTGGTAACAAATTGCTGCTGCTACTGCTTGTGAAACAGAAGTCACATTCAATATGACACCCACAGCTATTAGAAAAATAACCTTAATATAAAAGCCTTTCTGATTATTTCTACAAAGATTTTTAGAACTTCTTTGCCCAATTATCTCCAATCAGGCCTGAGAGTTCAGTTCTAAGGTTAAAGAGCTTGCAGTTTCATTATAGATAAGCTGAGGAATATTGATCTGAGTAGGCATCTTCCACCCCACAACCCCCTTCCCATTTCAGCTGGAACTAGCTGTCGGCAGAGGGCAGATCATTTTCAAATACAAAGGCTCAGTGACAGGATTGTAATGGCAGAAGAGGCCAATGCAGATCATATGAAACCATTGGAGTCGGCTTTATTAAGCATGCTGGGCATTATCCATTCCCTTACATCACAAAAGATTTCTTTTCTTTTTCTAAATTAGACCAAGCTTCCAAAATTTTATGGGAGTCACTAAACTGAATGCAGGCTGCCAGCAATCTATGGTGAACCACCAGGGGCCTAATGATTGCTCTGTTTTTTTGCTCCCTGCCTGAGTTTGCAAACTAAACAAAACATTTTTTTAAAAGGACCTTAAATGAGAAAAAGTTATCAAGGCTTGCAAGAACATATTGGGTACAACCCCTTTGTGTGTGCATTTTACAGGGCAAGACTGGTTATATCAATTGCTGTGGCAGTTTTCTGACTTTTTTTGTTGTTGTTCAGTCGCACAGTTGATTCCGACCCTCTGCGACCCCATGGACCACTGTCCTCCAGGCACTCCTGTCCTCCACCATCCCCCTCAACTCGCTCAGCTCTGTGCCCATTATCTCTACAATACCATCTAGCCATCTCATCTTGGGCCGTCTCTTTCTTCTTTTGTCCTCTACCCTTCCAAGCATCAAGGCTTTCTCAAGTGAATCCTCTCTTCTCATTTGATGTCCAAAGTACTTTAGCTTCATCTTTATTATTTGACCTTCTAAGGAGCAGTCAGGGTTGATTTCTTCTAAGATTGACCTATTTGTTCTCCTCGCTGTCCAGGGTTAAACATTGCCTTTTTGCATCCCTTTGTCTCTTTCATCATTGGCAACCCTTGGAGCTAAAGGAAAGAGAGAAGAAGTCTTTAATTATTGAAAACTGCTGCCACTCAAATGACTTTACCCTGAAATAATCTAGGCTGTTAATAGTGAAAATAGAGAAATTAGAATTTTTGTGCCTCTTCATCAGCAGATTGAGAAATACCATCCCAAAGTGCATCAGGATGAGACAGAGAGTCATCCCATTTTCTGTACATTTATTTAATTGTCTCTAATTATGGTCTGTTTTGTTTTTGTTCTCTGCCCTGAAACTTTGAGCAGGCACTGGATTTAGTAGTCATAATGAACTTTTAATGTATGTCCACCATTTAATGCATGTCCACCAACTTTAAATGTATGCCCACCATATACCAGTTTATTACCAGTAATAAACTTCTTGGGTTTTGCAAAATGATGTCACATCTGTTTTTCAATATCATGTTATACAACAGAAGAAATCAAGGATTTAATTTTGGCCAATGACAAAGCCAAGAAGGTGGCTTCATTTTGGCAGCTCAACATTTGACCTGGGCCTGAAAGCAGAAGAAATGCATTAAATTAGACTTTTTCTCTTTGACATGATGTATTTTCTGGGATTGTAGATGTACTGCCAAAACTAGTGGTTGATAGTAACTCTGGTTTGGACAGAACTTTATTATGGATTTTAAAAGAAGCTATTCAAGGTGCTAAACCTATTTTGGAATTGGGTTTCACACTTTGAGTAAAATCATAGAATAATTGCGTTGGAAGGGTCTTACTAGGCCATCAAATCCAAACACCTGCTCAGTGCAGGAATCCAAATCAAAGCATATCTGACAGGTGATTGTCTAATTTTCTCTTGGATGCCTCTAGCATTGCTCCTTTAAAGTCCAGAATCAGAGCCATAGCTAAAAGACTATTCTTGCAAAATTCAAGTCACTATCCAATGGCTTGAATGGTCTCACACTGAAGCAACTATTGGTTCAGCAGGTCTGTTTTACTGAAAGACACCTCTTTGCCTTTTTGTAGCCTCAGTCATTTGGTGAAAAAGTCATTAAAAGTAGTGCTGGAAGAAGTTGTCTGGCTCTTTGATTGTCATGGCTGTTTTTGATAATGGGCCATATGCATTCCTATATGAGGGCTGTACTATCTTGAATCCTATTATTCCACCATATTCTCACTAATTTTATAGGACTTCCCTGGAGTTAGTGAAATGTAGACAGCTGCAATAAAGTGCAGATAAAGTATAACAAAAAGCAGCATTAAATGCATGAGCCAATAAAGGTGTCCAGGATGGATAAGACTGATTGTACAAACACAATCATATGTTGATTGTTAGATATTTTGACCAGTACCATAACACATTATTCTTTAAAAAAAATATATTATTTATAAAATAAACATAAATTAATATACACAAAATAAAGACAGAATAAACACACAATAACAAATTGCATGTTCCTTTCCACCTTTTTCAAAATATTAGGCGAATGACTTTTATGGGGAGACCCATTCCACTGTGCAGGTTTTCAAATCTCTAATTTCTGTAATATTCTTGAAAGGATGCAAACACTTGCAAAAGAAAAGGATGACTAGCTTTTCCTGCCATTTTCCACATATATTTGTAAAACATGAAAGGTACTGTAGTTGGATTTTCTGGAGTGGTGGAAAGACTACAGCTAAACTACAAATTACTGTTAAACCGTCATTAATTTAATACAAAGAAATAAACCCCAAATTATGTCAACATATTAACAGAATAGTCAGTTGGAGAAGAGTAAGAAAACAAAGAGAATGATCATCAACATCTAAGAACAGTCAGAGCTATTCTACTAGCAGTGTTCAGACTGACTGAGGGATTGTAATGAATAGATCTGCCTCTGTTGGCAAATGTTAGCAGAGTTTCCTATGCGTCAAACTGCCTTCACATCAATTATTTCAGATATCATTATGACAAGCAATTAGAAGCTTACTGTGCATGATGGCAGAGGTCCTCGTACTGCTGAAGGTTGATGACTCCAGCTTTTAGAATGCAGAATTAATATTCCAGAGGGTGAGATTTCTCCATAGTTGCAACAGAATCAAATGGACAAAACATTCAGATACCTCGACAAATACAGCATACATGCATACTAATGTTTTCTCTCTGCTCACAAATATAGTCTCCTTTCCCATTATTTATTTATTTATTTACATTTATACCATGCCCTTCTGGTGCAGGCACCACTCAGTGAAACTTACACTATATAAAACATTCAATAAAAAGGATACATTACAACCAATATAATAAGAAAGTGTGTATAATAAAACCACAAAAATAATTGTGCCAAACATTACCCACCTACAATATGAAATGGTTCCCTACCACACCTTTTAAAAGGCCAAAATAATCTTTGTCCTAACCCTTTACACTATTTGTTCTCTAATGGGGCAGTTTTGCCCAAACAGACCATAATCTGGGGGTCCTCTTGGACTCATGACTACTGCTCGAAGAGCAGGTGGCAGTCCTGGCCAGGAGGGCTTTTGCACAACTTTGCATAATATGCCAGTTACGTCTGCTTCTAGATCGGGACTCCTTGCTTGTGATCACACACACTCTGGTCACCTCCAGACTAGATTACTGTAATGTGCTCTACATGGGGCTTCCCTTGATGACCATTTGAAGGCTTCAACTGGTCCAGAATGCAGCTGGTCCAGGTGATGGGGTGTGGGTGGTATGCACATGCCTTGCCTCTTCTTCAGGAGCTGCACTGGTTGCCGGTTTGCCTCCGGGTGCAATTCAAGGTGCTGGTTATCACCTTTAAAGCCCTATATGGTAGTGGGCCAGGATACTTAAGAGACTGCATCACCCCAAAAACATCTGTCCGTCCCATCAGAGCAGACCGGAGAGGCTCTCTAGTTGTTCCATCGGTCAGAGAGGGGCATCTCTCTGGTACTAGAAGGAGGGCCTTCTCTGTGTCCGCTCACCAACTGAGTTATGTCTACAGATGGACTTGCTATCTTTTAGCAAAAACTTAAAAATATGGCTGGTGGGACAGGTATGGGGTCCTGGAGGTACCATGACCCCAGCTCGCTGGTTAGTTTGAGCTCCCTCTCTCCCCTGGTCTTTTAATCTTTTATCTTTATTTTTTTAATTTTTTTATTATTATTGTAATCTGTTGATTTTTATAAATTTTAAAAACTTTTAAAAAATTTATAATTGTAACTTTGAAGTTTTAGATAATGGGTTCGGGTTGTATTATGTAATGTTTTTATGATGATGTAAACTGCCCTGGGTCGCCCTGGTGAGGAGGGCAGTATAAACATGTGAGTGAATAAATAAATAAATAAATAATCTGAAGCTCTCATGATGAAAATGTTGATCATCTTCAGCCAGTATAATCTTTGGGATCAAGAAGTCATTATAACAATAGGACTTACACTTACAGACTGCCCGATAGGACCTGGGCACTCTCTGGGTGGTTCATAAAGTAATTAGCATTTTGCCCCCAACATGCAATAAAAATAACAATGCAATAATATATAGCAATACCATCAAAGGTAACAGAGCAATAAAACATAAAAGACCAACACATACATTGACAACTGTGGCAAAGGGACCATCATCTCCTGAATCAGCAACCAGCCCTCCCCAGGTGTTCCTCACTCCTCAGGCCGGGTGGGTAAGGGGCATTTCAAGTAGTTGAGAAAGTTATAGACCAGGCATTTCAGAAATAAATAAAAAGCCTTTAGTTTGGACCAGGTATAATATTTATTATTTATTTTATTTTTATTTATTTATTTAGATTTATTATCCCACCCCAATCAGGCGAACCTGACTCTTCATATTATCTCTTCATTTCACATTGTAGGAGTTAATTAAACTTTAGGCTGATAAAATTTGTATTTGTATTTGTATTTGTATTTTCGACTTATATGCCGCCCCACTCGCAGAGCGACTCTGGGCGGCTTACAGAAGAAACAGCTACAATTACATAGTACATACCAAAGCACAAGAGCAATTACAGATATCAAATACTAAATTACAAATATTATGTATACAGTATATATGTGTCCAATATCAGTTACAATTACAAAACATTAGATTAGAACATCCTAAGAAATAATCAAAGATGCTGTAATATAATCATTACAGCATCAAAATTCACTAAGTAACAATATCAAACAACAATAAAAATTCCAGTATTAGTTCAGTTTACACATACAAAAGCAAAAAACTAAATAAAAAACAGTTGCTGAATCCCGCAATAAGTGACAAGTCAGTCCGCTTAGCCGCAGGTGTTTCTGGCAGCGGTGGCTATCAAAAAAGTCCTGCCGCCGTAGTGGCTTTTAAGCCCTGAGACAGATGGAGAGAGTCCCAAGGCTGGACGCGGTGGGCTTGGAAGGAATATGAAAGGTCAGTATACTAGTCCAGTGGAGTGTACTGTTTATAACACAATTAACGATTACATGCATACATTCTAAAGATTTAACTTTTACATTACTTTCTTTTTTTTAATTTTTTTAATTTTTTATTAGGTATTAAAAAAATACAAAAATACAAAACAAAACAGTTACAAAAATACATAAAGTTGTGAAGATCATATAACAAATTTCTCTAAATAGCAATATTATTTTAACCACATTTCTTAGAACATAATCTTCTCCACATTATTTTCAATTGCATCATTAACATCACCCTTGTGCTATATACAATGTCCAGGGAGATCTATATCCTCACAGTTTCCAAAAGTCGTTCTGATCTTGTACAGGGGGTATGCCTTTTTTTCTTTTCCAAAGTATAACTTATAAAAGGTTTCCAGATCCTCCAGAAATTGTTACTTTGCATTTTTCCTTTTCTGCAATTTAAGTCCCATGTGAGTTTTTCGTTAAGGGCCAAATCCCACATTTGCTTATACCAATCTTGGATACTTATCTTATCATTGCTTTTCCAGTTTTTAGCTATACATTGTCTTGCAACAGTCAACATTATGGCCAACAATTCTTTATTATCCTTATTCATGTCATATTCATCTGTGTCGGTTAGCAAAATTGTATCTGACCCCAGTTTAACTTGCATGTTTAGTATGTTCTCTATCTCTTTTTCAATTCTTTCCCAAAAACCTTTTAAAGATTCACAGCTATACCACATATGTTCATATGTTCCCCTTGTTTTTTTACACCTCCAACATGTGTCACTCAAATTACTATACATTCAATGCAAGCCAACTGGGGTCCTGTACCATCTCCATATTATTTTGTAGTTATGCTCTTTAACTCTAACCGACATAGTCCTCATTATCCTTCTTTTCCATATCTTCTGCCATTTTATTTCTGTTATCCTTATATCTAACTCTTGTTCCCAGCTTTGTCTCAACGTCTCTTGTAGTTTTTGACTCTTATTCAGAATTTTATAAATTTTACTTACTATTCCCTTGATTCCTATTTCTCCATTTCTTACTCTAATCAACAGTAACTCGAATTCTGTACAATCTCTATTTAAACCGTTTTCCCAAAAAAATGCCTTGTTCCAATTGTTTATCTGAAGGATCTTAAACCAATCCAATTGCAGTTGCAAATACAGCTCACGTCTTTTTTCTTGATCTCTGCAAGTATTGACCCAATCTTTCAGTAATTTTACTTTCTTTTCCGCCAATATGTCCCTGATCTTTTTATCGATTTTTATTGGAAAATTCTGAAAATCTTCCACCTCTAAAACCGGTGAAATTCCTAAAGTAAGTTCTTTTCTCACTCTACTCCATGTCTCTATTGTTGAATTTAACATCAATCCCTGGGCCTTTTTTACTTTTACATTACTTTCAACTGCAAAATAAAATTACACATTTTCCAATATCAATATAAGTTCCCACAGTGTTTTTGACAGGTATTATTTATTGCTGACAACTCTCACACAATGATCAATGATTAAACTGATATTACACATTGAAGAAGCCTCTTTGACTGAGGTACAGTAACGGGAAATAAGTATGTTTTGCCTAAGAAAGAAAAATATCTTGCATAACTGCATATCCACTTTTGCAACTCTGCCAAATGTTTCTGGCATACAACTTAGATCTTTAGGATGTTCTGTTTGGCTCTGAGTCAATGCTAGCTTCTGATTATGAGTTCCAAAATGATTTATCAAATTTGAATATATTCTTCAAACACAGATAAATTGAAAAAAATAATTGTCTTACAGTTAAAATCATGCTGTATTGCCACATTGTGGGCTATGTCCTTACTTGGTTTTAAATGGTACACCAAGTTACATTTGAAACTAACAGTTGTTTCAGACTAGTCCCTCTCAAGGTAGTCATCATAGTAGGGGGGGGGATCCTACTCTGTTATCCAATTGGTAGAACTCCTTGGTCAGCAGAACTGTAAAGGGTAGCCCCATCAACCTTTGCTTTGGATGGCTCTAAAACTCTACAAAGAAGGACTTTAGATATATGAGGACTTGCTATGTGTTGATAAATCTGCTAGTCTTGTGGTTGAACTTAGGCCATTCATGTTTGGGACTAAATTTTACCTCCTCTCTTGACTTCAAAGTCTGCAATCTGTCATTGGACACTGGAAGCATGCACCAATGAGGACTTACGTTTGGCCAACTACAAAGCCAAGAAAGAAGCTTCATTTTGCCATTCTAAGGATGGATCAGGACACAAAAGAAGAAGAATTGGACAGTGGCAGAAAACTATCTGTTCAGACAATAATGGGTTTAGGCCATTATTACCCTATTTGCACTCTGTTAAGCGCAAGTATTTGGCTGAAACAAATACAGTATAAGGATATCTGGGATCAACAGAAAGTCACTGTTTCTCTTTCTTATTTAATAAAGAGAGCATTTTGACTCATGCCTAGCTTCCTAAAGAAAGCAGGTATTTACTTGATTAATGAATACAGGCCTGTGACTATGGTTTTGTATAAAACAACTGCTGACTGGAATTTTGGAACTGAAAAAGTAGCCTTGACATTAAATATTAAGCATGTTTTTAAATGGAGGATTTGCCTGAAGATCAGTGAATACATGCAAGCCTGAAAGGCAGTAGACAGGGTGTGAATACTAGCTGGATGACCTGGTTGGGTTTTGCAGTGTTCTGGAGGAGGGGAGTAAACTTAGGTCTAGATGGAAACTTGGACGTTCTGTATGAATAGTTCTCATTAGTTCTGCTGCCAAACATACCATATATACTGGGGTATAAGATGACTTTTTACCCCTGAGAAACATGCCTCCAAGGGGGGGGGGCATCTTGTATCCCGGGTGCACTTCAGTTGAATAAAATACAGTAATACCTCGTTTACCTTAGATACAGTACCTAACGTTTACCTTAGATAACGATTACCTCACTTAACGTTTACCTCACATAACGTTAAGCAATCTGGGGAGGAGAATTGCATCGAATAATGTTAAGGTCCCATGGGATGGATTGGATATCAACTTTTAATATCAGATGACGAACAGGAGTTTGAAGGCTTTTAAAGGGAAACTGTCACACCACCAAACTTGCTAGGGACTTGCCTGGCACTTGCTCTCTCCCTCTGTTTGTTATCTTCCTTCTATCATTGACAGTTCCAGTTTGGTTAACAGATTAGAAAACAAACAGCATGGCAGCTCCCATAGGTTTATTGTTCCATTCAGCTTTAGTGAATTGTCTTTGGTGAATTACGTTTAATAAACTTGCACTGTTTTATGTTTACTGTACATGTTTGATAACATACAGCCTTGTGACAGTTTTTTTGCATGACATAAGCATTTGAATATAAATTAACATGTTGAAATCAAATCTGATGTTCTTTTATGTTTTATTTGGTGTGTGGAAGGTGTGCAGAAGAGGGGGTAGTCTTATACAGCGAGTATATAACAAACTCTATATTTTGAGTGGAAATGTTGGGGGGTCGTCTTATACGCCCAGTCGTCTTGTATGCCGGCAAATACGGTAGATAAACCACTTGTATGATTAGCAAAGAAATCCCAAACTATACCCTAAAACTATACCTGAAACTTTTTATTTTTATGGACAGTGGTAGCATGTATCAATGTTATACAGGTATGGTATTGTATAATATTATATAAACATTGTCTCATTTTGAGATATTGTTATACAAGGAAAGCATGGACAAAGAACTGGATATAAATCAAATAATAAATAAGAATACAGGTAAAACTATTGAAATTTCAGATCCTGAATATTCTTGAGCAGGAGACAATTAATTTCAGGAAAGCAGAACAGATTCTTTCTTCTCATCATTTCTTATTGGATGTTGGGTATCACTGTGGCCACTCCAATCCTGAATGTGACAGCTCTAAAACAGTAATGTCGCTTTGTATCTAAACCAGCTTCCAATTCTTTCCATCCAACATAGTCTTCTCCTTCAGGCATATATAAAACAATATCTACCATGGAAATCAAAAAGTAAACACTAATAAAGCAGAAGGTAAATGCTGACATTGTATTGTTTTTAAAGGCAACTTTTTTTTTCATATCCACTGAGTGTGAAAGAAATGGGAGTATTTTCTTTTTCCATGGCAGCTCTGTGCACCCAAAACACCTGCTCTGAATGGCTTAGGAAATAATTTGGATTTTAATTTGAGGTTGCAGTGGGTGCGCAACACAAGGAATATTCATCCTGTTGTTGCTGCAGCACCAGGGCCCTGTTTAATTTATGTCAAGAAATTGTCAGAGGTCACACCAAAGCACTGAAGCAGACATTTATCTTCAAGCTGTGTGACTAAAGACTGTGGCCCAGACTTTACAAGATGCCAGCTTTCCAATTTTGTAATTAAAAAAAAAAAAACATTCATAAGAATCCTACTGTAAGTTTTGAGGTGTCTGCCCCTCTGCATGTTGCTTGTTTGTTTTTGTTTGAGTATCATGAAGTAATCGTGGGCTTTCTTTGCAGTTTTATTAAGCCAGCCACACAGTTGTGAAGGGACAACTCTTTAGAAATGACAAACCTGTAAAGAACATTTCTTCTCTGGTGTAGTTCTAGCACAAGAAGCTATACCATGATGATGTCTTATCAGTACTGACTGATACTAACAGTTTATAAAGGTCATAACCTAACCCTAGTAGATCCTGGCCTAAGTCTTACTAGAAGTGAGGTTTGGAAGGAAGTGGGAACCTTGATAGAAGACACCCCTTTTGGCTCTGATTTAAGCTGATTCTGAAGAGATACTGTATAAGGAGTTTCACAAAGTCTTGAGGTAGTGGATCCATAACTGTTCTCCCTGCTTCTAAGTATTCTGTGAATGTGCCAGAATCTCTAGCTAAGGTACTAAAGTCACTGGCTGAAGCTTACCTCCCAATCCATCCAACTGTGGATGAGGGGAGGGTGATTTCTGCCCCCCAGTGTGGGCGAGGAGATGGTCCATAATGGATAATGCAAGTACACAGCGTGCAAGTGAGGGAGGGGCGTGCCGACTGGCTCTTAAGCACAGGGCCATCTCAGAAGCATCCCTTTCCAAGAAATTTCCATCTGGTGCATGTTGAGTATGTCTATAGAGGTTTCTTTACTTCGGGCAATTTGCTTCCAAAGGTAATGCTTTTTGCATAACTGCACAACAGAATTTTAGCTGTCATATGGGTATTTTTCCTTGTTTGCTCAGGATTTTTAATAGCTGACATTTTAAAACTAATTAAAAAGAAGAAATGTATAATCATTTTTTTGTTGGAAAGACCTTCTACATTTTAATATTTCCCTTCTTCCTCACTCCACAAGTGATTATTTATTCTAACCTGATTGTTGACCCAGACGTATAAAGTGATTGTTCCTCACTGTTGTTTATATTGTACTGTATATAGCTTAAAGTACTGTTTCAATTAAAAAGAAATGCAAGATAGTAATATTTTGCTTACTAATTCCCAAATGCTAAGCCCAAAGACATTAGTTACAGTCTACTTCTGTAGGAAGTGGCATTTATAGATATATCACATTATATTACATTTAAGATGGGGAAAATACATTTCTATATGAAAAGAGGTTTTTTTTTGCACATTTCAAAGTTTCAGTGGAACAGATGTATAGATTAATAACTCAGCTTTCTTTAATATCTTATGGACACATAATATGTGTTTCTGTTGAGCAGCTCTAACCTCCATCATGTAAACTATTTCTAGCATTACTGTGACAGTCAAGTACAATAATGCCTGGTTTAGTGTTTGTCCCAAGGGGGGGGGCAGAACAGGCATTGTGTGATGCAAACATTTGCCTCAACTTCCCCAACGTTGATCTTTGCCCCAAAGCCCGCAGGGCTGGAGACCAGACCTGCAGGCTTTGGGGCAGAAATCTCCGCTCAGAGCAGCGGTTTGGTTGGGGGAAGGGCACGCACGCCTGTTCTCTCCCCCAACCAAACTGGCAGTCTGAGTGTGTGATCATTCCATTCCTATGTTAATGAGCCATTGTCATTTTGTCTATAACCTGAAGCCTCATATAAACATGATTCTCTTCACCATGTGGATTCTTCTTTTCTGTTCAGGTGAGAATTTAAACTGCCAAAACAAAGCCACCTTCTTGGGTTTGTAATTGTCCAAACCTTCTTAGGTTTGTCATTAGCCAAACTTAAATAATCACCAGTACATGTTTCTGGTAGCAATCAGCAGATGAGCAAATAAGCTGGATATGTATATCTCCATATTCACACAGTATGTTGTTATCCACCAGCAGTCCTCACTTGAGCATTTGGTCTTACATTTAAGGACGCTGACCCTCAGCCTATTCAGGGTCCTCCTAGTGACATAGGGGAGCTTGAGTTACTCACCCATATCTTCCTTTAATATTGTTCCTTGTCCAGTGAGCTCCTTCCTCCATCTTCCAATTTGATTTTGCTCTTATATATCATTAAGAATGTTTTTTCTTGCCATAAAGATCTTCCTGGATTTGAGTCGTGAGTCGGCAGACTTGAGGTGCACAATTATTCAGAGGATGCTGAGGGCCATTCTCTTGCTTAGACCATGTAGATCACTAGAAGTTGTACTCTTTTTGTCTGAAGAAGTGGATCTTTGTCCACAAATCCTCACACTGAAATAAATCTGTTAGACTTTGAAGTGCTACAACATTTTGCCTTTCTCACTCTCTCTATTTTCTTTTTCCTTTTAGTCCCACCACCATCAGGTGCAGACATAGACACGCACAGACACACACAGACACAGACAGACAGACACACACACACACACACACACACACACACTATGGAAGATAATACACTCTGGCTCAGAAAGTACTTTTGAATGGTTTTCAATGAATTTGGAAGAGAAACAGACACATAGAAGTATGTGTGTAACTAAAATGTGTACCCAAACATGCTGTAGTTGGTGCAAAAAAAAAAATGTACACATTGGAAATGTGATCTTAGATAAACATTTTAACTGCACAGAAATGCCTCCAAGTGTGAGGGAGGAAAGGAGTTTGCCACCCAGCATGAAAAAAAAGAGAGTGAGACTATGAGTGGGAAGCTGAAAAACACAGTGAACGGGATTGACAGATCTTTACATCACTACATTATACATGCAATACAATTATAAATATTCATATACAGTCATGAATACTGATAGCTTTCTTTCTCACAGGCCTCACATTTTCCTTTGAACAGCACTTCAGAATTCAGATAGAAGATGAAATAGAAGTTGAAAATATAGTATCAGGAGATAAGTTTGGTAGTCAATATAAACTGAAAAAAGCAGAAGGTATTCCCAGTGTAGCACAGTAAAAGGGTTGTACATGTAGTGGGTATTGGAGTAAAATATCATTTATCCTCAATCAGATGGAAAATGAGATCCTAACCATCTTCAAACCCCCTTGCATTGTTGTACCTAATCTAAAAAAACAACACTCAAAGAAACACCATTGAATTAACAGTTTATCACTGTCATTGTTGTCATTGTTAGCATCATCGTAATCATAATCATCATCATGTTATTATCATAATTGCAAATCATTTATAAAGTACTTAATGAGGACCCTAGAGCCATTCAACTGGCTTTCAAGCAAGGGAAACCTTTACCTTTACCTTTCCTAAGAAATTGGACCAGGAACGCTCAATTATGTATTGTTGCACCTAAATACATTAAAAATGTTGTGAAAGCTTGTGTTGCTACACAAATGGCATAACTGTTGGAAGTGGACTGCCTCAAATTCAAAAATCTTCATATAAGTTTTATGACTTGGCATGACATATATAATGTTTGGGACAGTGATCAGCAGGAGTGCTGACTTGGATTTCTGGGAATTGAAGTCCAAGAACACCTGGAGTACCAAGGTTCACCATAACTCATCTAGAGTGATTCTTAACTTGAGGCAATTTACTTCCAAAAGTTATGTCTTTTTGTACTTTTGCACAATAGGATTTAATCCAGTATGTATATTTGTGTACATTTAAACATCAATTACATTTAGGATTCAAGAGCACCTAAGCCCCCTTATCAGTGGACTGTGAAAAAAGACCTATTTTCAGGCACCTATGAACAGAAGAGTTTGTGTTATATGCCTATAGTTGGTTTTTTTTTTAGTAATGCACACAATTTGGAAGAGTAGAGTATCATTTCTAGAGACAGTTTCCATCAGAGTGATTTAAATCCAGATTCATCCAACTTTGAAAGAACTCATACTTGATTTAGATAGTTCCTTCAACTGGTAAATTTAGGATTTGGGATTACTCTGAATCCAAAGGATGTCCCTCCTGTAAACAACAAAAAGAAAAGTATCAGGAACCATATGATCCCTTTGCAAAACTTATAGATATTTTTTCCACACTGTCCTTTTTTATTTGATAGATAAAATTATTACAATTAGCCATATCTCAATGCTTAAAAGAGATTGAATGCCACTTCATTGAACATTCAGTCTCCCTCCAACCACTAAGTAATATAACCAATTTAAGTTCAACTGATTTTCTTTCTAGTGCAACATTTGAATTTAACCTCGAGCTTTCTTGATACAAAGACTGTTGCATTACTACATGTCTCTGTTCTACATCAACATACAAGCCAATTGAGAGATCACTAGAGGTTACAAACAGCCTGTTGTCTTCAAAGACAGTAACCATGCACTGTGAATGTCTTGACACTTGTCTTTCTCACTGAACGTTTAACCTCCATTTTGTAACTCAGTTAACCTGTAGAGGCAATAGCCACTACTTTTCCTACCTGCTAAATTTTATACCAAATACCCATTAAGTTATCTAATAGCCTGATGAATTGCTTTATAGAACTTTAAAAAATGCCATGCTCATGACATTTAATTATTCTAATGGAACCTTTGCACAACCTTGAGTCTTGTATAGTGTATATAAAACCTCTACATCAACAAAATTTTAAATCACTGTTAGTAGATGGAGAAGATGGAGGATGGAACAACATTAAAGGATGATATAGCTCAAGTGGGGGCTGCTGGCAGACAACAACACGGTGTGTGAATGTGGAGAGATACAGAATCCATCTCATTTACTAGTCTGTTGATTACTGCTGGAAATATGCACTGATGAGGACTTATGTCTGGCCAATGACAAAGCCAAGAAAGTGGCTTCATTTTGGCAGTTCATAGTTTGATTGGGATATGAAAGAAGAAGAAATCCTCTGACAACAATATTTATGGGCAAAATCAGTGTGAGTGAAGTATATATATATACACTTCATGTTCAGTTCTGTTTTCTTTTCTTTTTATAGAACTGTATTGAATTTAACAAAGTTTATATAGATGTCAGTGTTAATGTTGTTAATTAATATTGGTTGTAGTGTGTATATTGAAGAAAGACACAAAGAGCTCCAAACTCTCCAAAATAAAAACTCAGAAGGAGAAAATATTCTTAGAGTAGAAGTTGAAATTTTGCTTCTTCTAAAGCTTTTTAGGACTTTTTGAATATTCTGCTTTACAAGACACTCTGAGAGTTTTGAACTTCAATTCCCAGAAGCTTAAGTTAGTACATTAGCTGATCAGTGCTTTGGGGAAGTGATTTAGGCTTCTGGGAACTGAAATCCAAAAACTAAAGGTTGGGGAATACTGCTCTAAACAAGCTTGTTCTACAGGGTCATCTCTTCAACAATTTTATTTTTGTTTATATGATTGCTAAAAACCTGCTCTGCTTTCATAATATGAAATGTTTTCTGTCTCCTGTTTACCTCCCAAATGCAATTTTGGGTCTGAAAGAAACATATCTATCTGTTATTGCCTGTGCTTTATTTATTCTACATATCTCATTGTTCTGGCTGGCAGGCAATTAATCCTATTGCAAACTAATGGATTTACATTGGGATTACATTAAAATGCTTAGTGAGCCAAAAAGTTCAAAACATGGCTTTTCTCCCCCCCCCCCCCTCCGCCCCAAGAAATATTTAAATTGCAGTTTTTCTGCCATCAACAGTGTGAATCAAAATCACATATTTTATATGTGAAGGACACCATTGGGGCTGTCTAATTCCATTATTGTGGAGAACTGGGGAAACTTAAGAAAGTCTGAAAATACATTAACAGTTTACAGGTATTCATGCAATTGCTTAAATGTTTGTTTACGATTTTGACTTCTCCAAACTCCAAAGACTTTGGACAAACATGTTATTTGAAAGAAAGCATGCAATATAAGATTGATGAGAAGAACACCCATAGCATGTCATTTCTGCCAACTTTAAAATGGATCTTACATAGTTTTCTAGAAGGCTCTTAAGATAGGACTTTGTCATACCGTAGGACCAAAGGGATTCCAAAATGAACCAATCACCATTCTCAGTACCCCTAGAGTAAATCATTTTGCACAAGACAAGCATTAATATTAGTTGCCAACTATCTGCTGTTTGTCGGTTTGGTGGCCTTTAGGGCCCAAGCTGCATATCCACAGGACACATTTTGTTTCAAATGGCAATAATATAATGCAGTAGTCTTTCATTTGCTTTCTACGTTGCAGTGTAACACCCATACCACTTATCCAGTTCAGCAAGTTTTTTTGTACTGAGCTATTTTGGCACACAAAGTCTTGTTCAGCCCCAGGCCAGTACTGACAAATGTGCTGCCCTCCATCAAGAGGGATTCAAGTGGAATTTAAACTGTTTAGGGACTGTCATCTTTCCCTGTGGACTTCACCCAGTGATGGGATGACCCCGGTTCCATCCGGTTCCCCAGAACCAGTAGGAACAAACTTGGAGGGTTCTCCGAGAGGGTAGCCCATTTTTAAGGCGTCCGGTTCCGGACGCCTCACTGAAAGATTTTTTTAAAAAATTGGAGCCAAAATGGCTCCAATTTAGTGCACATGCGCAGAAACTCAATCTGACACATTGCACATGCATCAGATTGAGTTTCTGCACATGCACACTAAATTGGAGCCATTTGCGCTCCAATTTTTTTTAAAAAAAAATTCGGAGCCAGAGCTGCACCTTTTCAGAGCGGCTCCGGTGGCAGTGGTGGCAGTGGCGGTGGCGGCTGCCCTCAGAGGCACTGAGCTCCCAAGGGCAGGTTGAGGCCTGCCCGGGCTGTCCGCCTCCACCGAGCCCTCCCCGACAAGCCCCCATGGCCTAGGGACGCCCGGCAGAGCACGCCAACGCTGCCAAAGGTGGCATCGGTGTCAATTGCAGTGGCGATGGCGGAGGCGGCTCCAGCTCCAGCAGCAGCGGCGATGGGAGCAGCAATGGTGGCGGCGGCTCCAGCTCTGACAGTGGCAGCAATGGCGGCGGCAGATCCAGCTCCGGCAGCAGCAGTGATGTTGGCAGCAATGGCGGTTCTGGCTCCAGCAGCGGCGGTGGCAGCAATGGCAGCAGCGGTAACAGCAATGGCGGCGGTAGCGACTATGGCGATGGTGGCCTGGGCAGGCGGCACCAGCCCTCAGAGGCCTGGCCTGCCTGGACTGTCTGCCGCTGCCGCGCCCTCCCAGGCAAGTTGAGGCCTGGCCTGCCCGGCCATCCGCCGCCACCGAGCCCTCCCAGAGTAAGTGAGGGGTTTGAGTTTGGGGTGGGTGGGTGGGTGTATTTTTATTTTATTTCTTTAATTTATTTACGTGTTTGTGTTGTGGGTGGGTGGGTGGGTTGAGGGGTGTGTGTGTATTTTTATTTATTTATTTATTTATTTATTTTTAAGGGCCCCCCCACAACACCATGATGTCATGATGTCAGCTCCGCCCATGAAGTCATGACATCATGACATTGGCCATGCCCATGACGTCTGTGACGTCATGGCATGGTAGTAAAAAAATTTCTAATCCCATCACTGACTTCACCACCCAAGGCCATTAGTCCTCAGGGTTGTCAGGTTAGTTAACTGCTGGCTGATGATCAGCATTGAGTCTCTGGCAGAAGGGTCTGCTCTATTACTATAGCAGGATAAGCTGGCCAAACTGGTGGGAGGGGAGTGGAATGGTGACATAATTTTTTAATGAAACAATCTAACATCTTTCAGAGTAACATATGGGTAACATGAGTTAATACTATATTTTATTAGATAAGACTTCACTTAGTGTTGTGTTTATATGTCAGTATGTTTGAATATGTGTACTCCATAATAGATACAAATATTGATGTAGATATACATATAAAGCATCAAAATAAATACAGAAAGACTATATTCATTAAATATTTGATGAGTTTAGATTATCATCTCATTTTTATGAGAGTCAGGTGACCATAATCTTACATGAAAATCGGTGCAGATGCTGGAAAGGAATCACCCCAAAATTTTTACCTTTCCTATCACAAATTTAATACCTTTGTTGGTGACCTAGATTTCAGGAAGAGGAGTTGGCTTTAATACCTGGAAGGAGCTCACATCTATGACTAAAAAAAAAAAATAGTAAGAAAATATGATCTATCACACGGAGGGTGTGACAGACATATTTGCACTCTCGTGCACTCTCACACACCTTATCTTTCTGTTCTTGCTGTGCTTACAAGAAGCCGAGTAGAGAAGTGATTCTAAAATGTTCAGGATATCTGGATACCTATATTCCAATCTGTAACTGCTTTCTTTAGTGCATGTGCCCTCACCGTGTGGGTGCTTGTTGTGGATGCAGTAGAAAGCCGTGCATCTCACAGTTAATCCCAGCAAAGAGACGCAGGAATGCTCAGTGGATAAAAGGCTTGCAGTCCCAGCTGAGGAAAGAGTTCCATTATCTCCAGGCAGCATAGACATGCTGCACGGTTTGGTTTTAGCTGGATGAGCAATGTGGCTTTCTGAGAGCATGTCACAGTTCAGCACGAAACCGTAAAGATCCTGAGACGTAAAGATCCTGAGGCTGTTGACATCCGTAAGTACAAAATCGGGCTCCTTGTTAAGATTTGAGGAATGCTGGAGGGAAAGCTGCATTTCTTTTGTCTCCCCACTTCATTTTCTACTGATTTGCATTAGTATAAAAGACACTGAATGTACAGGGAGCTTGCTGCTCTTTCATTGATTCATCAGCTTTAATAACCACTCATGCTCAATTTTGTTGATACGATGCTATTTAATTTGCTGATTTTCTTTTACCAACAATGTATTGGATCTGTGTTAATGTGACAGCACACTCTTCCATGATATGGTGCTGCTAAACGGACACAGGTGCTGGCACATTTCATAATATCTTCTGACAAGCTCTTTGGGGGTGTGAGAGTGTGTACGTATATTTGTTCCTGTGCCTGCAACTGTGTGTGTGTTTGCAAGCTTCAGTTAATGGGCAATACAGAGGATGACAGTGCTACTTCTGGCACTCTCACATGGTTTTACTCCATATATTTAAAAGGCAAAAGATGGTCATTGTTCATCTCATTTTCCAGATATCCCAGCATTTGCAAAACAATCAACATCTATTTTAATCTCCTTTCAATGAGTTTCAAGAAGAAAGTTCCCCCAGTTAAGGAGTCAGCAACAGTTTCTCCATATATAGATATATAGAAATATGTTGTATTGTAAAGCACCCAAGTTATGTGTCTTTATGTCTGTGTTTTTACAAACACAATTTATAGATCACAGTTATTTCTCTCATTCCATTAGTACAGCACACCAGCCATAAATATTCTGTCATGTTTTCTGATGAAAAGTTTGGAAAGGTGATAGTTTGAACAACTAGATTTTCATTATTCTGAGGTTGGGGTGGAGTGATTGGACCTGGGGAACTAACAATAATTGAGGGTATTCTCTGTGTCTTTTTTAAAGCTTATAGCATTTAAGATTTTTGTTGTTGTTGTATATGTATTTGCATAGGACTTCACTTCAGTGGCAACATTTGATACCTGATGCTACTGTGTGCCAAGAGGGTTATAAAATATGTGCACCACCAAAGGCCAGATCAGTGCACCCAACTGCTGTTAACTGATTCTTAATGTGACCCTGTGAAGCTTCTTTTCTTTTTCCCACTGTAGTAGCACAGAACTTTCAGACATGAGCAGTCCGAAGGTGTAACATGTAAATGGGACAACATAGGGAGCAGTTTGCACAAATGAAGCTTTTGCCATTTTTGTTTTGCTCTGCAGTGACAAAACATGAATTATGTTGTTGTGTGCTCACCTTATATAGAAAGATTTCCATGGGGGACTGGTGAACTATGTATGAAATTGTTTATTTAAGTGGCCTGGGAAACATTACCTGTCAACTTGACACATTTTCAAGGTTCTTTAGTTTTGTAAGTCACATCAGCCTTCCATCATGCAGGAGAGAAAATAAAGCCAGCTACTAAACAGAATGAGGGAGGGAGAGAAAGAACTTTACCATTGAGCTTTATGAAATGGAATGCTGATCATGACACCGATATAAGCACTATATGTCTTCATCAGCAAAAGGCAATTGTCTCTGCTGGCATTGAGTGAGTATATCAAGTACCATATATCAAGTCTGTCCTACAAATATGCTGGGAGGTTTCTCTGTGAATGTGCACACCCAAACATATATTTCAGATCAATTTTAATATCAATTTATCTCCTGTTGTACAATAACATGCAGGGTAGCATCCAATGGTTATATGAGCAGAAGACAATTTGCAAAACTGACCATTTATTTATTTATTTATTACATTTCTCTATTGCCCATTTGAGTGGTATCCCATTCTCATCCTTTCCCCCTCCTCAGAAAATGCAAGGTTAGTAGTTCTTCTGAAAAGTTGATCTGTGTTATATGGGGTGATTGCATAAGGACAAAATCATGGGGACAAAAATTCAGAGAGCTATTCTCTTCTGTAGATGGAATCATCTTTCAGGGCAGATATACTTAAAATAAAGTTATTCACCATGGTCCCAGTGATTTACACAAGCAGGTAATTTCTGTGCATGCAAAAGCAACTAAAAAAACCAGTAGCAGCAGCAACAACAGCAGCATTTGTTGCATTTATGACCTCTTCAACTTCATTCAAATGTTATATATCCTGTAATAACAAGATCCCCTTGAAAGATGACCATTCTAAGTGTCTTTATTGGTTGGGTGAGGGGTCACCAAAGCCAGGTTTGTCACATCTTCAAGAAATTAGTGAAGGTTGCCCTGAAGATAAGGAAAATCCATTTAAAACTATATGTTTGGCAAAGGTTTCTAGAAGTGGTAGACATTCTTTCCCCAATGTCTACCCCCTTCCCAACAGTTTGTAAATCTAACCCTAAGCCCACAATGGAAACTTCTGCTCCTCAACCTTAGTTGCAACCAGACTCACAGGCTGCAAAATCTACCTCTTCTCATTCTGAAAAAGAAAAGTCCAAGGACTCTTCTAAACCATCTCATAATTCCCCAAAGAAGAAGAAAAATCACATTTGGACTTGAAAACTTGTGGACAAGTCTAAATATTCTAAATAACAAACTTCTTGGATATCACATTGTTCTCCCTAGTGGAAAACTCTCTAGGGAGTCACCACCAAAGTTCATATCGAATCTGGCTTCCCCCAAACTGCAGGCCCTTTGCTTCTCTTTTCAGGAGAAAGGAGACATGTTCACACTTCTCCACAGTCTCATCCATCCACTTTTGATTCTGACTTTCTAGCTTCAATGCTTCACTAAAAGAAAACTTCCAAGCATAAACACCAACATTGGCATGGGCATTATGACACTGGTGAACCCTGCTTCTCACTACACCATTATTATACCTACCCTCCAGAGTTGTTACGTGGTTCTGAATAGTAACTGCCAGACCTATTCTTTCCTGGTCTGTTTGGTGCATAATGAGCCGAGCCTTTTGGCTCTCTCCATCAAGATGTCTCAAAGTAAAAAAGATTGAAATGTAAATGGCACTCTCTTTCATGGACAACCTCTGATTCTGACACCACCTCTTCTGTTTTTGTGTCTCCTCCATCTAAGTGGTCCAAACAACATTTGGCACAGCATCTCTTCAATGTTAATTCTGCTTATGCAGCTGTACCTGCTCATTGACAACATCAGCATGCTGAAGAAAGGTCAATACTGATGTTCCATTTCCAAAAAAAGTCTAAACATTCAAACCAAGGGGAACGTTGTCTTCATGACTGTTCCTCTTCATCGACATCAACTTCTTCCAATTCTGACCAGCCACCTAGGACACACTCCAGCCATACTTCACCCTCTGTGAGAACACCACCTGCACACATGAAAAAGATAGTCCATGTTCTTCTTCAAGCAACTCAATGGAATAATCCATCCAAAGCCAGTAGTCCAGTACAAAAGATCTCAAAGTCCTTTGCGCTCCAACTCTCAAATCAAACATTTATATAAGCTTACACAACCTACTTCTTAATCTCTACCCAAATCTGCAGCCTCTGCATCTACAACGCGCAAACATCATTCTCAACCATTCTCCTACCTCACCAGCTTTGACCTCAGAATCAGAAGACTCTCTTCTTCAACTCCATATCCACTTGTCTCTACACTGGATTCTGATGTTGAGTAGACTAATCCTTCTTCTCTCTTGGAAGAGTGTCAGCCCTAACCTGAACCCATCCTCCTTTCTTTATTGTGTGCTAAGCAGCCTTGGAAGAACCATCATCTTCTCACTTCCATTCAAGTTGAATTAAGAATTTGCACAAAATTCACAAGGACACTAAATTTCTCCACAAGCATCCTCCACCTAATTCCATCATAGTGGAGTGCTGCCCAAATGAAATCAAGAGACAAGGCACCTAACACATCTATTGACAGGGATGGGAAGAAAATGGATTCCATCAGTTTAGGAATTTATTCCAACTCCATGTGTGGCACTGTCAGGGTGCAATGGGGGCATACTAATGCTTCTTGTGGGAGAATATCCTACCTGTCCTGAACTGCTTGCCTGATGCCAAGCAGATGTTCACTCTCACTTTTCAACAAGAGGTGTTCTTGATCACAGCACAGCAGATGTTGTCATCTAGATTTCTTAGCAAAGAATTTGACCTCACCTTCAAGTGATATGTGTCAATACTGATGCTCCAGTTTAAAAAAAAGTCTGAACATTCAAAGCAAGGTGAACATTGTCTTCATGACTGTTCAATATTCCCAATGAGTCTCAGAACTGAACCAAGAACATGGCAATGGTCTTTTCATCTCGAAAACTGATGATATCTTGGACAATCTACAAAAAAAGAACCCCAGTGAAGAGGATGATAATTTATCACTTTTATCTTCTACAACTCCTAGAGGAAGCTATCATTCTACTCTTCAGGGCATACTCCATCTCGTTCTCAGAGATATCATCCTCTTGCTGCCCCAACATTCAGTGCAGCTCCACACTTCACAAAAGTCAAACCTAGGTGTCAGCAAAGAAGCCAGAGAGGAAACACAAGGAACATTTTTGAATACTCTCTCCAATAGTCAGCTTCCCCCTTCTTTCCTATCCATATCCTCATACCCTCTTCTAGTGCCATACCTTTCCACCAGGAAACACATTAATACTGACAACTGTGTGCTTACCATCATCATAACAGCTGGTCCAGAATGCGACTGCCCAGGTCGTGATGGGGTGCGGGTGTTATGCTGGCTCCTGACCATTGATGCAGGAGGTGCACTGGCTACCAGAGCATGTATGGGGTATGGGCCGGACTGTTGCCCCAGTCTGTTGGCTCATCTGACCTCCTCCCTCTGTGTGTGTGTGTCTTACTTAATCTTTTTACTTTATCTTTTTAATATTTTAATCTTTTAATCTTGATTTTTATATTGTGTTTTTATTCTGTTCTAAGTATTTTGGAGTCTTTTTGAGGAGGGCGGCATAAAAGTGTGATTAAATAAATAAATAAATAAACGGGCTCTGTGACAGTTCAGAGTTACTTCACCCATTGTGGTTCTCCAACAAGAGATAGGTATGCTCCTCCAAAAACAAACCACCTGGCCCAGGTCCATACAGCCTAATGAACCACAGCTTTTACTTCAAGTATTTCACCATTCGTGACCTCAGGAATGTAAACAAATTCATAATTACAAAACAGTTCAAAATGATCACTTTACAAGCCATCCTCCTTCTACTCTAGGAAACCCAGTGGTTCACCGCCATCTACCTCAAGGACACATTTTTTCATATCACTATCTGTGAATGCCACTGCTATTACTTCTGTTCTGATTGTGTGGATCATTAGAAGCAATTGGTTGTTCTGATAGAAATTTATTATGCTTCAGTAATTTATTGTCCTGATGCATAACTTGCACTGCAGACAACAAGCATTAGGACATAATATGGAGAGGCAGAATGGTTTCTTATAGTCAAAAGTGTCAGATGATGGTACATTTCATCAGTCTTGACAAAACAAATTATATGGAAAGCTAGACTAGATTCAAATGAAAATTTGCAGGAAAAAACCCACAACAACTTAAGATATGCAGATAACATCATGTTACTGGCAGAAAGCTGCAATGATGTGAAATGACTTTAAATAAAAGTGAAAAAAGAAAGTACCAAATAAGTATTGCAGCTGAACATGAAGAACTTAAAAAATCATTATTACAGAAAAACTATTGATTTAATGTTGACAATGAAAAATTGAAATAGTAAAAGATTTGGACAACTTAGATAAAGGGAAAAGAGCTACATAATTGCAAGGGATGATTTGGAATCAGGGAAATAATATTCTAAATGTGAAGAAAGATCCCATAATATGATTGTACCTGCTTTATTCATATATATATACAGTATACAGTATAAGAAAGCCCTTAGAAAAATTAAATAAAGCAAAAAAAAAAAAAAAGCACAAAGCAATCACACTTATATACCACTCCATAGCACTTGGTGCACTCTCTGGGTGGTTCACAAGTTAATTAGCATTTTGCTCCAACATGCTGGGTACTCATTTTACCAACCTTGGAAGAATGGAAGGCAGAGCTCTGTTCAGGATCGAACTCACAACATTTTGTTATCCACTACACCACCAGGCCTCCTACTGCAAGGTATTGGAGTTTTTGTTCAACAAAATCTTAGTTCAAGAGATATTCATATATTACAAAAGGCCACAGCAAAAGTTGAAGTTCAGATAACAGAAGATAAAGAAAAGGAATCCACTTGTCATTGCTTTTCAATTTATATTATGTGACTATATTGAGATAAACACTAGCTGATTCAAATGATGGTATCACTGTGAAGGAAGAGGTTATAAAAACCTGTGCTGATTATATAATATTACAAGTATATAGTAATTGAAGGTCTAAATGATTATTCAATGAAGTCGGTGAAAGTAAATAATATGTAATAGTCTAAAAATGAATATTACAAAAAACCAGGTTCATTGTGATCAGGGACAAAGTGGGCAGCCCAAGAGAGGCAGATAAAAAAGTATAATGATTTCATGTCAGAAATTATTCTGGGTTGAATTGTCTTGACAAATATAAGTACCTTGCCATTTGGTTGAGTGAACTTTCTGGTCATAGCTGTGCAATATAAGAGATGACCTGGCACAGTCTTCTTAATATGAAGAATGTAAATACAACAAAAGCTTAAAACTGGATTTCTGAAAATGGATTGGACAATGTAATATATTCTTTCTTTTTTGCATGACATAGAATTGGACACTAATAGTGACTGCTTTATTTTTAAATGGTAGCATTTGAAATATGGGTGTATATCAGGATGCATCAATGTCTTGGGTCAAAAAATACTAATGAATAAAAGCCAAGAATTCATAGATACATAAAATACAAAAAGCTGAAATACTTTGGTCATTTTATGAGACACTAAAGGCAGTGCCATAGGATGGGTTTCAGCCGCCTGGGGCATAGGCCAAATTTGCCACCCCCTGGGTGGGGCCCAGGATGCCAGTGGTGGTGGAGGGTCCTGGTGCCCATTCCCACAGCAGCCTCTTCACCCCAGCCCTAGGAAGTCTGAGATGGTGGCAAAGTCCTGTCGCCATAGCGGCCTTTTGTGCCCTGGCCCGGAGTGGGGCCCAGGATGCCCCTGGTGCTGGAAGATCCCGGCATCCGTCCCTGCAGCGGCCTCTTCTCCCCAGCCCCTAGGAAGTCTGGAGGTGGCAGAGAAGTCCTATTTATTGTGAAATTTTGCTGCCCCCAAAAAACGCCCACCCTCCACGCTATGCCACTGACCGATGATTCAAGCTAAAATAAATGGGAAATAAGAGCCTTTGTGCATACAATTTTTCTATGTACATTAACTCTATGGTTTAGCCAGCTATGTTACCACATTTATCAGAGATTAAAGTGATACCTAAATATGGCAACAGAATGTTTTGAAAAGCCAAATAAATGTTTGGCCTTGGAAGAAAACTTCATTTAGAGCAGCATTTCTCAAACTATGGTTCCATGGAATACTGGTGGACTTCAATTCCCAGAAGCCTAAGTCAGTACCATTGGCTGATCAGTGCTTTGGGGAATTGACTTAGGCTTCTGGGAATTTAAGTGCAAAAATCAAAGATTTGAAGCATTGCTTTAGAGCTTGGCAGAAAACCTTTAGCAGGCTTTCATTTACTGATGTCTGGGGCTCCTAGGAGTTGAAGTTCAAAATGTCTTCAGAAACAAAGATTTCCCTGCATTAGGATATGGGGTCAGCACCTCCCTCCCCCAAGCAATGCAACTAGAAATTAACTATATGTACTGCATTTTCTAGTTTCTGTATGTTTCCCTTCAGATTCATTAAAAGGGATATTTTTCCTTTGACTTTCATATACTTAGCAAAGTTTTCTGTATTCTTGTAAACTGGTTTGTGGAAGAGGCTAATTATAGATGAGCTGGAATTTTGAGTGTAAAGTCAGCTTTTCAGGATTATATGCTCTATCTGTTTCAATCAAATGTGGATAAATTTTTATTGTTAAGAAAAGATCATTTCTGTTCCCTGGCTCTTTCTAGTTGCCTGACTAATAAGTCAGATAAATTCCATTCTTTCATGCTTTTTGTTAAATTACCTCTTCGTTTGTGCTGTACTGCTATTTCTTCTGAACTCTCACACCACAAATAACTTCAATTCAAATTTAGCTTGAACGTTATCATCTTTTACTGTATCTCCAGATGCAGACACAAAATGAGTTCTTTCACGTACAGAAATCTACCGGTGTGGTAGGATGAATGAAGTAAAAGCCACAGTGCCTGAATAGTCCAGCTACTTGGTGTGGGGTGACAAATCCAGTAGGTCATGTTATGTCCATGTCCCATTACCCCCATTGATAATTTCTGTCCCATTACCCCCATTATAAAGAAAAAATAATTACATGGGTTCCAAGACTTGTAGAATTCTTCCTCCTGTTTTAAATTACCTTCTGATCCACCTATTGCTTGCCCATAGGTATTCTTGATATAAACGAGGAATGCTAATTCCTCGCTACACTGTACAGAGTAAGAAATATTCCAGATGGGAGGTATACAAATGTAATAAACATTTATTTATTTATTTATTTATTTATTTATTTATTTTCGGACCTTATTTAAAATAGAGACAGTTTTGATGGATGACCTATACCAGGAATTTGACATGGGGAATGTAGCCTTGTTGGTTCTCCTGGACTTCTTGACAGCTTCTGATGCCTCCAACATTAGTATTCTACTGAGCTATCTTTCTGGATTGGGTCTTAGAGTTACTGTAGTGGAGGAAGGGGTGGAGAGGCCACGGCAGCAGCGGGCGCCAGGCCCTTCCATCGTGAGCACCCTGGGCCAGGCTCCTGGCCAGCACTTGAAAACTCAGCTATGGCGGCAGGTTGCAGGACTTCGCCGTCACCATCCTTGGACTTTGTCTGTGGCTGTGGCTGGGGCGGAGAGGCTGCTGTAGTACAGTATTGTATTGTATTGTATTGTTATGTGTTCCTCTTGTAGGCTGAATATTGCATAATTATTTTGCATATTGTATTATTGTGTATATTGTATAACTATTGTATTGTATAACTATTGTGTGAGTCACCCTGAGTTGGGTTTCATGATTGGGCAGCATACAAGTGGGAAAATTAAATTAAAAATATAATTAAATTACTATTTTATGGTCAAATGAAGTGGACTTAGTCTACGAAACCTCACATTTAAATACAGGAGTTAGTCTTTAAGGTACCACAACATATATCTCTCTCTTTTTTCTCTCTTTCATTTCATTTTCTTTCTTCTTTCTTTCTTTCTTTCTTTCTTTCTTTCTTCTTTTTCTTCTTCTTTTGCTGTTCTGTTTTGTTTACTCTAAGATATATTCTATGGTGGTTTCCAGTTGTTCCTGGAGGCTGAGCTCAGAAAGTGGTACCGGGGGAACCTAGTTTGCTGCACTGGCTATTGGCTTCAGCGGTCCAAGAAGATTCTTTTCTTACCCCATGTTATTTAATATCTATATAGGAGAGATTGTCTGCAGTTCTGAAAATTGTTGAGACCCCAACTGTATGCCTATTTTCCATCTGATTCTGAAGACATTGTTCTGGCCCTAGACCAGGAGTTCTCAACTTTTTAAAGCCGGGTCATACTCCCTAAAACAGCTTTTGGGGCTGGATGGCCATTTTGCCCTTCCTCCACTACATGGCACTTCTGGGTGTGGTGGTGGCAGGGGGGGGCACATGAAATGGTGCCACACACGGATCGCATCTGGCCTCCGACCCACAGGTTGAAAATCCCTGGCCTAGACAATTGTCTGATGCCAACAATTACTTTTTGACCTAACTTAATGTTCAGATGTTATCCTGTCTTTGCACTTTGTCTTTTATCTTCATTGGTATTCATTTCAAGTCATTGCAGTTTCCTGCCAGTAATATGATATTGTTTGCTTATCTTAAATTAACGAAATTTCTGCCATCAATTCTCATTCCTCCTTCATCTGAACCTTGTACAGCAGAAATGTCTGCATAAACACTGAACAGAGTGGAAGATATAATAACTATGGGGGAGGGGGAAATGGGACATTTTGCTTCCCCAGATTTTCTAACTAGACTCTTGTACATAGTACAGCTTATAATATAAGGCAATCAAACCTTCTGGCACATTCATTTCTTTTAGAAAAACTCATATCTTTCCATGGTCTACATAGTTCATAATCTGTAAAATAATTTCTTTTGAAATTCTTTGTTATGTTCCAGTAGCCAAAATAAACTAGAAAACTTATCTTTAACATTGTGAGGGAACTATAGGAGGCACCACACTCCACTGGTCCTTTTGATATTTCCTCCCTATGAAGGCCATGGAAGCACAAACAAGTGCCTTTTTCTTCTTGAATGCAGCTTGAAAATTTGGCATTTCTCATTCCATAAATGGTAAGAGCTTTGTTCTACAAAGAATCCCTTTGCTTCATTGGGAAATTAATGTGATGGTCATATAGTTGCTGCAATCTTTGGTGTCTCCTTTCTTTAGGATTTAAATGTAATAGGACAGTTTCCAGTCTGTTATCCATATTATAATTTTCCATTTTTTTGCATATTTCTAGTAATATTTTAGTTTGTAACAGCTTTATTGACATCTCATGTAGTTCTAGTAATAAATTTTTTCCAGTTGCTTTGACAGCAGCTGTCACTTCATTTTCTATAACGTCTAATTTATCTGAAAATATTTTTTATACTTGTATCACTTCATTTTCACTTAGAATCATGGAATGCTATGAAGTCCCTGAGGTGGAACCTGGTTGGGTGATTGAAACAGTTTTCTTTGTCACACCATGCAAGTTGCTAGGAAGTTGCATGGATAGAAGTTGCAGGATTTTGTCTTCTTCCACTTTGTCTTCTTATTTCTTGGTAACAATCTTAACAATTCCATCACTAATCTATCAAGGTTTTTTATTTTTAACACAGCTTGTATTGCTTGTATTGCAGAAAATCCACTTCTACACACTTCTACTTATGTCTAAGTATTTGAGTTTAATTTTTATTTCCCCCAGACATATCTTCCTTTCAAATACCACTCAACAGTGGCTCAGTGGTTAAGAAGCTCGCCTTGTTAGCTGGAAGGCCAGTAAGGTGGCAGTTTGAGACCTAGGCACTGTATGATGGTTTCAGCACCTGTCTCTATCCCAGTTCCTGCTAATGTAGCAGTTTGGAAGCAAGAAATTGCAAGTACTGTACTGTAGATAAATAGGGACCACTTTGGTGGGAAAGATCTTGGGAAATGAAAGAAGCCTCATTTGGGATGCTCTGAGCAGAGTTTCTCCAGCAAAAATCATTTCAACCCAAAATAATTCCAGATGCGAATTTATTATTAACACTCATCATGTTTTTTGTGACTGATATTATATGTAGATTTGCCTATTTGCCCATAAAATCACTTTGCATGACTACGTCCCCTCACATAGCACATTCAGTTTTAGTCATGATGTTATTATAATAGATATCTTTGTCTGGTAAAATATTTCAGTGGAAGCACAATTCCATGTCAAACACATGTTTTCCATGTGAATAAAAGTCAAGATTCCTAACATGAGTTGAACTGATACAGACTCCATTTTCCATCTAGCTACCCTCAGGCTGAGGTCAAATGCAGATGATGGTATATAAAACATCATTCATACTGCTGCTTTGCCAAAGATATGAAAGGTGTAGAGGAGTCTCACTGTAATGGAATTTAAAATTGGAGAAAGTAAAACTTTACCTGAATGTAATAATACAAGTTACATCCCAAAAATAACATCTGTCAATAAAGACACTTTGGTGAAATTGTGAAGGCTAATGGTTTTAATAAATGTCCTTTCGCAGAATATTATTGAAAAATGTATAATATCATTAGAATGTATATTATATAGTTACAATTTTCACCTACTGGGTTGTATGCAGCGTAGGGATGTAAAATCCAGCTCATCTTGTCCTTGAATCTCAGAACTGATGTTTCCATTACCTCAGAGGGTAAGATGTTTTGCAGAACTCTCAAGAGGATAGGAGAATGACATGAGAAATTTAATTTATGCAACATGTTATGTGCACATATTAAGAAAATTCCCCAAATAACACCTTTATGCAGTTAAAGTATAATGTACAAAATGATGGTAGCTGCTGCTTTATTTCATGGATTTCTAAGGCCTAGATTTGTCAGAAGGTTTTGCTTGCATCTTAATCTGTGCATGTGCCCTATTCTCAAAAGGAAAGGATGCACAGAGGTTGCATCAGAAAGAAGGCTCTTTAGTGGTATTCTTTACATCCATAAGTCAGTGCAGAATGAGTCCAAAGAGCCTCATGCAAGGCTAACGGCTTGCTCACACACTCTTAATGTCCCCCACTGTGCACTTCTAGTATTTACTGATGTTCAAAGAAATCTCAGAAAAGATCTGACTCCAGATTTGGGAGGCTTCTTTCAACACAAAAGTTGAAAAGAATTGGGACGAAGTAGTGTGAACAAGTGGAGCACAAGTGGATTGTCCTCTTATTATATCACAGGGGTCTTGAGAAGATGTAAATGCATAGTTGGGGGAAGGGCCTCACATGGCCAATCATTCAAGGACCTGGTAGCCAAAAAACATAGCTTTTTTAATATCTAGAAAACAATGGTTGAAATCCGGTTGCTTTATGTAGTAACTCAGGGGTCCCCAACCACCATGGGCTGTCCTGAACTGGGCCACAAGAGGGTGGGACTGGGATTTCCCTTGGCAGCCTTCTGCCCTTGGTGTGCTCCACCGGGTCTGCCCGGTGGGTGGAGCGGGGGCTCAGGCTTCAGACACAGCAGATTGGTGGGTGGCCAGGCCTTCCTCCACATTGCTTAATTGTGGTGGGGTTGTGGCCCCCCTGTCTTTGTGCAGTGTGATGCCTTGCTGCCAGAGTCAAGGTGGTGTGACTAAATCCTTCCTCCTAGTTTTTGGGCTGCAGCAGGGCTTCTCCCATCACCTGTGTACAGTGTGCACTTAGTCATATTTTGTTGTGCACTTGCACTGTCCAATCCTGCTGCCCCCACTTGCCAGTCTGTGGAAAGGTTGTTTGTCATGAAGCCGGTCCATGGTGTGGGAAAGGTTGGAGGGCCCTGTAGTAAGTCACAACTAAAGCAGGCCCATTTGAATCAATGGAGGTTACAGAGGGGTTGATTTACCAAATCTCCACTGAGTCAGTGTGCCTACTCTAATTGTGACTTGTTACACTAAGCAACAAGATTTCAGCCAGCATATTGTATTGTAACTTCTGGTTAAGATTTCCCTTCACTTCAAGAAACATTTATTTGAGCCATTCGTCAGATTGGAAGGTTCTGTTTCTTCAACAAATTGAACTGTTTGTCTTACATAGTGGAAGCTTTGGAGTTCCTGCATACACCCAAAATTCAAAGATGTGCTGCTGGATACAAATAACATAATTCATTTGTATATGTCTAAGTCTGAAAAATGGGTCAGAAACAATACTAGTGAAACCCTGTACTAAAGATTTCCCATTCAGATTTTTTCCACTCCACCTCCCAAATTTCTTTATTAATTCATGAAGAAAAATTCTAAGAGTAGCAATCCACAGAACCTATATTTCTCTCTCTTGAAGTAGGGTCCAGTCCATAAGATTCATTCTGGGCCTTCATTTTCTGCCACAGCGCTTCCTGGGAGGGAGTGTGTACAATTTATTCTGGGCATTGTAAACTCACTGAACAACAACAACAACTACTACTGCTACTACTGCTACTACTACTACCTGCAGAACTGGAAAAGATCTTACAGATCATTGAATCCAGTCCCTGTCAAGGAGGCATAGTGGGGAATAGAACTCCCAATCTCTGGCTCCACAGCCAGTTAGAAGCCAACTCCTACATTGCTATGGTGCCTAGGGGTTTATAATTGCAGGGGTTTATAATTCACCTTCCAGGTATCTTTTTATGTTAGCAAGGACTTAAGCAATGAAAATAAGGAATTTAGTGAGTATTTTTATGTGATTTACAAATTTAGTGAGTATTCATATGTGTTTTACAAAGCACTGTATATCTTCTGGGCCCAGCATGATTCATATGTTTGGGAACGTACTCTGTATCCTTTTTGACAAAAATATGTTTAACCATTGAGGCATTTTTTGTGAGTGTTCTTATAAGAAAGAAAAGAATACTCACAAACAATGCTTCAGTGGTTACATATATTTTTGTCTGAAGGGAAACAGAGTGCATTCGCAAACGTATGACCCATTCTAGAACTAGAAGATATACAGTGCTTTGTAAATCACTATGTGCCACTGCAGCGTGAAAGAGAGAAACAGTTTTGTAGGGCAATTAAAATGAAGTGAGGTGCTAAGTCTTTCATTATCTGTGATGGCTGTGGTGGGGCAATTAATTTTACAGCATCTGAGCAATCATCTTTTCTCCTCACAGGGAAAAATCAAATTTTTTTTAAAAAAATCCCAAAGAAAACAAAACCCTTTTTAAAAAGTCATATTTGTAATCCACAAGACATGAGCTGGCTGGACTCAAAACTGAAATGGACATATTGGAAGCCTTCTAGATAAATGATAAGAGATCCATACAATTTTCTCAGGAAACAGTAAATAATATAGGATGTAGCATAGGATGCTGTGATCAAGGCTGCCTTTACCAGCTTCAGTGGCTTGCCCAGCTATGCCCATATCTGGGCATGAACACCTTGATAATCTCTTAGTTTATTTACTGCAATACTCTTTATGTGAGCTACTCTTGAAACTGGTATAAATACTTCAAAAGGTTCAAAATGTAGTTGCCAGACTAATTACTGGAACCAATGGATAAGATGACATATGATCCAGTACTGGCAGAACTACACTGGCTACCCTTTGTATTCTGTACTTGTGCTGATTTCCAAAGCCCTCTATGAATTGGAACCTTGCTACCTGTTGTAATAAATCTGCCATAGAACTATCTCCTGCTTTTTGAGATTCTCTCAAAATATATTGCTCAGGGTAGCCCAAGAGTGGCAAAAAGAAGTGATATGCAGAGAGGGCATTTTCAGTGGTGGCTCTCTTTGTGTGGAATGTTCTCCCCATTCGGAAGGAAGGAAGGAAGGAAGGAAGGAAGGAAGGAAGGAAGGAAGGAAGGAAGGAAGGAAGGAAGGAAGGAAGGAAGGAAGGAAGGAAATATGCAATGTATTTTGATATGCCCAAACACTAATTGGATCTTGACTATTTGTGCATTTCTGAGATGACCATGTTGTTCAGAAAAGGTGAGCAGGGCACTGAGATGGTCAGAATCTAGTCAAGAGAAAAAGATCTTGAGCAGAATCTATGTGAAGCATAATGCTCTATTGGCATAGCTCAATCTAGTTTCTGTTGAACAGGTAAAGCCTGGGGAGATAAACCACTAAGGTGAGCGAGATCTGTGCTTACACAAGGAGGTACCCAATTGCACAATCTCAGCAAATGGCATATTGCTAACATATCAGAGCATTGTGTGAGTAGAATGGATTAATATGATTCCTCTTGTATTTCTTCCCTCTCAAAGTTAATCTTTTCACTTCAAAACAATGCACGTAAGTGTATTAGGCTTTTATCTTACAAATTCAATTTCTCCATAACATTCAAATGCTAGCATTCTCAGACATGTTTTGTAAATATGCCTAAATAGATTTGGACTCCAGTCCTACATACCCGAGAGTAAATAAAACAGAACAGCAAAAAAAGACTAAAAACGTTACGGCACCTTAAATACTAACTCCTGCATTTAACTGCAAGATTTCTTTCATTCAACTAAGAGCAAGGCAAAAAGCTATTTCATTTCCTATAATGTCCATAATATTTCTGTACAATATTTCTAGTATCCTTTCCCTTTAAAAGGCAGGGCACAGACATAAGCATAGCAAGCGTAGAAGCAGTTTGATTTTTAAGAAAGATACAAACAACTCACCTAGTGCACCAGATATTTAAATAAAGCAATAGTTATATTAGTTTTGAGCAATTAATTCAAATATTAATCTTTTTTGGTTCAACATAATTATTGAAAGCATGAGGAAATTCCTTTCCATCCTGCATATGAAGAAAAGAAACCCACAATGTCTTATGTATGAAATAGAACAAGCTTTGGCCCTTTTAAAATTTGCTGTAAATCAGGATCATTTCACATAGTTATCTGGACCATGGCACATGCTTTCTTCCATACCATGAAGGGTTTAGAGAATGTATGAATACTGCATCATATTTTAAACATATTCTTACTGCTGAGTAGCTGAATCAATATGGCTATATACCTTGTGGTGGAGAAGCAGCATCTCCTACAGTTTGCAATAATGAAAAGGAATAGATGGATGGGATAAACATCAGTTGCTATTTTATTTTTTGCCAATCTGTGACTTGAGTGTTTTTTGAACAGTTGTCCAAATATATGTAGGAATTGATTTTCAGGGGGCATTTTTAACTACAAAATACTGTAATTCTTCTTTTTGGGAATTCTAAGAAGTTTGGCCAGGTTATCCTGCTATGGTAATAGAGTAGACCATACTACCAGCAACTCAAGGGTGAGTGTCAGGTGGTGGTTAACTAATCTGGCAACCCTGGGGACTAATGGCCATGGGCAATGAAGTCCACAGGAAAGGGTGATAGTCCCCAAGTAGATTAAATTCCACTTGAATCCATCTTGATGGAGGGCAGCAGGTTCATCAGTACTGGCCAGGGGGTTGATTAATCTGATTTTTTTGGGGAAGGTTTTGATTCTGAGAATCTTACCATTAGATGAATGTTTTAATGCTGCTATGCCATGTTAAGCCACCCTGAGTCGCTTCAATGAGTAGGGCGGCATATAAATATGAATGAATTAATGAATTAATAAATGAATGAATGAATGAAAGGGCTCAGGACCAGAAAGTGACTCGCAGAACTGGATCAGTTGTACAGATGCCATGCTGCAATGTGGAAGGCAGATGAAAAGCCACTGCATTATATTCTCAGGGCAGTCTTCATAGCTGATTGCCATGAGTATAACCAATATCCGGATTTGGATACAGCAGCAGCAGCAGAAGAAGAAGAAGTGAGTTAACTACCAAAGTGCTACCCATTTATCTATTTGTAAATTTCTTGCTTTTGAACTGCTAGGTTGACAGGAGCTGCGACAGAGATATGAGCTCACTCATTGTGCAGCACTCAAGTCTCAAACTGCTGACCTATGACCTTCCAGTCATCAAGTTCAATGCCTTAACCACTAAGCCACAGAAGTATCTTGGTAACTATTTATCTACAGTACTTGCAATTTCTTGCTTTCAAATTGCTAGGTTGACAGGAGCTGGGACAGAAAATGGGAGCTCACTCTGTCATGCAACACTCAGATCTCGAACTGCTGACCTGCCAACTTTCCCGTCCTCAAGCTCAATGTCTTAACCCTAAGTCACTGCAGTCCTTTTTACATAAGATTTTAGGAAACTATTTTTGTTCACTATTTTTGTTCACTATTTCTCTGTTTTGTATCCAGTGTGGTGTAGTAATAGACCAGGACTCAGGAGACCCGGGTTCTGTTATTTGATTCTGCCATGGAAACTCACTGAGGGTGTAGAACTGGTAAAACCACTCCTTTAAAACTTTATTTACCTTGAAAAACATGTTGCTGTTGTTTTACATGTCATCATGTCATCTTCTACATATGGCAACCCAACAAATCTGCTATCTTCAAAATGTCCTGTCGTCAAGAGCCCTGCTCAGCTATTGTAAATCCAAGCCTGTGGTTTTCTTTAGAAACTCAATTACAGTAATCTCACATTTGAGTACTCTCTTTTCCTGCTTATTATATGTGACCAGAGCCTATTAGGTTTGCTATAAGTCAGTTGATGGCATATGACAACAACAAACAATTCTGGTTAGTACTGACATTAGATTAGAGTAGATATTTTGTTGCCTGAAGTGGAGAAGATTCCTCTATTCCATTCTAATTACCATAACCAACTGGATAGCCAAGAGAATCTTCAGTACTGGGAAAAGGTCATATATTAAAAGCTGCAGTATTACATATGAGGCTCAGAAAAAAAGCTAAATGGTAAGTGGAACTCAATCTTTCAAAACATTTTCAAAGTTTACTGCATGCTTTGCTTAGCAACTGCTCCAAGTCTCCTCCAATCAATGCTGCAATGCAACTGTATAAGTGTTGGCATGCATTACTTGAAGAGAAAACACACAAGCATTTTCAATGCCTGCTGGAATACACGACCTAGGCTGAGTGCTTCTGTCTCTGTTTGCTCTTTGATAGAACTTTCCCCTGTCATCTTCAATCAGAAAATGGACACATTGATGTATTTTTGTTGTACCTTGATTTCTACTTCATGTAAATACTAGAGTAAAATTTCAGTAGCCACCAATTCCCTCTGTAGAGTGTCACTAGTGATGTGGAAAATCTGAAATGAAACACAAGCTTTGCAATATTTTCAACACAACCCTATCCAAGGAGAAGTCATATTTAGTAGTCCAGACTACTGAACTGCATCCTTGTTAAACATAGATCAATCGATTGATATAGATAGACAGACAGACAGATAGATAGATAGATAGATAGATAGATAGATAGATAGATAGATAGATAGATAGATAGATAGATAGATAGATAGATAGATTTTCTCTTGAGGTCCTGAAAATGTTGCAGCTTCCCAACTTGTGTTTACTTTAAGCTGAAGTCAAATTAGAAAAATAATGTATCACTATGTCTATATTTTCAGAGAAGATGAAGGGAGTGAACTTTGGCCTGGATCTCTCTCTCTCTATTTTTTCTTTTCTTTTTTTGTGATATACCTTCAACTGTAACTGTTTGTTTTATAACAAGATTTCCCTGTGCTTTTTGAAACCCAGTATAGATATCAATATTGAGAAAAGAAAGTCTACTTCTATTGAATAAGGTTAAAGAAAAATGATGAAAAACCACTGTACAAAGTAAACTAAAGCAAGTTGTCTTGAACAACATAAAGCCTTGTATATATTTGTATATATAAAATTGTGTGCATTACAAAATAGATCAGTTTCTCTCAACTAATTCAATTTCAGGTTGTAAAGAAAACTTCTCCCTCATAAGGGAGAAAGAAATAAACTTTTGAAATCCTACCTTTGAAAAAGACTGCTCATACATACCAAAAATGTTACTAATAAATCTTCCTCTATGGGTCGAGGGCAAAAGAAGAAGGGGACGGCCCAAGATGAGACGGCTAGATGGTATTGTAGAGATAATGGGCACAGAGCTGAGCAAGTTGAGGGGGATGGTGGAGGACAGGAGTGCCTGGCGGACAGTGGTCCATGGGGTCGCAGAGGGTCGGAATCGACTGTGCGACTGAACAACAACAAAATGGGTCCCTCAAAGTTTTTCCCTGGGAAACATATGCTAGGATTAGATTTTTAAAAAATTAAGCTTTCAGAAAGTGGCAGAACTAAAAGGCAGAATTGCAGCATCAGTGAGTAATGGGTTCAATGAAAAGGCTGCAAAAACTGAAATGAAGCACAATCTCCATCATGTATTTCTGTAGGGAAGACAGCTTAGGATCAATCATGGAGCTAGAGCTACTGGATAATTCAAGATTATCTCAAGTCAAGTTTGCTTTTTAAGACTGCTTTGTAAGAACTTCTTCTAATACTTTGCTTCTGAATGTTTATCTGTGATACCTAGTTATTATGTTAATGTGAATAGACCAAATCTAGTCAGGAATGGACAGTAAAATTCTTTTAGTCCTATATGTAGGAATATGTAAAAAGAAAAATAAACGGCTCTGATGTTATTCTCTGCCTAACATTTAAAAAAATAGTGATTTTTCTTTTAAGAAGTCCTTCACTTACACCAATCTTATACTTACTCCTCTCCATAGAAACTATATTTTGGGAGCCAATCCACCAAAGTCCAAATGGATAATTCAAGTATCATTAAAATAATCCACCTTTCATTTCCTATTATATCCATCAGAGTCACCATTTAGGGGGAAAAGAAAAGTTGAGACATTAAAGTTGGATGGAATCACAGTTGACTAAATAGCCCGGTATGAATCTGGAATCAGTGGGCATAGGTTTGCTGATCCTGGGCTTGTTGGGATGTTACATCCTTGATTTCTCATTTCTCTCTTCCTTTGGCCTCCTTAATTATTTTGATGCTGAATTCTTTAGTCCCTTTCTGACAGGCTTTCACCAAACATTTCAGTTATGAGTCAGAGTTTCCCAATTGACATGGTAATTATTACATTATTTCAATGTAGTCTTCAATGTATAATTGAATATTTTTCCTTTGGTCCACCATACAGTTGAGCTCTTGCAACAAGATCGCCATAGAAAATATAACTTCAGAGTCAGCTCTTGACATCATGGCAATAGGGTCAGCTCACTGAAGTGGCTGTTGTTTCAAGATTTTTTGTTTGTTTGTTTGTTTTGCTTTTTTAAGTCATCTGTGTTTTCTCAGAGGCTTCAATGTCAGGAACTTCATCCTGCCATTTGATGTTCAGAATCATCCAAAGACAGATATGACAAAAATAGCTGACCTTTCTTGCCGTCCAAGTCTCTGTTCCATAAAGTGGAAGAGATACAATGACAGCCTCGTACATCTTCAGCTTAACAGAAAGATTGATCCTATGTCAATTCCACATAGAGGATCAAAGTCTCCTGAAGGCTGTGCTGGTTTTAGAGATGTGGGAGGTCATGTCATCATCAATAATCCAGCATGAGACGGTGCTGCCAAGAGACATGAATGTACCCACTGGAATGAAGGGGTGTTCATATTCCTTCAGAACTGGTTACTCATAAGGTGTGGCTGGAGCAGGTTGGTATCTTACTACTGCTTTGTTAGTATTGATTTTCAGGCAAAGAAATGTTACAGGTAGATGAGAATAGATTAAGACTTCTTTACATATCTTTCAAGGGGGCTGTGGTGCCTCAGTGGTTAAGAAGCTCACCTTGTTAGCTGGAAGGCTGGTAAGTCTGCAGTTTGAAACCCGGGTACTACATGACAAATTGAGTGTCTGTCTCTGTCCCAGCTCTTGGGGACATGAAAGGAGCCTCATTTGGGAATTTCTTTCGCAAAAATCCTTACAACCCAGAATAATTTCTGACACAAAATTATTATTGTTACATATCCCTCATACAACCTCAGCTTTCATATAACTTGGCTGAATAGATAGAATTGCTTAACAATTGAATTTGAGGTAGATGAGAAATGCGCATGGAGGCAGATAGGTCACAATACAGGCTATCATCCCTGTGGCAGTTACCTAGAAACCACTTGTGATACTGAAGTCCAGATCAACTTAGTCTTGTAACTCTTTGCTCCAGCTGTGACTCAAAGCACGTAATTAGAATATTATTACTCAGGGAGATTCCTTCAAGTAAATGATGTATGAATTCCAATGTAAACTAGCCATATTTTGGAAGTTGCAGATTTGCTTCCTCCGATTTTGTAATTAGTCATGGGGGGTGGGTTTAACATATGCTTCATTTGGAAATATGGCACAGACCTTTGAAATAATTATATAATTATAATTATATCTGGAAGTAAAACATAATAGCAGGAGATATGTGTTTTGCATGTGGTTAGATTGTATGATTTTTCTGTGTAAGAAAGCATGCTTATGAAGGTATAATTTCTACACTTTGGACATCTATATAACAAGACGTTAAGGTCATTCAAAATGTATTGTGGAATTTTTACAGATTTCTTGTAAATAGGAAGAACATTATATTGATATGGTGTTCAGGAAGAGGGAAGTTTGTTTACCTCCAACCCATTAAATAACAAGGCAGGAGATAGATTTGTAGTGAAAGGCATTGGGTCATATTTATTAATTTAATTTAATCCCCTGATCTGTGGAAGGGCTTGTAGTGTGATTCCTGATATTGGAACAGGAGACATCTTGTACCCTCTCCAGACCAAACAGGTGAATTCCTTGCCCCTGTGCCGTGCTATATCTCAACAGGTACTACCCAGGCCAGCTATATTTGGAAAGCCATCTCTGTGGGGATTTCAAACTCTGTTCCCATGAACAAATGTTGGATGTACCATGGAGGTGGCTCATGGCACCCCCTAGGAGTCCAACCAATTCACTTGAATTGTATCTGGAATTTAGGATTCACCTCATCCAATAATGACCTGAGAAATTCACCACTACCACATTAACCTAGTACTACCCGCCTAAATGTGATCAATTTAAGTGACTGCTCCCCTTCTTCTTCAGGTGCCATATCCGATTCTGAAGATAAGCTATCCTCAGAGCAATCAGCCATGAAGGTTATATAATGTGGTGGCCTTCTATTTGCTTTCTGCATCACATTGTGACACCCACACCACTGATCCAGTTCCACAAGTCACTTTCTGGTCCTGAGCTCTTTTGTCACACAAAGTCCTCCCAAAACCAGTATTGATGAACCTGCTGCCCTCCATCAAGATAGATTCAAGTGGGATTTAATCCACTTGGGGGCCATCACCCTTCCCTGTGGACTTTGGCACCCAAGGCCATTAGTCCTCAGGTTTGTCAGATTAGTTAACCACTGTAAGGATAACAACGCCCATTGTCCCACTACCATAGGATTTGTTCCACCTGACAGAGACCTGAACCCATTCAGGAAGCCAGCATAAACCCTTTTTGCTTCTTCAGAGTACACATATTCCTGCTCCAGACTAGAGAAATCTATGATAGGTTTCACTCACTGTTTATGCTTACAAAACAGCCAGATCAGGTAGAAATAGCAATGTAAATTAGGCAGTGGTGTAGGTCAGGTTTCAGCCGCCGGGGGAACAGGCCAAACTCACCCCCCACCTAGGCTCACTGCCACCCCTGTAGGCACTCAGATTGAGATGAAAATGCTACCTCAGTGGGGACCAGGGGGCACTTTTTCCTCCTCCTCGGCCTTCGTCCTCCTCTTCCTCAGGCTTCCTCTTCCTCACGGCCAGCTCGTGGCACCGGGTGGTGCTGCATAGGGCCCAGGGCCACCCTTGGTTCTGGGTTGAGACCCAAAGGCTGAGTTGGTGCGGCACAAGCCCAGAAAAGAGCCCACTGTCAGTGTTCCAGGGGTGCAGCTGCCCCACTTCTGTGCCCGGTGACAGCAGCTCATCCACCTTCAGTGGTGGCAGCACACAGGAATGCAAGAAGTGAGACTGGTAGTTGTTGCAGCCCAGCACCTGCAGCTGGAGCAATGCCGGCCAGGCCGAGTACCCCCCATCTGCAAGGCCTAACTAGCGCTTCTCCAGTTACAGGGTGCTGGTCCGCAACAACCACTGGCCTCACTTCCCACCCTCCTGGGTGCCGGCACCACTGAAGGTGGACGAGCTGCCACTGCTAGGCTCAAAGGTGGGGCGGCTGCATGTCTGGGATGCCAACGGTGGGCTCATTACTGGGCTTGCGCCGTGCTGCCTCAGCCTCTGGGTCTTGACCAAGGGTAGCCCTGGGCTCCATGTAGCAATGCCCGGTGCCATGAGCTGGCCATGAGAAAGAGGAAGCCTGAGGAAGAGGAGGATGAAGGTGGTGGTGGAGGAAAAAGCACCCCCTTGTCTCCACTAAGCCATCGGGCCCGGGCCCTCCCAGCGCCCTCCAGCCCAGAGTGGGACCCAGGGCACTGGTGGTGGCAGAGGTTCCCTGCGCCCATCCCCACAGTGGACTCCCTGCCCCAGCCACCAGGAAGTCTAGAGTGGTGGTGGTCCATTTCCTGTGAAATGTTGCCACCCCCAGCAAAGTGCCACCCGTGGCGGGCTGCCCGTTGCCTCCCCCCCCCACGCTAGAGCAGTGAAATTAGGTAGCAATATGTATCATTGCCAATAAAGAAATAAAGGAACTAGAACTCTCCCACTGCCTTATAATCTATATAAAAATACAACATCTTCTGGTACAAATCAGGTTTTATTTTGAAGAAAAAATAGATCAAAGTTCAAGATCACAAAAATAGAAAAGGAATATTTTTGCACTTCTCCTTTCACTGGATAAAATAAGAAAAGAATATTTATATTTCCTGCCATAGCCAGCTAAAATAATCAAGACTACATATTTCTGCTTTTTTACTCAAAAGAAAGCATTGTAACTCCTGTCTCCACCTGTTATTTGAAACATGCAAGCTAATAATAATGGAGCTTCTTCTAAATTCTTTGTTGTTTAGTCGCATAGTTGAGTCCATCTTTCACTTCACTTCTTTCTGTATGTTAACAAATTGGTCTGCACATTCAATGTCCATCATACATATTTCCATTCTCATACTATGAGAATGTTATGATGATTTCTAAGAGGAAAGGAATCTACACCTGGGCTCAAGGTCAAATTGCAAGAAGCAAAAAACATCATCAACCAATTTTAAACTCCCAAAAGCAAAGCTTCCATTTCAATTCATTACAACCGCCGCAGCCTGACAATCAGTGTTGAGTCACTGGCAGTATGATCTACTCTGTTACCATAGCACAGGGGTTCCCAAACTTTTTTCAGATCGGGCCAGTCCTGCCCCCAACACGCAGCTGGTTTTTTTTGTGTGTTTTTTTTGGGGGGGTTGCTCCCATTGCTTACCATTTTGATGTCAGCTTTTGCACGGCACGATGGAAGAATCCCTTGCTGCACGGTGCTAATGTCAGAGCCATGTGCCAAGTTTATTCTCCCAGCGGATTTCAAAGCAGAGAAGCAGTGAAAATGTTTAAATCATGGTGCTCCACCTTGGCAAAGGCTTCTGCTGTTCTGGGAACAAGCAAAGCCTGTTCAGAACAGCAGGAAGAAAGTGCGGCTGCCACTGCCACCGTAAGTGACATATTGCGATGTCAGGCGGTGAGGAAGGGGTGATAGTCCTAGAAGTGCCCGGGTTCTCACTGCAGGTTGGAATAATGATATGCATGGGCCTGATTGGGCCCACTGGCCATAGTTTGTGCATTTCTGCCATAGCAGAATAACCTGGCCAGACTACCAAATGCATCCCTAAGCCACAGAAAATCCCTTGTGCTAGAACAAGCTAGGCAAAAAATCTACTCATCTTCCCCTACGGAAAAATCAGGAAGATAAGCTAAAAAAATCCTCTCTGCCCCCTGAAGGCAATCGAAACAGTTTGATCACAGTTTAATCACAGGGTGGGTGGACAGGCCAGCTGGTCATCCAGCCCAGACAAAGAGGCCTGAACCAAGGTGGGAAAAATCTTTAAACCAGTGGTGGGCACCAACTAGTTTACAACAGTTTGCCCAGGGGGGTTAGTAAAAATTTCCCCAGTTCACACCCACTTTCCAGATTGCACATGCATGTCACCAGAGCTAAGTGTGCATGTGCTAAGATACAGCTTAGTGCATGTGCACCAGGCCAGGCATCAATTTTCTGTGCATGCCTGGGAGCTGAGTGCATGCCTGGGAGCTGAGCAGACCACGGACGTGGAGGCAACAGCTTCAGTGGTGGCAACACCGGTAGAGGCAGCAGAAGCCTAGGTAGGTGCAGTGAGGCTTTGGCGCCCACCGACCACTTCTAGCAGCAGCAGCAGTGCCTGCAGTTTGCACTGGGTGGGCAGGCAGAGGGTCAAGGGCTGAGCTACTCAGGCACTACTGCTGCTGCTGCTGCTGCTGCTGCTGCTGCTGCTGCTGCTGCTGCTGCTGCTGCTGCTGCTGCTGCTGCTAGAAGTGGCAGCGGTGGTGGCACATGGTCTGGTCTGGGTAGCCCATCCAGAGGGAGGCAGGGAAAGAGGAGAGCACAGTGGCAGTTGGAGCCTCCCTCTGGTGGAGGCAGTGGAGGCCTAGGTAGGTGGGATGAGGCTCCGGCATCTGCAAGCCACTTCTAGCAGCAGCCGTGCCTGTAGTTCACACCAGGCGAGTAGGCAGAGGGTCAAGGGCTGAGCCACTCAGGCACTGCTGCTGCTGCTAGAAGCAGTGGCGTGCAGGCTGGTCTGGGCAGCCTTTCCTGGGGGAGGTGGAGAAAGAGGAGAGTGTGACAGTGGTTGGTGTCTTCCTCCAGTTCCCCTCCACCTCTCGGCTGCTGCCTCCTGGCCACATGCCGCCCCAGCAGCTGGGATGGTATGATGGTGGCCGCCAAGACTGGAGGTGAGGAACATGGCTTGGGAGTGGACGTAGAGCTGGAGAACACAGTATTTTGCCTCCACCCGCTTCTGCCTGGAATGTGGCCCACAAGGCCTCCAGCCTAGCCGCCGCCACTTTGGTGGGTCCTCCTGGCTTGGCTGTCTCCATGGTGGCCGGCTGCAGGCCTGTGGAGATGTCCAAGGCCTCATTGATGCTGCCGCTCCCCGAGGGTGACGTGGCCTTTCCCGGGGGTTTCCCTCTGCCACTGCTTTTCCTGTGCACTTCGCCCGCTGCTTGACCTTGGATGTTGTCATGGAGGAGGGGGAGGCCAGGCCGCATTTACCACTCTTTCCCCTTCTAGGTAAGTTTCTATTTCTAGCTCCAAGGTGTGTGTGGCTGTGTGGCTGTGTTGTGTGTGGTTGTGTGTTATGTGGGTGTGTTGTGTTGTGTATGATGTGTGATGTGTGTGGGTGTTGGGTATGTGTTGAGTGTCGTGTGTGTGTGTTGTGTGTGTGTATTGTGTGTGCATGTGTGTGTGCATGCATAGTCTTTTAGGATGCCACGACATTTTTGTCTTTTTTTGTTTTGTTTACTTTCTGATATGGTTGAAACGCAGAAAAGCATGGCTATCATTTCAAAAGTAGCCATCTTAGTCTGTGTTTCAACCATATCAGGAAGTAAACAAAAAGACAAAAACGTTGTGGCACCTTAAAGACTAACTGCTGTATTTTAATGTAAGCTTTTGTGGATCAAGTCCACTGGGCACATATAACATAACATATAAATTTACAAATCATCGTGGCTTTTTACAACCAGTAATAACTGTAGTGGCTCAAGTAGGTAAGCCACTGAACATGATGCCTGGAAGATCAGGAGGTCAGCAGTTTGAGACCCAAGTACTCCCATCTCAGTCCCAGCTCCTGCCAACCTAGCAGTTTGAAAGCAAGAAATTGCAAGTAGATAAATAGGGACCACTTCAGTGGGAAGGTAAACAGCATTCCATGCACTCTGGTATCTAGTAAGACCTGCCACATGACCACAGAAATGTATGCAAATGCAGACTCCTTGGCTGTAAACAGAGCTGAACACTAAACCCTAGAGTTGGATATGACTGGCATTCAAGCAAGGACAACCTTTACCTTTACCTAATAACAGAAGATCCCTGATTGGTATTCAAATTTGCTGTTAAGTTTGGCCCTGATTAGTTACAAATGGTTAGTAAGTAAAGGTAAAGGTCTCCCTTGCTCAAAAGGCAGTCGTATCTGACTCTAGGGTACAGTGCTGATCTCCCTTTACAACCAAAGAGCCAGTGCTGTCTGTGTTTGCAGACGTTTTTATGGCCATGTGGCAGGCATGTCTAGATTGCCCATCCAGCCACATGGCCACCCCCAGCAAGTCACATGGCCAGATTTGCCCACATCCACATATTTGGCCACACTCACAAAGTTGTCCACACCCAGAAAGTTAGCTCCACCCACAAAGTTAGCCACAACAACAGTGTGTTAGTAAAAAAATTTTTTGATGCCCACCACTGCTTTAAACTAGCCTGTCACCCCAGCTCCAGACTTCCAAGTAGGGATGCTAAAATGTCCCCTGCTCTATCCTGTTCTTCTTAATGAAAAGGGGGTAAAATCCTTCCTTCATCCAAGCTGCATAGCAGTCAGATGTTCAGTGTGCATATTTTATTTCTAGATAACATAGGTGCAACTGGTTTTGTTTTTAAAGTCAGAGAGAGAAAAATGGTAAGAAGCATGGCGAGGTCGATTCCTTTTTTTTAACAGTAACAGAACAACTGTTAAGAGAAACAAACACTTATTTTATGAAACTGTTATCCACAGAGACAGAAGAAAATCCTCAGAATTAATAAAGGCAGCCTAACTAGTTTGGTGAACAGTGATGTTTTCTTTTAATGAGCTTCATTCTCATCGTCCAAAGTTTAAGTGCCAGCAGGAAAATAGTTTGCCAGCATTTGAGTAATGTTATTGACTACTGAAACTACTTGATTTGAAAGCGGCCACTTTATGCCCTTTACACAATATCAGGACTTTCTGGAGCTGCATAGACAGGCTGCAGATGGACACACCCTTTTCATATATATATATGAGAATAGCATTCCTTACAGTATGTATGAAAATATCATCTTTTAAAGTATGTAATTCTTGCCTTAGGATACCATTTAAATCAATGCACACTCTAGATGCAGTTTTAATAATATGTTATGGATTGTTAGCCATTGTATCATTTGTTACTCTGTGGTTTTTGTTACATTTTTATTTAAAAAATTGTGCTATTGATTTTTGTGATTGATACACCAACAGCACAATCTTAAAGTTGTCTGCTCTAAAGTAAGTCTAATTGAGTTCAGTGAGTTCCTGTTTTCTAAATTTAAAGTGTATGTCTAGGGCATAACAAAGAATAACCTTTCCTACATACCATGTTACAAATTAAATTACCCTTTAAGTAAGTCATTAATCATGTTGTAACACTTTAATGAGGGGGGGAGGGAATAACCAGGCAAAGCTTATTCCATAGTGAATTAATGGTTGACATCTAGTAGTAAGTTTCAACTAGAGTAGGTCCATTAAATAAGCAGGGATCTTGTGAATCACCACCTTTGTAAGTTTCACTAATTTCAATGGGTCTACTCTTTTTGTTGTTCAGTCGCACAGTCGATTCCGACCCTCTGCGACCCCATGGACCACTGTCCGCCAGGCACTTCTGGCCTCCACCATCCTCCTCAACTCACTCAGCTCTGTGCCCATTGTGTCTACAATACCATCTAGCTATCTCATTTTTTGCCGCCCCCTTTTTCCTTTGCCCTCCGCCTCCATCAAGGCTTTCTCAAGTGAATATTCTCTTCTCATTTGATGTCCAAAGTACTTTAGCTTCATCTTTACAATTTGACCTTCTAAGGAGCAGTCAGGGTTGATTTCTTCTAAGATTGACCTATTTGTTCTCCTCGCTGTCCAGGGGACTCTCAAAACTCTCCTCCAACACCACATCTCAAAGACATTATTCTTCTGCACTCAGCTTTCCTAATGGTCCAGCTCTCACAACCATACATTGCCACAGGGAATATCATTGCTTTGACTATACAAATTTTTGTTTGCAAGGTGATGTCTCTACTTTTCACTGTGCTCCCCAGGTTTCTCATAGCTTGCCTCCCAAGAATCAGTCCCCTTTTTATTTCATGGCTGCAATCTCCATCTGCAGTGAGCTTAGATCCTAAGAAAGTAAAATCTGTCACTGCTTCTACTTCTTCCCCACCTATTTTCCAGGGACTGATAGGGCCTGTTGCCATGATCTTTGTTTTCTTTATATTGAGTCTCAAGCCAGCTTTTGCACTCTCTTCTTTCAGCCTAATCAGGAGCTTTTTAAATTCCTTCTCACTTTCTGCCATTAGGCTGGTATCATCTGCATATCTCAAATTGTTGGTGTTTCTTCCAGCAATTTTGATCCCAAATTATGATTCCTCCATCCCTGCATTGCGCATTATTTGTTCTGTGTATAGGTTGAATCAGCAGGGTGACAAAATGCATCCTTGTCTTACTCCTTTTCCTATTCCAAACCACTCCGTCATTCAATTTTCTGTTCTAACTGTTGCCTCTTGATTCATGTACAGATTTCTCATGAGGCCTATAAGGTGTTCCGGTATTCCCATCTCTTTAATTACTTGCCACATTTTGTTGTGGTCTACACAGTCAAAGGCCTTAGTGTAATCAATGAAACAGAAGTATACAGTAATACCTTGGATAACGCTAAGACTTGGTTCCACAAGTCTTGGTGTTATCCAATTTTTAGTGTTATCTGATGCATGTTAAAATCCTATGGGATGGATTGGATAATGTTAAAGCTCCATAGAGATACATTGTATCCGCACAGGCTTTAGTGGTTGTTATCCAATCCATCCCATAGGACCTTAACATTATTCGATCCAATTCTCCTCCCCAGATTACTTAACGTTATCCGATTTTAGCGTTATCCGACGTATTACTGTACTTGTTTCTGATATTCCTTTGTTTTTTCCATGATCCACCTTATGTTGGTGATGTGGTCTCTAGTCTCCCCACCTCTTCTGAACCCCGCCTGCACTTCTGGTAATTCTCTCTCCACATGCTGTTGCAGTCTATCCTGTATTATCTTGAGCATCACCTTGCTAGCATGTGGGATGAGTGTAATTGTTCGATAATTTGAACATTCTTTGGCATTACCCTTTTTGGGGATTAGAACATATACTGATCTTTTCCAATCCTGTGGCCATTGTTGTGTTTTCCAAATCTGCTGACATATAGAATGTAATAATTTGATTCCATCATCTTTTAGGGCTTTGAAAAGTTCAACCTGGATACCATCATCTCCGCTGGCTTTGTTGTTTGCAGTGTTTTTTAGTGTCTTTCTGTCTTCACTCTCTAGGATGTCTGGCTCATGTTCAATGTTCTCATCATTGTGATTATCAGGGGTGTTGAGGTCCTTTCTGTAGAGTTCCTCTGTGTACTCTTTCCATCTTTTCTTAATCTCTTCTGCATCAGCTAACTCCTTGCCATCTTTGTCCTTTAGCATGATCATTTTTGCTTTAAACGTTCCCTTGATTGCCCCAATTTTTTTGAAAAGATCTTTAGTCCTACCCCTGATATTGTTTTCCTCTTTTTCTTTGCACTGTTCATTCAGGTAGGTTTCCTTATCTCTCCTTGCTTTTCTTAGAAATTCTGTATTCAAGTGACTGTATTTTTTCCCTTCTCAGTTTCAGCTGCCAGATGCCTGCTAGAGTGGTCTTGCATCGGCAGCTCCTGTGTCGGTGGCAATGTCCCTCTGACCTGCGGCTTCTCCCTCATCCTCCTTCTTTCTCTTTCCCTCCAGCCAAAGGGGAATGGCCAAAGGGGCGCTGGGTTGGAGGCTCGAGTCCTCCTCGCCACCCGACCCATGACATGTCCGTCATCCTCCTCTTTCTCTTTCCCTCCGGCCAAAGGGGAATGGCTGAAAGGGCGCTGGGTCTACTCTAGTTATCATCTAATAGTGGATTTTAGCCAATGCTATTTCTATAGCAGAGTTTTCCAAACTGAAGCCCTTCCAGATGCTTCAAAGTCAACTTCTATCATCCTTAGCTAACATAACTAATGGGCAGAAATCTACAGGGCACCAAGTTCATTAAATATTTTTCTACTCACTATCTCCATAACTCATTGGCAAAAAAGTGATGTTTTGTACTATTTGAAGGATGTTTCCATTTGTATGAAGCTTTCTTCTACTTTGACATCAATCTTAGAAGGTTTGTTTGGTTAGCTAATATTAATTTCATGCCAGAAATTATTATGGGTTGAAAGGGTTTTTGCTGGAGAAACCCTACTCAGGGGACCCCTGAATGAGCCTCCTTTGATGTCCTCAGGATCTTTTCCCACTGAAGTGGTCCCTATTTATCTACTTGCAATTTCTTGCTTTCGAACTGCAAGGTAGGCAGGAGCTGGGACAGATATGGGCACTCAAACCATCATGTAATACTCAGGTCTTGAACTGCCAACTTGCTGGCCTTCCAGCTAACACGGCAAGCTTCTTAACCACTGAGCCATTTGGTGTAATTAATGTGGAAGCAGCAAATAGGAACTTAGGTCTCTGAAAGCAGAATTGTTTTCTATCATTTCCATTAGTCATATGTACAGGTAATGAGGTTTTAATGTGGGTATAAGATACCTTTTAACTGCTATTTTAAAAGCTCTCTTGGATCTCCAGACAGGGAGGTAATATTCTGGCATGCCACAGTGATGGAAGTGTAAGAATGATTTTCTTTTAAAAAATTGAGTTGGATTTGATGTCTGGGCACCTTTCTCTATCCATTCACACAATCCATTCCCATTCATATCAACTCAATATTTCAGCACAAAGGTGTTTACTTGGCTACTTTTTCTCCATGACATCAAAAGGAACCATCTCACTGACATCACTGGGTCCTCTCTGGGACATCCAGGGCCATAGCCAGGACTGTAGATGTGAGTGGGTGAATATTTTTTCAGGATGGGCAACAAAGCCTCTTTTCAATGCATTCCTACGGGAAACAATGTTCTGCCCGAGTGGGCAAACTGCTAACTCAGGGTGGGCCAAGCCCTGGGGACATCACAAGAGTCTGTTCCCTGGTTTCAGGTTTAAAACATGAAATTTTAGATGGTGTTGAGCTAGTAATAAGCATTAAGTTATTTATTTCTTAAAGTCAATGTTGTTCAGGAAATTCTGATAAATGCATATTGGTGGACAATCTGTGTGGAGTTCTGTTTCCTATACTGAACAGTAACAAATTGTTATTTGTATAATTTGTTCTAGCTTTTAAAAGCTGTCTTTTGGAGAGGGTTTGGTGCATATTTTTTCTTTTCTTCTTTACCTCCTTCTTTATCACTTTGGGTCTCAATGGAGATACAAGTTTCAAGGTTCTTGTTCTTGCAAGTGGATATTTGTTCTATGTAGCAAAATGGCTGCCTTTGGCTCCTGGGCATTTTTAATTGCAGAAATAGTAGGTCCCATATTGTTTTCTATTCTTCAAAGAACAAGATGGCCTGGTGGTGACAATTAGCCATGCCACAAGATTCTTTACAACTCCCCCTCCTTGTTAGTAGAACCAGCTATGTGGCATTTTTGACAACCATGATCATTACCAAATCATTTCTAAGGCATATTCCCTAAAGCTACTCTAGTAGCAACCTAGGAGATGCATAGGGAAGGGTCAAGCCTATTTTTCATGAACCTCCATACAAAATGTTTTCTATAACGAAGTTATAGGATAGGATACTGCTTGAGAATTAGCTCATTTCTTTGTAATGCTGTCATTCAACCCAACAAGAAAAAATGTCATTTGAGCCTCCTTAAAGGGTTTTGGAATATGATATCAGAGTGATTTCCTGCACTACCAGATGATTTTGTAAGTTAATGGTTCCTGAATGTATTGCTGAACAATGTCTAGTGTAGATAGGATCAGTATAGATCAGGGGTTCTCAGACTAAGGCCCATGGGTCGGATCTGGCCTATGATACCATTTCATGTGGACCCCATCCCTCCAATGGCATTTAAGAAAAATGGCTGCCCCCTTGAAGCTGTTGGAACAAAATGGCCACCCCATCATGCATGCTGTGCAAAATGGCTGTCTGGCCTTTGAAACTGACTGAGAGAGCATGACCTGGCTCCAGCCTGAAAAGGTTGGGAACCCCAGCTGTAGATACAGCTCATTTATTTTTTTAAAAAAAACCCAACAACCTGCTTTTCCATTGTAGGCTGCATGATCAATCTTGCTATATTCTCTTTCTTCAACACCTCCCCCTTTAGCCAAGAGCAGAATGGAGATGTGCTGCATTCAAAACAGGGGGGAAGCAGGAAATTCCAGGAGAAAGACATATCCTGTATGCTTGCTTGGTATCACTAGAAGATTACAGAAACATTAGGATGAACTCCAAGATCTTGTTACATGTTTTTCAGAGCTGATCACAGACCATGTGTCTTACTTAGTAAAACTGGCTGAATCAGCCACACAGATTTTGTGTTCATTTTGTTGCAGTGTTTTCGTCCTTTCCTCATGTGTTTTCTTGAAGATTTTTGTTCTACATATGCTTTATATCTACCAGTGGACTCAATTTATTTTCTAGTCTGGAAAGATCCTCGGCTGTTCTTTTTTTCTGGTCAAATGGATCATGCACTAATGAAAAAGAATTTTCTACTATAGATCCAGGATCTGTATACAAATAGCTGAATGAAAAAATTAAGAAGCCTTTGAATTATGAAATCTATTGCTCTTTCTGCATGCCATTCATTATATTCCATTTGATGGCAACCCATTCCAGGGTTTTTTAGGCACAGGCAGGGGTGTGTTGGGCACCATGAGAGGATGCTGGACAGGGGTGAGGGGCTACGGCTAAGGGACAGGGGAGCAGGCTGTCCCCAAGAGGGAGCTTGGATTAATGGCTCAATTTAAAGTGCAGTGTGCCAGGCAGACAAAATAATAATAAAATGTTTATTTGTGCCCCAGGGCACCAGAGGCAAGGGCACACCACAATGAATCCCCCTGTCCCGGTGGCCCAGCCCATGCTTGGGTACAGAGAACTAAAAAGTAGCACTCAGAAGTAGTATTCCCTTCTTCTGGTAGCACTCTGGGGCTAAGCAGCCAGCTGAAAGCTACACAGACTGGGACCTTCTTCTAAGAGCACAAATAGATAATTGAAGTCCAAACGTCTAACATCACAGTTAGATACCTAACTCCTGCCTATCCTTCCATGAGTTCACAGCAATGTACATGATTCTGTTTCATCCCGCTTTTTCTTTATAACAAACCTATTGAATTCCCTGACTGTTCCAAGGCCACACAGTAAGCTTCATAACTGAGAAAGAATTTTAGCCCAAGTCTCCTCTATCCTAGTCTAGAATGCTAACTACTAGTTAGAATTCTCTAATCATTCAGAATTTTTGGAGAACAGGTATAGTCCCAGAATTCTGAAAAGTGAGCAAGCATCATCCCCAATTCAAGAGGGGAAAAGATCTAGACAATTATTGGCTAGTCCACTTGATATCAATAGCAGGGAAAGTTCTAGAACAAATCATTATGCAGTCATTTTGTAGGCACCTAGAGGAGAATAGCACGATTTGTAAGTCCCAGAATTGGTTTCCCAAAAGCAAGTCATGCCAAATCAATGTTATCTCTGTTTCTGTTAGAATTACAAGATTTCGGTAGATGCAAGGAATCTCATGGGTATACCACAACTTTATTTCATCAAGGCTTTTAACAAGACCCTTAATGATATTCTAACAGACAAGCTGATAGAAAGTCAGCTGGACAGTGCTATTGTTAGGTGAATTTTTTTATTTTTTTATTTTTTTATTTATCGGATTTCTATACCGCCCTACTTGGTGTTCAACCAACTCAGGGCGGTGTACAAAATAAATTAGTATACAGTCAACCAATAAATTAGACAAGGCAAAAATACAATAAGAAAATGCAACAACACAGCAACAAAATAACAGTAGCAATAAACAGCATGAATACAGTCCAACACTACAATATAATCACGTATTATAAATACACTATCACCAAATGTAACAATTACAAATACAAATATCATCAAGTATCACAGAAACTACATACGCCCGCCAACAACTGTTCTTAACCTCTGGGCCAAGGTGAAATGGGCCCAGGGGAGTGCGGGAGAGTCCGTGCGCCGCCGCCGCCGCCGCTGTTCTTATTTCAGCCTCCGGGCTGAGATGGAGGTGGTCCCGGAGGGAGAGCAGGGTGAACGCCTCACCACCTGCAGCTGCGGTCCGCTCCGTCCATCCCCGGCCAAGGTGAAAGGGGCCCGGGGGAGTGCGGGAGAGTCCGTGCGCCGCCGCCGCCGCCGTTCTTATTTCGGCCTCCGGGCCGAGATGGAGGTGGTCCCGGAGGGAGGGCGGGGTGAACGCCTCACCACCTGCAGATGCGGTCCGCTCCGTCCATCCCCGGCCAAGGTGAAAGGGGCCCGGGGGAGTGCGGGAGAGTCCGTGCACTGTTGCCGTCGCCTGTTCTTATTTCAAGAAAGGAGGGCTCATCAGAATATTAGGAAGAACTTCTTGATAGTAATAGCTTTCAAGAGTTGAATAGACTGCTTCAGAGGGTAGTAGATTCTCTTTCGCTGGAAGATTTTAAACAGAAAGTAGACTAAGAAAGTTTTGGAGGGTGGTGTACTTGATACCCCTTCTAGTTGTATATATCTATGATTCTGTGACCACTGGCTCTCACTTAAGATTTCTAGAAACATAGGTAGATATAATTTGAACATATATTTATACAATCTGAATACATACAGAATACATACATGGCTATGGGTAAGGGGCCCTGTGTTATCCCGTGAGCTTCCAGCTTTGGTTCTGGATGGGGCAGTCTTGCCCCAAACAGATCCGGTGCGTAATCTGGGGGTCCTCCTGGACTCACAACTACTGTTCGAAGAACAGGTGGCAGGCGTGGCCAGGAGGGCTTTTGCACAACTTCGTGTAATATACCAGTTACGCCCACTCCTAGACCGGGACTCCTTGCTCAGGGTCACACATGCACTGGTCACCTCCAGACTTGATTACTGTAATGCGCTCTACATGGGGCTGCCCTTGGTGACCATTCGGAGACTCCAGCTGGCCCAGAATGCGGCTGCTAGGGTAATGATCGGGTGCGGGCGCTATGCTCGTGCCTCACCACTGCTTCGGCGGCTGCACTGGCTGCCAGTATGTCTCCGGGTGCAATTCAAGGTGCTGGTCATTACCTTTAAAGCCCTATATGGTAGTGGGCCAGGATACCTCAGAGACCGTGTCACCCCAAGAACGTCTGTCCATCCCACCAGGGCGGATCAGAGAGGTTCTCTTGTAATTCCATCAGCTAGAGAGGCTCACCTCTCTAGCACTAGGAGGAGGGCCTTCTCCGTGACCTGTGGAACCTCCTGCCAATCGAGCTACGACAACAGACAGAGTTCCTGCCCTTCCGGAAAGGCCTTAAAACCTGGCTGGCAGGACAAGTTTGAGGATCAAAGAATGCTGGATCTCATGTTGGGTGGCTGATCAGATGAGACAGCCACCCTCTGCTCTTACCTCCTTACTCCTGCCCTTGTTCTTTTAACAATTTTTGTAATTTTGTAACTCGAAAATGCTTAATTTCTTTTTAGTCTAACTTTTAATATTGTATTAATTTATATTTTTTAACTGTTAATAGGGAATTGAATTCTGATCGGTGGTCTTCAACTATATACTGCACTATGGGGCGATATAGAAGTGTAATTGTTATGTATTTTTAACCTGTTTTGTAAGCCGCCCAGAGTTGGGTTTTACCCAATTGGGGCGGGATAACAAGTTAGAACAAATAAATAATACTGTAAAGGCAGCTAAAAGTTACCCATTATTACAACTTAATGATGGGTGCTTCCCTTATTAGCTTCTCCATCTCAATATCATGCCGAACAGTAAGTCAACAATTGTGGTGACCTCTTTTGTCCAAGCTCCTGTTATCTCTTAAACTGTATAACTTCTGCTAATAATTATTTTAATTAATAATTATTCGAGCTTTTGCATCTCTAAAAGCTTTTTGCTCTTATTGGATCTTTGTGACCTGCTTGAATAATATGTGAAGGATGAGATGTACATTTTAAAAACAAAATAATATTGATTTTTTTTTTGTAAAGTGATGATTTTCAATAGTATAGATGTAGTGATACACACTAATAGTTATACAAGCTTATTTTATTGAAGACTTACAGGAATGTTTTCACTGACTTGCCCTGAATTTTGTTGTGATTTTTCTTTTCATGCTGACTTCCATAATCATCTCACCATCTGTCTGATAATCATAGAATATAACCCAGTCATTTTTTGATTAGATTCTTGCAGAGGGTATTTTCTGTAGGAGTATGAGTTTTATAAAACCTTTAAAAGTGAAAGGAATGTAATCTGTCCCCTGGAATGCTATTTTTGAAGACAATTTTGAGAGCTGAAATAATAGGGAGAATCTTTGCAATCATCCTGACATTTATTTGATACAGTCCCATAGCCAGTAAATATTGGCTAAAATATTTAGCCTGGACATTGCTATCAAATGGAAGGGTATGAAAAATACCTCCCCAAAAGTTTAACAATCATTGAGGATTAATTTTCATTGTGTGCATATATTTGTGTGATTGGGGTGATGTTGTGTGGAAGAAAAAAGTTTTATTGCTTCCTCTTCTTAAACTAGGAGAAATCATTCCCTGATCGCCATTATGCAGCCAAGAGAGCAAGAGTAATTACATTTCTATACTACCCCATAGCATTTTGGGGCTCTCTGGGCAGTTCACAAGGTAATTTTCATTTTGCCACCAACATGCTGGATACTCATTTCACCAACCTCAGATGACTGAGTCAACCTGGATCCCCATCAGAATTGAACTCACAACATCAGCAGCAGTTTAGGCTGCAATAAAGCAGTTTAACCACTGCACCACCATGGCTTTTCCCCCAAGGTGATTGCTTCCCCTTTAGTAGTGAGTGGCCATTCTCCCAGATGCATCACATTCAGGTGTTTTTAAAAATTTCTGTCAGGTAGCTAGAACTCCCAGAAAGTGGCCAGGTCTCCTCATTTTGGAGAAGGGAGTGGGGGCGGCAAAAATAATTCAGTCTGTGCATGCACACTCCGAATGCCAAACCTCTTCAAACAAACCTTGGAACATTTTAACTGAACAAAAAGTTTACAATCAACTATTCTTTTTTGGGGGGGGAGTGGAATAGGTGTTTCTTGACTTAAGGTACATAGAAACCTTGTGCAGAATTGTGTGTGGTATGAACAAATCTGTAAAATTATTGTTCTGCTTCTGGTTGACATTTTTGGGATTTTAAAATATCTCTCACTTTTTTCTACCTGCGTTGACATGAGAGCCCTTTGGAATGGCTGCTGCTATTGAAAAAAGTGAAGCAGCCAACACTGAACTATTTAATGCAGAGCTATGTGATTGTATCTGCTGGAATGCATTTTGTCGACACAAAAATGGTGTGCCCTTGTCCAGTGGATAGATATAACAATATTCAGAAATCTTTTATTGATGTGTTAAGGCTTCAAACATTCAGAGAAAAGCATTTTACACTGAAATATGTGATACTCTTTTGATACCAATAACAATATAGCAGAATGTAGATATATTTTTATTCTAAAAATACATGAACATAAAAAAAATACATTCTTAGAAGCACTATTGATTTCAATTTTCAAATACATATCTTCAGATTACCATCTAATTTAGCACACTTGCCAGATGAAAATATAAGAGCAATAACCAGGTTTTTAAAAAAAAAATAAAAAAATTCATCACAGCCTGGAAAAGTAACTTATTGGAGTAATACTTGGCTGTCTGGAGAATTCTAATCGAAGACATGATAATCAGATTGCAGGAAAATAAAAAGGGAAACGTGTTTAATTTCAGGACAAACAACATGTGAAAGTCTATTATACAGAGACAAACTGACACACATTGAAAAATGTCCATATACCTTATCTGTAACATTCTGAGTAGTGCAGAAGAATTTTAGCTGGTGTTTTATTGCATTAGCTCTAACTGGTTTTTGTTGTTCAGTCACATAGTCTCAGGCCAGCTTTTACCCTAATCAAGAGCTTCTTCATATCTTCTTCACTTTCTGCCATTAGGGTGGTGTCATCTTCATATCCCAGGTTGTTGATGTTTCTCCCTGTAATTTTAATTCCAGTTTGTGATTCATCCAGCCCTGCATGGATGATTATGTAATCTGCATATAAGTTAAATAAGCAGGGTGATAATATGAAACCTTGTAGTACTCCAGAATACTTAGCTCACTCATTTATCTTCATAAGGTTCAATTTCCAGACCTTTATCATCTTTGTCACTGTCCTTTGGATAGTTTCCCTCTCAGTGGTCAAGGACAGCCCCACATAGAGAACATTACATTAGTTGATTCTTGAGATTAACAGTGCTGTCAACAGAGCATCTGTTCAAGCAGGGGCATAGTTTGAAGATCTGGTGAAGATGGAAAAATTGGCTTTAGATACTGCCATAATATCTTGGTTTAAATTAAGAACCAGATCTAAAATAATGCCCAATAATGGACCCCCAAGGAGAGAACAACTCCATCCAAAGTTGGGGCCAAGCTCCTACTTAGCCAGATGGCTCCCACAACAATAGGACCTCCATCTTGTTTGGGATTTAGTGTCAACCTATTTGTCCCTGTTCATTCCAGTATCAAGGCCAGTCATCAAAGAATCAGAATGTATTCACTGCAGAGGATGTACAGGAAAGATATGTCAACAACACATTGATGAAAACATGGTCTGACTTTCTGGATGACCTCTCCCAATGGCTTTACATAGATGTTACATAATATTGGGAAGGTACCTGACCCATGGGCACCCCACAATGAAGGGCCCATTGGGCCTGCAGTTTCTCCTTGATTTGGACTTGCTGAATATGGCCATCAAGAAAAGATTTGAGCCACTGTAATACAGTGCCTCAAATCCCTAGGCCCAACAGTCTCTTCATCCAGAACCATGGTTGATTGTATCAAAAGCCCTCCTGCCTACTTCCCTGAGGAGGTCATAATACAGGGAGATCATTGCAGTTTTGGTGCCATCATGAGTCCTGAAATCCAGTTGGAATTGATTGGTTGCATTGGATGCATCCAAATGTACCATCAGCTGATTGGCCACAATCCTCTCAATCAACTTGCCCCTAAAAGGAATGTTGGCTACAGGCTTACAATTGTTGACATCAACTGTAGCACTATTAGGCAGACTGAAGTTTCATTTAGACTCAAGGATAAATTAATCTCTTGTAAAGCTTTGAAACAGAGATGAGCATTGAACCCTAGAGTTGGATATTACTGGCTTTTGAGCAAGGGAAACATCTACCTTTACTAAAGCTTTATTGACCCATTCCTGTGTCATTGGCCAGTCTTACACCCAAGATGGACAACAATCAGATGGGAAGTTGGTAGCTCTATAATGTGCATGCATCTTGTCCACCTCGTCAGGAGCCACAAGTCAAAACTATGCCATAGGTTTCAGGGTAGGTTAGAGTTTATGTGTCTGTCTGTCTGTCATCTTAGAAGTTGGGTTTTAGACTGATATTAGTTTCATACCAAGACCTGTTTCTGTAAGTATGTATTGTAGTTTTAATATTAGGATTTTGCATTTTCAGGGTAAAATTCAATCCAATATGCAGATAAAATAATTGTCACCTTGTTAAGGTACTATTATAAAAGAATAGGCACACCCACCTAGTGCTATTACTATTTGGTTTAGAGTTTCACACAAATCTATTGACAGGCAATTAAAATGTCCTACTTCTGTACAAGAGCCACTGCATAAATAGACTTATTTTTAGCTGTGTTTTTAGTCATAATTTTTCCTGACAGTTCTCTGGAGAAATCTGAGACATAGAATTTATATTCATGTTGGAATTAAGGCTGCAGGGCTGAGGGTCCACTTGCTAATAAGATGGCAAGTTTCCAAATTCTTGTCTAAGAAGCAAATGTGACCTGCCCGCCCCTTCATTTCACTGTTTAAAAAACTAATTGACAAGTAAAAAAACCTAGCAGCTATACTATAGACATTACAAGTAACAGGTGGCCTTTTTGTTTCCACTTCTAAAGAAATTGCTCCAAGGATTCAACTGGCATAAAGCCTAACCTTCCTAATAACCAATCAGAAGAAATCACTTACCCTTGGAGCAATGTTCACCACTCAACACATTTAAACATTTTCATGACAGAAGAACATCTCTAATGCTGCTTGACAAAATGACCAAAAGCCAAAAAATGTGGTCACTTACATAGTATCCCAAAGCAGTAAAGATGAAATCAAAAGAGAGAGAGAGAGAATAAACATAGGATGTATGCAAATTCTGGAACTATGACTGCTTTCAAGTCTCTCAATCCAACTGCTAATCCCTTAAAGGGTATGTGTGTTAGGGTTAATTTACATGAAAATGTATTTTTTGGAATAGTAGCCGTGTTAGTCTGTGGTTCAGGCATCTCAGAAAACAAAACAAAACAAAATAAACAAAACAAAACAAAATAAAATAAAATAACACAATAGCACTTTAAAGACTAACTGCTATATTTTTATTGTTAGCTTTTGTGGATCAAGTCCACTTCATCAGACAAGGAATGAAACTTACAGGCATGTAAGTTTCATTCCTTGTCTGATGAAGTGGATTTGATCCACGAAAGCTAACAATAAAAATATAGCAGTTAGTCTTTAAAGTGCTACTGTGTTTTTTATTTTATTTTATTTTGTTTATTTTGTTTTGTTTTCTGAGATGCATGAAAATGTATCACATCAGAATTGAAAGACTATGCCCACTTGATCAACATGGTGTTGTTGTTTTTTCAATTTTCTGTCCATATGCTTACCCTTGATGAGGTCATTTGATGCCTGCTCTTCCCTTTTTTTTCTAGAAAGAAAAGTCTGGAAAATAAATACAGTTTATGATTTTTGGTCTGTTCCAACCGTCTTCATTGGAAACTGGATCAATCATAAACCAAAGCACATTTCCCCATAGGAATGCAATGAAAATTAAAAGATTGTTCCCAATCCTAAAAAAAAAATTCCCCAAAACACAATTAGACTTGAATAAAAATGACAGAAAGTTCCCTACATTTTCTGCTGCTTCACCTTCCTCTGCTCCTAGAAGCCCCTGCCCTGATTCGGCTCTAGCGGCAGACATCATGGTTAAAAATGAAAGGCATGGGGGGAGGGCAGGAATGAGGTTGGCACAACTCCACTTGTGGATGGAGTTGATGCGACATTCACTGAGGGGTTTTTCCTCAGGGTTTTGCTGGCATGCTGCTTCGGGTCATCTCCCTCTGTTGCCTTCTGGGCAAGGATGGCCAAGTGGGTGTGAGGGGCTTTTTTTGGGTGGGCATCCACCCACTTGCCCCCTCAAACCCAAGAAGGGGCGGTGGCACCACGTTCCTCCTCTGGGGAAATGGGGGCAGTGGGCTGGGCTTTCTGGGCTCCCAAGGGCTTCTCCTTTGCTTAGCTGCCTCTTCCCGATGGGGTGAAGTCTTGCTTTCTTGCTGCTCCAGGAGGAAAGCTTTTGCAGTGCTGGGCGGAGGGAGGGAAGAAAGAAAGTGTGAGGGGGTGGAGAGAGGGCATGGGCCAGGGGGTGATCAGGATGGGTGAACTTTGCAAAGTTTGTGGAGGAGGAGGAGCTGGACGGAGTTGCAGAAAGTGCCCTGGCACCTATCTGACCACAGGAGAAAAGGCTACTCCAGGGAAGAACACACACTCTTATATGATGAGGGCGTTCCAACCCAAATCACTGCTAGCACAAGGAGTCATATCCTCAAGAGTGCGCAGGGAGGGGAAGGCTGGGTGGCCGCCTTTGCCTCTCCTCTTCCTCCTCCAGCTCTTCTGCCTGTCCTGATCACCCCCAGCCGGTTCCCTCTCTCTGTCCCCTCACACTTTCATTTTTTCCTCCCTCCACCCGGCAAGGCAAAACCTTTCCTCCTAAAACATTGACAAAGCAAGACTTCACCCTGTCGGTAGGAGGCAGCTGAGCAAAGGAGGAGCCCCCAGGAGCCCAGAAAGCCCAGCCCACTGGCTGACCTTGCGTTGTGCATGCATGGTGCCTCTTCCGGAGCCATCACTAAAGTGCAGAACATCTTTTAAATCTGGCGCTTTTAGCGGGGGCTCTGGAAGAGGTGGCATGAATGTGCAAGGCAAGGTCACCCAGAGTCCAAAATGGCTGTGGCTGGTTTTAAATACCCCCACAGCCATTTTGGATTCTGGGGAAATCCTGTTTGTAAGGCAGAAAAACGCTGTATATTGCAACGTCATTTTCTCTAGATTTGCCATAGTAAACCAAGGCAGTTATAAGCCAGGGTTTTACTGTACTAGAAACTTATCCTACTAATTTTCTTACATTATTCCATGCTTCAGGTATACTGTGCTGATATTATGATTTTTCCTAATGCAGAAACCCTTTGCCAGTTCTCCCAAATAGTCAGAAGAAACCCCAGAGATATTCAACACATCTCTTCTCTCTTCTATCTCAATACTGTGCTTTTCAAAATGGCTTTTAGAATCTGCTGACTCTTCTGATTTGTATTAATTTGCTTATTTCAATATTTGAATTGTTTGCTCAGTTACCGCTGACCTCATCACAGTGATTTCTGATTTTTTTTTTTAAAAAAAATGCCTTTTTGTCAATCTTTTTATCAGTCTTGTAAGCATCAGAGTCTGTGTGCTTGACCAATGGATTCAGCAATTCTTGCTCATAATTCTTTGACTGTCTGCATTATTATTATTATTAATTTAAAAAATTGTATTAATAATAAATAAATAAATAAACAGCATCTGAATCTCTGGTACTTGATCACAAGTCTTTCTGAAAGATACTGTATCCCAATCCTTTATGCATTTACTCAGAAATAAACCCCACTGTGTACAACAGGAATTATTTCAAAATAAATGCATACACAATTGCACTCTAAGGGTCTGATCCATCTTAGTATGGACTCAATATGATCATATACAGGATAAGCATAGAGATCTTCAAAGCCTTGCTGACAATTTCTTATCAAATACAAATGAAGCGATACTGTTCATTCCATAACAGGTTGAACATGTGGCTATATAGGAATCCTTGAGTTGGATCCAGGCTTAGCCATCAGGATATACAAGCCACTGAAATAAACAAAAGTAATAATATCTAAATCAAGTCCTACTTATTTAAGTGGCTCAACTCTTATTTCTTAGAAAGTATGAGCACACCACTCCTGTCAACTATTCAGTTCTCTCTCTTATTTGGATGTAAATTACAGAGATTGTAATTCCATATTCACTTAATTGTTTGGGTGTTCATGTTGTCAATAAGCAAATTTCTCCCCCAAACAAATTTAGAGACAAAAAGCCTCTTAGTGAACACTAATAGGATGAAAGTTAAGACTGCATTAGTAGAACAAGATTACAATGCTTGTGTCTTTTCCATTCTTGAGAGCACTTCAGTGAAAGATAATGGATTGACATAAGCCCTTAAAGATCTATCTAGTAGTCACCTTGGCATTATTCTGCTTTAAGGCACAGTTAACAGTGATGTTATTAGGCCTTATTCATCCCAATGTCCAAATTAATCCAAACTTGCCACAATTAGTTTGGTGCATTTCCCTGGTTTTGTGACCCTCTTGGGTGATCTTGAGAAAATGGATGCTTAGTATTTTGCAGACAGTCAGTATAGGGAACTCAGTGAGAAACCTAGTTCCTGATGTTTTAATTTAATTTTTAATTTATTTTTTCCATTTATATGCTGCCCAATCAGGGGAAACCCAATTCAGGGCGGCTCACAGTCATACAATATAATCACAATATAATAAATATACAATACCCAATACAGAATAATCAATACACAATGAACAATATAGTCACAATATAATCAGTACGCAATACTCATTAAAAATTATACAGTAATCAATTCAACAATATACAATACAATATAAGCAAGATACCATTACAATGCTAATCAGCAACCTCTCTACCCCAAACACAATTAAGTTCAAGTGTAGGGCTCTAGATTTATATAATGTATAGCAAAATAAATAAATCTAGAACATCTGGGACTAGGTTTCTAGAAAGTCTGTCCAAAAGAAAATATGGTGCTAAAAAAATTACTAGTTAAGTAAAGCAGCTGCCTAAAGAATCCAGTACTGTACTTAAAAATAAATTTAACAACCAAAGTGCCATTCTTGTCAGGAACACAAGGCTCAGTCCTGGACCCAGTGCTTTCCAACATTTTAATTAATGGTTTGGATGATGGAGCACAGGGAATACTGATCAAATTTGCAGGTGACACAAAATTGGGTTGTAATAGCTAATGCTTTGGAAGAAAGGTACAAAAAACCCCCTTGGTAAGCTTGAAAATTGGGCTGAAAACAACAGGATGAAGTTTAACAGGGATAAGTGCAAAATTTTACACTGAGGGGGAGGGACCAAATATGTAGATACAAGATGGGAATACTTGGCTCAGTAATAATTATTTTGTGTCCTAAATTATTCTGGGTTGGAAGGATTTTTGCAGAAGAAACTCCACTCAGGGAAAGCCCAAATGAGGCTCCTTTCATGTCCCCAAGAGCTGGGACAGAGCTGGATGCTCAATCCATCATGAAGTACCCAGGTCTCAAACTGCCAACTTGCCAGCCTTCCAGCTAACAAGGCGAGCTTCTTAACCACTTAGCTACCACAGCCCCTGCTTGGCTCAGTTACACTATAAGTGAGAAAGGTCTTGAAATTGTTGTAGCATCACAAGCTGAATATGAGTCAGCAATGCTATGTGACTGAAAAAAGGCTAACACTGATTTTAGGCCAGTGGTGGGATGTCAAAAATTTTATTACCCCACCATGATGTCATCACAGTGTGGGTGGAGCTAACATCATGACATCATGATGTCATGGGTGGAGCCAACATCATGACATTGCGGGCGGAGTAAAATAAATAAATAAATAAATAAAGTTAAATTAAAATAAGCACACACACACCTCAACCTACATACACACCTCAACCCAGACACACACCTCAACCCACACACACACACACACACACAACACAAACCTGTAAATAAATTAATTAAATAAATAAAAACTACATTAAAATACACCCACCCACCCCAAACACAAATCAACCAGAGCTTTTAAACCAGAGCATAAAGCTTATTCTGGCTAATCTTTCTCACACTAGGTCAGATGGAAGGGACTACAGAATGAACTCACCACAAGATGGCTTCATTTTGGCACTTTTCAACTTTTCAACAGTTAAGTTAAGTACTAAGTCTTTGCCTAACCAGTTCTCTAGTATAATATGCCTTAATATAAATGTAAAACAGCTGTACCTCCTTAAGGGTTCTCCAATTGGAACAGCAATTGGAACAGCACAGGTGTAGCTTATTGATGAGGTAACTCCAAGACTTTGCTTAAAAACCCCAAACCAGGCCACCGCCAGCTGCCAGGCCTTTTTAGGAACTGTGGTAGTACATCAATATAGGTAAAGATATCAAATACACATTAAAACACACACAGACACACCACATCCAAAGGTGAGTCACTTACCCTGGGGAGCAGGCTATAGGGAGCTTCAGGCTAGCAGCTTTTCTTCCTCTTCCCTGCTTGGGAGGACAGTAAGGAGGCTGCATACCGCCAAGCACTGTAGGCGTGCATGCACACCAAGAGCTTGTCCCCCATGCGCAGTGGGGGAACCAGTGAAAGGTAAGCCCCCAAGGTGGTTCCCCCCAAAAGCTGCTACCAATTCTCCAGGACACTGGGAAAAGTTACTACCAGTTCTGGCGAACTGGTGCAAACCTGTTACTTCCCATCACTGTTTTAGGCTGATTAAAAGAAGTATAGTATCCAAAACCCATGACATACTGGTTCTATTCTACTCATTATTAATTAATGAACACCACACTTTAAGGAGTATGCCAACAAACTGGAGCAAGTTCAGAGGAGGGCAATGAGGATGATCAGGGGACTAGAAACCAAACCATATTAGGAAAGACTGAAATAATTGAGCATGTTTAGTCTTGATTAAAGGAGACTGAGGGGGGATATGATAGCACTCTTTGAATACTTACAAGATTTCCATAATGAGGAGGGGCAGTATCTGTTCTTCATTATCACACAGTGCAGATACATAATAACAGGCTCAAATTACAGGAAGCCAAATATAGTTTGAATATCAGGAAAAGCTTCTTAATTGTTGGAGCAGTACAATAATGGAACCAATTAGCTTGGGAGGTGGCGAGTGCTTCAATTTTAGAAGAATTTTTCAAGAAAAAAATTTGACAATTATTTGTCAGATTTGTTGTTATTTGGATTCCTGAATTCAGCAGGGGGGTTGGACTTAATAGCTTCATAGGCCTCTTCCAAGGCAATTATTCTAGCAGTCTATGATTGCCCTACATAATCTAAAGGCATCAATACTATAAGTACAGACAGCCATCTTATATATAGGAATATTCTTTAAATCCCTTTGTGCAAGCTCCAAGAAGGAGAGGGAAACAGGGCTGTATTGAGCCTAATTCAAATCTGCTATCAATAAGATGCTACCGTCAAGACAGAGTGAGTTACACCTTTAATTCATTAATGCAAAACTCTCTTTCAGTTTCCTGTACAGTATCTATATGTACACATCAGAATGGCTAAGCAGCTCTTTACCTTTTGAAGGGTTCGTTATTAGTAAGTATCAACAACTGGCAAAAGCCAGGAAGAAATAATAAGAAACAAGAAAATATATTTCATGCCCAAAATGAAAATAAGGCTCTTCATTGATGGTGATATGCTTTTTTGCACTTTGTTTAAAACCAGAGATTTGTGAGTTATTGCAAGCTAATCCCCTTTAGCCATTAGCTCAGTGCATGGCTGGAGGGTGGAAGGCAAACACTACTGTGTATTGCTGAATATATTGCAAATCAAAGAGAATGGAATTACTGCCATGTAAAACACAACCTGCTTAGTCCTTACCTAAAGGACTGCATCTAAAAGTAGCCACAAGAGGTTTGCCCTATTTATTTCTAAGCCCTTTCTTTCTTCTAACTAAACACAGTAAAAATAGACAATCATGACTTTTCTCAAATAACATTATCACACTCCCCCCCCCCACTACGAGTCAGATCTTGCCTAAAGTGACTTTCTTAAAGGAAGATAACAACATAAAAAGCAGCAGTAAATATTGCTGAAATGTGTGCTATCTTCTGAAAAAGCAGGAAAATCAAAATGCACTCTTTGCTAGATATATGTCCATCATTTTGTTTGAGAATCTTCTTCTTCCCCAGTCTCTAGGCCAGATGTGAAACTCCAAAATGAAGGCACCCTTTGGTGAGCTCGTTCTGCAATTCCCTTCACCTGACCTAGTGTGAGAGTAGCATATTGCTTCTATATTGTATGCCTCCAGAAGTCATGGGTGGAAGAAACACTGTTATCTGAACATAGAAAGACATACCATAGGCTCCTAAGAGGCATGATTATCCAGTGCCAAGGTTGTACAATGGGTGAGATCCACACCACCAAGCATGGCCAAATGAGTTCTTTATTCTGCCTTAGAGATGCGTAAACTGCAACTCTGCCTTTATATAAGAATGATTTAAATACAACATGATTTAAATGCTGCCATCATTCTGTGAACACAACTGGAATATAATTCATACTCTTTTCCCCCAGATATTATGAATCAGGAGCCCTGGTGGTGCAGTGGTTAAACTGATGTACTGCAGACAAAAAGCTGCTACTGATGTGAGTTAAATCCTGATGGGGATCAAGGTTGACTCAGGCATATTATATTTATTAAGTCACTTGGAAAACTAATCTCAGAATGTGATCAGAGTCCACCCAAAGTAGAACTACTCCCAAACATCCAAGTGTATACAGCAGGGGTATCCAAACTTTTTGGCCATATGTGGGTCATGTGGTTGAGCCTGCCAGTCATGTGGTTCCTCCCACCTGGAAGCGGAAGTAAAACATACATGCACAGACACAAAACGCACCTGCATATGGACAGAATGCTGCCATAAATGACCCACGGCTGTTGTAAATACATGTATGACAGCAGCTTTTTATAAATGTATACATAAACAAATCTGCATGAGTTAGAATCCTGTGTCTTTGCTCTGCATATATTTGCACAGGCATCAGAGGGACACACTACTGAGTGCAGCCCTATTTCCTGCTCATGTGTTTTCTTGATGCTGCCACCATTTAAAGCAGTAGTGCCCAAACTATGGCCCATGGGCCCAATTAGGCCTGCACATTTCATTAATCCAGCACAGGCTGTGAACCCAGGCCCTCTCTGGACTGCCCACCACCCATCCTCACTGCCTGATGTAGTAATACATCACCTGCAGTGGTGGTGATGATCAGGCTTCGCTCCTGCTGGTCCGAGTAGCCTCTGCTCAGTCCCAGCTCTTCAGAAGCCTCTTGCAAGCTGGATCGCCATGTTGCAGAAATTTTCTGAGTCTTCTCCATTTCAAAATCCACGGCACTGTAAGGGTAAACCTGGCACAGTGCACTGATGTCAGCCTTGGTGTGCCAAGGGACTATCCCAGCACCACAGATTTCGAAAAGAAGAAGGCTCGAAAAATATCTGCAACATGGCGATCCAGCTTGCAAGAGGCTTCTGAATGGGTGGGACCAAGTGGAGGCTGCTCAGACCAGCAGGAGTGAAGCCCAGTTGCTGCCATGGCACTACCGCCACTGCTGACATTGAAATAGTCAGCAGAGGGAGCAGCCCACCTCTGGACCCCGCAGCTGTGTGTTGGGGGCAGGATCAGCCCATGAAAAAAAGTTTGGGCACCACTGATTTAAAGCCATCATTACATATTTTGTTTTACCTCTTCCTTGTATGTACCTGACTGGTTAGCATTGTGGTTTGGGTATCTGGCTGCATAACCAGAGGTTGAGAGCTCAAATTCCCCACTGTACCTCCTAGGAGAAGAGTCAAGTTGTGTGGTTGGGCAAGCTGCTCCCAAGAAAAAGAGAACGGTAAACCACTTCTGAGTTCTCTCTACCCCCACCCCCACTCCATTCCCCCAAAAAACTCCACAACCCTGGGAAGGGTTACCATAAGTCAGAATTGGCTTGACAATGTATAATTATATGCATATATGCACAGATAAACTACACTACAATTCATCACTCAGCCCAAGAATATATGCTCTGAAAGGGTATATTGTTTCTATGCAATGTCCTCTGAGATCTCATCTAACTCTACAATGAAATATTTCAGTTCAGCAAAAACATCCGAAGGTGGGAGGAGAAGGACACCAATGTCATTCTCAAATAATTGGGACATAGTATTCAAAATCCCAATGGGTTTTGCCCAGATTAATAAACACCAGGTTCATTGAAATAAATAAGAAGATGATTTTGAATTGTGTTAAAATGGAGATGCATATCTTTTTGTTTGCAACTAGAAATTTGTTTTTACAAAATTCCCTAATGTTGTATGTGGGACAAGAAACTTCTCCAAGGAACAAAGTAAGATTATGGTTGATGTATATAATTACTGTATTTGCTGGTGTATAAGACTCACTCCCCCTCTTAAAATACACTGGAAAAATGAGCTTGTCTTGTACTGTATATAGTGACCTATAGTGGGCTATTTTGGTAATAACGGCGTGTGTCTTATACTCCAATGTGTTTTATATGCTAGCAGATATGGTATAATTCAAGAGGTACAATTTCAGGCCTTGTGAACTCTGCTCATGGATAGTATAAAATGCTTCATTTTTAAGGTTAGTTTTCATAGCATTAGCCACAGTTAGCCAGTGCTTTAAGTTTACCTGCATCTCAGAAAGCTTGAAACTAACAACAGGTATAGAATCTGTAGTATGTAATTTGTTGCATAAGCCACTATAATGGGCCTGAATTTATTTTGTCTCCCTTCTGTTGTGAAAAGCACAGCCGACATGGCTACAAACTTGCAATCACCACTGTGAAATGGTCATTAAGGTTATTCCCATTACCCTGAGGAAGCTTTTTTGGGACACTATGTGACTATTCTTTTTCTTAGAAACAAGCAGACTCTGGTATATAATTACTGGATTTTGCTTCGTTCCAGTCCCATCTGATTTCCATAAGAGAATTGTAGCCCATCAACTCAGTGTTTTGTCTAATCATATTTAATCCCATTTTGCATTTAGTTAAACCGAAGAAGGTAAGAAAGACATGAAAAAGAAGGGGAGAATTCTTAGAATGGTTTCACAAGCAAACCAACTTAAAGGTTTGCTTACAATGCTTGCTTGTGAGTTAAAATACAAGAGCTGTCTCCATGAAAAGGCAAACCCCATGCTTCAATGTAAGAGGATGAGAGTTTTCTTTAACCTTCCAAATACTTTAATCACATGTGTTATTTCTTGATGCTGTTTGTACTTTGTGGGTATTGTTGTTATTCGTTTTCTGTTTGTTCACCACCCAGAGTTGGATAACACCCAGATGGGCAATATAGAAATCCAATAAATAAATGAACAAAATAAATAAATAAATAACTACTTTCCCTAGAAAATAATAATTCATCCATGAAGGATAGCCTCAACAGGTTATCGTCCCATCATAGGAGTCATTCCATCTTCCAGAGACATGTACTGCTTTCAGAAGCCCACACAACCCTTTGTGCTGCTTCATCGCACCTGTGGTCCTGCTCCAGGCTAGAGAAATCTATGACAGGCTTCAGTCAGTGACTGTTTGTGCTTACAAACCAGCCAGATCAAGCAGGACCAGCAATGTGAATTAATGTAATGGTAGTGTTACTAATAAAGGGACTAGACTTTCTCCTACCAGCTTATTTTATTTTTATTTATTTATTTATTTTATTGCATTTATTAACCCGCCCCAATCGGGAGAACCCGACTCTGAGCGGCTTACATCAAGATAAAAATAAAACATAAAAACAGTCTACATCAATAAAAGTCATCAAAGTTAAAAAAGTCATCAAAAGTTAAAAACAATACAGAAACTACGCACAAATCCCGCATTCAGACCCAAGGGTGGCAATCCGTTAAATAAGCCACTTAGTATGGGAACCCACGTTCCCGGGTTCCCAAACTTGTCTTGCCAGCTAGGTTTTCAAGCCCTTCCGGAAGGGCAAGAGCTCTGTCTGAAGGCGCAGTTCGGTGGGCAGGAGGTTCCAGAGGGTCGGGGCGGACATGGAGAAGGCTCTCCTCCTAGTGCAGGCGAGGTGCGCTTCTCTCACCAAAGGAATAACAAGGGAGCCTCTCTGATCCGCCCTGGTGGGACGGACAGATGTTCTTGGGGTGACGCGGTCTCGTAGGTATCCTGGCCCACTACCATATAGGACTTTAAAGGTAATAACCAGCACCTTGAATTGCACCCGGAGACATACTGGCAATCAATGCAGCTCCCGGAGCAGCGGTGAGGCACGAGCATAATGCCCACACCCCACCACTATCCGGGCCGCCGCATTTTGGACCAGCTGGAGTCTCTGGATGGTCATCAGGGGCAGCCCCATGTAGAGCGCGTTACAGTAATCAAGTCTGGAGGTGACCAATGCATAAGCAGAGCATCCCGGTCTAGGAGTGTGCGTAACTGGCGTATTACACGAAGTTGTGAAAAAGCCCTCCTGGCCACGACTGCCACCTGCTCTTCGAACAGTAGCCGTGAGTCCAGGAGGACCCCCAGATTACGCACCGGGTCTGTTTGGGGCAGGACTGCCCCATCCAGAACCAAAGGTGGCAGCTCCTGTGTTAACACAGGACCCCTTACCCACAGCCACTCAGTCTTGCCGGGATTCAGCTGTAGCCCGTTGTCCCCCATTCAGACCTTAACAGCCTCCAGACACCTGGAAAGGACTTCCACCGCACCGCTTGGGTCCCCACGGGCAGAGATGTATAACTGGGTATCATCTGCATATTGATGATACCTTATCCCGTGGGAACGGATGATCTCGCCCAGCGGCTTCATATAGATGTTGAATAGGAGAGGAGAAAGTACTGAGCCCTGAGGCACCCCGTATTGCAGGGGCCTAGGGCTGGACTTCTCCTTCTCCAGGCACACCGACTGGGTCCTGCCCCTCAGGAATGAGGAAAACCAGGACAACACTGTGCCCTGGATCCCCAGACCCTGGAGCCTTCCCAGAAGGATGCCATGCTCGACAGTGTCAAAAGCTGCTGAGAGGTTGAGAAGAGCAAGGACAGACGGCTCCCCTCCGTCCCGCTTTCTCCAGAGATCATCCACCAACGCGACTAGTGCAGTCTCAGTACCATATCCGGGCCTGAATCCTGACTGAAACGGGTCCAGATAATCCGCTTCATCCAGGACTTCCTGTAACTGCTGCGCCACAGCCTTTTCCAAAACCTTACCTAAAAAAGGTAGGTTGGACACTGGACGGTAGTTGGAAATTACCGTGGGGTCGAGGGACTGTTTTTTTAAAGAGGGGAAGCACTAAAGCGTGTTTAAAAGGTGCTGGAAAATGCCCCTCTTTTAAAGAAGCATTAATAATCACCTGGACCCAGCCACCTGCCACAGTCTTGGAAGCTTTAATTAACCAGGCAGGGCATGGGTCCAGTGCACAGGTCGTGGCGCGAACAGATACAAGAAGCCTGTCCACTTCCTCAGGGCCAACCGGGTCGAACCGATCCCAGATAACATGGCTAGACTGTGCTATGGTCAACCCCAGCTCTGTACGATCCACGCCGGGATTTAGGTTCGAGCGGATCTGAGCGATTTTCTCCGCCAGATAATCAGCAAAATCCTCAGCCGATCCCTGCCACCCAGGGCCCGGCCCCCCTCTACCGAGGAGGGACCTGGTCACCGCTGGGCGATTATCTGCGGAGGCAATAAGGGTGGTGAAGTATTGACGCTTCACCACCCTCATCGCCACTAGGTAGTCTTTAATAGCTGCTCTAACCAGTGTTCGGTCAGACTCGCTCCGAGTCTTCACCCAGCGGCGCTCTCGGCGTCTCTTAGTCCGTTTAAGCTCCCTTAGTTCTTCTGAAAACCAAGGGGCAGATCGATCCCCACGGACTCGGAGAGGCCGTAGTGGTGCGATTACATCCAAGGCTGCCGTCGCTTTCATGTCCCAAGCGTCGACCAGAGCCTCAGATGAACCGCTTTGCAGGTCAAGAGGACAACACCCCAGTTCCCTCTGGAATCCTTCTGGATCCATTAGTCGCCGGGGCGGGCCCATTTAATCGGCCCTGCCTCCCTGCGGTTCAGTCCAGCCCCTAGGAAGTCTAGAGTCACCAGATAGTGATCCGAACATGGCACAGGAGTGATATCTAATTTTTGCAATATCAGATCACTCTGCCACAGCTCCGACAAAAAGATTAAGTCCGGGGTGTAGCCACTGCTCCTGGTAGGACCCTAAATTACCTGAGTCAGGCCCACGGTTGCCATGGAAGCCATGAACTCCCGAGCCACCTCTGAGCCGGTCCCCAAAGTCCGGCAAGTTGAAGTCCCCCAGGACCATCAGCCTGGGGGTCTCCAACGCCAACATGGAGACCACCTCGAGGAGCTCAGGCAGAGAATCTGCTACTCTGCAGGGAGGCAGGTACATGAGCAAGATTCCCAACTGACCCTTAGGGCCCATTCGCAAGAACAAGGCCTCACAACCCGGAATTTGTGGTGCTGTGGCCCTGGTGACTCCCAGTGACTCCCTAGCTATCACGGGAACTCCACTGCCCCTTCCCCTCTCCCTAGGCTGGTGCCAAATACCAAAACCGGCTGGGCACAATTCAGACAGAGGAACCCCATCTGGCATTCACCAGCAGCAGCCTAAGGGAGGGGTCACTCTTGACCATCTGCTCAGGGCCCAGAGGTGTAGCCGGGGGGCCAGAACACAGGACAGCCACCAAACGTCTGACCCGTGTTCTCCGAGTGCGGCCCGCCCCTCGGCTCCTGTCGTAACGCCCCATGCCCGTTACCACACCAATGTGGGCCCCATGGAAACCCCCAACCCCAACAGACAGAGCCCAATCCCCACCCTCTGGCTGGCAGACTCTTCCTTGTGTCCCCCCATTCACATTCTCCCAGACCCGCTCCAGGGGCTGCCCATCCGCCAATACTCCTGGCGGTAATGATAATGGTGGGGCCAGGGAGACCTGATTTGAGGACAGATACTGGTGATTCTGGCAGTGGCCATAGCAGCAGCCGCGGTGACAGCCGCGATGGTCTCTCCACCCGTCTGCCACAGTCTCGACCCTTGGCGGTATTGTTGGGGCCAAGAAACATCCCTCCGCAGTTTTAAAAACCCCCGCCAAAGCGGGGAGTGGAGGCGGGTGCCGATAGTTCCGGCCGTGGTTGTAGCGATAGCGGTGGTCGCAGTGGTCTTTCCCCGGCGGCATTGCTGGAACTCGGTAGCCCTGTCCATTGACTGTGACTCCAATAAAGGAGTTGGCCCTTGGCGTCTTCTGCCCCCCGCCGCAGGTGTTCCTCAAGGCGGCGGGGCCGGCGGCGCAGTTGAACCAGCCAGCGCGGGGCTTTTTAAAGTTCCTGCCGCCGGCAGAGGTGCTGGCCCTCGGCGTCTTCTGCCCCCCGCCGCAGGTGTTCCTCAAGGCTTACCTCTGTAAGAAACAAATATGACTTTTCTGGATTTAATCAGATTTATTTAGAAGTACAATTATAAATATTGATAAGAATAGAAGAAAGAAACATATTTCCTGATCTCTTTCCCCACATAAAAAAAGAAAAGCTTATCTAGCTACTATTCTCTTGCCTAGTCTAGCCTGCTAACACAGTGACTACATTTTGCTATCTTTTACACATAAGCACACATCGTAGCAAGTGATCTTCAAAGCATGGCAAAATGTGGTGTTTCCCCTCCACATTCCACTCTAACCAAAGCACATCTTTTTCCTAATCCCTCCATTTCCAGGGTTTTAACCAATTAAAGCACAACACACAAAGTTTATCAACTTAGTTCTGTTCCCACAGCTTTCAGCCTGTTATGACTACATTCAAAGAAAACTAATCAGCACCTGCCTTGGAGGCACCATTCCAAGATATTAGAATGTGTCTGGATGCAAAGTGCATGAACCACATGTGGTCTAGCCTTGAGGATAAGTGTTCTTATGGTAGTTGAAGAATAATTGATAGATGGTTCAGTGTGTTGAGACAACCCACCTCAACCCTAAGGTTGACAATGATAAGATTTTTTCTCATCCTTTAACCATTACCTTTGCATTAGTACTGTCTCCTTCATATGCTGATTATTTCTTATGAAAACATCCTACATGGCAGCAGCTGGTGTTTATCACACTTTGCTACCTAGAATTTTTTCTCTCTGACATGATAAGCACAAGCTGTCACAATATAGGGACAGCTTCACAAGATTTTATTTTTATTTATTGTACTGATGGGAGAGGAAAAGACCCAAGAAGAGTAATCTCAGGATGTCATTTCTCACATCAAGTGGCATCCAAAGTTTCTGCTGGGATGGCAAAGAACTTCATGGAACTTAACAACTATAGGAACTGGTGCAGGCAAACTTTCAGAGATGGCTGTGCCTTATTCCTAGCTTTAGCTAGGTGTCCTTACACTCATTTCGTTTTAATTCTTTATTTATAAATTTTCAATAAAAATGAAACAATTTAAAAAAAACAGACATACAATACAAAAAAAAATTTCACAAGAGTACTACACTTGATATTCATTGAGTACAAAGAATAGAAAACTATAACACATTTTTCGGCTTTTATGTCACCTCTCTTCAACCAATAATTCTAATACCTCTATTATCTCTACAACATACATTCTTCATTAAGGTGTCCTTACACTCAAATGTCCATTTTATGCAGGATAGGGATTTGACAGTTTCTCAAAACTTTCTTCACTTGACAACAAAGGTTATCTTGATATATCATGACAATAAATTGTAGTCCATTGCAAGATTTCTTGGCAGTAGCATAAGAAGACCAGGGCTTAAAAAAATAAATCTGGAGCTTCCACATTTGTCCCAATTGCCTCTCCTCAAAACTGGAGTCTTTTCCCTTTGCAAAACCAAGTACACAGAGACTACAAGCTCAGAAGAATTTCCAAAGCTTCTAAATTCTAGAAGTCTATGAGATTGCTCAACAGCTATTGTAATTTTGTGCAAACTGTACAATTGTGCAGTTTGTGCAAAATTCCTTCTTACACATACAAAGGAATGGTAATTCACCTTCCTCATCAATTTCATATCTTCACATTTCTCATTTTCACACAAGAGTACAAAACAGGCAGGACCAGCTGTAGTTTATGAAAACTTGTGCAAAATATTATGTGTTACTACTGAGGTTTCCACAAGTTTTTGATAGGATTTGTAAAACAGACTGACATGGCACCACCTTAGATGCAAGTGGTGGGCTGAAATTAAGAATCAAATAGAATAAGCTGCCTTTGCTCAAACTGGCCAGCAAAAGTCCATCATGATAAGTCTGTTCATTATCCAAAGTTAAAATATTACCCTAACAGATAATATGGCTGCAGGTAGCAAGAATGCTGACGCCAACTCTGGACTGCATCCATGGCTGGGGTTGAAGAGCTGTTGTGGCTGGAGGCAGCAAGAATATTGCTGCTAATCCTAGGCCCTGCCCATGGCCAGGGTTGAAGAGCCATTGTAACCGTGGGTAGCAAGAATGCCACCACTGATCCTGGGCCTCACCCACGGCCAGGGTTGAACAGCCACTGTGGCCACGAGTGGCAAGAACCCCGGGCCTTGCCAACGACTGGGATTGAAGAACTGCTGTGGCTGCGGGTGGCAAGAATGCTGCCACCAACTGCTGCCCATGCTCGAAGGTTATGCTGTTTGGGGCTGGGGACTTGGACTTAGCTATTGGGGCGGGGGCTGGACATTGCCCCACTGGCCAGCCTGGGCCCTGGACTCTTTGTGGTCAGCCTTGAGCTTTTTGGACAATTTGTATTTTGTTTTATTGTAATGCGATTTTATTGTGTATTATTGTGTACTGTTGTGAGCTGCCCAGAGTCACATTGTTGAGTAGGGCCGCATACAAATGTAAATATTAAATTAAATAATTAAATTAAATATACATGCTCAGGAAGAAAAAACCATAAATTATGAGTATCAAGGAAGCTTAGAAGTGTGCTTTTTGCCCAAAATTCATTATGCAATAATTTGAAAAACAGCCTACCAAATCCTTCCAATGGCAAATCTTCTCAGAGACAGTAAAACTGCCCTCCGCCTTGATGCTGTTAGGAGCATTTACAATTCACCCTGTAACTGGTATGTGGAAAGTTCAAGTAGTCAACCTGCCGGAGGGATTTTTAAAAAAAAGGCTGAAAAGAAAAATACTAGCTGAATACAATTGGCATTCATGAGGAAACTCGCATTAGCTGCCTGAAAATCAGGTATTCAGGAGAGAATAGAGAGATCATATATAGTGGTGTGCCACATCTCTGGCTAGAGCTTTTGCTACTTACTGTAATGTCAGGCAGCAAAGAATAAGCTCGTCTCCAGGTATAGAAATCTTAGGTTTAATTCCATTATTAGGAGTGGGAAGGGGAGACTAAAAAGCTACCAAACTCTCTGCAACAAGGTTTCAGTAAGCCAAAATAAAGCAGGCACCTCCTGTGGGTCTCTTTTGGAATAATTTAGCCATAACTTCTTTATGGACTGCATTCCTTTCTCTGTTGTGACACAAATGTCTAGATTGTACAAGTTTAAGACCAAGCAACAGAACAGTCATACTAACCTGGCAACTTTGGTCTTGGTTTTCCAAGGATCATCTACACCAAGCAGGTTCAAAGGATTGCAGATAGCAATAGTAATTGGACTTACCATATTTACTGGTGTATAAGATGCACAAGAGTATAAGATGCACCCAATTATTACCAAAATAGCACACTATAGGCAATTATATATAGTACAAGACACACTCCATTTTCCAGTGTATTTTAGGGGGGGGGAGTGGGTCTTATACACCAGCAAATATGGTGTATACCACCCCATAGCACTTAGTACACGCTCTGGGTGGTTCACAAGTTAATTAGCATTTTGCCCCCAACATGCTGGATACTCATTTTACCAACCTCAGAAGGATAGAAGGCTGAGTCAACTTTGATCCCTGGTCATGATAGAACTCACAGTGTTCTGGCTGCAGTACAGCAGTTTAACCACTGCACCACTAGGGCTCTTTCTGTGTGCCCAAATTTCTTAGACCCTAATAGGTACTCATTAGCGTGATGAGGGATGAAAGCCATAGCAGTGATGTGTAAACAAATACTGTATATTAATAATTCTGTAGAAATAGGTATCTTCAACTTCTTCTCCATTGAAGTTATTTTGCTTTCTGCCTAGATACTACTTAAGAAAAATGGTATAAGACTTCTACTAAACAATATAGGCTGAAAATAAAAGACACGACAACACCATTAATCTTCATGTTTGATCAGAACTTTTAAAAAGGACAATTTCTATTTAAAGCCATGTTTTCCAAAGCAATGCATGTTTCAGAGTGTTATTCTTGAATGTGTGTGTATCTCTGTGCACATGTAGTCTTGATTTAGTTTGGTAGTAAATTATCATATGAAATGCAGTCTTAGTCATTGTAATATTATCAAGTATTTATGCTTGACGGCAAAGTTCCTGTGAATAAAGTTGTATTAATGTCTAAAGGAAACAAATATATTTTATTGTTTTGTTTTCAGTTTACTGTTATTTTTGATGACCTAGTTTCTCTGTTGGAGTGGAGAACTAGAAAGCAAAACTACACACATCAATATATTATGTGGTATAAATTAGAGATTATATAATGGCAAAACATATATTTATTTTTCTTACACAAGGTGTGCACTAGCTGTAGTTTAAATAGGTGTTTCTATAGTATCAGCAAATGTTTGCATTCCAGATTTTGATTTTCCCAATGCAGTAAGTTCTAGTTGAATGGAATATTAGATCAGAGACATGGAAGGTAAGACAAAGTTTATAAAAGTCGATGTTTTCAGCTTTAAGAAATTGATTATAGTGCCGTGAAATAAAACTAGAAGTAATGCTGTGCTTACAAATGCTGCCCTAAATCTCTCCCTGTGAATTTGGTTCTATATTTGCTGGTCACTCCTAAGTGCTCTTGGAATATTTAATGCACACTTGGTGGTAATTATGGGTTTGATCAGATATGATGAAAAGTTTCACTTCAACATGCACCAGCCCAGGCCCCAAAGGTGGTAGATCTGGAGCGAGACCAAAAAGGTACAGTTTGAGTATTAATTTGGGTTGGGCTGGAGCACATTTCCACATACTTTGTGTGATCACTGGGAAATTGATCACACTGTAGCACTTCACAACCATTCCATATTATCTACTTTCTTGGGTGATCACACCTTCAATAACACATTGGGTGAATTTCATTGTTTTCGCCAATCCTGCTATTACATTCAGGGTTATTACAAGCCTGAAACCCTCTCCTACCATGTAGTGTCTCCAGGCAAAGTAATAGCATAATATTAACTACATTCAAATAGTGCAGAATTATACAGTTTAGGAGCAAGTGCTCTCAATATGCTGATGGGCAACAAATTGGTAATCCCACAAAAGAAATCCTAGCGTCAAAGAGGAGCTTAGTGCCTCTCTTCTGCATCTGAGGGAAATAAAAAGGACAGATTTCATACTAAGTGCTATTAAAATGTGGAATTAATAAAATAATGACACATCATTGTTTGGCATTCACATCATAAACCTGTCTTACCATCTTTACAGGCTATAATATAGTGACAGGAAGCGCTACATAGTTTCTCTGATGATTGGATGGGAGGAATTTTTGACCTTGGAAAGTGGAGATGATGTTGCTATGGAAACTCGTATTTCTGCTACCACTCATGAACTGCTTTGCAGGTAAAGTGTTCAGTCATTACTGTTATGAAATTGATTGATGAATATATAGCAGCATATTTTATTTCTAAAAGGAAATGCATTTACGCAGGTAACAAGGCTAATCTACACAAACCATTTGGTTCAGCACCTTGTCATTGAGATGTCACTTATAGCTGCAGCATTCTGCAAGTGCCATTTGAGCCTGAGGCAGCCACAGCTTTTAGGTTGAGACCTCAACAGAGATTTATTTGAAAAGAAGTCCCATTTAACTTGGTAGGGTTTATTTCCCAGTAGCCATGTGTGGGATTGCACTGTTGTTGGTTTTAAGGGGAGGGGGATCTCAAATAATGCTAGCAGAAATTCAGACTCTTCTTATTGTGTATTGAGTTGAGTCAAGATGAGATTTTAATATATTATTGTCTTTACAGGTCCTCTGTCCTTTGTACATGTGTATCTATATGGATATCCATGTCTGAGAATCAGTGTGAATATATACATATTCACATGTACAATAAGGATATGCTTATTTCATTCTCATACATGAGAAAAAATAAACTACAAAATGTTTCTCATAAAATGTGAGATAAAGAGATATTTTCTGTTGAGATTTCTCCCAATTGCAAAAATGATTTTTCAGCCACTTATGCAAAGTCTTTAAAATGATGATAGCTTCTGCCATGTCCACATGGACTTTTAACATGGACTAATAATTTCTTTAAAATGAGTTTAATGAGATCATTTGGATGTTTCTGAACAATGAGTCAATCTTTCTGTGCTTGCTGTGTATGTATGTTTTGCTTCACAAACAACAAATAACTCATATTGCACCAGAGACACTTTACATGAATTGTGGAAACAGTTTAAAAAGAGATACATGTTTCAGTCTCACACTAGAGACAAATACATATCATGGAAAAGAATAATTTCTTGACAGGCTATCTTGACTTTTAGCAGACAAAGAAAATTATGAGAATTTTTCACATGCCTAAATGGAACAGAGAATAGACATCTTTGGTAAAGAAGATGATAGACAACATAGACAAATAACCTTGGATATCTTGGAGCCATTATTTCAGTGAGGAGTCCACATATTGCTAGACAGCTCTGCGATGACATTCGACACATGCAAACAAACCTGAGAAATCAAGTCCATCTGAGTGCGGTTTTTAGCCGTTTGGATATTATGTCATCCAGTGGCTAGGCGGACCATGATGTGTACCCTCTGCTTTCAGAGCCCAAGCAATCTGACAGAGGACACTTTGGTGAGTTTTAGTCCCAGCCTAACATCATTGACAGAAATGGGCAACACTGCCTAGTTAGACTGCTCAATAAACAATAGGAAAAAAATTATGGTTCTTCTCAGAAAAACAGGGTGAATGGTACCTCTGTTTGATTAATAAAGTATCACAAACTGAAGCTATCTTACAACTCTAGAGGAGTCTCTTTGAGTCTGGACAGTTCACAGCTAGGAAGAGATATGAAGAGAGATAGAAGTTCCAAAATTAATTGTCAGATATTTGAATTAGATTTCCGTATTTAAAACAGAAGAAAACAGGATGGTAAATTCAGCTGAGCTTGTGATACTTTAATTAGCCACCCTTATCTTTAGAACATAGAATGTTTTATCTGATATGCTTGGGTTGTAATATTTAAGATTAGGACTGATTCTTTTGCTGATTGAATTGGCTGTTAGTTTTCTTAAGAGTTTCATCTTATTTATCAATAGGTAGCACAGTTTGCCAGTTTATTAGATATTCCATTGTTTAATGCTATCATTTATCTGAAAATGTCTATCAGAGCCTCGGGAAATATTTGTACTTTTCCTCACTCTCCTTCCTACAGTGCTTTGTGTTTGTGGTTGTCTTAATTTTGGAAAAAATATTTTTTAAAAATATTCTTACATATTACTGTGCAATTCAAAAATATGATAACTATTGCTTATTGCATTCACTAGTAAAAGTAGTTGGAGATCTGTATAGCTTGTTTGTATCTTTGTGATCAATTGTCCTGCAATTCTGTGTTTCTGGCTATATTCTGGGTCTGTAAAGGCAAGTTTTGTAAAAAGCATAGTTAGGACAAATTGAGGAAACAATGACTGAGAATAAGAACTCATCTGCCATCTTAAACTTACAATGGAAGCAAGATCTCTCAGGGGAGTTGAGGTTCCTCAAGATGCTGTCTAGTCATACTGAGGCCAATCTTACATAGCATCTCACTAGTTACAAGATTTCCTCATACTCCTGACCTTAGTTATCAAACACCCTTCTCAACCTATGCCATCAAAGAAGTTGAGAAATAGTAATGTTTTTATTGTCTCTCACCCAGTGGTGGGCCGCTACCAGTTTGGACTGGTTTAGCTGAACTGGAACCGGTAGCGGAAATCCGGAGGGGTTCGCCGGGGGGGGGAGTAAACCCCCAGGCGACCGGTTTGGTCGCCTCTCCGACTGCCCTCTGGATTCCTTTTCTGGGCAGCCGAAAATGGCTGCTCGGAAGTGTGCATGCATCGAATCACCATTTGATGCATGCACACTGAAAAATAGAAGTGTGCATGTGTCAAATGGTATTTTGACGCATGCGCATGGCTGAGCATTTTTGGCTGTTGGGAAAGGGCGCAGTGGCATCCTTGGAGCTGCAGCGGTGGCCTTTCCTTCACTGCTGACTGCCAACGCTGCTCCCACAGTGGCACCGACAGGCCCGGCTAGGCCAGGCCTGGCTAGGCCATGCCGCCACACCGCTACACTGCTCCCACTTACCTGCTGCTCCCCGAGTCCCCAACCCCAGCAAAGGTAAGGAACTAGGGTTTGTTTTCTTTGTGTTTCAGGTAGGGGGGTATTTTATGTAGAGTGTTTTTACTTTATTTTTATGTATACTAATTCTTTATTTTATTTTATTTTACTTTGGCTCCACCCACAACAACATGACATCATGATGTTGGCTCCATCCATGACATTGTGACATTGGCTCCGCCCATGATATCATGATGTCATGACATTGGCTCCGCCCATGACATAGGCTCCACCCACAGCATGGTAGTAAAAATTTTGGTGGGCCACCACTGCTCTCACCTTTTTGTCAGATCTCATTTAAAAGGGCCTCATTGACATGTATGAGACAGAATTTATGTGTACCATTTTCAGGCCTGGCACAAATTTCTGTTCTGTTTGTAGATGTGTCTCAAAGCTAGACTTTGTGAATTTAACATGAAGGATATGTAGAGATCCTGCTCAACCCTCTGAATACCTTTGGCAAATTTATTCTGTTCCATGGTCACTGTGGAAATACACAAGTGTATCCGATTAATTTCCTATTTATGCATTAATCTGAAAACAGTGCACATCCCCACTTATTTCTTACACTGTATCTCTAAGGGCAGGAACATCCAGAAAATGGGAAAGCAGATCTTAGTTAGGAATTGTGAAAAAAGATACCCTCAGAATTCATAACTGATACAATCTAAGGACAATATCAATAAGTAGCATCCTGGATCATTAAATGTAGCTCTGATTACCTATGAATTTAAACACTGAGACTGTTGCCCATGACTAGTGTGGTCTTCCACATGCCAGTGCTTTCTGGGTGGTGGCACCTAGGTTATTAACCTTCCTTCTGCTGAAAACCTGGTTGTCTCTACCAATCCTAGTTTTTAGGCACCAGTTAAAAGACCTTTATTTGTGCATGTTTTGGTGAAATATTATGTTTGACTGAATTTCCACTTCACCTTGATTGTATAGGTTTGATTTGTAATTTCACTCTGTATTTTGTGCAAAAGATGCACAAAAACTCTCAATGTTTTATCTAGCAGAATCTTTACTTGTAAGAATGAAATTGCTGAGATTTTGAGTTTTCAGATTCTAACTTTAACAGATTAGGATGTGATTTTTGGTTTTCTGGACTACAAATATTGTAACTCTCCACCTCGTGGTTTTTGTTGTTCAGTCGCACAGTCGACTCTGACCCTCTGCGACCCCATGGACCGCTGTCCGCCAGGCACTCCTGTCCTCCACCATCCCCCTCAACTCGCTCAGCTCTGTGCCCATTGCATCTAAATACCATCTACCCATCTCATTTTTGGCTGCCCCCTTCTTCTTTTGCCCTCCTCCTTTGCCAGCATCAAGGCTTTCTCAAGCGAATCCTCTCTTCTCATTTGATGGCCAAAGTACTTTAGCTTCATCTTTATTATTTGACCTTCTAAGGAGCAGTCAGGGTTGATTTCTTCTAAGATTGACCTATTTGTTCTCCTCGCTGTCCAGGGGACTCTCAAAACTCTCCTCCAACACCACATCTCAAAGGCGACTATTTTTCTGCGCTCAGCCTTCCTAATGGTCCAGCTCTCACAACCATACATTGCCACAGGGAATACCATTGCTTTGAATATGCGAATTTTTGTTTTCAATGTGATGTCTCTACTTTTCACTATGTTCCCCAGGTTTCTCATCGCTTGCCTCCCAAGAATCAGTCCCCTTTTTATTTCATGGCTGCAATCCCCATCTGCAGTGAGCTTAGATCCTAAGAAAGTAAAATCTGTCACTGCTTCTACTTCTTCCCCATCTATTTTCCAGGGACTGATAGGGCCTGTTGCCATTATCTTGGTTTTCTTGATATTGAGTCTCAAGCCAGCTTTTTCACTTTCTTCTTTCAACCTAAACAGGAGCTTCTTTAGCTCCTCCTCACTTTCTGCCATTAGGGTGGTATCATTTGCATATCTCAAATTGTTGATGTTTCTTCCAGCAATTTTGATCCCAAATTGTGATTCCTCCATCCCTCAATTGCGCATTATGTGTTCTGTGTATAAGTTGAATAAGCAGGGTGACAAAATGCAGCCTTGTCTTACTCCTTTTCCTATTCCAAACCACTCCGCCATTCCATTTTCTGTCCTAACTGTTGCTTCTTGATTCATGTACAGATTTCTCATGAGGCCTATAAGGTGTTCCGGTATTCCCATCTCTTTAATTACTTGCCACATTTTGTTATGGTCGACATAGTCAAAAGCCTTCGTGTAATCAATGAAACAGAAGTAGACTTGTTTCTGATATTCCTTTGTTTTTTCCATGATCCATCTTATGTTGGTGATGTGGTCTCTAGTCCCCCTGCCTCTTCTGAAACCCGCCTGCACTTCTGGTAATTCTCTCTCCACATGCTGTTGCAGTCTATCCTGTATTATCTTGAGCATCACCTTGCTAGCGTGAGGGATGAGCGCAATTGTTCGATAATTTGAACATTCTTTGGCATTACCCTTTTTGGGGAGTGGAACGTATACCGATCTTTTCCAATCCTGTGGCCATTGTTTTGTTTTCCAAATCTGCTGGCATATAGAATGCAATAATTTGATTCCATCATCTTGTAGGGCTTTGAAAAGTTCAACTTGGATACCATCAACTCCACTGGCTTTGTTGTTTGCAGTGTTTTTTAAGGCCTTTCTGACTTCACTCTCTAGAATGTCTGGCTCATGTTCAATGTTCTCATAATTGTGATTATCAGGGGTGTTGAGGTCCTTTTTGTAGAGCTCCTCTGTGTACTCTTTCCATCTTTTCTTAATCTCTTCTGCATCTGCTAACTCCTTGCCATCTTTGTCTTTTATCATGGTCATTTTTGCTTTAAATGTTCCCTTGAGTTCCCCAATTTTTTTGAAAAGATCTCTAGTCCTACCCCTGATGTTGTTTTCCTCTATTTCTTTGCACTGTTCGTTCAGGTAGTTTTCCTTATCTCTCCTTGCTTTTCTTTGAAATTCTGTGTTCAAGTCACCTCGTGGACATATTGCAAATACCTAAATTTAAGTTATCAAGAAGAAATGACTTAATTGTGAGCTTCAGAGCTTTAGCTATGCCTAGTTCCATCCATACTTCCTGTTCTTGCTGCAATGTGAGAATAAGCAGGAAGGTTATGCAGAACTAGGCCTAGTTAAGCCTCAATGTCTTCTATTTTAAGTGTAAATATTTTATTTCTGTGAAGGAGGGAGAATGCCCAGAATAGAGAATTTTGGAACCCATAGTCCAGAAAAAAAAGTTGCAGGTAGAGTCTAAGGACAATACTGTCAGGGAATTATTTTGTGAATTCAATTTGCTACATGGGCGAAAAGAACATGATTGTTGGTCTTCATTTGCAAAATTGACTCATTTCATCAATTTCAATGTCCTTTACTCGTTTACCACATCGAATTCATGAACTAAATCCCTGACGGTAGTGTCCTTAGACTCTACCTGCCACACTTTTTTGTTTTTAAACCTTCATATAAAATGTTTCTGATGTCCGATCCAAATTATGTAAGTGTCAAAAGAAAGGTTATTCTGTTGTCTTTCAAGTGCACTTTGGATCATTTTGATCAGTCATTTTTTTTTTGTTGGATCACCACCAACCAACCAACCCCCCCCCCCGGTGGAAATGTCATTTTAATGAGTCATGTTTTTCCTCAATATCTTTTTTGTGGATTCATGCTTCGGCATCATTTTTCTCCACATGTCATATGTGAACTGTATCCACCTCAGGAAGTTGTCATATTCAGTTTCTAAATTGGTTTTCTCTCCTTTTTTTGCATTTTTGTGATCTCATTTGAGTGGGGATTTTTTTTTTGTAAAACTCTTCATATATTATTTTTTGAAGTCCAATTCCAAATCTTAAAGTGTCCCAACAAAGGTTAAACTTTCCTCTTTCAAACACACTTTGGATCATCTGAATTGGTTGGGTTGTTTTTTGTTTTTGTTTTGCTGTTCTCCCCACAACCAATCTCCCTAGCAAAACTGTCATTTTTCCGATGCTACTTCCAAAAGTGATTATGTCATCACTTTGCATTTTTGGCTTTTGGTTTCTACAAATTCTTAAAGTTGCCGAGACGATCTTTCAAATGACATAACCCTTATTTTCGTGGGTGCCTTAGTTTTGGTGTTGCAGCTTGTCAAAAGTATATTATTTTCGTTACATTGCAAAAGCCGCCAGACCACCCAACCAAAATGTAAGACGTTCATAGAATTCATGTGAAAAGCAATATTATTCTTAGAGCAGGTAACCTAGAAAATCCTACAGAACAATATCTAATCCTATGATTTAGGGCAGGGATTCCCAACCTGTAGCCTGTGGCATCATTTTATGACCAGTCCTGCACCCTTTTAAAAATGACTTACCTGGGGCCATGAAGGTTCTGGAAGAGATCTGGGAGCAGATACTTATACCAGCTGCTCATAATTTCCCTGGAGCCTGGAAGTGGGGGTAGAGGAACAGGAGCATAGCCTAAAAACCAAGACTGTGGAACATTTTCCTGTTGGAAGGCTACATGTACTTAATAATTTCAAAAAAGCCTTAATTTTAAAGTTACTAAAATAAAATAGGAGAACAAATAGGTCAATCTTGGCAGAAATCAACCCTGACTGCTCCTTAGAAGGTCAAATAATAAAGATGAAGCTAAAGTACTTTGGCCATCAAATGAGAAGAGAGGATTCACTTGAGAAAGCCTTGATGCTTGGAAGGGTCGAGGGCAAAAGAAGAAGGGGCCGGCCCAAGATGAGATGGCTAGATGGTATTGTGGAGACAATGGGAACAGAACTGAGCGAGTTGAGGGGGATGGTGGAGGACAGGAGTGCCTGGCGGACAGTGGTCCATGGGGTCGCAGAGGATTGGAATCAACTGTGCGACTGAACAACAAAAATAAAATACTAACAAAAATATATTAATAAAAATAAAAGGATTTGCTCTATAAACTATGGATTCAGGCAAATAGATCCACTTAAGGACCTAGAAGGCTGAATGCAGCTTTAAGGCCACAGATTCCCCACCCCTAGCCTTAGTTTTCTGAAGGCAAGAAGGAATAGAAATCACAAAGAGAAAGAATATGCAAGAGTAGAAGGAAAGAAGAAGCAGGCAGGTGACCAAGTGGAATGGCTGTCAGTAGCAGAGAGAGGAATTGGAGTAAGAGAGAAGACAATAAAGGACAAGGAGCACACTGTTTCTATTTAATTGTGCATGCTTAGAGGGCCACATCCTGCTGACACTCCTGTAAATGCTGTAAGCTCCAAATAAAAGTGAATGATGCAGCCTGCACATACCAAATGTAGGATAGTTCATGGTGAACCTGAGATCGCAGTCCTTGGTGTGAGGGCTACATGTCAAATTTTTATGCCCATTTCTCCAAATCACCATAAAGCTACTCTGTCACCCTAAATTTTGCAGCAGACAGTTGCACACACACCTTTCTTCTACTGTCTGTATTCTATGGAAATGAGTGGGAAATAAGCCACTGATTGTAAAGATTTCTGTTGCACTCCAAACACTTTAAATAGGGATTGATCTCTGCATGAACAGTTCAGATGAAAGATGCTGTCTTTTCATCCATTAACATCACACTGACTTTAATAAGGTCATTATGCAATCCCTGGATGAAGTTTTTTCTCTGACATGTGCCTCTAACTAATGCACTGAACTTGTTATACTTCAAAAAAGTCAGTCTCACCATAGTCATATTCTCATGATGCAATTATGCTAATTATACCAGTACAAGATATTTTTTAAATTAATTGTAGAGTTCATGACTCAGCAGCTGCATTTTCAGTTGATAGTTAAACAGGAAACAATGCAAAGTGTAGTCTGGAGGAAAATAAAACAAATGAAGGCATTTTTTCCTCCAGTATCAGTTTAGGCAAAACTGAACATTATCCTCTAACTAAATGTGAAATAATTTAATGAGGCAATGAATAGAATTATGTGTTTGAATAGACTACCAGTGTAAGTCATCAGAAGCTATCTGAACCTGTGAGGAGTAATGGATACACTAATAGACTCATGTGTTTCCACCTCTTGCCTTTTTTACATCCATGTTTACATTGCTACTCTAGGATTTTCTTCCTTTCTACTTTCTCTGATATTATTTCTTGCTGCTTGTTCTTGCTCCTTAATCAGAAAATTTGCTGCCAGCAGACCTAAATGCATATAACCTGCTACTAGTGATTACGTTTTCTAAACTTGAAATTCTTTATCCTCCTGCAATTTCCATTAATTGATTTAATGGGTTAATAAAAATAATCTTTTTACCTCATACTATTCTTCAGTGTGTCTAATTCCAATATTTAACAAAGTCTTATCATACAATTATTGCTCACAATTACAGTCAAATCATCACACCCACTCTGAAAAGATCTTCTAGAAGAAGTCTATATTATAAGTTAGGCTTTATTAGTTTTTCATCTGCATGTCCATGTTTCCATGATAAATACTGCTCTATTTATTCATACAGGCTCTTCTTGGATGCACACTAGTACTAATCATGGACTGTTATTATCCAACATTAGAGTAAAGCTGAAAAAGAACACTAAAATAATCATAGTGCCAAAATAAAATTTAAACTACATTACTGGTGAATAGTAAGTCCACATGAGGAACAAGTTTGAATTACTAAACTAAATTGACCATGAACCAAAAAACTGTGGATTGCAAAAAAAAAAAGGGACAATTGCTTCAGTAAAAGGAAAAGATGGAAGAAATGCATAAAATCTTGAAGTACAAGCAAGAAGCATGCACAAAAGATGACAGAAATGGAGGCAGAACCCTGAATTTAAGTTTGGACTACATTCAAGGTGTACTGATTTGATCTCCTTGCAGTCCAGGGAACTCTCAAAACTCTTCTCCATCACCACAGTTCAAAGATGTCTGTTCTTCTGTTCTCAGACTTCCTTATGGTCTAGCTCTCACAGCCATACATTACTACTGGGAAGACCATTGCTTTAACTTTGTGGACCTTTGTTTGCATGTGATGTCTCTACTTATTATTATGCTTCCTAGTTTTGTCATAACTCACCTCCCAAGGAACAAGCATCTTTTTATTTCATGACTGCAGTCGCCAACTACAGAGACCTTGAATCCCAAGGGGTAAAGTCTGTCACTGCTTACATTTATCCTCCTTCAATTTGCCAGGAAGTGATGGGACTGAATTTTATGATCTTGATTTTTTTGATGTTGAGAGTCAAGCCATCTTGAGTCTCACTCTCCTCTGTCACCTTCAGAATGGGGTGCACACCCACAAACAATGAGAACAACAATTTTCTCCCTGTGGTACTCCACAGCAGATTATGCTAGTGCCATATGGCATAAATCAGCACATGCCAAACCAATGAATGTGGTACTTAATGAATGATGCAGGACTATTTGTGGCTGCCAGAAACTGAAAAAAGGCTATTTTTCTGGCATTTTCCCTCCAAAGGTAAATTGAGAAGCGCCAGCAAATAACAAATGAAATAAGGTAATACAGCACCAAGCACATCCACTTCATGGACACCAACCCTTTTAGACAATGTCTAAAATTGAGGGGGGGGGAATTCTGCCCGCTTCTCAAGCTCTAAATATTAAATCAGAAGAAGCTAGACAAAAGCCTATATCTTGACAAATGGATGACTATCAAAGAGTGTGGCTTTTATTGGTGATGGAAGCCAGGTATACCCTAATATCAATTTTTAAGCGTTTTCTTTCTGCTCTGGAATAAGTATGGGATACAGTCCCTATTCATTTTTTTACCTATTCAGATTTACCAGTATACTCAGGGAGATGTAAGTTGCTCCTCCATTCTCCATTATAATTTCTCTACAGTAAAATAAAAGTGTTTCAAGATTACCAAATCTGATTTCATCTTGTATTCTTGTTCATATGTAGAGTCTGTATGTTAGCAGGATATTCTCCTCTTCAAATATGGCATGATGATGAAATGCATTGATAACAAATCAGTAGGTTAATAGGGGCCCTTACACATATTTTGCTTGAGCATCTCAGCTTGTGGAGACTGATACATTAAAACAATGTTTGAACAAGAATTCAAACCTTTAAAGAATATTAAAGGATATTTTTAAAAAAACACACATTAAATTATTCATCAGTAAGTTCATCTGTGTTAAATGGGACTTATTCCCAGGGAAGTATATATACAACTGCAGGCAAAACATATAAGATGTTGTGGTTGTTGGTTGTGACCACAGAATGGAACTTTCACCTGCTTGATCTGAAGTCTGCATTGTGGTCATAATAAAAGAACCCATTAGAGAAGGGAAAAAAGTTTTGATTCTGCTAAAAGAGCTACATCACCACAGAAGTGAGTCCTACTACTGAAGTGGAATAATGAATTAAAAATATGGTGCAGTAAGTCTTCCAAGAATATTTTAATTCAATTAACAAGGTTGTTTTTTCTGTTCCTGAGAAGTGCACATCTAATTAAACTAATGTTCCTTTCTCATTTTCCCAAAGAGCAATTTTCTAATGTCTCAACAACTCTTTTTTGCTTATGCCAAGAGGAATTAATAATATATGCATGGATAATGACATATAAACACGAAAGACTGGCCTCCATCTTTCTTTTTTCCTTCCTTTTTCTACCCCTCCCCCTGCCAAAACTCAGTCCTATTTAAATGAGCTAATCTGGTGTAAGCATACCCTGAGGCAATTGGCATAATAAAGATAAAGTCTGAGATCATTATTTGAGAAGTCTGAATATTTGTTACTAGGGTTCATCACATCTTGTTTCTTTCCACTCTTATTAAAATGGAAATGCTGCTTATCCATTAATATTGCATATGGAAAATAAATCTTTCTGGGGAAAGGATTTTGAAAGAATGACAAAATAGCAGTTCATGTTATTTTGATCACATTTGGTCTCTTCTTGCAAGTTTGTATGGCAATTCTATCAAGGTACAGGTTTGGTAAATACCCGTAGACACATTAAGTGGGGTTAGTTGATTCCAGGTCAGAGATCTGAGGTCTGGAGACAGGGTAGGGGTCACCTTTTGGAACTAATTAATTGTCTACTCGTTTATGATGCCCAAAATTGAGATAATTTCAGGTTGGTCAGGAAGATTTTCTTGAGGGGTGCATGCAGAATTATAGCCTGATGGCAGTAGATATCTGTACATTTCCTGCTCCACTATTCTGTATAAGTAAATGTGGCTTCAGGTAAATCAATTAGCTGTGCTTTGCCTCTTTATTGCCTCTTTTGACTGCAACAGAAGTAGTTGATGAGAAGAGAATAGAAGTCCTGACCATAAACTGGATAAATGGTGCTCTATGAAAAAGTTGCAAAGATTGACTTTATCATAGATGAACTTAGACTGGGATGGTCAATAATTGTTTGATTTATGTCCATTTGGACCTGACATTCATTTTTATTAAAATTGTTAGATTTCTTAGATTAGAAAGATGAAATATCTAATAGTTGGAATCCATATCCGAATCATTGCATGATGGAAATGTGTAAAGATGCAAACAATGAGTAAGATTAGCAAGAAGATCAGAGTATTGAAGTACAGCATGTTATTCATATGCCAAAATAGAAAAAAAAACCATAAAGAAAATATAATATTAGGCTGTATTCAGTTTAGCATTTAGTCATTTTCCACATATACTGGAGGAAGGGAGCCAGTAGAAAGTTTCATGGTTCTGTCCCTGATTTTTAAAAAATCAGTACTGATTGGACAAAGGAATCCACAAAAACTACAGGAGGAAGGGAGAACAAGTGAAAATTACTTCTTTACCCTCATCTTCCATCATAGAGTTTCTGCCAGATCTCAACACTGCCTTCCTTTTAAAAAAGGAAGCTGTTCAATTCATATCATAGACCATCTGGATCCAATCCATTGTCTATTTTGCAGAAATTGATTTATTAGAAAAATATTTTTGTAAAGTCTCCTATTATTAAGTGACAGTTATAGTTTGAATGTCAAAAAATTAATTTTTAACAAAGAAAAGAAAAGCATTCAGAATTTATCATCATTTATACCTCTAATACCTCTCCCTCCTGTCCCACCCTGTCAGATATAGATCGATTGCTGAGAGACAATTCTTGACATCCATCTGTTGGAATTTCAATAGGATGTCTAGCCTTAAGGTAGGGGAAGGATTCAAATTGATAACTGCTGGGCTGAATTCAAATGCCAGCTGTCAAGCCACAAGCAAAATTGTTATAGATGAAATGTCATTGGCAATGATAGGGATACAGGTTGAGGAAGTGGCATACCAGACTCGTGTCATGCTTCTTAAAGAGGCATTTCTAAAATTGATGTGCTGACCAGAGCTGCAGTCCCACCTCTAAGAACAGAGAGATGTTTGCTTTCTTGGACATGTGTTGTGCTTTGTTTTGGTTTAAAATCTCATCTTCTATCTTGTTTATGAAGACATTTCCAACTTTTGGAACAAAGGAACACAATCAATTTATCATGTGCTGGCCAAATTCAATAGGTTCAGCACATATGGGTGAGAATTTCATTGTGTTCTTTTGTTCCAAAACTTGGAAATGTCTTCATAAATAAGATAGAAGTTGGGATTTTAAACCAAAATAATATGTTTAGCATTCCTCAGATGCAGAGGACCACATTTGCCTGCCTGCTTGCCTACCTCCCTACTTCATAACTGTTTTGTCTCCTTTTTTGCAACATTGTAACTATTAAAAGTGAAGAGAATGAAACCAGTTACCTCAGTAGACAATATCCTTTCCTTTATTAACCGATTAGTCATCTGACCACATCTTCTCTTTTGAATATCTCTAACTATACTCTTGGCCATTCTAATATTACTTATTTATTTGTGTCCTGAAAAAAGTAAGTTAGTCTTTTATTAGAGTGCCAGTTACCTCAGTAGTGTCTCTTTGGGGCCTCCCTTCTATTGGGCTCCAAGCAAACACTAGTGTTTAGATCAGGGGTGTCCAAACATTTTAAACTGGGGGCTGGTTCATAGCCTCTCAAACTGTTGAGGGGCTGGACTGGTGATCTAGCGATCCCAAGCCCCCTCCCCACAGGAGGGGCATTACTCCTCATTACCTGGTGCAGACACTCCTGGCACATTAACTTAAATTTATGTCCTAATGCAAAATAAAGAAGTTAGTAGTTTGTCGGGACTGCAGTGACTCAAGTGGTTAAGATGCTGAACTTGTTGGGTGGAAAGTCAGAGTTTGATTCCCAGGTACTGCATGACAGACTGAGCTCCCGTCTCTGCTCCAGCTCCTGCCAACTTAGCAGTTTGAATCAAGAAATTGAAAGTAGACAAATAGGTACCACTTTGTGGGAAGGTAAACAGCGTATCATACACTCCAGTATTTAGTCATGCCTGCCAGATGGAAACATCTACAAATGCAGACAGCGCTGACTCTGTGGCGATAAACAGAGATGAGCACTGAACCCTAGAGTCAAACATGCTTTTCAGCATGAATAGCTGTGGCCAGCTGGAGTGAGAATGCCAGCCAGATAATTTAATGCCATGGGCCAGATACAGCCCATGGGCCATAGTTTGGGCACCCCTGGTTTAGATTATGTTGCCACCAGGACCGTTTAAATTTTAACTTTTTAGTAGCTTTTGTGATGGGTGGGTTTATATTGTGGGATTGTATAATTGGTATGTTTTGTTTGTTGTCAGCTGCCCTGAGTCATTCGTGAGGTGGGCGGCATAGAAGTATGATGATAAATAAATAAATAAATAAATAACGCAGAACCAACTCCCAGTTTCACTGATGTGTGTGGGTATGAAAGCAGGGAGGTACAATCTCACCAAAGCTTTTCAACCCATGCCTAGAAAAAAATGTTTTTGAAGATAAAATTGGGATGAGGGTATGTCATGGGAGACATTTTATTCCTACGTTTCTCAAAGCTTGAGGTTGTAGTTTAACTAGGCCTAAAAATCCTTTCCTCTTTGTCTCACAAGACTACGTGTCACGTGACAGCTTGTTTTTCAGTTCAAGTCAGTGTTCCCATTCCTTATCTCTAACCTTGCTGAGTTCCCTGATGTTGTGACTACATGTTAGAGCTCTGACTGTACACGTGTGTCAACAATCCTATGTTGTGGGAAAGTTTCTAACTGACTCTGATTGGCCTAAACACGACACATGGTTAAGAATCTCCATCTTGGAGAGGAGAAGGAGTTTGTTTTTTGATGTCGATGGGTTAACATCTTTGCCTGGGGACTATGCCTTTTTACTTCTTCAAAATGATTACCTAGAGTGTTTGGACTGTCTTTGGACTGACTAATGTTTCTGAGCTTACTTACACTTTTCTGGATTATCCTTTAAGAAACCTACTACAATAAATCAACTGTTTTTGTCTGAAGATTGTCTCTTTCATCAACAAAGAACTGCACACACACAAGGCCTAGCTACCCTAACGTCCCTTATTTCCTTCATTGCTTCATTAACGAAGCAAAGTAAGAGTTCTTTTAACGTAGGTTGGTTCTCCCAGAAAACTGATAAGGGCTGTCAGTTCCCGTAATGAGACAGGGGTCTCTGGAACTGGAAGGGAGGGGCCCTTAACTGGGACAGCCGGATTCTGACAGAGTATAAAACATCAGGTTTGCAGATGATGTAATAATGATTGCCAGAAATGCTTAAAGACTTTTTTTAAAAAAATGCTATATGTGCTTGACGCAGAAGTAGGAAGGTTGCCCTAAAAATGAATGGCATGAAGACACAATATATGCTATCAAGCAACCAGCAGAACTTCCAAATATGTATGTGTTGGTCTTTTACATTTTATTGCACAGTTACATTTTATTGTATTGTTATATTTTATTGCATCATTACTTTTTATTGCATTGTTACACTTTATTGTATTGTTATATTTGATTGTACTGCAATGTTGATATGTTCTGATTTCTGTGAGCCGCCCTGAGTCACGTATGCTGAGTGGGCAGCATACAAATTCAACAAATCAATCAATCAATCAATCAATCAAGAATCCAGAATGAAGTCATTGAGCAGGTCAACTACTATATCTATCTCAGCCATCTGATTGGAATGAACAATGATCAGAGAGCAGAACTAGCAAGAAGAAAAATAAGTGGGATGGGTGGCATTCAATTTCATCAAAGAAATCTTGCTAAATGAGAAACTCAACAAGAAACAACACACCAACCTTTTTAATTTGACAGTACTACCTACGTTTCTCTATGGAAGTGAAACATGGTCACTAACAAAGGCCAAAGAAGAAGAACTATCAAGAGCCATAAGAGCCATGGAAAGACCAATGCTAAAGATATCTCTTTGTGACCACATCCCCAACGCCAAGATAAGAAAACAAAGCAGAATCAATGAAGCTGTTTTCAAATAGCATAAATGAAAATTGTGCTGGCCTGGACACATTTCTCAAATCACAGACAGCATTGGACAGCAGCAGTGACTAAGTGGTATTCCAGAGGAGTAAAAAGACCCCTTGGCAGGTCACCCAAAAGATGGGTAGACAAAATCTTGAAAAGTTTTGTTCGAACCTGGAGAAGAACAGCATGGCAGCTAAACAATTGGAAAGCGAGTTGCGACCAGAAGGAACTTGTCCCTTCATAGCCTGGTCAATCAAGGAATGGGGGTATGTTGTGGCAGGCATAACTCAAATATTTTCCTATGGTAGTGACCCAATGACAGATGGAATTTATAAAAGAAAACAAATACTGTATCAGTTAACAATTTACAGTCTGAAGATTGTATAGAAATTGTAGCACTATGTAATGTGTGTTTTCTAGAGCATACACTGTGGGTTGCTATGAGAGCTGTGGTCCAAATAGATATTTTTTTCCACCTCTAATAAATTATGTCACACACCTCAGTACAAAAATCATTACATGTTAGAAGGATTAAACTACAAATCTATGTGACGTACAAAAATATGTTTGTTTCCTCAGATGATGCAGGATAAGCCTGTCAGTAGTTACTATCCAGGTATACTCATCACAGTGCTGTAGCCCCACTCTTTTCTATTCCCACCTTTGTTGCTCTCCTACATGCGCAAGCCAGGGAATCTGAAATGGAGATCCTTTGCTCTTTATGAGGATTTGCCCCATGTGCCTGGACCATTGGAAATCAGGATCTTGACTCATTTCAAATCCATGAAGTTTAAGCTGAAAGGACATGGCTAGAGTATCCCTTTATACCTGTTGCAAGAATATGCAAGAAGGAATAAACTGCCTCTGGCTACATAGTGCGGTGAGTTAGATGTTTGGCTGAGGAACTAGGATTTGGAGTTGCAATTCACCACTGTGTGTCCAAGGAGAAGACAAGCTCTCAGGCAGGCTACACAGTCCCAGAGCACCTCCAAAAGAAGGGAATGGTAAATCACTTCTGAGTACTCTCTATTTAGGAAAAACACCAAAAGGCTTGCCAATAGTCAGAATTGACTCAAAAACATGCCAATATTTTTAATGATTGAATAGGGGTAGTATCTTTCATTTTTCTTTCCCTAACTATCCTCTTTAAACTCCAGTCCCTATCAGGGTTTTTTTTTCCAGCCACTACCATACTACATGATTCAAAATTGTACCTCCCTTTCTCATTCTTTCAGTAGTCATCATGTTGGGGGCAAAATGCTAATTAACTTGTGAGCCACCCAGAGAGAGCACTAAGCATTATGGGGCAGTATAGAAGTGTGATTGCTTTACTTTAATTTACAACAGTTTATCTGCCAATTCCTCTACACTTGTCCATCAAATATACAAGCAACCCTGGAGTATCATATTATATTATACTGTATTAAGGTACAAATACATCTTCTATAAAGCAATATATATGTGATCATAATTTCTGGCTGAATATAAAGGAATTCAAATCCAGATTTGAAAAGAAAGATGAGCACTCAAATTACAGTATTGTGCCTGGATGGTTCACTTCCTCCCATTTTGGAAATGTTTAAGTTTTAAATTTGTTCCATCCTGTTTTAGTAGTTTCTAATAAAAAATAAACAAAAGTGTTCAACAATTCCTGCCTAGGAGTACGATAAGTATATTCTTCAATTAACCAGGATTTACTGTTGAGTAGGTATCTATAACTGCATAACAAAGAACCTTTCACTCTGGAATTTCCTTAAGACTTCAGAGTTTTCTTTCTTTCTTTCTCAAATAGTGGTTCTGAAATTCTCCTTCCTGCCGCAAAATAATTGCAGTGCCTTTTTCTTCACATATCTCATGTACAATTAAATATGCACAGCCAGTAACCTTTTAAACTCTAGGGACAGTCAATCCACTTACAATCACACTGCTGTATTGCATTGGCTTCACAATTGAACTTTGCTCACAGTTCATTTCTGAGGAAACTACCTGATTTAATATAAATTTCCCTTTGGTTCACAAAGTAGATATGTTCAAAGTGAGGTTAAAGAACAGCTAGGGTTTGTGGGTCAGTTATTTTTTAAAAAAAAAATGGGTTGAATTGATTTAATTGTCAGAAAGATTGCATATGTACTTTCAAAAGTTAAGTGAAGTATTGCAGATATTTTTTGACCTCATCCTTGAAGTAACCATACTAACATTTGGAAGTCAAAGATTTGTTCATGGTTACTGCCATATGTTCATTTCTACAGTGTCTAATTTGAAACCCTTCCAAAACCTTCACATAATCATTATTTCACGACTATTCCAATGAGATTCTTTATATAAAAGGAAATATATTTTTCTTCCACCTAGTGAATTTTTATAGGCATTCCTCTTTTAAAATATAATATAATTTCCCCTCTGCCTAGGTAAGACTTATTAACTTAAAAAAATAACATTCTTCTGACAGTTTAGAAATAATGTAATGGCTTCATTTGTGTGCATAACAGACTCAGAGAAAAATTGAGCTCATCTTTTCTTATTTCTTTTGTAAAGCTGGAATGGACAGATTGAGATCTTGATACCCTTTAAAGGGGAAAATATATTTCAACATTTAAATATAAGATCATGTTAAAATCTTTAGGTAATGTGCAATTGACAAAAAAGCCTTCGCCTCGTTAGGAGGAAATATATGGTGTGTTTTAAAAGGATGCCTAAAATAACAATTATGCATGTAGATTTTCTGCTCTGGTATAACCTATCCACACCAGGGCATCCTGATATTCTGAAATTCCTGTTTTCACATAATTGGCTCACATCACCAGGTGGTTGCTGGGAGAAACATCAACAATTTAAGATTTGCAGATGATACTACCCTGATGGCAGAAAGTGAGCAGAACCTAAAGAAGCTCCTGATTAGGTTGAAAGAAGAAAGTGAAAAAGCTGGCTTGAGACTCAATATCAAGAAAACCAAGATCATGGCAAGAGGCCCTATCAGTCCCTGGAAAATAGATGGGGAAGAAGTAGAAGCAGTGACAGATTTTACTTTCCTCGTATCAAAGCTCACTGCAGATGGTGATTGCAGCCATGAAATAAAAAGGCGACTGATTCTTGGGAGACAAGCGATGAGAAACCTGGGGAGCATAGTGAAAAGCAGAGACATCAAATTGCAAACAAAAATTCGTATAGTCAAAGCAATGGTATTCCCTGTGGCAATGTATGGTTGTGAGAGCTGGACCATTAGGAAAGCTGAGTGCAGAATAATAGATGCCTTTGAGATGTGGTGTTGGAGGGGAGTTTTGAGAGTCGCCTGGACAGCAAGGAGAACAAATAGGTCAATCTTAGAAGAAATCAACCCTGACTGCTCCTTAGAAGGTCAAATAGTAAAGATGAAGCTAAGGTACTTTGGACATCAAATGAGAAGAGAAGACTCACTTGAGAAAGCCTTGATGCTTGGAAGGGTTGAGGGCAAAAGGGGGTGGCCAAAAATGAGGTGGCTAGATGGTATTGTGGAGACAATGGGCACAGAGCTGAGCGAGTTGAGGAGGATGGTGGAGGACAGGAGTGCCTGCCGGCCAGTGGTCCATGGGGTCGCAAAGGGTCGGAATCGACTGAACAACAAAAAACCAGGTGGTGAAGGAACACAAAATGAGGACACAAGTAACTTATGCCAAACAGTGCCTCAAGAACAGAAGTATTCAGTTCATCATGATTGTCTTTTATTTGTCAGCAGCCACATATTTAGTGTTGATTCTATTTTGGTGTTACCACCCTTGCTGGGTACAGGTCAGTTTGCATATCTTTCAAGGATGTGATCAGAGAACTGTCTGTTTAGGAACAATGGTAACTGTGAAAATGGACAGAGGCGTAGCTACCGCCGTATCAGCCGTATCAATTATACGGGGCCCCCGGGTTACGGGGGCCCCCAACGGCAAAAAATAAAAATAAAAATAAAAAAGAGCAAAAATGTACTGCGCATGCGCAGAAACTCAATCTGATGCATTGCGCATGCGTCAGATTGAGTTTCTGCGCATGCGCACTTTATTGGAGCCATTTTTGGCTCCAATTTTAAAAAATAAAATTTCGGAGTCGGAGCCGCAGCTTCTCAGAGCGGCTCCGATGGTGGCCCTCAGAGGAGGGCACCTCACCTGGGGCCGCCCAGAGTCCCACGGGCAGGTTGAGGCCTGCCCGGGCTGTCCGCTGCTGCCGAACCCCCATGGCCTGGGGACGCCTGGCAGAGTGCGCCACCGCCTCCTCCGGAGGATGCGCTGCTGCCCATCCTTCGTCCGCAGCGGGTCCGGAGAAGCTCAGCCCACTCACGAGCAGCGGCAGCGGGCGGGGAAGGTGGGAACGCGGCTGCCTCGGAGCCCGGCGCCGGGCTTTCCACCTTCTTTCCTGCCCGCTCACGCGCCTCCTGCTTCCCGGGAGCGTGGGTGCCTCGGAGCCCGGCACCGTCGGAGGGCACCGCGGTCGGGCTCGGCGGGGCGGGAAGGCGTGCCTCGGAGCCCGGGGCAGAGAGCGAGGATGGAGCCGAGAGGGTAAGTGAGGGTTTTGTGTTTCGGGTGGGTGGGTGGTTTATGTGTGTGTTGGGTGGGTGGGTGGATTTTTATTAAATTTTTATTTTATTTCTTTATTTATTTTAATTATTTAAGTTATTTACGGGTTTGTGTTGTGGTTGTTTGGGTGGGTGGGTTGAGGTGTGTGTGTGTTTGTTTGTTTATTTTAATTCTATTCTATTTTATTTATTTATTTATTTTATTTTTATTTTTGGCCCCGCCCACGACGTCATGATGTTGGCTCCCCCCACGACGTCATGATGTCATGACGTTAGCTCCGCCCCGCACATAAAGGGCCCCCAAACAATTTTTATACGGGGCCCCGCCAAGGTAAGCTACGCTTCTGGAAATGGAACTCTTGTGCTAAAAGTAAATTTCCCCCTCCGTGGCTCCAGCTCCAAAATTCCGTGTATCAAATTGATTCTAATTTAGTAAAACTTCCTTGATATAAAATATTTGGAAGCAATTTACCAGCTCTTCATTCTGATGACACTGGAACACAGTAGGACTTGCCCAAGGCCACACAAATGGCAGGGTACATAAAACTCTTGGCCACAATTGTTCCTGCTGATATTAGCACACCCATTCCATGGAGGCAGTTAGGATTCAAATTCCTGGTGGTTGACTCTGCAGCTTGGCATGCCTATCCAATGACCTATATTATTTCTGGGTGCAATTTTGCTGAAAAATAAGTATACTCATCAAATAAATAAAATAATTACATCACAGGTGCAAACATTCCTTTTGGAGACTATAGTGTTGTTGTTATATGCTACCAAGTTAGAAGCAACTAATATACCCTGTGAGTTCTTATGGCTGAGCAGGGATTCAAACCTTGGCATCTTGAGTCCTAGTCCATCATTCTATCCACTGCACTACATTGGGATTGTAGGTCACAGAATATCCTAGTGAACTATCCTGAGTGGGATATTCTGAGAATGGCAGTTAAAAAATGATTCCCACCCCCACGCCCCGCATGGCTGGATAGTGTCTTACTTTAAACCATTTCATCAAGGGAGCAAAATGTCCTTGTAACAATCTCAGAGAGGAGTAACTGAGAAAAGACACAAAGCTACTTCCCGGGTGGGTGGGTGGGTGGGGAGATGTATTGGTAATGAAAAGTAAAGGGCACATCTTTAGGTAAGTTATTATAGCCTTGTCTGAGAAAGGAAGGAGAGAAGCAAGAGCAAAAGGAAAGAAATGAGGTGGCAGTAAACCCAAGGAAGATGTGCCATGATTGTTCAACATTTAGAAGAAAAGCAAGAGGATAAAGCAGCACCAGCTATAAGGAATGAGCAGAAAGATAAAAGGACATCAAGAATTCATCCATCCATTCATTCATTCATTTGATTTATTTTTTTGTTTTTTATATTTTATATCTCATCTTTCTCCCAACAAAGAATTCAGAGACAAATGTTGTTGTTGCTATATGCCGTCAAGTTGATTCTGACTTATGACAACCCTTTACGTGAATGACCTCTGATATGTGCTGTTCTTAACAGCCCTTTAAGTTTGTGGCTTCCCATCATAGACTATATGCCCTTCAACACCAAAGTGAAACTAGACTACTGAAAATCCCTGACAATTTTTTTTCCTATTCTCCAGCTTAAAAATACTCATATCTGTTTGAGATTTTACTGGCATAATGCCTCTTCTATGAAGCATTATGCCTGTCAAAAGTTCAAATGTTCACTGATTGAATCCTAAAGACCGTAACAGAAAGTCATTTAAAATAAGACAATCAAAAATTTAAAAGCTTCTTTTGCATATTCTTGTATCTCTCTGGTATTCGGGGGAGGTTTTTCTTTTTTGAAGGTATGTTGAAATACCACCACTCTGTGTTGAAAGGTAAAATGTTAAATGTTACAGTCATTTTCAATTTGCTGATTAGCAAAATTGGACACAATGTTTCAGATTCTTCTTTGTAGTGAGATTGTAATATGCATCAAAGGTGCAGAGGGTAGCCTTGAAAACTGTGTTAGCTGTACAGGTATCTGCCTGCTTTCTGAATTAGGATCCACAATGAAACTTTTCTTCAATGTACACCCTTCTAATTGCTTGCCTTGGTACTGTAATTTGCTGGGGTATACAACTCATATTACACATAATGACTCTACAATAGAGTCTGATGGAGGTTGGTTATACCCTCAGGCTCCTACTAGCATTATAGTGTTTCTTAAGTTTTCAGATAAATTGTTTTGCTGGTTTGGAGAAGGTTTTGAAAATGAATGTATCCATTCTACAGCTTTTTACGTATTGTGGACTAATTTTACAGAATAGTTTGCAAACTGCTGGAAGTGCTACAACAAAATAAAAGAACAAAAGAGCTGCCTGAAAACTAACCAAAGTCATATATGCATGGGATCTGAAATTTGCCAAATCCACATTTATCACCGAGCAAAGAGTTATTCATTACTTGGTTTTTTAAGAATTGCATGATTTGGATGTTGTTGTTTTTTAAAATTAAAAAGAGAGGAGAAAACCATTCCAATGATTTTGGGTATATGGGCTAAAATTGTTCAAATGATTGTGGGTAAAAGGGGAGGGAGACCAAAAGAACAATATCATCTTCTGTATTATATTTGTGGGACTGGGTCATGTGCAGCATCTCCAGTGAACCAGACCTGGGTTCAATTCCCTGCTCAGTCATGGAAACTCACTGGAGTGGTGGGTGAGTGGTTTATGTAATGTTATGAGCCACTCAGAGTTGTATGTGTGCACTAATTGGGGCAGAACATAAACAAACAAACAAAACAAAACCACTCCTTAAATATCCTACTTTGATTGATAGTCCTATTGGGGTTGCTACAAGTTGTTTTCAATTGAATGGCACATCACAATAATCACAACCTATAAAAACAATGAATTTAATGATAAGTCATCCATAACTGGTAGGATCACATTCTGAATTCCAGGACACCATTCTACTATTACTCAGTTGTAAATGGTCCCACCATATTGTTTTATACACTCATCCTCAAGTTATCTTTCCAGGTGCTGTCAAAGATCAAATTAGGATCAGAGGGGAAACCAGAAGTCTGTACTATACCTCAGGACCACAGAAAAATCATAATGAGTAACTTAGAAAATGGGGTCAAAGGAAAGAATGAAGAGATACCAGAGATCAGACCTTATAGATCAAACAAAACATCACTGAGATGGGAAACCCCTGTCTCCTGGTTACAGGAGGGGAAGTGTAGCCACTAGATTTGGAGTCTTGAGGGTGGGGGAGACTACCTCCCCCTCCTGACCGAGGGGAAGGTAGTGGCATTAAGAGATATCATTATTCAGTAAATGGTGTACTCTTTTTAAAAATGTAAGATAAACTAATGTCACAGTCTTCATGGCCAGAAGCTAGATTACTTTAAAATGTTGTTAGCTTAGGTCATAGAAAAAGTAATAACATAGAACTGACAATCAATGTAAAAACTTAACCAGACCAAAAACAGTGATTATAAATAAGAATAGCATCAATATAAATACTGTGTGTAACATGGTGGTTCCCAACATGGGGCCCATGATCCACTGGGGGACTTCAATTCACAGAAGTCTAGGACAGTACATTGGCTGATCAGTGCTTTAGGGAATTGACTTAAGCTTCTGAGAATTGAAGTCCCAGAACCAAAGACTGGGAAACACTGGTGTAACTACTCACTACAGATTCAGTGACAAATATGTGTGTTAATTAACAACCACAAGGACACAATAAAACAAAGCACAGAGTCATGAAGCTGAAATAGATATGAAGTTGAATAAAATATTATGATAGAAAAAAGAGTGCAGAGGTAATTCAACAGCTTTTAAAAAAAGACACACCCAAAAAAAAAACCCAACAACCCAAAGACATACTGTTGATTGTTAAGAAACACAAGCTCCCAAATCTTGGACACATATTTTTTTCATGACAAATATAATACACTGCATTATACAATTGAAGGGAAGATCAAGAGTAAATGTTGAAGAAGTAGAAAATGGATGTCTTGGATAAATGATATAAGATACTAGCTCTGTGATGGTGAACCTTGGCACTCCAGGTGTTCTTGGACTTCAATTACCAAGTCAGCACTCCTGCTGATCAGGGCTTCTGGAAATTGAAGTTCAAGAACAGCTGGAGTGCTAAGGTTAGTCATCACTGCACTAGCTGGACTTAATAAATAACAACTGATCCACACAATAAGAAATGGATGGAGATGGTCCATTCAATGATGATAGCCAATCTCAGCCGCCAGGAGAAATCAATATGCTCCCTCATTGGTTTTTCATAGAGGTTGACTGGGAAGTAAGATTTACACCTGATTTGAGAAGTGCCTCCTCCTCAGAAATTAAATCCAGAGAACCCAGATGTTTAAGCTCCCAGTGGTAAAAAAAAAAACAGTGACCCAATCAAGAGCTTTTTCTGCAAAGCCCCCATCCTCTGGAATGAATTGCTGGTAGAGGTTAGAGCAGGTTCTTCATTGCTAGCTTTTTGTAAGTCTCTGAAGACTTACTTATTCCGGCAGGCTTCCCCTAGTTATTATTACTATGTGGATTGTGATGTGATTTGTCATGAAGCTAAGGTATTTACTGCTATTGTTTTTTTATTGATGTTCTTATTGTAGCTGAATAGATGTGGATTATATTCATAATGATATCTAATATAGTTCTAACGCTATATATTGGCATATACACATTCATGTTTTCCTCTTTAATATATTTAGCATAGTATGCTTATAGGTATAGATATGTCATTGTTTCACTGTTCAAATTATTCCACAACTATTTGATTCTTAATGTTTAGCACTATTATTCCCCCCCCCCCCGTCCCAACAAATTCTGCTCACTCTGATTCTTTGCAAATCTTTTGTTTCTTTATTGGTTTATCTTTCTACCCTTCACTCTGATGCATCAACTAATTCTTCTTCTTCCTCTTGAAAATGTCTTTTAAATTTCTGAGTATATCTCAGTCTGTGTATTTCTAAAGCTTTAAACTCAGTTATAATTACATGAGACTTTACTATATTACTAAGCACTTTGTGATTTCATTAGTGTCAGAGTAGAAGATGAGGACAGTCACAAGAAATTGAATAGGGCTGTTCATGAAAACAAACAGCCTTATTCCGTATGTCGGGGAAGATCTGAGACAAAAAACATCTCAAGCAGATTGCTGGTCTATTCAGCTCACAGCATTGCAGGAATAATAGAGGAGGGCCCAGGTACCACTCTGCCTTCTTTGGCATGCTATATTCGTGCTAGTTTGTGAGACCAATGTTTTCTTCTTTGCTGGCAAATGTGAACAAAGATCACTCATCATGCCACATTTCTCATAGAAACAAATATTTCTCTTAGGAACTTTGCTGGTAGAAAAAAGAACAAAGAGAATGGAGAAGATGAAAACCACACTTGGTGAATGACCTACAGGAATATTGCCCTCTTCACCCCAGTCTGGTTTCACTGCAAATCTAATTTTGATGGGAGTCGAGTAAAGGTCCTTCAGGGACCGTTATTCAAAGATTATAATGCAAGTTATTCTTCTCCAGCCATCTCCAGGATGATTCGTGCCAGAACTCTCATTGCAATATTGACCCCAAAGAAGATCCTTCCAATGGGACATCTTCTACTGTCCTCTTGAACTGAATGGGCATTTGGCTATGCATCTGTGCTGCCTAACACTTTCTAAAAGTGAGAATATATATCAGTTAGTTTGTTTAATATTTAGAAATGAGTGAGTGGAATAGATAATACTGTACAACATTTATTTTCATTTATCTGCTACTTCTTTCTTATCCAGATCAAACCATCTGCTGCCAAAATGAAGCCACTTTCTTGCCCTTGTCATTGGCCAAACTTAAGTCCACATCGGGGCATGTTTCTGGCAGTAATCAGCAGACCAATAAATTAATAAAATTATCTGCTGATTTTAGTGGAAAACCTAACTAGTCTTTTGTTGCTTGTAAGAGTTATGTCTCCCTTCCAAATGGCATGATATTTTTTTTAAACCACATGGGCAAGAAATATTCTCCTAAACAGGTTAAATAAAACAAATTCTAGGATTTATTTAAAAACATAATATATCAAATGCTTTCCATTGCTGTCAATGAAAAACAGCTACACTTTTACTATTTCATGTTTCAAATATGATGATTTGTTTAGATATGAACCTAAACCTGCCAAAATGTGTATCACATATTTATAGTGCTTTACTTCTTCCAAGGTAACTTCTCTCAACTTTCCCTGTAGTTTTTCTTTTGACCTGTATAGATGCTTTCAGAAAATTTCAATTTTTCAATCCCATCAATATAAATAAAAACCAATTTGAGATTGAATACAAGTTGTGAATTATTAGGTCTTATTCATTTAATGTTGTTCCTCCGGTGGCTTAGTGGTTAAAACACTGAGCTTGGAGATGGAAGGTCAGGTTTCAATACCTGAGAACTGCACTTGAGGACATGAAGGGAGCTTCATTCAGGCATCCCCTGAGTGGAGTTTCTTTAGCAAAAATCATTTCAACCCAGAGTAATCTCTGACACGAAATTATTATTATTCATTTAATCATCCAGTTGCTTTTATAAGCAAAATGAATGAAACTGATGGGGCTACAACCTAGCCATGTAAATCCTGATTTATCTTGTTATGCACTCAATTTGATTTTTTTCTCCTCAGCAGTTTTTTTTTGTATCCTTAGTCCCAGTATTTTTGTGCAATATCTCAAACATACAAAAGTTAAACCATAATGAGTGCTGCCTTAATTGATGGACTATTAGAAAGCAGAACCTTCAGATGGGCTGTTTGTGCATTCTCTGCTTTGTTTGTGCTCACTTGCACAAAACTAAAGATGCTAGGCATATTTTGCACATACTGTGAAAAACAGAGAAAAATGGTCAGTGTTTCACTCTGATGCTAGAAGTGAACTTTCTCAAGAGGTCTCGAGAATGCTTGTCAGAGGGCAATGGCATATCAAGGCACTGTGTGTCAGGAATGTTGGTGTAGCGTGTAGGAGCCAAGATGAAGAATATAAATGGTAGAATTCAAATGCATTTTAGAGCACAGCACACATATAAAGTGAGGGACAGTTTCGATTAATCTGCAAAAAGGGTTAAAAATCCCAGAATATGTTTATCACCTAGATTTCTTGTGCCTGGCTGTGGAAATGATGGAAAATGTGGACATGTCAATAAGTACAGTAACCTGATAAGTGGAGATGGACCTTTAGTTGCTGGACCTTTGAACCTATCCAGCACCATCCCAATGGACAATTCTGTCAACTAGTGAAGAAACCAGAAAGGTATTTTCCCTTCTTTAAACCCTGCTTCCCATAATCAGAAAAGCCAGTAGAGCAGGATGAAAAAGTATGGTCTGATCTGACGTCTGACATCAGGTGTCCCACTTGATTATTCTCAGGAGGCCATCTAGACCTTGGATCAAAACATTCCTAGAGTCCTGTTTTAGAAGCCCTTCACCCAGGCTTATATGGAAGTGGAGTTTTCAGAAATTTATATATTCCCCATGTTTTCAAGGGCAACTGATGCAATATAGCACACATTCACGTAAGACTGAAGTTAGAAAAATAACAAAGCTTTTAAATTCTCATGGTGGTGGCAGTGGAGGAAAAAAATATTTGGCTAGTCATTGTCTCTTCATTGCTCTACTCAAGTGAATAGAGAGCTTCTTCTAAGCCAGACTGTGGTGTTATAGAAGGCAAAATTTTCTAACCTTTCTTCCTTCCTTCTGGGCATTTTCAGAGAGAAAAAAATCATAATAAATGCTTTCTCATTCCCACAGACTTTTTGAAATTCAAAGTGCAAATGAAACTTACAGTAAAATAAAGCCTGGCTTTGGTACTATTAGCTTTGGAAGGAGGTCCTTTTCATCACAGAAAGTGTTGAAAGGGGGTGCATTTAGACTGAATCCAGTGCACATGATACCAATTTCCCCTGGAAAAAAAAATTAAGTCATGCAGTAGTACCTAATTAACATTTAACAAATAAAAGTATGCCCCAAATTGATCTTTGACATATTTCATAATAGGAGCTGGAAAGAAAGTGCCTAAATCTGATTATATTAGTTCACACCACTCTCTTTTAATGGCTGAGCAGTTGTGCTTTCATGTTACTTCAGAGAGATAAGATCACATTCAATTACATTAATTAATCAACTTTGCTAAGGGCATTATCATATTATCTAACTGAGAAAACAGCAGGTTCAGATGTTTCTGGTGACATCTAAGACAGCTTCTGTAATTTGTTAGGTGTTTTGCCTATTTTAATGACAAAATAGTGATACTAGAATCATTACTGACATAAATTTAAAACATATTATTGCATGTAAGCTTGAAATGTAAACTCCACAGTTACATTGGAGTTGTCAATGAAATACACAAAGCTTTCCTTAGACAAGCAGAACATTATGCTGATGCTGAAGTATAGGCTCACCGTATTTCTTCAATTATAAATATTTCAGCTCTTGTATTTTTCTATGTGTACATTGTATTGTATATACTTGGTTTTCCAAAAATTCCCTGTAAGCTATGCATACATATGTATTCTCACAAGGCAATGTGTATTTTTCTTGCATCAAGTCACAAGATATGCAAATATATTATTTTCATTAAGCCTACTGGAGACTTTACTTTATCTGTGTATAAACAGGCTTGTCTAGCAAGTATGCACTATCAAATGACTGAGAAATGGAAGTCTTTTTATCTCCTCTCTCATTGGATGTTGCTTCAGAATTCATGATTGTTATGTGTAATTTAGAGCTCTAGAAATGGTGTGTTCTCTATCATCATTATCACCACCACCAACAACAACAGTAGCACCACCACATGTATGTTTATTTGTTTTAAACCTACAAGAAAATATGCCAAATAAATGTACCTCAAACAAATTATGTTTGAGCAAAAATGAATATTTTGTGTGTGTGTGTGCGGGTGGGGGCACATGCCGCGTGCGCGCGCGCGCACACACACACACACACACAATTAATATTTGGTGGAACATAATTTATATCACGTATTTGCAAATATTCAGATTTCAGAGGAAAAAGTGACATTCCTTTATTGAAGCAACCCAAACTTATAAAGCAATATACACCTATTAAGATCCTCACCTATAGTTATAAACAACATATCTACCCAATTAAAGCTTCAGACAAAATTTGGGATGTTAATGCTGTGCTTGTTATAATAACTGTTTTCATCTGGAGGAAAATGTCTCACCCAGACTCAAATGCAATGTTCTGTAAGTAATGACTTTTCCCCATTGTTTGTTCTTTAGTAATGAAGAATTTGGGCAAGCAATTTCATTGGGGAAAAATGGACCTTGATCACTTGTGCTATCTTTTTAATTATTTTTCAGAATAAAATATTCCTGTTTATGAAGACGCTTCTAAAGCAAAGAACTGTATTAAGCAAAATGTCATTTGAATCTTTTTTTAATGAATGATCTATAATGTTGTGCTTTGTCTTTTGCTGTTTAATTAGAAGTATGAACTTCTGTTCCCAAATGTAGTTGATCTGTTAGCTGTTTGTTTAATTGTCTATTCTACTTAAAAGTTTTTATCTGAATTGTAAGGTGCTTCTGAATCTAAACCAAGGCTGGCATTTAATTATGTCCTTGCAGTCATAGAACTGCTCCATTCAGAGGGGCAATGAGGGAGAGATTCCCCTTTCTCCCTGTATCCCACCAAAATAATTTCTAGCTTGAGGGACAGGAAGTATATGAGACTGCAGGTCAGAAGAGAATCACCACAATTAGAGAAACACAGTTCACGTTGCAAGGTACTCTAGATATAATGTCTGGATTATTGAAATTCTTCCCTGTCCATGTTTATGATTCCATAATAGACCAATACTGTAGGGGTTTTGCTAAGCTAAAACAATTCTTGGCATAAATAATCTCATATCAAACACCAGTTTATATATCTGATTAGGTTTTTTTTTTTTAAAAAAAGAACTAGCCTTGAAAGCTTGTGTCTTTTTGGCTGTCTGAATAGTTCAGAAAGTGTTTTTATTTCAAAGCAATGGAATTTTAACATCTTAAAAAATCATGTTTGCTAAATTCATGTTTGCCTGCTATGGGAATGCCTTTCTAACCATGTCTGAGACAGACCGCTTAGTACAGAAAAGGGGGAAATGTGGCTTGGTGAGCAGTTCTCATGAGCCAAAGCAGACAATAAGCAATATAAACTTTGTTGGCAGCTGCTGTCCAATAAGTTATTTGATGGACCCTGGCATAATGTGAAACAGACTCAAAGCCTTTACTACTTTTATAGATCTTTCTGATTTAGTTGTCTTGATGCACAATTTAACCCATACTTGGTACAACATGCAACTATTGAGACAAAATATGAAGAAAAAGAAATGTCCCCTGTCAGCAGAGATGTCAAGCAAAGGTGTAATTTATTTTATATATAGATCTGTCATATAAAAAGGAGAAGCAGGTGCAGATGACAGAAGAGTATGTCAGAGTGGCCTGAATGCATTTACTCTTCAAAAGCACTGAATGAGACTTCAAAGCAAACTGACTGAGGGGGAAATTTGTTATAACAGCTCAGTAAGGCAACAGAAGGAAGGAAATACCAAATAAGAAAATTACAGAAGGGAGGGGCACTTCCTGCTTCCTTTGCCAGCTGATGGACACTGGCAAAAGATTCAGGCAAAGCTTTGCCAGAAGGTGAATGTCATAAATGGGAGGAGGGAGAGTGATTTCTAAAAGACGTAAAAGCCAGGCTTCCCATGGCCAAATCCCACTGCTGATTGGCCCTAGAGCCAGTCATGCACTCAAAGGAAAAGAGATCTGCTGCCCACAGATGTTGCCAGGGAAAGCCAACAAGATGGGTGAAGTAACATAAACAATGAGATAAGCCTTAAGCTGTAGTGCCTTTTACTTCATTTTATCATTTCTCATTTATTTCTCTTGCATTTTACAATGTTAATGCATTTGTTTTACTTAATAATAAACCAGGTGTTTTCTATAAAGCTTAAGTGTGCCAAGAATGTAAGTTTAGGGATTACATAAATTGTTAGAGATATAATTGAACAATTCCTAGTTTCATTTTTAGAGTGAGTTTTTGTTACTCCAAGCTCACAGAGCTCTGCAGCCTGTGTTAACTCTTTCTTAGGTAACTTTGTAACTGGGAAGCTTTTTGCCTCAATGCAAAACATTGAAGAAATAATGATGTTTTAAAATAAGATGAATCCAATCATTAACTGTACTGCTTTATGTTTCTAAATGTGTCTCACTTGTTCTCACAGATGGAGAGTTATCAAGAGACCTGCCTGGTCTCACAAGTGGTAATTCATGTAACACAGATGTATGAATGAATGTAATATGTCACACAATATATTAGTTTCTCTCTGTGTTAACACAAGAATCAGAATGCCCTAACATGGATATGTTAGTGAATCTAGAGATCTCAAGTTTACTTTGAATAATGTGCCATTTCTCTTTCAGTTAGTAACCTTAGGGTTATAGGTGTCATTATCAACTATTTGCATTTTTATTATTCTGATTAATTTAGTAATTATGATGTGTGCCTCAATGTACTCCATTGAAAAAGTTACAGATTTCCTTTGCTGTTTTGTGTGTTGATAGAGATGTGTTTCACGTTTATGAATTTAGTAACTGCATTATAAGTCCATTGCTCTTGCTACAATATACAAGTGTTAGGTACCTATTATATAGATGTAGTAAGTTATTTCATTCAGTTACTCAAATAGGCACTTCATATTTTGCTAGCTTTGTTGTTGTTGGCTGCAACTCATATCCAAGAATGCATTTTTTTTCTTGAAGCAGGAAAAATGTCATTGGCGTGAATTTGTTTAAGGTGGATCCCAGTTTGCCATGAAGTGACCCACACACTATGATTATGGACTGGCTGTGAAGGCACATCTTGTCAAGCTCCTTAGAAGATCAAATAGTACAGATGAAGCTGAAGTACTTTGGACATCAAACGAGGAGAGAGGATTTACCATTGATGCTGGGAAAGGTGGAGGGAAAAAGAAGAAGGGGGCGGCCAAAAATGAGATGGCTCGATGGTATTGTAGACTCAGTGGGCACAGAGCTGGGTGGGTTGAGGAGGATGGTGGACAGAGGTGCCTGGCATATTAAGTCAATATGTCATATTTTTATTAAATCAATAGCAGTGTTGTACTACACAAGTATTAAATGCCATATTTGCTCACATTTTCTATATTAAGCAACCAATAGAGAACAAAAACTGTCAATATCATACTGTCCTTATATAACTCAGTAGTGTTGCCACCTATGGAATACCGTGCATAATTCAGCCCTGGGAAAATATTGAAGAGTTGAAGAAAGAGCAGAAAAGAGTTTTTTCTATTGTATGGCGGATGCTGTTCTTCCAGTTAAAAATCTATGTTTTTGGAAAGAAGGTGAGTGAAAGGATAGAGGCAGATGAAATACGTCATAGGGAGAAAACAAATAGGTAGAAGGGTTTTTCCTCTGGTTCTCCCCTCCCCTTATTTGTCTCTCATAATACTAGAATTCTTAGCCATTTACTAAAGCTGAATGATAGGAGTTTTAGGACAGATACTTGTGGCATTAATTGCTATAGTTTGTGGTGACAGCTTCTGACATTAAAACTTTAAAAGGCAATTGGACACACCCATAGGGGTTAGGGCATTTAGTGGCTCTTAGACAGAATGATTATCATACTCAATAACAGTCAACAAGCAGTGGTAAAATCCATTGCTCTCTGAACAGGACATAAAGCGATAAGACAGAAGAGATGGAATGAAAATGGCCACAACTTTTTGAACCATTTATGTTCCCCTAGCCCAGTGATGGTGAACCTTTTAGAGACTGGGTGCCCAAACTCAACAGGCTGCCATCCCTGCTATAGAGTGGCAGGGTGAACTCTGTGATGGGAGGAGGGAGGAAGCGCTCTCATCAGTGGTGTAGCATGGGTTTCAGCCATCTGGGGCATAGACCAAATTCACCATCACAGACAGACTTCCCAAAAGGGACTTACCCACACCATATCCTAATTTGCAGGTGTTAGTAGACAATATTGAACTCTATTCTTTATATGAAAGAATTAATTCTCGCCAAATATTCATCATGAACAAACAGACCACAAAATAAACCATGGGTAATTGCTGCAAGACAACTGGTTAGTACAGATGGTGTTGTCAGTCGCTAGAGCAAGCGAGATGACTATACTCATTTAAAGAAAGGGGATTCCCCGGCTCCATCACAGATTAAATAATAAAAAGTTTAGTGCTCATTTTAATCGGTCCAAACTGTAGGTACAACAAAAATATGAAATAAAATTGTTCAAATTTTTAGATCAGATTACAAGATATTATTATTGTTTATTGTGAATTTTTGCCACTCTCAAAAAGTGCTGCCCAGGATGGGCTGCCCCACCGACCCCACTACACTATGTCACTGCCTCCCATTGTGCTACTGGGCAGAGAGGTGGGGTGAACTCTGTGCTGTATGCTCACACAGGGCTCTGAGTGTCCCTTCTGGGACACGTTCCTTAGGTTCACCACCAACGCCCTAGCCTGAGCCTTTCACCATATTATGGAATCTTGGTCAAGGAGTAGGGATTTACCAGCCCAGGCTGCTGCAAGTTGAGACATCATCCTCAGAGTGTCCCACACCTAGCCATGAATCCCTGCATCATGATCTACCTACCCAACAGGATTGCAGCCTCTAGATTTGATCATTATGTTCTCTTGGCAATCATAGTGGGGTAGGTAAAAAGTTTCTGTGCTCCTTTTGTTCAATATGCCAATCAAGAAATCCAGGTTTAAAAAAGTCCTATTTGGCATCTGGTAAACTAACTCTGCAAGCACTGGATAGTAAAGCTGGTTGGTTGAAATAAGTCTTTGTTGTGAGAGAGCTGGCCTATGAAGTCTTCTTGTCCCCATATAACCAGTGCAAGCTATTGTGGCAAAATGGTGTATTCCATGTGATCCTTTTCAGCTGCCTTAAGGCAGCATCACTCTAGAACAGTGTTTCCAAAGCTTTAGTTTTTGGACTTCAATTCCCAGAAGCCTAAGTCAATTCCCCAAAGCACTGATCAGCCAATGTACTGACCAGGTTTCTGGGAATTGAAGTTCCCCTGTGGGGTGTGATCCCCACATTAGAAACCACTGCTCTAGAGACAGCAATTTGAGGTGAAGGGATTGCAATTTCATTCCTGTCCTTCTTGCAGGGTTCCTATAGGTCACTTTATGAACCGAATGTTAGATTTGATGGATCTATATTCTGATCCACCACGATTCTTCTTCTGTTTTTATGGCAATATTCTTTACCTTAGGCTTTTATTTTTCTGGCTCCCTTCTTTATTGAAGAAATAGAAATAAAGGTCCTGTTCCAAGATTCTAGGCCTGTTGATTTCTAAAGCAAACTGTCAGGGTAAACATCCATCAGCCTTAAGGCTAAAATAGATGTGCTTTATTGGATGAACATTCTGTTAAATTATCATTCCTCTTGTATTACAAAACCCAGCAGTAATTTACTCAGTGAAAGTAACAGAAGTACAAAGTGTTGGATTTATTTAACTGACAGGATATTAAGTGAAATAGCTATTATCTCCTCCTGCAGGATAAATTATTGAATTGTACATTCAGTCAGTTTGGCAATAATGGCAGATGAATACTGTGACATACAATGCAGCAAACTGTATTTGCCACCAAATCTTAGCTTTGCTTATAAGTCAAATCAGACTGAAAAAAATGCTTGTGCAGTAGATTGGAAAAAAGTTTCATTACTTTTTATTTGTCCTGCCCAGGATACAAGACAAATGAAATTTCATTGAGAAGAATGAATGTCAGAATTACTATAGATCATAAAGACACATCCTCCTAACTTCATGGTGGATATTTGTCTCTGTAATTAGATACCTACTTCAGCAATAGTTTGGTGTCTGAAGGACATGACCAGGTTCATAACATAAAGGCAAATGACCTGCACACAAGAAAAGACTTTATCTTTTATGAAAATTGCACACCAGTACCAAAAGAACTCTGGAGTTAATTTAATTATTGCTTGTGATATTCTATAAGCCACAAAGGATATTTTATATGTAATCTTATGAGATACTCCCTCTTCCAAATGTTAATATTTCTATATGATTTCCTCTTGGTTTTTCCCTACAGATAACCAAACATGCCAAGTTATCTATTGAAGGGTAAAAAAAAATCCCATAACAGCTATATGTCAGATTCTTAGTATCAAAAGTGACTCCAACACAACTACAATGTTGCCACTAACATGCCAAACAATTTACTGTATATCTTTTGCAGATTTTGTCATCTAATGTTTATTTATTATAAACAGTACTATTATGTTTCATAGAAAACCAAAACTTCCTAGCCAAAATATTTGTGTGAGTTGTATCACTAGATAAATTTCCCTGAGACCACTTGGATCCACTGATAATTAGCTTTCTCTAGTACCTATTCATAGGCATGTGTTAGTCTTATGTTCATCAAAAAACTTCAAAATTCTACTGTCAGGCTTCTAAATTGAGCTGGATACAGGAAGCATGTAACTCCCTGGCTTCCAGTTGTTTTCAATTCAACATGCTGGTTTTGATCTATAAAATCCTGAACAGCTTAAGTCTAGACCAGTGGTGGCGAACCTGTGGCATGTGTGCCAGAGGTGCCACTTGGAGCCCTTTCTGTGGGGTCCCGTGCAGTCACCCCAGCACAGAGTTTGCCCAGTGGTGGGTATCAGCCGGTTCGCACCAGTTCGCCAGAACCAGTAGCAAAAATTCTGGCTGGCCCCGTCCATCCAAGTGTTGAAATAAAGTAGTCCTAATTCAGGTGCAATGCAGGGCTTTCTCCTTGGCCACACCCAGTATACCACGCCCACAGTGTGGTAGTAAATTTTTTTGGAGTCCACCACTGAGTTTGCCCCACCCCTCTGCCCAGCAGCTCAATGGGAGTGTTTCCTTCCCTGTTGCTGTGTTGGCACGTTGTGATAAATAAGTGGGTTTTGGGTTGCAGTTTGGGCACTCGGTCTCTAAAAGGTTCACCATCACTTGTCTAGGCTATTTGAAAGACATTATCTTCCAATATGAGCCCCTACAAGTATTGAAATCATACAATCAAGCCCTATTTTTCAGTCATGCTACCTTCAGAAATTAATCTGGTTAAAATTAGCAGCACACTTTGCAACTGTTAAAGGCTACTTCTGGGGAGCCAGAGGCCATATGCCCTTTCAGAACTTGTCCCCACTCCTCCCATCTATTTCCTCTATGTCAACGAAGTACAAACCATTGGCTAGAACCTCTATTTTAATTTATGAATGTTACCTTAGTGGTATCTTCTCCATGCCTGTTCATGAAAGGTGGATCAGAATATGCTTGGAAAGCCTCATTCCACTTAGTCATAACTTGCTGAGTTTGATGAGGCAGAAAAGGAGTTAAGGAAATAAATGTTTTACCATACTTTATGGCCTGTTATGTCACTTACAAAATATTATCATGTTCAGACAAGTTAAGTGCTTTAACTTCTCTAATCTATTGTAGTCTGTTTTACTGTCCTCACATATAATGCTGTAACTCTTTTTTAAAATGAATGACACTATAGCTAATGTGCAGATGTAGCAATGTTTTCTTGACAATGCATGACACTACAAATATAAATAAACAAGTTGACTCTGCCGGTAACACATGGGCATATGTATATGTTATTAGTTATCAGTCACACTTACTGACTATTTACTACAATCACTACTTATAGTTTTTGCTCTTTCATAAGGCTATTGGACCTGCTTATATGTTTACAAAAACTCTTTTAGAACTCTAACTTAAAATGAGTTTTATGGATTGTTTTTATTTTCAGAGATACATTAGGATTTGTATGCGGAATTGAGTCATTGACTCACTTATTATTTTTATTTTAAATTGTTAGCAAATCAATGTTGCAAATCAGATGGATTTTTATTTTATTTTATTTTTAATTTCTTTCATATTGTTTAGGTTGTTATGATTTCAGTCACAATGGATATCTATTTTAGGACAATGAACTCCAAAACAGAGAAGTTCAGTAAAGCAAATGAGGGCTCTGACCAAATATAAACATGAAATATCTGTCACCTGAAATCTGAACATAATTTATCCAGTCATCTACTTTATCTGCTAGGACAGTGGTTCCCAATTAATTTTTTCTATGTACCACTTCAAGAAAGAACTCAAACTTGCGTACCCCTTATTGCAGGAACGTTAAATAAAAAATGAAATCAGGTGTATTTTATATTTATTATCATCAAAAAACATTCTAATGACAGAGAACACATGTTTCATTAATGTGACAAATGTGCACGTTTTTCTTTGCACAAATCTGAAAAATCTGGTTGCATTTTGATCAGCTTCAATCTCAAGTCGTCTTCGAGTTGAAGTTTGTGACGATGTTTAGTTTTTAAGTTTGTCATTGCGGAAAATCCGCTCTCGCAAAGGTACGTCGTGCAAAATGGCAGTAAATGTTTTATTGCTACTTCGCTGACACAATAAACATCTTTAAGACCAGCCCAAAAATTAACCAGTGATTGCTCCGCAAAACAACTTTTGAGTCTACTGTTGACTGAGATGTCTATTAATTCCTCTTGATCAGAGATGGATAGGTGATCGGTGGGACAGTTTCCAAAGGGGTTGTTTACCCAGTTCCATTGCGACGATATTTCTGGGAAATAAGTGTGTAATGAGGTTGACAAATTTTGCAAGTGGCATTTTATGGCTGATTTTACATCTTCATTCACTGATGAAGAAGTAGTTTCCAAAAAAAAAGTTTTAAATTCAGAAATTGATCATATTTACTTCTGTCGATCAAAGATGTCCAGAGAGACATTTTTTTCATTGTTGACTCAACCTTCTCCTGCATAGTGAATATGGTTGTATCCTGCCCTTGAAGCCCCAAATTCAACTCATTCAGATTTGTAAAAATATCTGACAAGTAAGCCAATTTTTGTAGCCACAAAGGATCAATCGGCATCTGTTTGTACTTGGCATGTCCCTGCTCGGTCAAAAATAACTCAATTTCATGTCTCAACTCAAATATTCTCGAAACAACTCTTCCTCTGGACAGCCAACACACTTCAGTATGTAACAACAGGGTCTCATGCTCGCTGACAAGCTCTTTACAAATGTCTGTAAAAATTCTTGAGTTTGTGGCTTGGGCCTTGATTAAATTGACAATTTTCACAGCATTTTTAAGAGTACTATCTAAGCAGGCTGGAATTTTTTTTACAAGCAAGTGCCTCTCGATGAATAACATAATGGGTCCATTTTGCTTCTGGGGCTACATCTTGTATTCACTTCACAAGTCCTGAAAAATGTCCAGTCATTGCTCTTTCACCATCAGTGCATATTCCTACACATTTCGACCAATCCAATTTGTTTTTTTTATAAAACCGTCGACCATGTGAAATATGTCCTCCCCGGTAGTATGAATCGGAAGGGCATGACAAAATAGGAACTCTTCATGAACCTTTTTGGAATGAACATAACGAACATATGTTAAAAGCTGAGCCAAGTTTGATATGTCTGTGGATTCATCAAGTTGTATGGCAAAGTAATTGCTTTGTCAAATGCGTTGAATTTGGTGGTTTTTCAGATTATCTGACATGTCTGCAATACGACGAGAGACAGTGTTATTTGACATAGGAATAACATCAAGTTCTCAGGCCATTTTTTCTCCAAACATACATTTCACTATCTCTTTTGCTGCAGGCAGTATAAGGTTTTACCCAATTGTATGCAGTTTTGCTTGCTTGGCAATTAAATAACTAACTTGAAAAGAGGCTTGCAGGGCGTTCATATTCGTGTTTAAAGAAAGTGCCTCAGTACTAGTAGAGGGTGACACATCATTAGCAGGCGACTGCTCAGTATTTTCTGATACCTCCTCCTCAACCTTTCGGTGCCTTAGCAGCCATTGTTCCATCTAGAAAACAAGGGGACTTATTAACTCAGCTTTTGTATTTTTGTAATGTAAATAATTAAAAAAGCTTAGAAAACCGAGGGGAAAAAACAGAAACTGGAAACAGGCAAAAAATTGAATTTGTCCTTCTGTATTCGAAGTAGGTACATAGTAGAAAACAAATTAAACATTATTGCTTTGTATTGAAATTTACAATGAAAATAGTATTAATGTAACTTAAAATCTAGAAAACAGAATCCGCGAACATGCTTACAACTGAAGCAGCTTGAATATTATTTTTATTTTCTAAACATCATTACATTGTATTGCAGTTTATAGTAAAAGTGCAAATTTAAACACAGTTTTAAAACATTATTTTACCATTTACCGAGGTAGGTATATAAGGCTGATCAACGCGACACGGTGCGATGGATATTTATTAATTCACAATTAAAACAACACAACGAGCACAGCGACACGCTCATGCAACATAAACCAAACTGACTGATTGACAATGACGAGCAAATAGGCAGGAACGGGGGCGGCCGCGATCGGTTGATGCAAGACGCGGGAGGCGTGGGGAAAACCGCCGCCGTGGGAGAAAGCGCTTGATGCATACGATTGACTTACCTACTGATCGTTTAATTAAATTGAATATTTTTTTGGCAATTGTTATTGCATTATTGTTTTTTAAGGATTTAATATTTTAGTTAAGAGATTGTTGTGCGTACCCCTTGATGCAATCTCGTGTACCCCTGGGGGTACACGTACCACTAATTGGGAACCACTGTGCTAGGAAATATAAATTGTCCATTGTGCCAGACAGTGTGTTAGGTTTCAATACAACTTTCATTTAAGTATTTAACTAATTTCAGTTGCATACAGCCACTTAAATACCCAGTGCCTAGTACTTCAAGATGGATAATTTCATATGTAGGAGTCCCTGTATATGACATTCTAATGAGAGACAGAAGAATGTACATTAATTTCAATGAGCTAGAAGTCCCCATGTGGGAAGACTGACATCAGAATAATAAAATCGTTGTGCAAGGGAGGGCCTCACAGAATGTAATTGTGAGTCAGATAGGGCCAGAGGGCCTAGATAACCAGTTAAGTTTTCTTTATTTTTGTATGTACTTTGAATGACTGTGTTTGCAAGTTTGCTTCCTTATGCTATACCCTTTGTGTCTATTGAATTGGGACTGGAGTTGACTGGACCACGCTGTCCAGTCAACTACACATATGTTACCTAATTTTGATTCCCTGCACCCTTGCTAGCCTGGGCCAAGTGGAGCCAAGGGGAACTAATACGGGGGGTTGCCCCATGAAGGAGGAGGCAAACACTTCTGGTAAGAAGGAAGGCATGACAGGAAGGCATGATTAAACTCCCCTGAAAGAGGGTAAATATCATTGACATGGTGGCAGCAGAGACTGGATGTGACAATCCACTTACTCCCAGGAAGAACTCAGGAGTCCTCTGACCTCCTGGCAATGGGATTGATCGTCATCCTGCTTCCCCAGCCCAGATTGAACCCAGCAGTTCAGGCTTCTCCTATCAGTGTGCCCAGTCACTCCCTACTGAAATCCAGGTGGCAACAAATGGTGCATGTGAAACTAGTGTAGATTCAAGTAATCACTCTAGGTGTTTTCAGGTATTTTAGAAATATATTGAAAGCATAGTAAGATTCAGGATACAGTCCTGCAAAAGCTTAGAAAGCATTTCAAAACAAAAGATATTATTATTATTATTATTATTATTATTATTATTATTATTATTATTATTATTATTATTATTATTATTATTATTATTATTATTATTATTATTATTTCAATTTCAATTTCTATACCACCCTACTCGGTGCGACCGACTCAGGGCAGTTCACAACATATACAAGTTACAAGTTCATAAACACAACATATATATATCAAATAATCAGTATCAGACCACAAATCATCAAAATATCACAATATCACATCACAGCAAAAAGTATCACATTACAGTAAAAAAAGTAGCATGTTACAGTAAAAAGATCCAATAAACATCAACATCAATAATAACATCTCTGTCCCAGCTCCTGCCAACTTAGCAGTTCAAAAGCAAGAAATTGCAAGTAGATAAATAGGTACTACTTTGGTGGGAAGGTAATGGCATTCCATGAACTCCAGTGTCGAGGCATGCCTGACGCATGTCCACAGAAACTTTTGCAGACATAGAAAATACTGGCTCTTTGGCTATAAGCAGAAATGAGCACCAAACCCTAGAGTCTGATATGACTGGTTTTTGAGCAAGGGAGACCTTTACCTTTACCTTTAATATAATTTTATGTTGTTGTAATGTTACATTGTACTTTTAAATAAATGTGTACAGTACATAATAACTTTATATAATTGTGGAGGTAATTGAATGTTTATGGTAATTGTATGACGATTTTAAAGTAGTAAATTAATAATAGTTGCATCATAATTTTTGTCCATAAATAATAGGCAGTAAACCATAAGTTTTCTAAATGGAGTAATTGGTGCTACCAAAACACTGTATAGGCAGTCTGCTGAATAATGCAAGAAACTCCATGGGGCAGACAACAGATGCAGAATTTAGTCTTTTCCACAGCACTATTTTTGTACTTTTTTTGAAAGAGGTACATGTCTGTAGGTAAAGGTAAAAGTTCCCCTTGCTCGAAAGTCAGCCATATCTGACTCTAGGGATCAGTGCTCTTCTCTGTTTCATAGCTGAAGAGCCAGCACTGTCCGCTTCTGCAAATTGTTTCTGTGGTCATGTGGCAGGCATGACTAGACACCGGATCACCTTCCCACCAAAGTGGTCCCTATTTATCTACTTACAATTTCTTGCTTTCGAACTGCTAGCTTGGCAGGAGTTGGGACAAAGACGGGAGCTCATTCTGTCCTGCAGTATTTGGGAATTGAACTGCAGACCTGCCACCTTCCAGTCTGCAGAAACATCTGTAATCAATTGAATAGTGTAATCTCTCATGTACATGTTCACAAACAAGGAGTGTGATGAGAAGGCTACAAAGGTACACACTTGATTGCAAAAAAAAAAAGCATGATCACATGGGGAAAGAGAGTTCTCCAGTTGAACTTAGATCAGGGTTTTGCTAAAATGCATTTCCCCATGTTTCATGTAATTATCAGGGGAAATGTTCAATTGGACTACCACAAGGAGTCCAAGCAAGGCTACAGTTGAACATTTGTTAGGTGCCCTAAAGTCAGAACTGATTTATAATAACCCTAACAGAGCGTTCAAGTTAAGTGGTTTTTAAGGAATGGTTTTACCAGTTCCACATACCCTAATAAATTTTCATGGGGGAGCAGAGTTTCTTGAATACTAACCATCATTCTTAAGAAGACAGACATCACAACTACCAGAGAAGTACACAACTTTAATGTAGACAATGAAGAAAGTAAAATATTGAAAGATTTTTACATAGCTTGATTCAATTATCAATCAAAATGAAGTCTGTAGCCAACAAATCAGAAGAAGACTGAGACTCAGAATGGCAAGAATGAAAGAATTAGAAAGTTAATCAACACACTTAGAATCATAGAATAATTGAGTTGGAAGGGGCCACTCAGGCCTTTGAGTCCAACCCCCTGCTCAATGCAGAATTCCGGATCAAAGCAGTTATAACATGGTTGTCCAGTTCTCTCTTTCATGTTTCCAGTGTAGGAGCACTTGTATTCCCAATCACTATACAGTATATGGATATTATAGCTGAACAGTAAAAAAAAAAGATTAGAGGGAAAATGATTAATTTGAAATATTGGTACTGAAGCAAAACTTAGTTAATAATCTGGACAAACATGCGTGTTATAGAGCAAATCATACCTTAAGCATCTCTGAAGGGGGGGAATGCTGAAACTGAAGTTGTAATTATGTAACATAAATGTAAACAAGAACAGAAAAAATTGTTCCTTTTTTAATTGTAAACAGCTGCAGTACAAATGGTAGAATTAGGATAAGCCCTGGTAATTCAGTGGTTAAACTGTTGTACCACAGCCAAAACTTTGTGGTTGATTCAGCCTTCCTTCTTTCTGAGTTTGGTTAGATGAGTACCCAGCATGTGGGGGGCAAATGATAACTAACTTGTGAACTGCCCAAAGAGTGCAGGAAGCACTGTGGGGTATATAAGTATAATTGCTATTGCTAGAATTTCAAATATAAAGACTGGAAACACAATGTTTGCTAACATTAGGTTTTTAAGGTTGTGGCAATTTGCACAGGTATAGTTTTCATCTTGCCTGGTTTGGTCAATCTCATTTTGTGATGGCAAGCCCCTTCCATATTTTTGTGTACTTTCTTCAAGGATCATTCAGCACAAGGAGGATATCAGCTATGTGGAGGTAATGGCCATCTATACAGTTCTGAAGCAAGGATGCAAACAAGTGCCTTTCCTCACCTTCATTATGTAAATAAGCCCTACAAATCTTTGAGAAATGAGGTGTTATTATCAATCAGACATGAAATGTTTGCTACTATATGGGAAGAGGAAATTGCCTGCAGACTATCTGGGAAAGACTGAAAGCAATTTCCCTGTGCAAGGTTTTGAAATGAAGGAAGGGCATAGAATGCTTTATATTTTTATAGCCCTGGCTATAAAAGCCAGGAGGTGATGGGTGAAAATTAAAGCTACATCAATGTTGTGCACCTGACTTGTGTTCCTACTTGCACTGAATAGCTGCCTCCACTTCAGGACATTTGTAAGGGAGCTCTCACCCACATTAGGGATGGGTGAGATTTTTCCCCATAAGGCTGACAAGAAAAAAAGATTTTGAAAATCAGAATAGGAGAGAAACTGAAGCTATAGATCTGTTCAAAGAATGCTTAGTTCTTCAAAGCTTGTGACTTTAGGTACATTTGTAATGCTGAATCAGAGCTGTCACCTCTTTTTTCGAATGGATTCCTCATCTTCAACAGCTAAATGGGAGGCATTTGCATAATCCTCTGAAAAGTGAGAATAGCTGTATCTATTGAATTTGGCCACCACTCTTGGCTCAGAATTTTGTTCGATTAATTTTAAGCAAGAAGAATTTGCCTAAATTCAGAGACTGTCAGTGACAGGGATAAAGGGAGTTAGCCAATGGCGGTTGAATAGTATAAAGGTAACTTTGCTTAATTTAAGGGAGATTTGGAAGACTTTGATCCCCTTTTCCTCAGAAATGCTGCCTGTTCAAGAATAAAATATGTACAGAAATACATGTCTGGATGATAAAGGCGGGGATTGTATTCATTTAGAACATATATGTCTATGCATAAATCCTACTGAGTTCAATGGAGCTTATTCCTAGAGAAGCAGACATATGCTGCAGCCTTAAATCTAAAATTGTTAGGCTAGTAAAAAAGCCAATACATGTTTATTCAGAAGCAGGCTCCACTATATTCAGTGGGGTTTACTGTTAATTTGCAGGTATGGAATTCCACTTTTTCTGTCATCTGATCAGTCTCCTTCCCTTACAAGTACTGTACTGCCAATTAACAAATCAACATCTAGATTTCAGAGCATGTGCCAAAAACATCAATTTAACTGTTAAACATTTACTCTCTCAAACTTAAACTTAACTCAGTTCTTGGTGCTCTCTAATCTTGAATTAAACTGTCAATCCTTTTTAATAATATTACTTTTTCTCCTTAAATTTGCAATTGTCACCAAAATATATAATTTTAATATGAATGTGGAACTAACTGATTCATCTGGTCCTATCTGGACTATGAGAGACAATGTCGTATAGTAGATACAATGTCAGACTAAAACTAGACTCAAATTCACACTCTGTTTATTTATTTTATTTATTTATTTATTTAGATTTATTATCCCACCCCAATCAGGCGAACCTGACTCTAGGCGGCTTACAGAAAAGGGGGAGAGACTATACACAATGCAAAACAATTAAACAATCCCCCTACAAATACATAAATTAAAACCTTAAGGTTCAAAATTACTTAAAAATCAATTAAAAAGAATTAAACTATGACAGAAATTACTGCAGGGTAGCAATGATGAAACCTTACATAGCTTGAAAACTCTATCAGAGTTACTATGTCAAAAGCAACCTGATGGCACAGATCAACAAGAAGAAGACCTAGACCATGGGTTCCCAATCTAAGGCCCGTAGGCCGGATCTGGCCTGTGGCACCAATTCATGTGACCCCTACCCCTCCAAGGGCATTTGAGAAAAAATGGCCATCCCTTTGAAGCTATTGGGACAAAATGGCCACCCCATCATGCAGGCAGTGCAAAATGGTCATCTGGCCCTTGAAGCTGACTGAGAGAGTGTGACCACCACCCCTCTTGAAAAGGTTGGGAAACCCTGACCTAGACTATAGAAAACTAGGAAAATGAAAGTCAGCTTCCTCCTCACACTGAAAAGTAAGACAACCATTGTGTGCCATGTTGCATAAGAGTTCTAAAAATTGATCAGAAATACCTTAATAAAAATCCTGCCTTAGCTATGCTTCTCATTTCATGCATATTTTTGATCAGTTGTTGTCTTTGATCCAGAAATACCTCTAGGACCTTTATTATAACAAGGAGATCAGTTCTGTCTATCTTGCTGTTGTGTAAGGAGTTAAATAGATGGAAATTCAAATATTCCCATTCTTACTAATGGGCATTTAAGGCATGTCAACAAAATAATTAAGACCAAATTTTCTGAAGCAAAGGGCTAGTTTGGTGGGTGATTGAAACAAACAATATGAAATTTATGGAATGTCATGAGGAGCACTTGGAGGTTATTTCAGGTGGTAGAATATTTATCTTTAATGGTTTCATTTCTCAGATGAAGAATCTCCTCATGGACCAATTTTTATTCACGAACCATTTGATATCACCTACTCTGTGAATTCTGATGATCCAAATGTACTTCTCAACTGTACAGCTAGAGGAAATCCCTCACCCTCCTACAGGTATGGCTTTTTATATCTGACTCAACACTTTCAAGTGGGTTAAGAAGAGGTCAATGTTACTTGCCTCTACAGTTTTTCAAAAGGAGTAGCTGGACTGAAATTAAAGAAAGAAAGTTCACGTGATGATAGACATTATTTATTATTATTATTATTATTATTATTATTATTATTATTATTATTATTATTATTATTATTATTATTATTATTATTATTATTATTATTATTATTATTATTATTATTATTATTATTATTGTATGCCGTCCCACTCACAGAGCGACTCTGAGCAGCTAACAAAGATACAAAATATACAGTTACAAATTACAAGGTTCCACATTATCATAATAAGGTTCCACAATGGTTAAACTCTTTCATTTAAATCATAATAGGCATTTGAGACATGAGTATATTTTTTCATGTGTACAAGTATTTGTGTGTGTGTTTCTCTCTGTCTCTACTCTCTCTCTCTCTCTCTCTCTCTCTCTCACACACACACACACACACACACACACACTGCAGTCCACATTCTTGTTTTATTTTGTTTCCTGACATACTCTTCCTTTGATATGTCTTTTTAATATACTGTAACTGAAGAGATATAATCAATGTCATTTTAAAAACAAAACTAGAAATAACTAGTTTCATATTTTATATAAAAAGTAGCAAATAAAACATATTTATAAATATGGATAAAATTCACATGAATATTGCCACACATCATAGAAGTAAAATTGTCAGGTATCTGGTTTAGGGTGCAAGGCTCTTAAGCTTATTTAGTCAGTTGGCCTTTATGAACGAAGCCAACAAGTCTTTTTAGATCTCAAGGATGGATACAATATCTTTCTGTTATTATCAAATTAGGTCTTAATTGTAGAATTGATAAGTAAGACAACTACAATAATTGAAGAATTGTCCAGTGGCTATTATACCTATCTATAATACTGAGAAGTGGAATAATGTGTAAACCACAGGCCATATACTGTACATCCTCCCTACATAAGACTAAATGAACTATAAGACCACACCTTGATTTAAAATAATAATAATAATTAAATTCCTTTACTATTCGAAGAGAGAACAGTAAAAGCAATTTTACCATATTTTTTTGCTGTTTTAATTCTGGTAGCTCCCCACTTTCAAAACTAACAGCTATTTTGTCTAGAGGAGACAAATCAAATGATGACAGTGTATATGAAGCCACTAAAGGACAGGATGGGGCCTATTCCATTAAAAAGGAAAGTATCAAAAATGATCTTCAGGAAACATTGATTGGTAGCAATCCTCCAAGTTTCATGGGTATGCCTTTGGCGACTGGGTGAACCTGTGGGGACTGGAACTTCTGGAAGATACATGCTACTTCACTAGATATTCCCAAAGAGTGCCCCACTTACTCAATGATCACTGGTGTTATTTTATAAAGTCCAATGGGGGTAAAAAGAAAATAAGGTTGAACTCACATTCAATATTTTATAAAAGAAAATCAGAAAATGTAAATGATGTGTACCATTGGATTCAGAAAGTCAACACCATCTGCCCACTATTGTTTTCTTTTTTTTCCAAATGTCTATAAATGGGGACACAACTAGCAATATGAGGCATACCAATTTTAAAAATATGGAATTAATTTTTATGTAGACTTTATGCAATAAACTTTTCAAAAAGGAAAGAGAGTCTGCAAACCTGTGATAGTGCATAAAAGAGTAGAGGTATGCATGGAGATTGATAGTAGGTGGGTACTAAAAATGACCATGCCCCTACATCCATTAGTAAATATACTTTGGGATCCTTGAATAGCTTGATTTAGCTCACCTCCATATATCATGGAACTCGTGGGTAAAAGTCTGCAAAACTTAAGTAGGGTTCTCAACGCTACTTCCTTATATTGGTCACACGTACACCATAATTTGAAGATGGCTTGAAAGCACATAACAGAGCAATTTAGAGTGCATTTTGGCTTTAAAAAATTGGGGTTCCACTCAAGGTTGTTGTTTTTAACATCACGTGATGTTTACATGGAACTTGTCCTGGTTTCAAAGTCCTCCAAAGAAACCTTGTCTGAATGTTTTTCAACCCAAGCATCCTCCTGTTTCCCCCCCCCTCTCCTGACTTCTCTGGGGCCCATACATTTCCCCCTCTTTTTTCACCTATCCCTGTCCACCAGCTCCATTCTACTGTCACCATCTCTGCCTCCTCTTCTGCTGCAGATTCATTCAGGCACAGCATTAATTGCTGCTGTTCCGTCCCTGACATCAAAACAATTTTTAATTTTTAATTTTACTGTTGTAATGTTACAACAGTTATTTCCCATGACAGCTTTAAGGATTTGGTGGGAGAGGCATTTTAGGGCTGCAGGGAATCCTGAAACGTTTATGAGGGAAGAAAAAGAACACAATATACTCTGATACACACATGCACGCAGGAGAATACAGTGTATTAGGAATTGGTACAAAATAAACAACCTCTGCCATGTAGTTTAAAATAAACCACGTTTCATCATGATAATATGCACTCCAGCTTTGCATTGTGTATTCCTTAGTATTTGAATCAATTCTGAACTGGGTAATTATGAAGCAAATGTAGGACTTTTGGTAAAAAATGACACATCCTTAGACATGGATACCTATATGCATCAACCCTGAGAATGTAAGAAAGCTACTGGCTTGAGACAGGGGAGCTATTATAGAAAGATGAAAGTTTTTTCCCTGCCCTCTAATTAGGAATACTATACATTTAAGGGAAGTCTGTTCATCACAACAATATACATATTGCAAATCCATTTCCAAAACCTATAATGTTTTAACAACTCCACCACAGAAATTATAGCATTGAAGCAAATGAATGAATAAGCAGAAGAGAACCATTAAACTCTACATTATATAGGAAAATGCAGAACAAAAAGTTGAATGGAATTAAAGGAAAATATAGACCAAAATACAAATATAAGCTTTATCTCGATGTATATTTTAATTACCAGAACACAGCAAAAACTGTACTGAGCAAAAAATGGATCTCAATTCAACTTTTATGAGTGCCATTCACATCTAGCAATTATTGATAAAACATTTGGTGGTTTTAGTTGTTTCATTGTGTACCCACAAACTAACACATTACTGCCCTTGGTTTTCTTCTCAGTCTTCTCATACAGATTAGGATTTGGTTGTAAGGGACACTTTTTTATAAAGTGCTTGGGCTCTCAGAACAAAGCTATGTTACCTATGGAAGCAAAGTGCCATTAACAACAAAACAAAAGAAGATAGTACACCACCACCCCTAAATATGAGATTTCTGCAATCGTTGCACATTTCATTCTGCACTGCCTACTCATATCTGGCCTTTATTTGGGATTTTAAAATCACTTCCCACACCACGATATAGTTTGGCCTTTTTCATCTCATCTATAAAATGAGCAGAGGTTAAACAAATGGTAAGGGATTCAGAATAATAGTTTGTGATGGTCATGAATTCCTTCTAGTTTAAAAAGCATCTTTTCAATATAAATCAAGGCCAAGTGTGGCTAAATTTTGACCTGACTCACTAAGAAACCAACTTTGCTTCCATCCATCACTTTCTCACTTTGCTCACTCCTATCAGTTGATGCCAGAGGAAGGTCACTGGTGCAAATTTCCTAGTGAACAGACATTTCTTAAATGTCCAAGATGTCATAAAAAATGTTTTATAGGCTTCCTGCTCCCTTGGACACTGTTTGTTTGAGATGCAATGAAGACAGGGAAGGCTGGAGAGACACTGCTTCAACCATTGCCTCATGCTCCCTTGACACCACCAAGAGAAGAGATCCTTGGAAAGGACTTAGAAATTCACACAAAAAGTGTTTTCTGTGAACTGAAAGAATATGTAAGGGTCCACGGGAGAGATGTCTACAGTATGTCCCTTCTTACTCATAAGGGCATTAACTGGGGTGTACCTCAGTTCTTTAAGCAGAATTCCAAATTGGAAGAATCCAAAGTGGCTTCAGCATTTCCAAGTCCAAACGTGAATTGAGCTGAAGGAAGTTCATTCATCACTAAAAAGAACAAGCTTTCCCGGAGCGTGCTGTGTAAACTATGATTGATTCTTCATTGCCAAACACCTGCTCAATTCAGCAAGTTGAACTCCTTTCATCAGAATGATTTAAACAATTTCAGCTGCATCCTATGAAACACTAACTGAAAGAATTGGCTGTGATGAAGATCTTAAGGTACTAATATAGGGACAAGAAGACAATCTGACCTCCTGCTTTACTTCTGGGATCTGACCTTTGCATGCTACCTCTCATAACAACTGTATTGATGCTCACATAATTAATTGTGCCATTTTAGTGATTAGTATGATAAAAATCACAGTTAATGTTTAGATTCTTCTTCATTGTCTCTGTGATCCACACATGTGGCTGTTTCTGCACCTGTTGAAAATTTATCACAACATTCTAGCGCAGTGATGGCTAACCTTGGCACTCTAAGTATTCTTGGATTTCCATTCCCAGAAGCACTGATCAGCAGGAGTATTGACTTGGGCTTCTGGTAATGGAAATCCAAGAACACATGCAGTGCCAAGGTTAGCCACACTGTTCTAAAGCTTAATTTTTTAAAAAATAGAAGTGTCCCCTTCTGCGTGTATGCCCTTGCACCTAAAGGTTATCCCTCAGTTCTCTTTAGCAGCCACTAAGGAAAATTCTGTGAGCATTCCTCTAGAGCAGTGGTTCCCAACCTTATTTTGGCCATGGCCCACCTAAGTGTCTCTAAAATCCTGACATATAATTCTTATTATTCAAAAAGTGAACTATTCACATGGAGGAAGTCTAAAAGGCCATTAATTGTTAATAATTCATTCTCGAATTGCCCCACCTCCCCCCCAAAATTTCTAGTGCCTGTTTTGTCTACCCTATCTGATGAACACCTGTTCATATCCTTGTTCATTGCCATCTACGTCTTTCCTTCACCCTGTCCGTGAGTCACCCTAAAAAAGATAGTACTGTATTAGTCATTTTTAGGCCTTCCCACTTTTTATGGTCCTAGCAGGCCTGCTTAAGAAATATGTCATGTGCCCTAACTAAATTTCCCCCAGTGATGGGGATTCTAAATATTTGTCATGCCTTGGTGCAGGGCACCATCTTTAAACTCTGGGAAAAGCCATTGTAGCCTGAAGGATCCTTATCCCAGAAAATGACTTCAATTCCCCAACCCCCACTCCTACACATGTGCAGAGAAAACAGCAGCAGCACTCTCTTTGGGGTATACCAATGTGTTCTGCTATGCTGCTATACTGGTGTAGGCAGGGGTGGGCATCAGCAGGTTCACATCAGTTCACCATAACCGGTAGCAGAAATTCTGGCTGGCCCTACCCATCCAAGTTTTGAAATAAAGTAATCTTAATTCGGGTGCAAAGCAGGGCTTTCCCCATGGCCACGCCTACCATACCACGCCCAAAGTGGGGTAGTAAAACTTTTTTGAGCCCACCACTGTGTGTAGGATCCTGGCCTCAAAATTGACACAGGAAGCAACGTTACTACTTCCCTACAAGGGATACTGTGATAGACCTCCTCAAGGTTCCTTATTTCCACATAATTCTCTGTAAAGAACATCTCTATTTCTTTTTATGTTGGGCAATGATATCTACCAATTGAAAGAGATCCTTTTCAGTCTTTCTACAACACCCAGAGTCTGTATAAAGTGTATGGTGCCAGTCACTCCTTACCTCAGATTCCATGACATAACAATGTTCACATACATAGATGACTGTTTGATTTTCACCAACTCTATGATCAGGGTATTAAAAGACATATCCTTCCCTTTATGTCTCCCAGCAAACTTGGTCTTTGCCTATATCTAGAAAAATCATGTTTAGAACCACATCAGAAAGTCCATTATATTGGTGTGTGACTGGATTCCAGTTATGTAAGAGCCTAGTTAGATCAAAACAGGTCGGGGGGAAACTGTTACATTTGACAAAGGAATTTAAACTGGAAATGAACATTGAACACTATACATGACCTCAAAACATCTACAGATCAACAATGACTGTAATCCAATGTCTTCCTTTTCAAATGAGATCTCTGGAGGCTTATTACCTAGCCTCTTTTGATATGTTAACAGACAGCAGTCCCAAAACTGTGGTTATAACTCATGAATTAACACTACAACTTTTCCAGTGGATCAGTAAATCCAGTCTAACTGTGGGAAAGCCATTCAAGCATCTGAGTCCCAAAATTATATTAGGCAAAGCAGTTGGCCACTTACAACAATACCATAATGGACTACATAAGCAGGATGAAAGACACTCCATCTCTTTTTTGTACCTGATGATTCAGTTCTGGATGTGGGGCCTTTTATGCCACCTCTTCTCAATGGCTATCTACGTGGCAGGGGAAGACAACCAATTGCTTAGTTTTGCTTAGTTCTGTTTCTTTGTGTAAATTTGACTGAAATATGGAAATTTTTAACTATTACTTGATATTGATGTTTATTGAATTTTTTGTTACTGTTGATTGAATTTTTGTTACTGTTTATTGAATTTTTGTTACTGTTTATTGAATTTCTTGTTACCGTAATGATATTTATATGCTGATGTTCTGTGATACTGATGTTGACTATTTATTGACTATTTTCATTTGATATTGACTATTGATTTATTGCTATGTTGTGACTGTAACTATACATGTGTGTAAACCGCCCTGAGTTGGCTCTGCCAAGTAGGGCGGTATAGAAATTTAAATATAATAATAATAATAATTGGCCAACAGCCTAACCTAAGCAGACAAGTATCTCAAGCTGGTGGCTAACCAAGTGTCTTCAATGAGATTTGGCCAACAGCCTAACCTAAGCAGACAAGTATCTCAAGCTGGTGGCTAACCAAGTGTCTTCAATGAGATTTGTAACCAATGGAATCAAATAAGTATAGGTTGTATAGTATTCACCACCCAGAGCAACAGAAAATGCCAAAAATATTGCTCTCAGGCAAGATGTCATCATGATTCTTTGGTCATGAAATCTTCTCTGTCTTTTTCCCACTAGCTCCCCTAGTACACATGATGACAGTGAAGCTTCACCAAGACAAGTCCAACTTAATCTTAATGCCACACATAATGTTGGAACACATGACAGGACACAGTTATAAACTGTTACTGATCCTTTATTTATTTACTCAAAACAAAGGAACAATTCCCATCCAGATTTAACTAGGATGAAGTTGGTAGCATGGAGAATTCTCCAGCATTAAAGGGGATTATAGGTGAATCTAGAAAGCCATCGACAAGATATAGCTGCAGGTATAAATGGTGTACATTTTCCTCCTTTGCACAATCAAATGGGGAAACCTGTGGAAGAGCAGGAAATGAATTCAAATTGTTGCCTGTGATAGACTATTGCTGATGCACTGAACCCCATAGATTTATTTATTTATTTATTTAAAATGGTTTTGTTTAAAAGGACACTTGAAACTGTAGTGCAATCAGTATTTCATTCAGGAATACAGATAAAGCAAAAGAAATATATATATTTCTAAGCATGTGATTTAGCACATCAGCCATGAGCTAGCACAGGAAAAATTAATAATTTCACTTTCCCTGCTTCTCTGTAAAGAATTACATTTACCAATATCCTGAAATGATTTATGTATTCAGTTACTTCATGATACCACAAATAGGGTCACTTGAGGTCCATATGCAATTTGGATGTAAGGCTTGCACCAAGTGGCATACTGCTACTCCCTGCAACCTCAAGCAACCCTATTTAGACTGTATCAGCCCTGCACACAAAAAATAAAGTCCACTGTGGTTGCACGATAATTTGTAAAAGAGATGGAGGAAGAACAGCTATGAGACTAGGAAAAGTACTAACATTTACTTGCCTATAAAGAAGTGCTTGCATATACATGGAAGAAAATGAAACAAAGGTGTTGCCAAGTGCAATCCACCTACCTTCTGTAGTTACCCACAGCTGACTTCCTAATGCCCACACTTATTGGCCTGCAGCCACATCATGCTTGATCTTACTTAGCCATATCATAAGGAAAGCCCCAAGAGACAACTGCCAGTAATGCCCTTTCTTCAAGTGCCATATCTGATTCCGAATATTGGCTATCATCATGGTGATCAGCTGTAAACATCTACCTTCCGCATCACAGTGTGACATTTATTTATTTATTTAATCAGACGTATATGCCACCCTCCTCAAAGAGACCCGGGGTGGCTAACAAAGCTTCAAAAGAGACATAAAATACAATATAAAATCCTGTCTAAAATTAATATTAAAAGAGATTAAAACTAAGCAAAGTTAAAAGATTAAAATTCATACATTGAGAGAGGAAGGGATCAGATGAGCCAACAAGCCGACACAACTGTCTGACTCAAACCCCATACCTGTCCCACCAGCCAGGTTTTAACCCCCTTCCTAAAGGGCAGCAACTCCGACTGGAGATGTAGCTCAATTGGCAGGAGGTTCCATAGGGTTGGGGCAGACACAGAGAAGGCCCTCCTCCTAGTGCTAGAGAGGTGCGCCTCTCTAGCCAATGGTACAACCAGAGAGCCTCTCCAGTCCGGTCTGGTGGGATGGACAGATGTTTTTAGGCTGACGTGGTCTCTTATATCCATACCACTGATCCAGTTCCGCAAGTCACTTTCTGGTCCTGAGCTCTGTTTGGCACACAAAGTCCTCATCGACCCTAGCCCAGTATTGATGAAGCTGCTGCCCTCCATCAAGATGGATTCAAGTGGGATTTGATTCACTTGGGGATTATCACCCTTCCCTGTGGATTTGACCACCCAAAGCTGTTAGTACTCAGGGTTGTCAGATTCGTTAACTGCTGCCTAATGATCAGTATTGAGTCACTGGCAGTATGATCTACTCTATTACCATTGCAGGAAAACCTGGCCTGATATTTTTAGTACTCCTAGTGGCCTGAAACTGTAATGGCTACATGGTCCAAATAATTTGTGCTTCCTTCCATCTTTCCATTCCTCTTCCTGCCACAGGAAGGTATCATCTCTGCTTCATATCATTTCTTTTCCCTACTCAAACATATATCACACACAAAGATACAGTGGCAGGTATAGCTAAGAAGTGCAGGTGTCCTTTATGCATGGGAGGGGGGGTCTATGCCCTCCTAAGAGCTGAAATATCTGCAACTGGGATGAATATCTCTCCCATCCTAGCTAAAATCCCTTCTAGTGTCCTGATTAAAATATTGCTGGCAGGAATGTGTGATCTGTTCTAAGATAAAAATAATATGATTATTGAAATAGTTACATTCACTGGGATGTATAAGTCTAAGCCAAGGTCTGTTTAAAATATTTCCTTTCCATCAAACCATCTGCATTGGCCACAATTCCACTTCTGATTTATACTTGCATAAGGGAAATCACAATCATTCCAGTGGCAAATTGCTATGTGTTCAGCAGGTGCTGTTTGTGTCCCTGGCTATGTGCCCAGTCGTGTGATTGGACACAGGCCGAGCAATAAAACTGTCAGCTTGTTAATGAGCAACAACTTACTATGAAGAAGTTAGCAATTTCCCTTCTGGAAGCATAAATCAGCAATAGGATCATGATTCTCTTTACAATCCCATTAAAAATTTAAAGAAACTATAGTAAAGTAAGCTGCTGTTACTACACCCATGCTAAACTTTTCATTGCTTCACTTTTAGCTTAAATTCTCAGAAAAATATTAATTAATTAATTAATTAATTAATTAATTAATTAATAATGTAGATAATTAATTATGCAAATAATTAATTATGTACAAGGTGGATTTCATTTGGATAAATGCATACACAATATAAGAAGTGTGTATATGTGCATTTTACTTAGATCCTCCCATGCTATGTAGCATATCAAACAGCAAAGGATCTCCAGAAGCTTTGGTCTTCAACAAGTGATTTAGCATCCTCCCATGTCATTTCCAGTGTCTTCAAGTCTCCCATGGAAGTTCTTTGCCATGTATTTTGAAGGTGTCCTTGTTGCCATTTGACATAAGGAGGGGTCCAACCCATTTTCACCTTAGAGATCCTGGTTTTCTCCATACGGAAAATATGGCCTGCCATTCGAAGTCTTCTTCATGCAATGATGTTATGTAATTTGCACAAGCCATCCTTCAAAGCACCTCCTCATTAGTAATGTGGTCAAAATAGTGAATCTTTAAAATTCGGCTGAGGCACCTCTGTTGGAAGACATAAAGTCTCTTGCTGATACTTGCTGATGCTTTCCAAGTCTCACAGGCATAAATGGCTGTCAGGATCACTGTGGAGGGGAACAATCAAAGTTTAATTGTCAGAAATATATATGGTGAGGATTCAATCTTATGTATTCTCTGGAAGACTGCTGTTGCTTTTCCAAGACGGCATTTGATGCCCATCTCTGCATCTCTATTTTGAGTGATCACACTGCCGAAATAAGTAAACCTCTCCACTTTCTCTAGCCTGCATCCCATTTGTGGAGTTCACATGCATGGTCTTAGATTTATTGCCATTTATCCTAAGGGCAAATTTCTTTGCTTCTCTGTCCAGGACAGTTGTTGCCTGTTGTAATTTCATCTCATTTTCCTTAAGCACCCTTTCTGCCGTTGTTTTTATCTGTTGTGTTGTTGTAATTTTTCTTATGAATTTTTAAGGTTTTAACCTGTGATTTTAATCTATGATGTAAGCCGCCCAGAGTCGAGTCTACCCGATTGGGGCGGGATAGTAAATATGAGTAAATAATAATAATAACCAAAGTGATGTGCATTTAAGGGATCCTAATATCATTAAACTACAATGAAAATAAATTCTTGTACAGTATTTAGAATTATTCAAACCTGTTTCCAAACTAGAATATGTATGAAATGATTAAATTTTCACCTGACAATCGTATGCACCAATTAATAGCTTTCCTTCATTGAGTTAAACATATTAATTAAGAGAAGATCCTAACCAGAAGCTGATTTCTTGATCTATATGCATAGTTTAATAATAACCATACTGTGTGATTAGAATGATTATGAGGCCACTGTGAAAAATTCATTTGCTATGAGTAAGCCAACAACTTTGCTTCTGTGTTGAGAAACAATTATAGAGCTTAATTGGAAACCATGTAATGATGACAGCAGTTATTTCAGTGATTGATTCACAAATTAAAATTTAAACTCTAGTACTGTGTATCCAAAGCTCAAAAACTGGGTGGGTGATCTGGGTATGGAAGCCATCCTGCCCATAGGTTTAAATAATTGTGCAGGTGGCCAGGGGCTAAGTGGACTGAAATCCAGAAGATGAAAGAGGACTCTGAAAAAGACTCACCAGCAACGTTTGGTTTGAGAAATTGGATATCACACATGAAAATCAAAGAACAGCAACTACACCAAGCAAACAAGATGCCTGATGTCCGCATGGCACCAATTTTTAAAAAAAATCTACTCTACTAAATTATCTACAGTTTCAAGTACTGTACAGTATCAAATGCAATGGATCTGATAATTGTTCAGTCTTCACTCATCTCTGGAAATGTATATTTCCTTCCTGCAGATTTTCTTTCCTACTCATTATATTTTCTTATCATACATAAATCATACATACTACTGAGATATTTTCCCCTGCACATGAATGATGTTTCCAATCAGAAATATCCTACACATGCAAAATTAGTTTTAATAAAGAAACTCTTCATACTTGGCAGCTCAAGTTACCTATTTTTCCAACAGAATTCTGTTTATAATAATAATAATTCCTATGAATCCATTTCTGACAGGCTTCCACACACCCCTTTGCTGACTAGCAATATATTTTGGTGGTGTAGTTTATGAGCAACAGCTATGTAAAGTAAAAAACAACAGTCAGTTATAATCACATTTGCAATTAGACCCTGACCATCTTTTAAAAAAATATTATTATTAAAATCACTTCTTTTCTAGTCCAACGCTCTGCTCACTGCAGAAATCCAAATAAAAGCAGATCTGGCAGGTCATTGCCACATTTTCACTTGAAACACTCTTCCAGCGTTAGAGAACTCACCACCTCCCAAGGTAATCAGTTCCATTTTCATACTGCTCCAATAGTTAAGATCCCCCCCCCCGATATTCAGACTATATCTAGCTTCTTGTAACTTGACCCCATTATTATATTCCTTGGACTTTAGAGTGACTGAAAGCAGAACATGTCTTTCCTCTTTATGCCTATCTTTAAAGTTTTGAAAAATGCTATTATATTCCCCCCCCTTCCCGTCTCCTTTTCTCAAGGGTAAACATGTCTATTCCTTCAGTCTTTCCTCATAGGGCTTGGTTTCCAGTCTATTGGTCAATCTTATTGCGCACCTGAATTTCTTCTGGTTTGTTGGCATCGTTCTTAAAGAGTGTTGTCCAGAACAGGACACAATACTGTAGATATGAATAGAGGGAGACTAGTTTTCAGAGGTTTTAGAGACGATCATCTGTGAAAGCAGCATAAAATAGCATTTACCATTTCCCCATCCATATCGCCTAAGTAGCTTACATTATTGCCTGGATGACATTTCAGGTGGAAAAGAAAACAAAACATCCACGGGACAGTACAGTATAACTTAACTGGCCTGGGAACATAAGCAAAAATGCATTTGTTTCACTTTGAAGAAAAATACTTGGTATCTCCTATTGAGAAAGTAGAGAATTTTTTCCCTTGAAAAGAGTGGAAGTTATTATAAACAGAATTGCTCAGATTTTTTTTCCTCCATTGTATCCCATAGGTTTAGGACATCAATAGGTAAGTAGAAATAAAGAAAGCCAGCTGCTCATTGGTAGAGCATATTTTTGTATTATTTATTTATTAAATTAGATTTATATGCCCCTCTGCTCACCTCACTGAGGCGACTCAGAGGGGCTCACAAAACATAAACATATACAGTATCACAATCTCAAATATAAATACAGCATAATATAAAAATATAACAACAGATGCAGCACAGATAACACAATCAATAAATTTTACATAAAAGAAAAAACAATACAATAAAATACAGTGTAAAAATACAATACAGTCAAGAGAGACAGCAAGGTCCTTATGGCTGAGCTAGCTGGTCCACACAGCTGGCCCTCATTCCCCCTCTCCAGCAGGCAGAGAGAGTTCTGTGATGTTCCTGAGGTGGTCATGAAGGCAGCAATAGTAGTAGCAGCAAGGTCTTTATGGCTGAGCTAGCTGGTCCACACAGCTGGCCCTCATTCCCCCTCTCCAGCAGACAGATAGAGTTCTGTGATGTTCCTGAGGTGGTCATGAAGGCAGCAATAATAAATATCCAAGCTTCAAATGTTGATATCTATAACTAAGGATGATTTTGGACCCACCCTTGAATAGCAGACAGCCCTTGTCCAACTATATTAAAAATATTGATCAGATATATGAGTGGTAGCTTGCTGATTGTTGTATTTGTAAACATGGCATATCGCCTGATTGGGGCGGGATAATAAATCTAAATAAATAAATAAAAATAAATGTTGTGTACCTTAACATTACATAGCAATTTGATAACTTTGACTTTTTGGAATTTTGGGATTTGTAGTTTTTTTCAGGCACTTAGAATGTAGGCGCATACCGAAAGTTTTGTTTTACACAGTTTTGAAGATCAAATCAGGTAGGTGACGTTCCCCCATTCTCCATACACTGAGTAAACTGATTTCTGGTGTTTGTCATGACTCTTTCCAGCATAGCAGGCTATATGCTGGGTTGCGATCACTGAACAACTGCTCGAAAAGTAGGCCTCAATGGCAAACACACACTTCACGCTATTCCAATGCATGATGGTGACTGAACTGTGTCAGGACAAAACTTTATAGTCCCACCTCTCAAACGAGACCACTAGTGCTCCACTACGATATCAACTGACTGAATTGCGTGCATTTTAAAAAAGGAAGTTATGCTGCCACACCCTGTAGTTCAGGAGATTTCTGAGTTCTCCGTTAAATTTGTAGGATGGAACCATTTATTTATTTGTTTATTTTATTTAAGCAAACTTTTATGCCGCACTCCTCAAAAAGACCCAGTTAACACAACTCTTAACAACCTAAAACACAATAAAAACATAATATAAAATCAAGATTAAAATATTAAAAATTTTAAAAAGCTAAAACAAGACAAACAGAGAGAGGGGGTTTAAATGAGCCAACAGACTGTGGCAACTGTCTGGCCCATACCCCACACATGCTCTGCCAACCAGGTGTTGACCCCCTTCCTAAAGGGCAGCAGCTCCGTCTGGCGACACAGCTCACTTGTCAAGAGGTCCCATAGGGCCAGAGCAGACACAGAGAAGGCCCTCCTCCTTGTGCTAGAGAGGTGTGCCTGTCTAGCCAATTGTACAACCAGAGAGCCTCTCCGGTCAGCTCTGGTGGGACGGACAGATGTCCTTAAGGCGATGCGGTCTCTTAGGTATCCTAGCCAACTACCATATAGGGCTTTAAAGGTAATAACCAGCACCTTGAATTGCACCTGGAGGCACACTGGCAACCAGTGCAGCTCCTGCAGCAATGGTGAGACATGAGCATAACGCCCCATCATGACCCGGGCAGCTGCTTTCTGGACCAGCTGCAGCCTCTGAATCGTTACCAAGGGCAGCCCCATGTAGAGCGCATTACAATAATCTAGTCTGGAGGTGACCAAAGTGTGTGTGATCATCAGCAAGGAGTCCCAGTCTAGGAGCGGGCATAGCTGTAGTATTACACGAAGTTGTGCAAAAGCCCTCCTGCCCATGACTGCCACCTGCTCTTTGAGCAGTAGTCGTGAGTCCAAGAGGACCCCCAGATTCCATACAGGGTCTGTTTGGGGCAACCATTACAGTTAAAGTGGCATCAAACTGTTCTAACTGAATAGTGTAGCCACATTAGCCCTATCAGTTATCACCATGATAATAGGGGAGATTTTGGGCCTGTCTCTCGCCCCTGCCTACACCCCATGACTTTGCTCAAGAAGCAGGTGTCATGAGAAATAAACCCGATTTTACAGTGCTTTTACTCACATGTAGAGCTTACACACCATGAAAGCAGAAACCTCTTCTTTTTACACTGCTGTTATGGCCAAAACAAGAAGGCAGACTACCTTCTGCCTGGTCTTATTTTTCCATGTCTAGATCAAACGCTAAACTGCCAAAATGAAGCTACCTTTGGTGTATTCAATCTGTAGTTCCTTTCACCTGACCTAGTGTGAGAAAGGTTAGCTGGTATAACAAGGTTTATTTATTTATTTATTTATTTTGACTTGTTTAGCTACCCCCTCACCAAGGTGACTCCAGGCAGCTTACAACACAAGAAACTCCCCCAACATAACACACTCCGACAACCCATACATATAAATAAAACTCATAAAAACTCTAAAATCTCTGAAATTTAAAATCCCAAAATCTCGAATCTAGGTTGCTATGATATGTCTGATTGTGCTTTTAAAATACCTCCAATCTTCAAGGAGGCTCTTCCTGTTCTGTTATGCTTCCTGATTTAAAAAAAGACTGATGTTCACATTGCTGGCAGGGAACACTATTTTCATCTGGAGAGGAGGACAGAATTGAAAATCCAGACTTCCTGAATCAGGAATATGTATTTGATCAATCCATATCTGACTCTAATTACTGGGATAAATCTAAACAGAAGATTTCTCTCTGTTTGAGGCTCATGTTCTATTCTTTTGTGGTGTAATATCAGTTTCATGCACAAACGGTTCTCATAGCTTTGTCTCAGTAAGGTCATTGCTAGGAATGTCATACTGGATATTTCTGGCATCATTACCTGTATAATAAATACGATTGGTAACTGCATATGACTTATCAGGGAAGAGCTTTTGGTGGTCTAAAATTATGTTCTTCATATTTGAATGAATACATCATACAATATAGTAGGTTGGCTGTGAAGACAAAATGGCTGCATTTCTTCAAAGTTGGGGCTTCTTGAAGAGAGTGGATTATTAAATTTTCTTTTCATACTGTTATGAGCATCACCTAAAACTGTAATCAACATCATTTCTTCACTTCATATTTTCAAATACAACTTTTCCATGACTTCACTACGTGAACTGCTCATATCCTCATCACCACCACCACCCCTTGGTCCTAGTAACTTGCCTTTTGAGTCTTGTTCCCCATTTAAAAATACCTGGTTAATTACTTCTTCTGAATTGCAACCTGTGATTTTGATAGCGTGTGGGATGTGTGTTTAACATAAGTAAGACAAAATCTGTCTTAATGCAACAAATGGTTAATCCTAAAAAATCTTTTTTATTCTTGTGGAAAATATGATTACCCATGAAACACAATTTATTTTGACATTTGTAAATAGCTGTGATATGTTGCAGACACAATTCATTTTCTTTCCAACAGGCTAACAAAGACAAATCATGTTTTAAAATAACAGTGTTATCATTATTACATTATCAATCTCAAACTAGTGATATAAACATCCCTTATCTGCTTTCTATTTGCCCTTTGAAGTATAATTTGTTCTGATTTACATCTCTGAAATCATTGCTATAAGGAAATTTATTACATCAAATGCAAGGACTGTAAAATATTTCCAGGTGCCATTTATAGTTCACAAGGAAAGAATACATCTATAGTAATATCATCCTCTATATTTTTATTTGAATATATACTGTGGTTAGCAAGAATAAGATACAATTATTTTCTCTAGGCATTTGAATGTTTGCCTAGGATGCACCATTAAAAAGGGAATTTTTAAAACAGTTAAATTTACCTTGGAATTTATGATATGGTTATAAAAATCAGTCTGCTGTGAAATGTAGTGTGATGTGCTAATATTTTCACCATGATTTTTATTGTTGCAGGTATGCTACAGTACACTATTTTAAAATGAAATTTGAAAAGCCTTTGTAAATTATAAGGATAATTTGATTTTTCCCCTCTCAAAGGTGGAAGCACAATGGCACAGATATTGATCTTACGATGAATTATCACTACAGGCTGATTGGAGGCAGCTTGGCAATCAATAACCCCCATAAAAAACAGGATATCGGAACATACCAATGTTTGGTCACAAATTCATTTGGAACAATTCTGAGCAGGAAAGCAAAACTTCAGTTTGCATGTAAGTTCTGGAATAATGCGTTTTATTTCCATATTATCTTTTGGTAATTACTTTTTGTGCTGAAAACAAATCATTATTGCAATTAGAACAGCAATTCAATTTCCATCCAGTGGTCAAATGTGGCCATCTGTACCTTTTCATGTTTAATTCAGGATCTTCTCCTCCTACAGTAAACAGCAACAATTGAAACAGATATTCACATCCTTATACATACTAATTGCCTACAGATAAACGAAAGGGCATGAAAGATGAACATAATTACTTTTTGTTTAATAGGGCTACTGCTACCTTTCCCCCCTCTTCTGGAAGAAATTTTTCATGATCAGATTGCTAGTTGTAAGATATCTGTTTCGTTGCCTAAAAAGCTGGAAAATGGAGTAGACACAAACAAATAATGATTAATTTAATGACATTTGGTTGTATTAAAATGGTGTGCGTGCATGTGCGCGCACACACACACCACTGCAGATATACTTCCTCAACTTATTGCGTAATTGGTATGACATTACTGCTGTACTTTAAAAAGGTACCTAAATGAGGAATATGCCAGAGTGTGCCTGTGCATATGTGTGGATCCTCTACATGCAATGACAACTTTCCTTTCTTCTTCTTCTTCTTCTTCTTCTTCTTCTTCTTCTTCTTCTTCTTCTTCTTCTTCTTCTTCTTCTTCTTCTTCTTCTTCTTCTTCTTCTTCTTCTTCTTCTTCTTCTTCTTCTTCTTCTTCTTCTTCTTCTTCTTCTTCTTCTTCTTCTTCTTCTTCTTCTTCTTCTTCTTCTTCTTCTTCTTCTTCTTCTTCTTCTTCTTCTTCTTCTTCTTCTTCTTCTTCTTCTTCTTCTTCTTCTTCTTCTTCTTCTTCTTCTTCTTCTTCTTCTTCTTCTTCTTCTTCTTCTTCTTCTTCTTCTTCTTCTTCTTCTTCTTCTTCTTCTTCTTCTTCTTCTTCTTCTTCTTCTTCTTCTTCTTCTTCAACTAAGTGGAAAAGGTTAAAAGAGATTTTGGGGAAGAGTATACATTATTGCCTACAACAGAGAAAGGGAACTTAAAGCTATTAAGTCTTCCAATCCTATTACTGGCTTTTACTTCAGCTTCAGATGTACCGTATATACGTGAGTATCAGCCCCAAAAATGAGGTTCAAAAATGTGACTCGACTTATATTCAGGTCAACATAAACACTCAAAACCATACCCACACAAATGTCTAAATTAATTACTTTTACCATATTTACATGTATGTTAATTATTGAAACTAACTAGCAGCTGCTGCATTTTCCATGCCCGACTTATACTCGGGTCAATCTATGTTCCTAATTTTAGAGGTCCAAATTAGGTACCTCAATTTATATATGGGATGACTTATAGTCGAGTATATGCTGTATGTTTGTAGTGGCCAAGTGTTTGCAGATTTTTATCCTCTTCCTCAGTGGCACATGGCATTGCTTACTTTCTGCATTCCTGAAAAAGCAGCTGACTAGGAAGATCCAGTCAAATGATAGCTTCTACTAGAGTAGAATCACTGAATCAATGTCTACATGAGAGACAAAATTTATTGAGCTCCTTATGGTTCAGCAGCTCTATTCTATTTGGGATTAGGCCTTTGCCTTTAGTAGTTCTTAAACTTTCTGTAAACTGAGGATTTTATCACCTTCTAATCATTCCTCCCAACCTAATTTAAGTGACTTTCTCCAATTCTGAGGTAGAATTTGGGGATGGGGAGAAGATTATTAATTAAAAGTGTTTTCTTGAAGAAATCTATTTACTGTAGGTATTCTTCAAATGGATATCTCTCTCTTATTTATTTGTTTGTTTTATTTATTTCTGTGTCACCTCTCATTTAGTTAATTAAAAGAAATTAATTTAAATTAATTTAAAACCACAATAAATTACAAAGTAAAATAAATAAATAAGAGGAATTAAAAATGGTAATGAGTTGAACATATACTGTAAAAGCTTTAAAACACATTTAAGAGGAATGTAGGTTCAGAAAGCAGGAGATACTCTGTCCAACCTTATTTACATATTGAAAGCCTACCTTTAAAAGGTTGTCCATTAAGGTTTGCTGAAATGAGAGCATTCCATAATGTGGTAGTAGTGATAGGGAAAGCACTCTTTTGTATCCCTGTCAAACATTCCTGTGAGGGGAATGACAATAAGAGAAGGGTATATTCTGAAGATCTTAGAAGTGGGGAAAGCTCATAATAATCCTTCAAGGTGGAGGCAGGGCTCTATTGCTCTCTCTCCATTTTCAGTTTTCTCACTCTTGTACACACACAGGGCAACAGATCTAATGTGGCAGCTCTTTGCTATACATAGAGACTCATTGGGTGATCCTCTACTGCAGGGGTCCCTAAACTTTTCAGGCTGTGGCCCAGTCACATGGTTGAGCATGCCAGCCATTTGGTTCTTCCCACCAGAAGCAGAAGTAAAATGTGCATATGTGTGTGCATAACACAGCTGCACATGCACATAATGCTGCCGTAAATCACCCGTGGCTGTCGTAAATGCATTTACCCATGGTTGTTGTAAGTGCATTTGCTGTCATTTACAGTAGCATTATGCACATGTGTGGGCATGTTGTGTGCATTCACATTTTACTTCTGCTTCTGGGAGTGGCGAGGGTGGCCCTACTGTCTATGGAAAATCTGGACACTTGCTCACATAAAGAGCCCCCACAGATAACTGTGTTCTCCTTCAGAAGAAAAGACACAAAACTAGAAAAGGAAGGGGTAAATCTAAATCCCTTCAGCTTCCTAGGGTGAGTATATCTAACTAGATAATACCTGAACAGATTTTATTCAAAAGGCAACACCAGTGCTGGAAGGCAATGAAGATCTGGAAGAAAGGGATAAATTATTTCAAATGATCTTTGGTTGAGTATGGGTATTCATTTTATTTAAACCATGAGGTGAAGGGAAGCTAATAATCGGAAGAGGAACTTGATAAGAAAAAGGATGGATGGCTGTATGGATAAATAAAATATAAACAACATGATCTACAATGTACAGTGAGGAAAAAAGCATGGAAACATGAGTTAAAATTTTCATTCATTGCAGACTCTTCTTTTATTAAGGGAACAGAATTGTAACAGATTATTTCCTCCAGGAGAGAAATCATTCTAAGACACCAGCAGCAATGTGAGTTGCCTGTGGAAGCCCTAAACTGTAGTCCAAAGAACACTTCAAAGGGAACAAGACCTTTTAGACACATTAAAATGTACCTCTGGGGGGAGAAAACATACTGTCATGACAATTTGCATTCTCCTAGAGTTACGTCTCCATAGGAAAGCAGACAATGTGTGGCATTCTGGATCACAACCTTTGAAGACATCTCTTTGCGCATCCAACAGGGAAATGAGTGAAGAGATTTTTCAAAAGCAGGTAGAAGAAAGTGGCATGTTTTTCTCTTTCTTTATCCTTCTTTCTGCACGCCCATCTGGGATGGCTGCTGCACTAAGAGAGCAATTGTTTTTAATGCTCATTAATAAAATATATGGCTGAAGCTAGGCGTATGTCGCTGCTTCAGACATCAGTAGATGTATTAATTATTCATCTTTTCATGTTCCAATTACAAATCTCCTGCCACAGAAGGTCATACAAAGGAGGCAGAAGTCGTGATGGTTCATGGACTTTTTTGTGTGTAAAGGTGATGTCTCTTGACCATTTTTCCTTAAAGCCTTTATCTTTTTTTACAGACCTTTCAAAAGGTTTTTAAAAAAGGTACTTGTAGATTTTACTGCAACTTGATCCTTAGGATAAGAAATACAAAGCTTGAACACCCTCAACAAATGGCTACTGAGCAATCTGATGTTCTTTCTTGCTGATAGATACAATGATTTTGGTGAAACTAGCAGAGTTATTCAAAAGCACTCAATCACAGTGTTTGATGTGAAGATGGGAAGGTATCTTTGTAGCAGAGCCTCACTTCATGGAATTCATACATAATGCTTCCTGAAGGATAAACAATCCCCACGAGCTATTTGATTTAACTTTTCTCACCCTGGAGCTATTGCGTGCAAGGTTACATTATATTTCACACTTTTAAGTAGTTGGAATATAATGGTTAGGCTTTATTTGGATTATGTCAGTATTTAAATGTATATGAACCTTTTTTAAGGCTAGCTTAGTGTGCCATACCCTGACTAGCAGTACCTTTGCAGGGATTTAGAGTGGAAAATAGATTAAATGGAGTAGAGATGGCAGGGAAGGAATTTGTAATCTCTGCATGAAAAGCATACTCTTTATAGGGAATTGTGTTACCTTGAACTCTTAATTGAATTATTTAAACACATTTTTATATTAGAATGGTTAGGGTATTAATAAAGCTACCATTACATTTGTGTATTTTATTGGTGGCAGGGGAAAGAAGATACTGGAAGAGATGTCAATTTGCCTTTTTGAAAATATGCATCTGTTTTGAATGGGATTATTTTCATAATGTCCCTCCTCCTCTGCTGATATCCTAAATACCTTATTTATAACGTCAACCATTTTCTTTTCTCCAAAAATAAACATCCAGACTGACCTGAATATTTTAAATCAAGTAAAATCTAGAAGTTAGAGTAGTCTCCCTCCTTAGCAGTGTGGGAGGAGATGGGTCCTCTAAGGCAGTGATGGTGAACCTTGGCACTCCAGCTGTTCTTCAACTTCAATTCTCAGAAGTCCTGAGAATTGAAGTCCAAGAACAGCTGGAGTGCCGAAATTCGTCATCACTGTGGTAAGGGGTTGGGAACAATTTTGCCTCATTCTGAGGAATTGTTACATATACAAACTAGCTTCTTTGGCCATCTTATGTCTTTTAGCTCCACTCCTTGGCAGTGTAGCCCTTGGGCTACCAGCAAATTTGAACAAGGGACCATTACTCCATTAGAATCACCCACTCCAGACCTATGGAGTGGAGAGTGGCTCAGTGACCAAGATAACATTTCATACTGGCTTCTCAGGTTCAATCTATCATATCCTCAGTTAAAACAATCCAGTAGCAGATTATGGGGAAGACAGCAATCAGACAGAAAACTACCAATATTTACAAGTAGATGATCCAGGGATAGAATCATGTATTAAATTATGCTCTGTTATCTGCACAGCTATTTCTTTAGTCTCTTGACAGGATTTTCAGCACTACCACACAGTTTGGCTAACAATCTACATTAATGTTTTCTATAGAGCCCTCACAAATCAGCAGAGGCTTGTGGAAGCTCTGCTGTTGATGGAGTGTAGCATCAAATTTAAGGCCTCCATCCAAGACAGCAAAGGAGTTCAGCACCATGTGCAGTTCCTGTTCAAATGCAGGCTAAAACTAGAATGGATTTACCACCCTAATAACACCAGAAACATCAGTCTCCAATGTCATAAATTGACTTGCCACCTGTCTGCTCGATCTTATGGTACTGCTTTTACTCCCACAATTCTCATTGTGAAGTGCTACTAAATAGTACATTCTGCTTGGTGAAAACTGTTTGCAAGTTGTCAGTTCCTCTGGAGGCCATAATACACAGTCCTCCTAAAAACGATCAAATTGTGATGAATATGGAAAGAAGAGCCATTATAGAGTGAGTGTATATAAAATTGGTTAGATGTCCTTCCGGTTATCTAAGTTAAGAAACTTTTTTAAAACCAACACATTTCAAGCTGGCATTAAGATGAAAGATTTGTTATCATAAAAGAGATTAATAGGTTACCTAATGAACTTTTATTAATTTTTGGCCCTTGTCTGGCATTTGCAATCTGAGATGCTGAGTTATATTCAAAGATCTGACCTATGCTTGAGGGGAAGCTGAACTTGCCAGGGAAAAGAACTAGATCTAGGATGGCTTCTAATGTTATCCATGACTTTTGATATTACTGAAGTGTGTTAGGAAATGAAACAATTATCACATTGTGCTGATAACATCAGAACAGCCATGACTGATCATTTTGGAATACAGGTATCTGATTTAAAAATTACCCTTTGTTTATCAGGTAGGGTTTTGGACATAACCAGTGGAAAATTTGCTATCCTTCATTAGGACTGGAATAGACAAGTTCTGGTTAACTCTATTTTCCTTCCAAATATAGAAGTAATGATCCCAAAAGAGATAATAGTCTTGTCATTAGAACTTACCGGTAATGCTCTCACCCTGCTACTGTCTGAACCTCAATTCTGCTTTTTTCCAAAAAGAAGCTGGCTACACGGCCTACAGAGGAAAACATGCAGGCATCATATGGGCATCTCTGTGATTTCCTTTGGAGAGAAAATAGATTTTTTTTGGGATCAGCCACTGACAGTGAAAAAGAGCTGCTTAGAGCAAATATTAAACATGGCGTTTGGTGCATTGAAACAATATGGCTTCAGTCGGTTGCTGTGAGATGATAAGAAGTGGGGGGGGGGGGGAGATGACTTTGTGTTTGAAAAACAGTAGAAGGGATCAGATCAGGATGGTACATCCAGCTGGGGAATCTGCTTTTTCTTTTTAAATGTGCATCTGGTTTGAATGGAATTGCTTACATGATGCCCCTCTTCTTCAGTTGGCATCACAAATATCTAATTTACAATTTGGTATTAGTAGTATTAGTGGTATTAGTGGTATTAGTGGCTTAGTGGTTAAGATGCTGAACTTGATGACTGGAAAGTTGGAAGGTTAGCAGTTTGAGACCCAAGAGCTGCATGATGGAGTGAGAACCCATCTCTGTCCCTGCTCCTAACATAACAGTTCGAAAGCAAGAAATTGAAAGTAGATAAATAGCTACCACTTTGGTGGGAAGGTAAATAGTATTCCATACACTCAGGTATCTAGTCATGCCTGCCACATGTCCACAGAAACATGTACAGATGCAGAAAATGCTGGCTCTTTGGCTGTAAATGGAGATGAGCAATGTACACACTAGATTCAGATATGAGTGGATTTCGAGCAGGGGAACCCTTTACCTACCAGTATACAGTACTTCCTTTGAGCAGAGCTTGTAAAATTATATACTGTATAAGATAAATGGATGCAATGGCAAGCTGGATTCATCCATTAACACAACAGTGGTAGTATTAAGCTCTCAGTACTCAAAATTTCTAAGGATAGACATTTTTCAAGCTCAGGTTCTTTTCCAGTTGAGCTTCCTAAGGAAAATAAACTTTCCCTGTTGCTAGGAATTTCAGAGCTACATTTACTTGGACTTGTATTTGCTGCCTCTTAGATAGTAAAGGTAAAGGTTTCCCTTGCTTGAAAGCCAGTCGTATCCGACTCTAGGGGTCAGTGCTCATCTCTGTTTCTAAGCTGAAGAGCCAGCGCTGTCTGCTTCTGCAGACGTTTCCATGGTCATGTGGCAGGCATGACTAGACACCGGAGTGCATGGAACGCTGTTACCTTCCCACCGAAGTGGTCCCTATTTATCTACTTGCAATTTCTTGCTTTCAAACTGCTAGGTTGGCAGGAGCTGGGACAGAGACGGGAGCTCATTCCGTCCTCTTAGATACATGACATATAATTAATTTAATCTTATATATATATAAGCTTTTAAGCTTATTTATTTGTAGCTGTTTAAGTGCTACTGTGATTTTTATTTTTATTTTACTTTATTTTGTTTGTTTTGTTTTGTTTTCTGAGATGCCTGTTTATTGTTGGTATTTTATACTGTTTTAATTCAAGATCTAAGCTGCCTTATAGCTTCTCTGCCTTCTGGCCTCTAAGCCAGCAATGTTTAAGACATTTATCCCTGGCACTTGCAATAAATCAATCCTTCCTGTACTGTACTGTAAACTTTTAGCCAATGGACTAGAAACAATAAGTTTAGATAAAAGGTAGGAAGGGAAGACCGTAAAAATGTCTTTCAATTTTAAATTTGTAGAATTCCAAGTATACCTAGAAGGTAATTTGGAGCGCTAGTGGCTGAGCAATTGAATAACAAAAGCCAGGATCACCATAATGGCTCCCTTCAGTGCAATAATATTTAAATGCCATGTAAATATATAGGCACATTGATCCCTTGCTCTGGATTAAATGATAACATCTTGGGCCAGGTAAATGTTCTTGATAATCTTTATGGTCATAAAAGCAACCTAACTGATAGATAACAGTTGCAGACATTCTGCAGCTTGGTGTGAATTGCAATTTTAAGATCAGAACCTTCAGTGCAATTTTTTGAAGATGAAAACTCATTTCAGATATTATTTTAGCCCTGTTATATTTTTAAATAAGGGACTTTTTTAATGGCTCTTCTGATTTTCTTCCTGTTAATTTATAACCTTTGCTGAGAACAATGAGCTGGAATTGTATATACTGTATTGTTATTCAAAAGTAGGGGTGCCTGAACTTTTTGAGCTGTGTGCCAGTCATGTGGTTGAGTGTGCCAGGCACACGGTTCCTCCCACTGACAGCAGAAGTAAAATGTGCATGCCTGTGTGCAGAACACGCCCACACATGCACAGAACGCTGCCGTTAATGACCTGTGGCTATCATAAACACATTGCAAGTAGATAAATAGGTAATGCTTTGGTAGGACAGTCGTGGATAATTTATCACAGTATTCTGTACACGTGCATGCACATTCTACACACACACCCATAAATGTTCTGCACACTCATATGCATATTTTACTTCTGCTTCTGGGGGTAGCAAGGGCCAGATGAATTGGTGCTGTGGGCCAGATCCAGCCAATGGGCCATAGTTGGGTCACCCCTGTTCTAAAGTGAGCCTCAGCATGTTCAAAATGACTTACTTTCAGTTAGAGGGATATTGGACTGCAGCCTTTACTATTTATTTTTTTAAAATGCTTCTCCATTCTGTATATTAAACAGAAAGAACTGAGTGAATGTACATTAAAATATTATATATTTAGATCAAATTAAAGGCCTCCCTTTGCTCAAAGGCCAGTTGTGTCAGCCCCCAGGGGGTGGTGCTCATTTCTGTTTACAGCCAACGTGCCAGGTCAGTCTGCATCTGCAGGCGTTTCTGTGGTCATGTGGCAGGCATAACTAGATACTAAAGTGCATGGAACACAGTTACCTTTCCTACCAAAGCATTACCTATTTATCTACTTGCATTTTCTTTCTTTCAAACTGCTAGGTTGGGAGGAGTTGGGACAGACAATAGGAGCTCACTCCATCACACTATACTCAGGTCTTGAACTGCTGATGTGCTGACCTTTACAGTTTTCAAACTCAGTGTCTTAACGACTAAGCCACTGTGGCCCCTTATATATTATATATTTAAGCTTGTTTAAATAATCATAAGAACACTTAAAATAACAATAGGATACATTAATGTGATAATAAGACCAACTTCAATTAGAGACAAAGAATCTTAAGGAAATGTAGAACATTCAAATGTAACTCAAGGGAATGGTACCCATACTTCATAGTTTCAAAACATTGGTGAATTTCTTGATTACTTTTTTGGGAATAGTAGCCGTGTTAGTCTGTGTTTCAGGCATATCAAAGATAAACAAAACAAAAATGAGGTAGCACTTTAAAGCCTAACTGTTATATTTCAATGTGAGCTTTTGTGGATCAAATTCACTTCATCAGACGTGGGAGTGAAGCAGTGGTGGGGTCCATTTTTTTTTAATGCTACCACACTGTGGAAGTAGTATGGTGGCTGTGGCCAGGAGGAAAGCCCTGTGTTGCACATGAATTAGGACTACTTTATTTTAAAACTTGGATGGGCAGGGCCAGTCAGAATTTCTGTTACCGGATCTGGTGAAATGGTGCAAACCTGCTGATGCCCACCACTGGAGTGAGGCTTCATGGCATCAATTTATACACGTCAGGTGCCTATGTACAGAGTGATTGGTTAGCATAACAGATAAGCATACTGATCTAGAACAACATTTTCTTAACTGCTGTACCCATAAACCACTTATCTATTTGAGGTAGATCGGTGACATATTTTTGATCTGGATGCATGGGAAAAAATCCTAGAAAAATTCCACCAGAATTTCAATAATTTTCATCCAAATATTAAACTCAACTTGGAATAGTCTACACAACAATAAATTTCCTAGACACCACTGTGAAATTACAAAAATGACATCTCAGTACCACACTATATCACAAACCCACAGGCAGATAAATGTACAGTCAAACCTCGCATAAAGAGCGTTTTGCTTAAAGAGTAACTCGCTTAAAGAGCAGAATTTTCTCTGAATGTTCGCTTCGCTTAACAAATAAAACCAATCAAAAACTCGCTTAACAAATAAATCGGGGTTTGCAAATCCCCCCACACACAATTGATCACTTACAATGGTGTTTTGCTTAAAGAGCAAACTCGCTTAAAGAGCAATCCTGTGGAACGCATTATGCTCTTTAAGCAAGGTACAACTGTACATGCATGCCTCCAGCTTCCATCCAGAGCACAGAACAAGATCCATTTTCTTCAGCCAAGCCCTCAGGTACAATGTCATCTGCTCAAAGACACAAGACAGGGACGCCAAGCTCAAGGACCTACACAATACATTTTTCAAACTGTAATACCCATCAAATATGGCTAAAGAACAAATCAACCAGGCTAGATGAATACCCAGAAGAGAAAGCAATCAAACACCACTGGTTATCACTTTTAGCCCTCAACTTAAACCCCTCACATGCATAATGAAAAATCTCCAGCTAATCTTGAAAATAATACTTCACTCTCCAAAGCCCTTGGTGACAGACCTCTATTTGCTTATAGACAACCCTTCAATTGCAAACAACTATTGACACACAAAAGTGAAACAGAGATGGGAAACTAAACCCTGCTGCAGACCCTGATGTCAGTTTTGACCACACATTCACTTTGGAAACAGTATTACTGGACCCAATGGCACCACACACACCATTAAGGGAAGTTTTACTTGTTCTTCTGCCAATTTGATTTATGCCTTTTGCCAAAAATGCCCTTCTGCACTCTATATAGGACAAACAGAACAATCTTTCCACAAAAGAGTTAATGGGCATAAATCAGACATCCAGAATGGCAACAAAGAAAAACCCATTTCATACCATTTCAATCTGCCTGGACACTCTATCCAAGACTTGCAAGTTGCAATTCTGGAACAGAGAAATTACAAGACTAGGATCCAGAGAAAGACAGCAGAAATAAAATACATCCATCTATTGGACACCCATCACAAAGGTTTGAATAGTAGCCAAGGGTTTCTGGGGCATTATCAAATTTGATACACAGATTATTATATGCTTGAGAAAGCTTTGATGCTGGGAAGGGTGGAGGGCAAAAAAAGAAGGGGGTGGCTAAAAATGAGATGGCTAGATGGTATTGTAGACACAATTGGCACAAAGCTGAGTGAGTTGAGGAGGATGGTGGAGGACAGAAGTGCCTGGCAGACCGTGGTCCATGGGGTCACAAAGGGTCGGAATCGACTGTGCAACTGAACAACAAAAATATTATACCACCTTCTCAAACTTTTCTGTAAAATTCCCTTTCACAACATGGGCTGTCTCACAGAACAAAGGATGTGCTCACACAATAACACAAAGGTTAAACTCATTGGGAAATGTTTTGTGCCAGGTGTTTGTTTTGTATCTTCCCAATATTTGCAATTGAAATAGTATCTTCCACCTCTTCCCACATTTGCAATTGAAAAATAAGGTGATTTACAGCTAATCTGAATAACAAACAGAGATCATCTGTCATTACCAATTGTATGAAACCTTCTTGATTGCTTGAAGTTCAACTCAACTCTATCCATACTTCCATTCCTAAATCAGGTACTGTATCAAGGAACAACTTCAGTAGATCACTAACTAGTAATTTTCCACTTGTAAGTGACTTACACTAGCACACGTGTACAAATCTTGAAAGTTACCTGAAGTGGAGTCTTTGTGGTGAATTTCTCTGCCTTCTCAATGTGGTGTAATGTGCTAATTGTTACATGATAACAATGGATAAGAGTGAGAAATATGATGAGATCATAGAACATGGTGATCACTTTCCTGTTATCCAAGCTGAGATTGGCTACAAAATAATTGAAATGTTGGTATCTAAAAGCCAATGAAAAGAAAAAGAAAAATGTATTTAAATGTTGAATTTTAGAAATATTGCTATATTTTTCTGATGCTGGGAAATGAACTGGAATATGTTCTTTAGAGGAAAGACAAGGACATGTTGATCATGACACCACTAGACTATGAAATGTGTGAATTTGTTAAAATGTAGGTAAGAAAAAGAGATGCTCCACATTATTAAAACATGCTCTGTGATCTTTGAAAGTGTCTTGGGCTTGAAAACATTCAACCTTCCGATTGTATCTCATATTTCCAGCATACTAGTAAGCTCTTTGATCTACTGCTTCTAGCAATTCAGAGAGAGAGAAAAAAAATTACAAATTGATCCACTGTGAAGTTGCACCCTGGAAGTCTGATCTCCCTGGGAAATCAGTGGATCAGGTGGTATTTGCTTTAGCCAATCAGGCAGGAATCTTGCAAATCTGAAAAACTGCAGAAGCTGCTTTAACAAGGTGCTAACAAGTGCTGATAGGCAATTTGTTCCTTCCTTCCTGCTCTTTAATTGGTCTCTTGTTTTAGCACATGTTTGTTCCAGAACCCTGATACACATTCAAATCATTTTTTCTGCATCGACACAAGAGATAAAACAGTTAGAGGCTCTCTAACAGTTCCATCTGCTAGAGAGGCACATCTCTCTAGCACTAAAAGGAGGGCCTTCTTTGTGTCCACTCCTACCCTATGGAATCTCCTGCCAATTGAGTTGTGTCTCCAGATAGAGCTGCTGCCCTTCAGAAAAGTCATAAAGACTTGACTGGCGGGGCAGGTATGGAGTGTTACACTGGTGTAGTGTGGTGGTGTGGAGGGGGTGGCCCACCCCAGGCAGCATTTTGCTGGGGGCTCTGCTGATGCTGCCTGGACTTCCTGGTGGCCGGGACAGGGACTCCACTGTGGGGACAGGTACTGGGACCCTCCACCACCACTGGTGCCCTGGGCCCGGGCCTGGGCTGGAGAGTGCTGGGAGGGCCCGGGCCCAGTGACACAGTGGGAACCAGGGGGCACTTTTTCCTCCTCCTCTACCTTCATTGTCCTCTTCTTCAGGCTTCCTCTTCCTTACGGCCAGCTCATGGTGCTAGGTGGTGCTGTGCTGGGCCCAGGGCCACCCTTGGTCCTGGGTTGAGACCCAGAGCTGAGGTGGTGTAGCAGAAGCCCAGCATAGAGCCTGCCATCCCAGGTGCACAGCTGCCCCATCTCTGAGCCCAACAGCAGCAGCTCCACCTTCAGCGGCAACGGTGTGCAGTAGGGTGGGAAGCAAGGCTGGTGGTTGTTGCGACCCAGAACCCACAGCCTGAGCAGTGCCAGCCAGGCCTTGCGTGTGTGTGTGTCCTCGGCCTGGCTGAAGAAGAAGAGGAAGCCTGAAGAAGAGGATGATGAAGGCAGAGGAGGAGGAAAATTGCCCCCTGGTTCCCCCCGAGGTAGGAGTTTCATTTCATTTTGAGTGGGGAGGGGCGAGTTTGGCCTGCACCCTGGGCAGCTGAAACCCACCCTATGCCACTGGTGTGCCAGTAACATGGTAAACCCTGGCCTGCTGGCTGATTCAATAATTACCCCTCTCTCTCTTAATTCTTTTTAATTTTTTAATCTTTTAAATTTTTACTGGATTGTTCATGGTTTTATTGTTGAATTTATTATTGGGATCATTGTGTTTTTGATATTTTGTTCTGTGAGACTATGTTAGCCGCTCTGAGTCACTCTGCGAGTAAGGCAGCATACAAGTGTGAACAAACAAACAAAACCACTTGATGCAAATATGTTTGCTGAAAAATCCATTAAAAAGTAGAAGCCCTAGTAACAGAGGATAAAATACAGATTGAAAGGGGGATTCTAGGTTGATTCACATTGTCTTGTACCACATATAGGCAACAGAAAATAATGCAGATCTGAATTTTTTTTTTTGGAATAGTAGCCATGTTAGTCTGTGGTTCAGGTATATCAGAAAACAAAATAAAGAAAATACAATAAAATTAAAATAAAATAAAAAACACTGCAGCACTTTAAAGACTAGCTGCTATATTTTTATTGTTAGCTTTCGTGGATCAAGTCCACTTCTTCAGACAAAGAGTGAAACTTACAGGCATGGTTTTTATACACCAAATTCAGGGGGTCAAAGGGAGAAGGGTGTGTTCAAGCAAGATGACAGACAAGCAAGCACAACAATACAGCTTCACACAGCCATTAGCAACAATAGATTATTCAGATTAGCTCTAAATGACTCCCTTTCAATCTCAAGGTTGCTGAGAAAGGTTGCTGAGAAACCATGCCTGTAAGTTTCACTCTTTGTATGAAGAAGTGGACTTGATCCACGAAAGCTAACAATAAAAATATAGCAGTTAGTCTTTAAAGTGCTAAGGTGTTTTTTATTTTATTTTATTTTATTTTGTTTATTTTATTTTGTTTTCTGATAATGCAGATCTGTCCATCCCACTTATGGAGTAAATCCTTTATCATTTGTCAATGTAGCTGCACTGTATGGCACAAGAAACAGGATAATATCATAAGGAACTCTTCATTCCAGCTCATAGTACATAAATTTTAGATTGTAAAAGCATATTGTATGAAGTAGTTTCCAGTGTTGCAACTAAATTTTGCTTCAACTCTCCACCAACCTTGGTTAAAATTCAACTGTGACCTCTGAACTGAGAGCTGCTGGCCCAGATGAGACCAAGCATGGAAGAAGAACAGTGAGAAAACTATCGATGATCTCTTAGGAAGACAAAATGCCACCTTACATATAGGCATCTTATTTAGTATAGTTTGCTAGTATACAGTAGATTATTCAGACTAGTTGCATTTATTTATCAAAGACCTCTTTGTATTAACTCAAACAGGAGGAGGAAAAGTAGCAGCAAGTAGCAGAATGCTGTAGGACAGGGTCTCTCAAACATGGCTCTCCAGATGTTCTTGGACTTCAATACCCACAAACTATGATCAGCAGGTTTGCAGATGTGGGCTTCTGTCAAAAAAAGTCCAAGAACACCTGGACAGCCAAGTCTGAGGACTAGGTAAAGGTAAAGGTTGCTGTTGCTCAAAAGCCACTCGTATCTGACTCTAGGGTTCTGTGCTCATCTCTGTTTACAGTCAAAGAGCCAGTGCTGTATGCATCTGCAGATGTTTTCATGGACATGTGGCAGACATGCTGTTTACCTTCCCACTGAAGTGGTACCTATTTATCTACTTGCAATTTCTTGCTTTCGAACTGCTAGGTTGGTGGAACTGGGACAGAGATAGGAGCTCATTCCAACATGCAGTACTCGGATCTCGAATTGCTGACCTGCCGGCCTTCCAGTCAGCATACCATTAACCTGGTGCAAAAAGAGCTTCACAGTGAGGTTTGAGTAGATTTACTTTCCATTCTGCTAACTCTCAGTCTAATGGGCAAATTGATATGTGCATAATCATGTAACTAATCCCAAAGCAATCACAAAATGTATAACATGGAAGTACTCTATATATGCAACCCACAATAACTATTTTCATGAGCAACTGTTTTAAAAAGGGCAAGATTGCAGCTTTTACTCACAATTGTGTGTTTTTTTCATTTGTAGTTGGCATTGTTTCACAGAATATGGCAGTTGCAATTTCGAACAGGCTTCCTATATAGAAAGCTCTGCTGTTTTTAATATATCGTCTCTGGCAACATAGAGAAGTGGCATTTAAAAAGAATAAATAATGTCAGGGAGGAATTAAATGATAGCATTTAAAGGCTGTAATCTCACAGACAGGAATAGCAGACATGCATGTCCACTATGTCAAGACGAGGAAATAAACTGTTTGGAACTATTTTAAACCTCTTTTTCTCAGTAGCTGTAACTGCAATTCAGAGGCACTTTCTTCATAAATATTAATGTTCTGCACAATAAAGATCTATTATTATGAATGAATGTTATGTAATTCACATTTAAAAGTTTCAAAAATACTCAATGTTCATTAGAGTACCAAGGAATATTTACATTATTTTACCAGTTTTAAGGATATGGCTAAAATCCTGTTGCATTGCTACACAAAAAGCATAACCTCTGGAGGCAAAGACATGGAGTCTTAAGGATAGTAAAATCTTGGGATAATGAAAAACCTTGTGTCTCCACTAGAAGTCTTCTGAGACCCATCATTGCAACTTTATATCACCACTGAAAAGAACCTGTGCTTTGGTGGATATACACCATCTTTAGTGAGTGATCAATTTATTTTAAAAAGAAAAGAATGCATTTATGTAATTAATGGAAACCAGCTCTACGTGAAGGACTTTTCTGTAGATGACTGTAGAACTTCCTCCCTTTGAAAAATTGATTGACTATATTTGCGGCTGAATCACAAACATTCATTTTATCTTTGCAACTCTTTAAGGTCTCTTTGTTCTGTTATGAATATTTTCTACTGATTCTTGGGAATCCTCTTGTTGTTTGTGTAAAGGTTGTGCTTGTTTAAACCTTGTATAAAGGTTGCCATGTGCCGTAGCACCCACTCAGCTCTATGCACATTGTAGCAACAATGCCATCTAGCCATCTCATCCTCTGCCACCCCCTTCGCCCTTGATCTTTACCAGCATCAAGGCCTTTCAAGTGAGTCCTCTCTTCTCACTTGGATGACAGACCACCAGAAAATACCATGGATTTCCAAGTAGGACTAGAGAGCTAAGGCCAATCAGGATTGACAACTATGTCTTAGATGGGCCAGTTATCAGACTCATCATCCTCTGTCTCTCACATGGAGATGCTAAGCATTTCCTTTTCATAAGTGGGTTCTGTTCAAATGATCCACTATAATATCCACAGCTAAGCAAAGTAGTTAATATGCTGATTCATAGAACTGGCAGGTAGAGAACAGGAAAGCAAATGTTGTGTATGTGAGTATCTGAACTCTTCTGCAAACAGAAAAGCTCACTTTGCCTTTGATTACTTCATCATACTGTTTACCTTTGAGTGCACAGAAATTGCATGAACACCGGGAAGCAATATAGTACTGCTCAGAATGTCACATTCCTTAAAACAAAACAAAAAAAGGAACAAAAAGCAAACAACAACAAAAACCTTGCCGCATATGTTTGGAAGCAGAAACTGAGAAAAATAAAAGGATTTTAATCAGATAAGGTATTCTGGAAAGTGCAAAGCTTGTGTGGATTACTTTCCATTTGGCTTCAGTGTGTCTAGTCTAGATGCCAATTTAGTAGGATACACACACATATTCTAGTCTGGAATTGTACTACTGGTACTATTGTTTTATCCCAAATGAAAGAAGCCACAGATGTAAGTTCTTTTTTCTTGCCATAAATGTTGTCTCTCTAATGCTGAGTTCATTATCCACAAAAGCAAGCTTACTGATCTCCTTTCTGGGAGTATTATATCTGAGTAATTGCATGTGGGCCGGGGGATTTTGAAGGACAAAAGCAGAAATGTTAGTGCAGGTTCTTTTTCATGCTATATTTATATTTCAGTTCTCTTCCTCCTGAACATTGGTAGGAAGGGACTTAAGTGTCACAACAAGTGTATTCAATGCTATAGAGTAAGTCCTGATCTCTGCTCAGTGATGAATCTTACTGAATGGATTTTGACTTCTTGCCCTCTTTCAAATCAGTCTACTGTACAAGGTTGTAGTAGGATGCAGTGTTGCAGGAAGATGGGACAAATTTTTAATCCATGCACAGTCTAAATAAATGTAGAAAATGGTGGATTGCCTTATTTAGATCATTATTTGGAAAAAGTCTTTTACATGTGGTTAAGATGCTGGACCTGATTACTGTAAGATCAGCAGGTCAGCAGTTCAAGACCCAAGTGATGCATAACGGAGTGAGCTCCTGTCTCTATCCCAGTTCCTGCCAACCTAGCAGTTTGAAAGCAAGACATTGCAAGGAGATAAATAGGTACCACTTTGATGGGAAGATAAAAAGCATTCCATGCACTCCAGTGTCTAGTCATGTCTGCCACATGTGTATGGAAACATCTGTAGATGCATACAGGACTGGCTCTTTGGCTATATAAACATTGATGAGCACCGAATCCTAGAGTTGGATACGACTGGCTTTTGAGCAAAGGTGACCTTTACCTTAATATTAAAATCCAGACACACATTAGCCTAGATTTTTCTGAGTTTTCTGTGCATAACAGAGTTGACTCTTTGAACCATGATTTTGGATTGTCGCACCTAGCCATCCACTGTGGTGAGTTCTTCAGTTACTTTTCTTCCTGTCTCACCCTTTCCCTTTTCCATAATGTTACTGGCTAGGAGCCATGACTTGGTATGGAACTGGACACTATTCTGTGCCATATAATTTATAGTAGTTTCTGGGACATTATCAAATTTGATACACAGATTGCTATATGATTTTATATTACCACTTTCCTGCCAATTCTCTTTAGTAAAACAGAAAGAAAACAGGTACAGGTGTTTGTTTGTTTTCCCCTGACATGCAGGTCACAAGTTGATCAGAGACCATAATGGGCTTTCTCAGCAACCTTGAGATTGAAAGGGAGTCATTTAGAGTTTATCTGAATAATCTATTGTTGCTAATGGCTGTGTGCAACTGCATTCTTGTGCTCATTTGTCTGTCATCTTGCTTCATTACACCCCTTCTCCCGTCGAGCCCCTGAATTTGGTATATAAAGAACATGGCTATAAGTTTCACTCTTTGTCTGATGAAATGGGCTTGATCCACAAAAGCTAACAATAAAAATATAGCAGTTAGTCTTTAAAGTGCTACACTGTTTTTTATTTTGTTTTGTTTTGTTTATTTTGTTTTGTTTTGCTTTCTGATATGCCTGAACCACAGACTAACATGGCTACTATTCCAAATAATTTAAATTGTCATCCACAAGACAAAGGCAGCATGAATTTCTATACCAGACATTTGCTTCCAGTGGAGACACTAAGGAGCAATTCAGATGGGAAGTCCATGATTTGACAATGAGATTCCATCCATAAAGAATCCCCTCAATACCATAACAGCAACCATAGATCAGCCATAACATGCACGTTTTGTATGCAGAAGATTCCAATAGCTCTCACTGCACAGCCAGTTAGTACTGTAAACACCACCTCTATTGTAACAATTCCAGAATAGGTGAATCAATGATTTAACTCACTAGAAGGTAGTTTTCCATTTTCCATTATCTGTTCCCTGAGGATACACTGACAATATTAAAAAAATTGATTTCCAGTTTTTATAAAACTTTGATTTTGCAAATAATCCATGAAAAAAATGCAATATATATTTTATTGGTGGGAACAAATATTAAAGCAGTTTCCGAAGCAGCTAAAGTGAAGATAGCCCTCATCAGATATTTATTAAATCAACAGTATCCTGGCTGAACTTCTACCTGTTTAGTAGGGCATTGTGCAGAATACTATATATAAAATAGACTGTCATAATACAGTCATAATATAGGTTCTGTAAAGTGTTATTTTAAAAAGCAATAGATGCTATTGAGATAATGTTGAGAAGAAAACATATAGTCTCAAAGCAGTTAGATTTTTATTGATAAAATTTAATATTTTTAAAGTGAAAACCATCCTCTTTATTTGCAGTGTGGTAAAGTTCCCTTTATGCCCTACATTGCAATAAATTTGCTGAATGCAATATCCACCCTATACACTAGAGATTTTAATTTTATTTTTTGGTATAACACATACAGGAGACTGGAGAGTTGGAAAGTGGGACCAATCAATAGCTACTAGCAGCCATTATGTTTTCATTTCTTTACTCAAATGTTGAATGACTTTGGCTATACTACACTCAGTGGTTAACTATCAGGAGTATATTTAATTGCTGTAGTTCCTAAATTTACAACACTCCTCAATCTGACTGTCTTCCCATATTTTTCACAATGATTTCCATCACCCTCTGAGTCCCTGTTGCCTAGCAGTTATGTCAACTTTATCCCAATAGATTTGGAGAGTGCAAGGCTGATAATATTTTTAGTCATGGCTCAAGTCAAATACATTGTTGGAATGGTAAATCCACTCAATTATATTTCAAAGTTAATGCTACCTATCTAAAGTCTGGTGTTTATTCCCCAAAGCAGTTATGTATCTTGGATACCTGTGGCTCCTACAAGGTTCAGACTAAAATCTAAAGTAAATTAATGGCCTCAGTAGCCTCACAGCCATCAGATTCTACTGGCGGCAGTGTTTCATGTCCACAGCTTTACCCTTTATGGGTGAGAAGAAACAGAACATTTTGTATGCTAGGCTGTCAAGCAGTGAAGACACTTTATACATAGGGCAGGTTCTGCCTCCTGCTGCTGCCGCTGAGCCAAACCAATGAGATTTTTGGAGCTCTGCCTTCTAAAGTTGCATATATGGTGCAATCAGGAATGTGCTGGTAGTCAAGCATAAGATCCGCTGTTAATGGTAGATATTGGTATTGAGTCTTTTCCTATGTGTGCCATAAACTCTACTCCTGATCCTACATCCCTTCAGCAGACTTCATCCATTGCTATCCTTGCAAAGGGAGCATACAAGGAGCCATTAAATCCAAAAGGCAACCATCAAGGCTGCAAACCTAACTTGTCAAGATGTACATGTGTGCTATCTGCTATTATACAGATATCGTGGCCCAATTGTTCCTGTAGGATTTTTCGTTTAAAATCTACAATAACAACAACAAAACCCAAGCCTAACCATTGTGATAAACAAGTATTTATTTATTATTATTTATTTATTACATTTGTATACCGCCCATTTGGGTGGTATCCCCTCTGAGCGGTGTGCAAACAGATATCAAATAACATGACAGAACACACAGTAAATCAAAACAAGCAGGATATACCAGGGAGAAAAAGAATCTGATTTTGTTCATTGTTGGGTGCTGATAAATTTGGCAAAATGGTTCATGTCCTTTGCCACTTTTCATGAGAATTTCATAAAGTCAGCCTAAAGGATAGAGCAAGGGTTCCTAAAATTTTCAAGCCAGGGGCTGGACAGCCATTTTGCCTTGCCTGCATGATGGGGGTAGCCATTTTGTTTCTTGAATGTTTTTGGAGGGGCGGGGGCCACATGAAATGGCACCACAGGCCAAATCTGGCCAATGGGCCTTAGGTTAGGAACCCCTGGGATAGAGCAGTTGTGTCAATGAATATTTTTCAAATATATGATTCTACTATCTCTAAAGTCACCTTTGATCTGAATATTACATCTGCCAGAATATCCAGATCATCATGGCCCCTCATTTGACTTCTGGGCTATCCTCTAGGGGCAGTTTGCCTCTCAAGATTATACTGTTCATGCTATTTTAGTTTAAGCAAGTTAAGAGGATTTGAGCCAATTTAGTTCTAGTAGTTCAAAATAATAACAAGAAAAAACAAACAGTTAGAATATTAAAAATAAATGACCAAGAATGATTGCCAAGTCTACCAATCAAGAAGTCATTATCAAAGAAGCCATTCCGTAATCTCATGTCTTTCATACTCTAAGTATCTTCACACTGTCCATATTGGCAATCTTAACTCAAAAATGCACCAATTTTAGTGAGTTGGGATTAATCATAAACCTCTTCTTTTTGTTGATATCAGATTTCTCATGCAGAGCAACCTGCTGGCACATCTGGCAAAAAAAAGAGCAAAAAAAGAGAGAAAGAGTTATAATAGGAAATGAGTTAGTAATTCCAAGTCTTAAACTCTCCCAAGGCAAGGGACATTGCCACAACAACTGCAGAAAAGAGGTGAAGGTAATCTTGAGTAACTTTCAGCCTCCCTATAATTTTCAATTTAATATAGCTTCAGGTGGGCTAGTATCAGCTCAGCATACCTTTGTCCATCATAGCCAGTTCATGTCCATTTACAGGGGATTGAATGTCATTTAAATCAGTGGGATTTATAGCTACTGTATTTCAGCATACACAGAATTGCAGTGCATAAGAAGATCAAACCTCTGGGAATGGTAAGGGATTTTACAATCACTGTACATTGCACATTGACTCATGGGAGCTCTGGTTACTACAACTCAAAGAGAGAATTCTCCTTCATGAACTTTCTAGAACTTAAACACAAATAGGTTCCATCTAAGAAAATGATTTAAAATTTAATTTAGATTTAATATAATGGAAGATGACTTATTTATTTCACATGTCACTTTAACAATGTTTGAAAGATTGTCAACACAACCTCAATGTATGTGGGGATACATTTCTGTGGAAGAGTTGTCTGACATCGGCCGTCTCATCGTAAAGGCTCCTCCCCAGTGATGGGATGACAAAAAAATTTCTACCCCACTGTGACGTCATCACAGTGGGGCGGAGCTAACGTCATGACATCATGACGTCGTGGGGGAAGCCAACGTCATGACGTCGTGGGCGGGGCCAAAAATAAAAATAAAATAAAAATAAATAAATAAATAAATAAAATAGAATTAAAATAAACAAACAAACACACACCTCAAGCCACCCACCCACCCAAACAACCACAACACAAACCCGTAAATAACTTAAATAAATAAAATAAAGAAATAAAATAAAAATTAAATAAAAAAACACCCACCAACCCAAAACACAAATAAACCACCCACCCACCCCAAACACAAAACCCTCACTTACCCTCCTTGGGGCCGGTGAGCCCCCATGGCCCGGGGCCACACGGCAAGGCGTGCCGCCCCCGACTGCAGCCTCCTCCTCCTCCTCTGGAGCCGCTTGCCGCCGCTGCTGTCACTGCCTGCTGCTGCCGTCGCCAACGCCACCCGTCACCGCTGCCTGCTGCTACTGTCGCCGCTGCCGCCTCCCGCCATCACCGCTGCTGCCGCCATTGCCGCCATCGCCACTGGGACTGGAAGAGGAGGTGCGCTCCGCCGGGCATCCCCAGGCCATGGGGGCTCAGCGGCAGCAGGGGAGGTGACCTCCTCTGAGCGCCACCTCCGGAGCCACTCTGAAAAGCTGTGGCTCCAGCTCCATTTTTTTTTAAAAAAAATTTACTGCCAGTGAGGCATCCGATCCGGACACCTCAAAAATGATATTACCCCCATGGAGAACCCTCCGGAAATCTTCCTAACGGTTCTGTGGATCTGGTCAGAACCAGTGTCATCCCATCACTGCTCCTCCCCCTAAGTTCCTGAGACACCTTGTCCCATTCCTGGACCTCTCACCCTTACCTTCCACCTTTGAGAGAGCCGAACTGCATAGAAAGGAACTCTTACTATGCTCAGGCAATAGAGCAATAGAGAAAAACAAGGGAGGATTCTGATAGCGTAGCTTTGTGTGTGTGTGCCAATAAAAGAACAACAATCTTCAGAGAGAAACAGCTGCTTTATTCTTCAGGCTCATGTAGGAAAGTCCATGAAAAAAACGTAGTTATTAAAAGGTCAATAACAGATATCAGTCCAGGTAACAGTCCACAGGTTAAGTGATCATGATGAAAACAAGAGAATAGTCCCACACCATAGCCAGGCTCTTAAGCCATTGAAATCCAGAAAAGAACTAACTAACTTCTCTGCAAAATGGAGATTCTGCAGTCAGGTGGGTTAACCTTGGCCAATCAGGGAACAGAAGAAAACCTTCTCGAAACAATAATTGTTTACACATGTGCACAGTCAGTGTTCTAGCATGTAGACAAAACATGAAACTCAGCTAGCTAGTGAGATAAGGAATACTGGAAAACAGGCAGTCTTGTGACCCGTGGTCTGTGAGACACAGAGAGAACAAAGGATTTTTTGAGGCCTAGGCAAAACTACAACCTCAAGCCTTGGGAAACATGAGGAATTAGATGTCGTTTCCTGACAAGAGTATGCAGCAAATTACAGGTACAGCCATGATGTTATGTTTTACCTCTATGTTTATCTCAGAAACATGTTGTCATAGTTGGTGAGACACAGAATGTGCCTTCCCTCAGAAGAACAGCATAATTCTTGCCTGATCCCTGAACTATGAGGGCCACTACACAACAGCCTTCCAATATCATGGGTTCAATGTGTCTAATGTTATCTGGAACACATTGCCCTTGAAAACCATGAGATTTGTTAACTTGATTGACAGCTTTTAGCGTGCTATGGTATAGTACAGGGGTCAGCAAACATAGCTCTCCAGGTGTTCTTGGATTTCAATAACATCAGAAGCCCAAGTCAGAACTCCTGCTGATCAGGGCTTCTGGGAATTGAAGTTCAATAACATCTGGAGAGCCAAGTTTGCTGATCCCTAGTATAGTAGTATGTACATACCTATACATTCTAAAAGAAAGGTAGGATGTATTTGCTATGAAAAGTTTTTTTTAAAGATTTCTGGAAACTCAGGAAATGTGACAGTTAAGAATATAGGTTATTTCCTGACTAAAAACCATTTGTGTGCAATTAGCATTGTAAGGCAATATAGGTAACAAATTGTTAGTCCCCTTTACACAGATGGTGCAGTTGTTTATGCAAATCTTAACAATGGGCTCACTTTGAAAAATGCTGTGTTCATAACTTTTTTGTTACGTTTGCATGGGCGAAGAATTTTATTGTAATCCATCATTTCCAGCTGCATTAGTTATGCTATAATAGATCATATTCCAGATTGCACAGTAAAGGAATGAATTGTATTATGTATTATGAACTGGAGCATCTTCGAAGCAATATGAGAAAGGCCATTGATCTTTTCCATCACCCCCCCACCCCCACCCCAGCAGGACTTCTGTATCTAAGGAAGAGTTTCTATTTTTTATGGTCTCCCTTTTTACATTATTCAGTAATGGCCTATAGTTACAATAGTAATATTTAAGATTGTCTAATGCCAAAATATTCATTGAATTAAATCAAATGTTCAAGAAAGCATGAAACAACATTAATTCCAATGAACTGTTACCAATTATGTAAGGTGATAAATTTGACTTGTTCTAATTATCCATAACATGTGTTAGTGTGTTCACACATTCTTTTTAAGGAATCTAAAGATGTTTGATATTCCTTTTCAAAAAGTTACTGCTCTTTCTCTTCTCTCAATCTCACTCTCTTTCTTAATTGTAAAACATCAAGATCAAACATGTAGGGTGTGGTTTCTTTAAAATAGCTCTGCTGCCATTGATTATTCCTGAAAGAACAAAAGGTAACATAGGTAGTTTCCTCTATTTATCATCATCTCAACATTGTACAGTAAGTTCTACTGAACAGCACTGGTGGTACAGTGGTTAAGCTGGTGTACTACAGCTTAAACTGCTATGTTGTGAGTTCAGTCCTGACCAGAGAGAGATCAAGGTTGACTAAACCTTTCAGCCTTCCAAGGTCAGTAAATTTTGTACACAGCAACTTGGGAGCAAAATGCTAATTAACTTATGAACCTCTCAGAGAGTGCACTAAGTGCTATGGGGCGGTATATAAGTATAATTGCTATTACTATTGAAATAGAACAATTGACTCATCTATTAAATTCAGTGAGATTTACAGTTAATGCAGATCTGACATCACGCCTCCCTTGTTATATTCTATCATCCTAAGCAGTACAACAGGGTTAGAAAATCTTTCCCCACAAGATTTTAGGGAGTACCGTGTTTGTATTTGTTTGGCATTGGTCATACAGCCTGGATCTCTTAAAGTATCAACCATGTAGAGGGGCAAAGTTTGTTTTCCATTTAATCATTGCTTCTGTTCAAGATATGGCTGCCTCTCTAATTATTCCCACAAATGTCATTCCAATTCCTAACATTGCCTGTCCCAATGCAGTTATTCTGACATTTTTTTCCATCTGGTGTAACAAGCAAACAGAATGGATCTTCTCATACTGAATCATTAGGTTGTGTATCTTACTACCATTTGTAATAAAGTAAGTTGTGACCAGTCCAAATACACACCTTTCTCATTATTCAAAGTTGGTGCTTGGTTTGAGGGCTCCCTCTGGGAGAGAGGGTGGCCACCACAGTCTTGTCACAAGTTGTTTCTTTTTCCCAAATTAGGCTGAGTATGACATACCATTTCTGATGAATATCCACCCACCCACAATAAACTAGGAGGCAGCAGAAATGATAAGGATAGTTAACAACACTTTGCCAAGCAACACGAAAAGAAGTGCAAGTCAGTGGTTCTTAACCTTGTTGGAGGTACTGAAACCCACAACTTTCATACGTATGTTCACCAAACCCTTCATAGTTGAAAAAAAATTCAAATTGAAAGCATATATATTTTTATTAGTGCACAAAATGAACCATGCATCAGTTGCACATAAAATCACTGAGTTCAAAGAACAAAATCAATTTCCTTATACCAATCTTCAATTTTTAATATCACATCATTTTTCCAATTTCTTGTGATACATTGTCTACCTGTTGTCAATATTACAGAAATGCACAGCTTCACCTTGGCAAGTGCCATTCTCATATCATTTCTGCAACAAAGTCTGTCCCTTTTTTTCGTTTTTATGTCTACCATCCCAGAAAAGGATTGCTTGCAAAGGTATGTTGTAACAAGCGGTATGAGTATCTCAAGGGCTTTCTTAGCAATAAGAGGGTACAGTATGATTTGGTGACACCAAAACATTGAGAGCATTGTTGTTCTGAAGAGCTGGTGTTGAATCTGGCTCTGCTGAAGTTCAATGATTTCATTGAGGTACTCATCATTGACGTCTGCTGTTGCAACACTAAACATGAACGGCTGTCTCACCCATGCTGCATATGACTCTCTGGTGGGGAAGTATCCTTGAGAGACTTTGTGAGCTCATCTAAGTGCATGGCAATCGCTTGTTTCAGTTCCCCGGGTACAGAAATGTCTCTGATTCCAGACACATTTTTGAGCTTACTTACACAGACATCCAGCAGGGGGAAATATGCAAAGTTATCATTCTATGTTCGTTGTTTCCATAATGGCAGCTTTTTTTGAAAAGCCTTCAGGTTTTCTTATACTTTGATGATGTTGACTCCACCGCTCCCCCCTGCATCTGCTGATTGAGAGGACTGAGAGGATTGAAGATATCAGCCACATACACCAAAATGAGAATGAATTCAGAAATTCTGAAGCAATCTGCATGACAACACACACATGGAAAAAAACCAATTCAGCACCTTTCCCCTGGATAACCACCCAATGTTAGAATGGTACAGAAGTACCTCAAATTCAGAGCCCATTTCATTACACAGTTCTTTGAAGAGCAGTGCTTCAGAGCACTATTTTGCACATAGTCCACACATTCCAGTATAATTTTTAATACTTCCGCCAGTTTTAGAGGCAAGATTTCTGTTGCCAAGGCATGCCCATGAAGATCAAAGTGCATAACAATGATGTGTGGTGCATCGAATTTCACCAGCACACCAAAACCAGAGTTTTGTCCCAGCATGGCTGGAGCTCCGTCCAAACAAATTGCAGAAACCATATCCCATGAAAGATTGTTGTCTCTGAAGAAGTCATCCACAAGTTTATTCATGTTGGATGCCTTAGTTTTTGTTGTTGTAAGACGCTTACAAAACAAAAAAATCTTCCTTTATCATGTCGTCTTTCACATAGTGCACAAATACAACAAGCTGGCTTAGATTTGAAACATCGATGTTCTTGTTGAGTTGGGGGCTGAATTTTGCTGGGCTTGAAATCAGAGCTGCAACTACTTGAGCCAAGATGTCATTGCTCATGTCATCTATTCTGCTGCTGCTGATGTCATTTAAAAGAGGAATTTGGGGCAACTTATTTTCAGCAGCTGTTCCCAGCATGATAATCACTGCCTTCAATGCAGCTGGTTTTACAAGTATTTCACTAATGGTCTGTGGCTTTCCTTGCTTTGCAATCAGGTACACAACTTCGTATGATGCTGTTAGGATGATGGGTACAGTGCTGGCTCTTTGGCTATGAAACAGAGATGAGCACTGAATCCTAGAGTCAGATATGACTGTCTTTCAAGCAAGGGTGACCTTTACCTTTACCTTACAATGCAGAGAACAGGCAGAGTAACCCTTTCATTGAATCTGGCTCTCTTTACCTTTAATTGAGCAAGTGTTGTGTTCTTGTATTTCCCATCTCCATGTAGCTTTAGGATGTGTTTCCTTAGTTTTGCCAGTGCTAGACTAGAATTGCTCAACTTGGCATTGCAAATCATGCATTGAAGACACTGTCTCCCATCACATTCCATTATACACATGAATCCATATTCGTTTGATGACTTTATTTTTTTGCTCAATATAGTATGAAGGGATTGGAATATTAAAAAGGAAATCACAAATGATGTACAATCACGACAGTCACAAGTTGACTACTGAGCGTGACAAGTTCTCTATAGCACAGATATCAAGGCCAAGTAAGCAGCCAATGATGGCCATGCAGAGCATGACATCACGAATCATATGAGTGGGGTGAATGGCAGGGCTTCCAGGTCATGCCATGTATGGCATTTTTTGCTATAAATTATGCAACAACTTTTAGAAATTGCCATAAATATTCATCAAAAATCTTGAGTTTTTTATTAAAGCACCTGGCAACCCTGGTGAATGGAATGGACACGCACACACTTCTGCTGAACCCCTGAGACTGACTCATGTCAGGGTTCAATTGAACTCAGGTAAAGCACCACTGTACTAGGTGAAATGAGCAGTTGTGTCTTAATCACTCCATGATGATTCTGGATTAATAAAGATGAAGATGGCTCATTTGCTTTGCTTTAATTTCCATGATGGGCTCTTCTAATGTAATATTGGAAAGAAAATGTATGACATTGTAACCCTCCAACATTTGGCCTACCACATCATCCAAGACTGAAACTGTGATATGCTAGCTCTTCTGTTCCCCCCTGAAGACATAAAGGAAGTGATTTTGTGTATTATGTGCTGTCAATTCTCAGCCAGTTTATCAGTGCCAGGTCCTCCCTAGTCATTCCCATGGGTTTGAAACCATGTGTCCTGAGTCTAGTCTTTCACTCTAGCTACTACATCACAGGATATTATGCAACCGAGACAGACATTATAATACCTGATTATGTACTGTAATTGAACCATGATATTTCTGGATTTGGTTTGCTTTGGAACAATTGCTGGTGAATTGAACTTATTCTTACTGATGTTTGTTATTGTATTACTCTTAACTTTTGTTTTTAGAACACAACAAAATGTTTGCTAAGAATTCATTTTAAGTAATTGCCAGGTTCCTCTTTACCAATGACCGCGCGCCGGCGGGACATCCAGCCGGCGCGCGCTTTGCCCGGGCGGCGGGTGAGGAGGATGCGTCGGGCGCGAGCTCCGTGGGCGGAGCCACGCTCACCCCTTAAAAGGGGTGCGCGTCCACGGAGCTCGGCGTCTTCGTTGCAGGGCGACAGCCGAAACGGGCGCGAGTTGGCGTCTCTTTCGGCTGCCGCACTGGTTGTCCCGGCTCTTGGCCACTTCGTTTTCCGTGGCCACCGAGTCGGGGTCGTAGCGGATCCGCGTCTCTTGTCCCTCCGGTTCTGCTGCTGGCTGCGCCTCCCCAGCGGTTTCGGGCCGCGGCCTATTCACCGTGACAGGCTGTCAGGGCCTGTCACTTTTGCGCCCGCGTGGCGCTCGGGCCGTTCGCGCCTCGTGGTGGGGGGGGGAAAGAGCCTGGAACTTCCTGGTTGGGGGGGGTTGACAGTGTGCATCCCCGCTGGCCCCTGCCCCCAGGCCGGGAGGCTTGTAACCTGTTTAGCTGGGGTGGGGTATCTCTCCAGGGCCCCAGACTCGACGGAGGACGCCATTTTGGGGGCCTGACTGGCGCGGCCTGCTAATTTCTCCACGCTGCCTGTGGGTGGGGGGGCGTTTCATCCTTCTGCCCCGGCCTCCGGCCACCCCCCCTTTTCTGTTGGCCCCGTGCTCTCCCAGGCCCTCCTTGGTGGGGCACCCGGCCGTCCGGCCCACTGCCCTTCCTTGTATCCGGCACTATTACAGGCATTCCTGACCGTAGGGTTGACCTTCGTCCCCTGCTGCCCGCATTGGCATGGCGCCTAAGAAGGCCGCGGCCAAGAAGGCCGCTGTACCCCGGCCTCGCCGGGCGGCCCGTGGTCGGCGCGGGCCGGCCGGCCCGCCGTCGGGTGGGGGGACACCCTACCAGTTGATGCGGTGGGCTTGGTGGCACGGGTGACGGCCTTGGAGGGGGCCACTGGCCGCGCCCCGCCCGAGGCAGCGCGCCGTCCGGCCCGCCGGGCAGCGCGTGCCGCGGCGGGGCCGGATGACGGGGATCTTAGGGCTCTTCTCACTGCTTTATTGCAGCGTTTGGATCGCATGGAGGCGGCACCCCAGGTTCCGGCCCCAGCTACTGCGCCGGCACCTGTTGAGCAAGCGGCGGTCGATCCCGGCCCGGCGGCGGTGGCGGTGACATCGGAGGACGGGGCGGCGGAGGATCCGGCACCTCCGGCGACTACCACGGCGTCGGCTCCGGCCCCTCTGGGTGAGTGTACGGCGACGGCCGGCACCGCGCCCGCCACCCCTGCTGCGCCTGCGTTGCCGACGGCCCAACCCGTCCAGTGGCCGTGGCCCCAGCAGACCCCTGCTCCGGCGTGGCCTGCCCCATCGGGGCTACCTGCCGGGGCGCTCCCGCCCACGGCCCCGGGGTGGCCTGCGGTGCCGGCCCAGCTGGCCCCCCCGGGCGTTGCCCAGCAGCCCCCGGCCCCTGGGTGGCCTGGGGCCGCTGGGCCGCAGGCTCCGACTGCTTTGTGTGCCGGGTCCTCGTGGCCCTCGCCTGCGGTCCCGCAGGCACCCGCGTGGCGGGCACCTTACCCGCCTCCTCCCATTGATGGTGCTTTCGGCCACCCGACCCTTCCGCCGGCCGGTTGGCCCTATGGCACGGCAGGCAATACGGGGTACAACTCTGTACCCAGGGCTGCCATGCCCTTCGGGGACCAATCCTTGCCCCTGGGTGACCACCTGCTCCCGGCGACTAGGGATAAGATATGGCGCCGGGAGTACGTGGATTTTTTTAGTCTCCTGAATAGGGACTCTACCAAGGAGGAACGGGACAAGGAAGACGACCGGGATAAGGAGGCGGCACGGCGCAAGAAGCCCCCGCGGACCTGGGCCAACTGGCTCCCGGGTTTCTTGGTTTACGCGGGGGTCCTGACGAAGGCTTACCCGGATATGGCCATCCCTTTATTCCAGTACCTCGATATTATATATCGGGCGTACGTCGATTTCCCGGGCCAAGCATGGCTCGTTTATGACGAGACTTTCAGGATGCGCGCGGCCATACGCCCGGCGATGCGCTGGGATGAACTCCATTCAATGCTCTGGCTCCAGGTGATGACCCCGTCGCGACCTGCTTCGGGTGATCGTTACGATTGCGGGCACTTGGTTCAGCGCCCCGGACCGGCACAGTCTCCCCGCCAGTCGGCGGGGCAGGGGGTTCCAGCCCGCCTGCTGTGCTGGGACTTTTCGTCCACGGGTCGTTGCAACCGAAAGCCATGTCGCTTTCGCCATGAGTGCGCGGTCTGCGCCGGGCCGCACCCCGCCTCCTCCTGCTTTAAAGCGGGCGCGTCACGTGGACGGGGCAGGGACCAGCCCGGTGGCAAGCGCCCTGCCCCTGACTCATCCGTTGCCAAAGGGGCCCAGCCCCATCCGGCTGGAAGTGCTCAGTAAGTGGCTGAGTGCCTATCCCAAGCGGGCCGACGCGGCCTATTTGGCCGACGGTTTTACCTGCGGTTTCCGAATCCCCTTTGTTGGTCCCCGGTCGCCGCAGGATGCACCGAATTTACGGTCACTTGTTGGCCTAGAACATGTGGCCAGGGCCCAGATTTTTAAGGAGGTGGGTTTGGGTAGGGTGGCTGGCCCCTTTGACCGGCCACCGTACCCCAACCTCAAGGTGTCCCCGTTGGGGTTGGTGCCTAAGAAGGCCCCGGGTGAGTATCGCCTTATCCACCACCTCTCCTATCCTGAGGGATCGTCGGTCAACGACGCTATACCGGACGCTCTTTGTTCTGTCCGGTATACTTCGTTCGATGAAGCGGTGAACATGGTTCGGTCCTGTGGCCCGGGAGCGTTGTTGGCCAAATGCGACGTCAAGTCCGCGTTCCGGCTGCTCCCGGTGCACCCTGATGATTTCGAACTACTGGGCTTCCGGTTCGAAGGCCAGTATTTCGTTGACCGGGCAATGCCGTTCGGGTGTTCCATCTCCTGTGCCGCGTTCGAGCGCTTCAGTACTTTCCTGCACTGGGCGTTGGTACGCAGGGCGCGATCCGACAAAGTCGCGCATTATCTCGACGATTTCCTCTTGGGGGGTCCGGCGCACTCTCCAGAGTGCTTGCGCCTCCTGCACTCTTTCCAGGAGCTGGCGGACGAATTGGCTCTGCCGCTAGCTCCTGAGAAGACCGAGGGCCCGACCACTACTCTCACGTTTCTTGGGATCGAGCTGGACACGGTGGCTCAGACGTCCCGGCTCCCGCCCGACAAGGTTGAGAGGGTGACCGCCTTGACCCGTCGCCTTGTTCGACGGCGTAAGGTTACGCTCCAAGATCTTCAGGAGCTACTTGGGCATCTTAATTTTGCCTGCCGGGTGGTAGCACCGGGCAGGGCCTTCTCACGCCGCCTGTGTGATGCAACGGTGGGCCTGACCAAACCGTTTCATCGCACACGGATGACCCGGGGGATGCGGGCCGACCTTATGGTGTGGCTTGAGTTCCTCCGGGATTTTAACGGCGTTTCCTTTTGGCGCGATGAGTTAACGTTGGCCTCCAGGTTCCAGGTCCATTCGGACGCTTCCGGGGCCTTTGGATACGGCATCTTTTTCGACGGCCAGTGGTGTTGTGGCGAATGGCCGCACAGCTGGCGGGGCACCGAGCTCCTTCGGGACCTTACGTTCCTGGAGTTCTTTCCGATTCTGGGCGCCATCACCCTGTGGGGATCGCAGTGGGCTGACTCCGTCGTCACCTTTTGGTGTGACAATGCGGCGGTGGTCCAGATTGTGAACACCCAGACCTCGCGTTCCCCCAGAGTTATGGCTTTGGTGCGGCCCTTTATCCTGGCCGCGCTCCGGCATAACATCGTTTTCAGGGCCCGCCACGTCCCGGGCGTGGATAACTCTATTGCTGACGCCCTGTCCCGATTACAGATGTCGCGGTTCAGGGCGTTGGCCCCCGGGGCGCAGGCACTTCCCTTACAACTGCCGGAGTCGCTGTGGAACCTTGGCGGGCAGAGGTGAACAGAGCCATGGGCCTTTCGCTGTCGGCCCGGACCCGCAGGGCGTATGAACAGGCTAGCCAGTCGTTCGCCGCTTTCCGGACCCGTTCCCGCCTCCCCCAATTATGGCCGTTGCCGGTCGACCATGTCCTCCGTTTCATGGTCTCCCTGCATGACGACGGCCTCGCCCCCCGGACCATCGGGGGGCGCCTGTCCGCACTTTCATTCGTGGCTAAGGCCAATGGTTTTCGGGACACGCTGGGGGACTTCTGCATTCGACGGGTGTTGGAGGGGTGGAGCAGGGAACGGGGCCCTAGTGTCGATTCCCGACACCCTATTTCCCCATTGGTGTTGCGGCGGTTGGCTGCAGCCTGGCCCCGGATTTGCACGGACTCCTATGAGTCCTCTCTTTTTCATGCGGCTGCCTCGGTGGCCTTCTTCGGGGCCCTCCGGGTTGGGGAATTGGTGGTCGCCTCCAAGGCTGACTGTTCGGGTCGGGCCCTCACTTTGGGGGACGTCAGCTTGGCCGGGGAGTCGGTCAGGCTGACGATCCGGTCTTCTAAGACGGACCAGCGGGGGCGGGGGACGTCCTTGTTGCTGCTCCCGTGCAGTTTCACCGATGTTTGCCCCATGGTGGCGGTGTCCCGTTATTTGGCGATCCGCCCGGCCTCCCCTGGCCCATTTTTTGTGCACGTGGACGGCTCCCCATTGACCCGCTTCCAATTTTGGAAGGTCACAGGTGCAGCGCTGTCCATGGTCGGGCTCCCGGGAGTGCGTTACGGTTCCCATTCGTTTCGCATAGGGGCTGCATCCACGGCGGCAGCGTTGGGTTATGGGGAGGCTGACATCATGCGGATGGGGCGGTGGGTGTCTTCCCGGTTTCGGACTTATGTGCGACCTCTTTCTGTTTAACAGTTTCGCTGGCACAGTTTCTGTTTCTTTTCCAGATCGCCCCCCGCTGCCGGTGCCTGCCCGCGTTTGGATCGTCGGGCACAGTTATGTCTTCTGGGCCGCCCGCCATGCTGCGGCCTCCTGCTGTGGCACCCACCTCGGCTTCCGGGGCCGCGCGTACCTGCTGTGGCGCGGTTTCCGGGGCATGGTGTGGAACGACCTCCTCCAGTTTGTGGAGGCCTGCGGGAGGGCCCCACCGCCTGATGTCCTGGTGATCCATTTGGGGGGCAACGATCTGGGGAGGCGTACGGGCATTGACCTTGCCCGGGCGATTTGCCAAGATCTGGAGTACCTCCATGGTCGGTGGCCGTATACCAGGTTCATCTGGTCGGCCATGGTTCCACGAATGGTCTACCGGAGCGCCGGTGACCCGCGCCGTATTGATCGCGCCCGGCGGGGCGTGAACCGTGTGGTGGCCCGCTTCTTCGCCAGGGAAGGGTTGGGCACTGTGGTTGAACACCCTCGTCTGAGGGTCGAGGCCCCGCGTTTATACCGCCAAGACGGGGTGCACCTCTCGGCGGATGGCCTGGCGGCGTTTATTGAAGCCCTGCACCTGGGCCTCCGGGCGGAATTATCGCCCTCTTGGGGGTGGGGGGGCAGTGAGTAGTTCGCACTCCTCCCCGTGTGGCGGGTAGCACTGGTAATGATATTGCGTGGATCCCTGGTGAATCTGGTGGGGACGCAGTTCATCAGTCAGCCTGGGGCGAAGCATAGAGAGAACGACACCACTGGCTGATGAAAGGCGGCCCGGGGACAAGGGACTGCCAGTTTGGACAGACTGCAGTCCCAAAAACTGTCCGCCCGATTCGGAGGTCCGAAGCTCTACGGAGACTTCGGACAAAGGGATCATCAATTGGGTTAACTAATTAAATTTAATAAGTAAAAGTTATTAAGGTAAATTAAGGTAAGTATGCGATTCAATCCTTACCAGTGCTACTACGGCCCGTTGCAGGGCAGTTTAAAGCGTTAAGCGTTAAAATGAGTTAAGCTGCTTCAAGTTAATAAAGTGGCCCATTTTTCAACCAAATGACGTTGTCTGACTCCTCATTCCGCCGTACCAGGGCAATGCTTCCCCCCTCCCTTTCATAGGGGAGGCAAAGCCAGAGGAACCTGATCTGACTCTGAGATGGGGGCAGATTGCCCTGGCCACCATTTCCTTGGCCAGTTCCATTAGAGTTGAGGCTCCACTTTGCTGTGTTTAGGGAAGAGGCTGTAATAGGAGCATAAATTCTTGTTTATCTTGTTTTCATGTATGAAGATAAGACACTGCAGCATTTTCTTCCTCATCTGCAGGAAGACATGGTACTTCCTGTTACCATCAAGGATGAATTTTCTGTATATAGTACAAATTAAGAAACAGTGTGCTTTCTTTCATAGACTTTCAAGAACTGGAAGCATCAGATGGGAATTTGTAGGTTTGTTTGCTTGTTTGAACAAACAAATCTGTTTGTACTTGCTGTGTGTATATACTATATGTTCCTGTGTACTTTGAATCTCAAAAGGAAATGATATCAGGTTTGCAAAGAGTAATTTTGCATAAATTGAAGACCTCAACCTCAAAAAAAAGGCTAGAAAAATAATCTTTGAACACTATCTCCTGTATGCTTTCCATGGAGAAAAATCTATGTCAGTACTGGATTAGTTGTAATAATGATTTTTTCACCTTTTGGTGTTAACAATTTGTTTTGTTATTTTGCAAAGAAAAAAAAAGGTCCCTCTGCTTTTGTTCTTGCCAGTATGAGGCAATAGGCTTAGAAAGTAGATGTTTTTCTGCCAGCTTATCTTCACCGCATAGGATTGTTGTTTTTGTTCTATTATTTTGTTATTTGTGATACAGTCAATTTAAGACTGAATGATAAACTCCTGACACAATCAGTGTTAATTTTAATTGTTGGCATAAAGCAAAGGTAGCAAAGGAGAATGCACACAATACCAAGGCATCTCACTCTTAAGCCATGCAGGGAAAATATATAGAACTATATATAGAACCTATAGATTGAACTGCAACTAGCAGATAAACAGGTGTGCTTCAGAATAAACAGAATCTGTACAGATGCAATTTTTAAGCTTAAACAACTAATAGAGAAAAATATAGAATACAACAAGAATCTCTATGTTTCATTTGTAGATCAAGAGAAAACATTTGACAGAGTTGATAGGAAACTGCTATGGCAAGCATTTGTAAGGAACAACATACCCATGTTATCCCTGTATTGTAGAACTCGTTCCACCTTCCAGAAACCTGTACCTATTTAGGAAGCCCACATCACCTTTGTGGTCCTGCCCCGGGCTAGAGAAATTTATGACAGGTTTCAATCACTGATTGTTTATGCTTACAAACCAGCCAGATCAGGTAGGACATGCAGTGTGAATTAGCAAACTGTACTGTTGCCAATAAAGGAAATAAAGGAACTGAAAATCTCCCACCAGTTTATGCTCTATAATAAGTACAATGTCTTCTGTTTCAAGGTAGCTTTCATTTAAAAGAAATATAAGTTCAAGGTTCAAAATTACAAAAAAAAAAAAAGGTATGGAAATAAAAAGGAACATTTTTATTTTTCCCCTTTTGCAAAATAAACAACAATGGCATATCTAGCAATATTTCTTGGCCAGGCCTAACCAACTAATACATTTGATTACATTTTCTACTGTTTACTCACAAGCACACTCCTTCTCCAAAAGTGCACATATGACACATAATCATAATGCTCCTCATAATCATGGAGCTTATTCCTCACATTTCAATATAACAAAACACATTTTTTTCCCAATTTCTCTTCCCACCTCTCCATGGATCAAGGGTTTGCAACCTATCGCTTGCAATCTGGGCCCACCCTGCAGCTCCATTTCACATGGCCCACCACCCTTGCTCCCGCTGCCGCTGCTGCCAGAAACAGCAAAAACAGCCAAAAACATGCTGCCCTTCCTCCTGGTGCTGCTGCCACTGCCAGAAATGGCAGAAGTGGTGAAAACAGCCAAAATGTGCCACAAATGCACTCATGGCTGTCGTAAACATGCTTATGACAGCCGCGGACACGTTTTATGCCATCATTTACAGCTGGGGGGGGAACCACATGTCCACCCTGCTCAGCTGTCTGAGGGGACATGGTCTGGCCCACTGCACAAAAATGTTGAGACCTCCTGCCCTGGATATTAACCAATAAAATTACAGCATACAATGTCCATCATTCCTAATTCAGTTCACACAGTTTTTGGTTGGTTTTGACTATTTTCAAAAGTAAATTAATCAGCATTTGGCTTGAAGGCCATTTCCTAGGCTTCTTCTCCCACTGCTCATGGAACAAAGAACTCAAAGGACTACTTTAAATCACTAAAAGCAAAGGCCCTATTTTAATTCATTACAGCACTGGCCCAGTATGGAGTACCTGAACATTTTATCAGACTATGTAAAAGCTTACCTTTACAGTAACAGCTGGAGTGAGGTAAGGACAATTGGAAGGAAACAGCATACTCTAAATATCAAGATAGAAGGAACAATTATAAAACAAGTGGCTGAGTTCAAATGCCTAGGAACAACATTTACTCAAAATGGCAAAATGGACAAAGAGGAAAAACATTTACTCAAAATGGCAAAATGGATGAAGAATGGACTGTGCAGTAAGACAAACCAAATATTGGGACAGTTAATTACACTTTAGGGACTGCAGTGGCTCAAGTTACTAAGACGCTGACTGGGAGGCGGAAGGTCAGCAGTTCTATTCCCGAGTACTGCAGGATGGAATGAGCTCCCGTCTCTGTCCCAGCTCCTGCCAACCTAGCAGTTTGAAAGCAAGACATTGCAAGTAGATAAATAGGGACCACTTTGGTAGGAAGCTAACAGCGTTCTGTGTGCTCCGGTCTCTAGTCATGCTTGCCACATCACCATGGAAACGTCTGCAGAAGCAGACAGCGCTGGCTCTTCAGCTTTGAAACAGAGATGAGCACTGACCCCTAGAGTCGGATAGGACTGGATTTCGAGCAAGGGAAACCTTTACCTTTACTAATTACACTTTTACAACACAGGTCACGCTCAAAAGCCAGGTGTATCCAACTCTAGGGTTCAGGGTTCATCTCTGTTAATAGCCAAAGAGCCAGCGCTGTCTGCATCTGCAGACATTTCCGTAGACACATGGTTGGCATTCCTCAACACTAAAGCGCACGGAATGATGTTTACACTGTTTATCTTCCCACCAAAATGGTCCCTATTTATCTACTTGCAATTTCTTGCTTTCAAACAGTTAGGTTGGCAGGAGCTGGGACGGAGACAGGAGCTCACTCCATCGTTCAGTACCTGGGAATTGAACTCTGACCTTCCTGACAGCAAGTTCAGCATCTTAACCACTTGAGCCACCGCAAAGCAATACCAATCAACACAAAGAAATACTTCATACAAAGCACATTCATTCCCACCTTATTTTACCAGTGCCAAACATGGACACTTACAACAAAACATAAACAAAAATTGATCACCATGGAAATGAGATGTCTGAGGAAGGCTGCTGGTGTGACTAGAAGGGATAAAATCAGGAATGAGATTATAAGGGAAAGAATTGGAATAGAACCAATTTTGCACTTCATACAGAGACAACAAATAAAGTGGTTTGTACATCTGGAGAGAATGTCTTGCAATTCCATATCATACAAGGCTTATGTGGAAAGATGAGAAGGATAGACCACAAGGCATACCATAGGAAGGTGGAGAGAGAACATCAAAGAAATATTACAAGAATAAAAAAAAAAACATGGTGGAGGTCACTAGAAGTGTCAGTACAAGAACCTTGCATCTCCCTCAACACCAGAAGGGGTAAAAGAATAAAGAAAAAGGCATAAAACATTGGAAATATCTGCAAGAAGGAAGGAGAAAATATATTCTCTGTTCTCTAGCAGATTGTTACTCCCATTAGTACTATTAGGAGAAACATAAGCACACAGAGAAGGGAAATGTCTGTGTACATTATATTAGTATATTTCTTCAAATACAGTTGTTTATCTTCTTAACTAAACACCTCAGCTACCACTGTGGATTTTACCATATTTAAATAACTGCAGTGAAGGTCAATTAAAGTACTTCAGATTCTTGATTGTACTCCAATTTCACTGCTGTTGTTAACACTGTTAATTTTAAAGTTACCCTCTAGAGTTCTTTCTATCATATGTCTATAGTGAGCCTGTCAAAATGCAAATATCCATACACAAACTCAATCACAGAAAGATCATGAGAATTTTTAACCCACAAGTGAACATGTGCTTGCTATCATAACTGAAATGCACTGCTGCACATCCAGGACTTAATCTATTTGTTAACCCTGAGTGGAGTGCACTCATTAAACCAGTGGGACACACAAGAGTAGACCTTTAGAAGTCTGATTATTTTCCTGGGTATACTATAGCTGAAGGACTAATAATTAAATTTAGCCCCATGCTTTCCATCTATATAAGTACCACCATTAACCCTTAAAATAGTGTTTGTTTGTTTGTTTGTTTGTCTATTAGTCAAACCTATTTATCGCCCTCCTTACCGAAGTGACCCAGGGCGAATTACAACAAGAACATCAATAACAGTTAAAACCAATTTAAAAAGTTATTAAGTCAAAAGTTTAAAACTAGCTAAAACAGATTAAAATATTAAAAGATTAAACTAAAATTACAGTTAAAAATTGAGGATGAGGGGGCTTAGATTAACCAACAGGCTGGGGTCATTATACCACCCATCCTCCAAACCCATCCTGCCAGCCAGTGTTCAATTCTTTAAAATCCTCTGATTTATGAATGTTAAATGTTGTGCTTCTGCATCCAGGATTGAAAAATCAGGAAATTTATTTATTTATTTATTTATTAGTTCAAATTTATATTGTCGCCCACTCGCCGTGGTGACTCAGGGTGGCTTACAGACAATACATTACATTACATTACGATACAATATGTTGGGGTGGGCACAGGGGGAGGGGCGGCAAGGTCCTCATCCTGCCCTGGCTTCTTCTTCCTCTGGCAGTTGGTATAGGCACAAGGGGAGGGGTGGCAAGGTCCTCATCCTTATTGTTCAATATTGATGGAGAATATCATGCCTATGTTGCCAGCAGGAAAAAGGATGCCAGGCATCACACAGAAAAGAACAACACAAATGGGATATATATCAAGATGGTCTACAGGATAACCTCTTGTGTTCACTACAATTCACTCTTGTTGGGGGAGGGGGGATCCATTACAGTTGCTTTGTGTTTGGATGGGAAGTGGTTTAACTGATTAAAAAAAGGAGTTAACTTTTGGGATTTTCCCTTTCTTGGTATCTCTATATCAATGGTACTATGTGAATGGTACTATTTTCTATGAGCTATAAAAACTATATTATGCGAAAAGTATAAATACATGTTGCATGCATGTTTTCCAAAATTGTGTTGATGGAAGAGAGTTTTACAGATATAGTAGAAAAGTAGGTGCTCAATCAAGTCACATATGAACTCTCAGTAGAACAAAACTGAAATTATTGGGGCTATCCTAGCATGCACATATAATGAAAGTACACAACTAATGAGAAAAGACAATATTGCTGGGGAAAGGGGGGTCAGCAGGAAAAAATGAAGACCCAACAGGAGATGCGTTGACTCAGTAAAGGATGACACAGTTGTTCGTTTGCAAGACCTGAGGAAAACTTAATGGGAATTATAATATTTTTGGAAGTGGGCTGAAGAAAGAGAGAACTGCCTAACATGAGCTTTTTTTTTTGGTTTGCAAGATCTGAGTAGAGTTGTTAATGATAGGACATTTTGGAGGTCACTAACTCATATACAGTAGTTAACACACATCTGAAGTGACTTGATGGCTATTTTTTATCTCATTATCAAACAATTATATAGTGACAATTGGGATGGAATATGTACCGAAGCTCAGCTAACATTAAGATCATACCTGGCCAAAAAAGAAACAAGGGGGGAAAACACAGTAACTTTACAACTTAAACATGTGAACTTATGAATATTTGTTCCCTATACTTTTAAAAAATATGTTTTAAAAATTTTTTACAACAAGCAACAGAATCTCTTTTGAACACCTCTTTGGCTGAGAAGGAGTTTAAAAGTTCTTCCCCTGAGTGACAGCTAAATAGGTCCTGACTGACAGGGTCAAAAGTTTAGATTGCTCCACAAGTCACTTGAAACTGCAACAATGTATCTATTCAGTAAAACCCCGATTTATGGATGCCTCACTTTACGGAAAACCTGACTTACAGACGGAAATTTTGGGGAAACCATCTCTTGATTTACGGAAAAACTGAAGTTATGGAATGGGTTTCCCCAGAATCAATGGTGTCTGGGAGAGTCTAAAATGTTTGCTATTTCATTTTAGACTCTAAAATGGCAGCCCTGCACCATTTTTGACTCTAAAATGGTTGCTCTGTGCCATTATAGAAAAATGGAAGCCCCATGCCACCCACTCCCACCACCAGAATCGCAATACATTACTTACTGCTGCAGTGGCGGCAATGATTGTGCCATTTTTTGCCTCTGTTTCCACAGTGTCTGCCACTTCTACCAACAGTGGGAGACTGTGGGGACCATATCTACTCTGTTTCGGTCTTTGTCCGAGATTCCTCTGCGGTGCTACAGCTGGGAATGCTTGTCGCTCTGGAACTTTCTGCTTATGGGCCAGGGGTTCTGATGTGCATTCCTGGCTGTAGCACCACAGATAAACCTTGGACAAAACCCGAAATGGAGTGGGTATGTTCCCCATAGTCTCCCACTGCCATTAGAAGCAATGGGGAAAATGCTGTGGGGAAACACTGCCTGGGCTTCCCCCAGTGGCCAGACAAACCACTCAGGAAGAAGAAGCAGTGTGAAAAAGATAGGGAGATTGCTTTGTCGTTTACTCCCTTTTACAGTGTGCTCTGCTTTCCCCCTTTTTTTATCCCACATCTCCCACACCTTGATCTATCTATCTCCCTAGCTGGGGGTCAGCTGGAGGGGGGAATAGGGAGGTTTTTTTGGGGCATTCCCTTTTCTCTCCTGCACCTCAAGAACCACTCCCTCTTCTCCACCCCACCTGCTAACCAAGTGGGGAGAGTGATTGACTGAGGTGCAGGATTTAAAAAGGGTAATCATGTCTGGATTTTTTTTTTTTTGCGGGGAAGGGGTTGGTTTTTTTATTATTATTATTGGTCTGGTTGGGACTGTTTTTTATTTTTCAATGCATTACTATAGGAAATTGTGCTTCAACTTATGGAAAAACAGAGTTATGGAAAAAGTCCTGGAATAGACTAATTCCATAACTCGGGGTTTTACTATACTGTACTTTGAAATGTTCATGCTAGTAAGCATGTTTCACCTAGTTTATTACAGTCATTGATTACAGCCACTCTTTTACCTCTTTGAGATGTGTTTTTTTTTTAAAAAAAAAGATTAATAATTGAGCACCTGAATCAAGGATTCCTTCTGAATAAGAATTTTAAAAAGGGGATGGGAACCAACCATTTCCCTTGAAAATAAGCAAACTTATTGTGAGCTATTTTTAATCTGTGAACAGAAACGGTTGCTTGATTATGCATGCAGAGATTAAACAGTTAAAAAAACATCAAAACTCAAAATCCCTTAGCTCAACCTTTCTCCCCAGATTTGGTATAGAGCAGGAGCCAGCTGTCTGCTACAGGTGTCCCAAATTTGGTGGTGATATAAAGTCAGTTTCAAAGTTAAATATTTTGTTTGAGAGCCCCCATTTTTAGAAATGCCTTGCAGAGCATTGTTTTGCTCTGTTGCACAGTAATATGACTGCCCTTCCATACAGCTACAATATAGATGTGCATATATTCCCTGGTACAAGGAGATTTAGTGAAGTGCTAGCAAAGGCTCTGTTAGTCTACATCCAATCCAAGGAAAATCTATTTCTTTCATCATTACTTTCCTTTCTCTTCTCTATATCTGGCAACAACAACTTCTCTCTGGAAGTTAGTTGTTTGAGGAGACACCAACCATGATGGGCTATATGGCCCCAAAAGACTCCATCTTTTCAAAATTCCACGGTGATGTGTGTGGCTTTACTGGCATTTCCTGTTGCCTAGAAAGAGGAGGCAGCCATTTCTCTCTGTTGCCTACACCCAGGATGTTCTCTTGACATCTTTTTCACCTCACTGTGATCTCTCTGAATAAAGCACCACTGCATCACTCATTAAGAAATTCCTCAGAACAATTGAAAGATTTGGTAAGTGTACCAACTGAAAAATGTGCCTGGTCTCTCAAACCTGTTTCCCAGCATTCACTAAAAATTTCCCCACATAGTTGAGTCTATATGAGCAATGTCCTTGTGATAATCTAATTTGATTAACCCTGAGACACATATATTTTCCTCTGAAATAATCATATCTCACACTTTCCTCTGACCTGTGACTGCTTCCAATGGACAGTGATAAGTAGCCACCATGTGCAGCTGAGCCCTGGTGTCCCACCAATACACTCAGAAGGATCACATTCACCACCTGAGCATTCAGTTCAGCGTCCATGATATCATTGCAGATTTGACTGATTAGCTACTCCATGCCAATTGTTGCCTGTCAGAATGAGAAAATTTCTAGGGAGGAGATGAGGGGAGAATTGGAAGGCACTTGGAAGGGAATTGCAGCTGATAGAAAAATGCAGTGGAAGAGAAGTCGATGCTTGTGAAAGAAGACAAATGCAGGCAGAGGAAGGAAGAGGAAATTATGGAGAGTCAGGTGATAACTTATTCATGGATTTCTGCAGAAAACACAGTGAGCGAATACACCATCTGTGAAATATGGCTGCTGTTCCTTAAATGTCTATTAGCTGCTAGCACAATCCACTCCACACTCCTGATCGCTGCTTTACACTCTTTGATAACAAAATGCATAATACTTTACTAGCTTATGTTATGTTTTAGCATATATAGTACAAGATGGGAGACCTGGTACAGGTGAGAAGAGTGTGTGGCTTATTGTATTTGTAGAGTTCCTGTTCTATCATCACCAGCTGGCCTTACTCTAAGGCAACATGAGGCAATATCCTCAGGTACAGCAGCTTTTGTGTATCAGGAAAAGGCAGCAAATTTTACCTATTGAATGTATGATTGCATTTATTTCCTGCCATGGATGGGAACAAATGATGTGAGTGCTGAAATGCATTATAGAACCAATATTATCATGCTCATCTTACATCCAGAGTAGTTTCTGATATGAAAATGGACACATATAACAATTTCTAATTTTCCCCCCTCTTAAGATCTTGAAAACTTTGAAACCAAAGCAAGAAGCACCGTATCTGTCAGAGAAGGACAAGGAGTCGTTTTGTTCTGTGGTCCTCCACCTCATCACAGAGGTAGTAGAACACATTCTGTATAATATTGTATATTGTTTTCTGACCTAAGTTAGGAAACAGATGGAGATCATGTGCTATCATTTTTTGGGACATACTCTATCCCATTTTCAGTGCTGTACAGGTTTCCCCCCTTATATCTGTAGGTATAGATAACAGTTTCAGTTATCTGCAGATCTTATTATAGAGTTTGCTGCTATTCATAGTTTCAGGTAACTGCAGTACGTTTTAGAACACATTCTCTAAGATGGGGGGGCAACGTGTATACATACAATTACTAAGACTAAACAGTATTTTGTTCTTGTTTTTTCTCCATATTTGAATTAAAAGTTCTTTCTGTCATGTTTATGATGAAATTGGAAAATGTTAGTAAATTCTGATTACAAAAGCCGAACTGAACACAAATCTCACGCTACTGCCCATGCCATGCCACAATCCACAGATACAGGTATTTCAGTTACAATATAGTGATTGTACTGCTTTATGAGTTAAAGATTATGGGACTGAGAAAAAAAAGGAAGGAATGATCTGGCAAGCCTAATTTACTACCACAGATACGGCTAAATTCAAATCTCATGCCCTCTGCATGAATGAGGGACAAATCTGTTTCAACAAAATTATTCTGTCTTTGAACTACAATGAGGCTTAAATGTGTGGTTTCTTTCCCCACCATTTACCATAGGCTGTGCTGAAAATCAATAACTAGACAAGTAATCTTGCATAAATATGATAGGGACATGGAAGATGTATTGAGCCCTGTGGTGATCTGTGTATATGTCATCAACACACAATCATTGTACCCACATTGTGATGCAGTTACCTGATAGCTATTATTTTCAGAATTAAACAACAACCAAACTAAGTCAGCAATTTATTTGCCCTAAATCTGGCCTAAGGCATTCTGAACTGGGCACAAGATTGTAGTGTTTGTCTAGCAAAGCGGTCTTGCAGGGTCATAGAGGAATAATCTGTATCAGAAGAACAGACAAACAGAAATCAAAACCAGCATGGATATAGCTATGTTATTTCCAGGATTCATGTAGTTCTTCCTGTAATTTTAACTCTTGATGCCATTGTATCAATGGTTAGGAATTAGTGTCTGTGGTTTTCTACTGTCCAAATGAACAGCCCTGTGGTAGCATCATCTGTCCTTTGCTCATGAAGAAGAAGGTCTATAGCAATGGTCCCCAATCTTTTTTGGCCATGCCCCCCCTAAACATATCTAAAATCCTGATGACCCCACCCATGTCATATAATTCTATTTATTCAGAAAGTGAACTCCTGTTCATGTGGAGTAAGCCTAAAAGGCCATTATCTTGGTCTAAACTTTCTTGAATTGCACCCCCACCCCAATTTAAATTGCTCCTCTGTGATGAAGTCATATTGGCAACCACAGGTTTACTTCATTCCATGCCACCAGAGACCCTACCAAAGGACTATGGAATTTAGCTCCTAGAAAAAGGCAATGTTTCAAGCAATGTGATTTCTGGACAGAGACAGAACGCGAGAAATATATAAGACAAAGAAATATACCCATCTATGTGTTAATTCATTTCATATTTTAAGGTATTATTGTCTTGTCTCAAGTATATATTGTAAGTAATGTAAAGTCATATATGTTTTTTTCCTTTATTGTTATATGTGTTCCTTATTTGTATTTGTCTGTATGTTGTTTGTTTTTGTAATGTCAGTAAATTGAATAATTTTTTTTAAAAAAAAGATAAAAAAAGAGACAGATCATTAAATACAGGGGAAGGAATACCAGATGGTGGGAGATTTGCGAGGGACATATAATGTTTAATACTATTCAATAGAGATGCAGCACTACTCTTTGAGAAATGGCATAACTAAAATTTGGTTAAAAGTTATCTAAATGGCTAATGTTGCAATCCTAGTCATATTACAATACTCCAATTTTTTTTGTCAGTATGAATTTTCATGGATCAAAATCTACTTATTCAGACACAAGGCTTTTGATACACAAAAGCTTACAAATCAATTAACTTGTTAGATTTTAGTGACACAATGTTTTGTCTTTGTTTTAATTTCTCCTTCCCTCTGTTTTCTGTTTTATTTTTCTGATATGTTGAGTCAAACCAGCACAGCTACTGTTTTAGAAGCTTTCTAATTAATATACAATCATATTTTGTATTGATTTATAAAACCTCCAGAACACCAATGTCATTACCATATATTACAATTCCCTGTAACACTCCAACCTGTTATTTGTTCCCAAAGAGTGCAAGTGCTAAACCAAATGCTCATCTGAAAATCTATCAATAGCAGCTTTTACCACCCCTCAATTTATTTTGAAGCATGAATTAAATCCTCAACCTACTGAAATCAGGGCAGCCTTTGATGATCTGTTACACTCAGTGGACAAACAGTAACTTAATTCATGCTCTCTAAACAGGCTGGGAGAGACACAGAGCAACCCATCCCAAAGATACCCCCCTGGCAGCCATTTTGGAGCATTCAGCAGATTTAAAATGTGTCCATTCAAATCCATAGAATGTGGCACTCTCCATTGATGTTAACGGACCTTGGTCTCTGATAACAGGGTCAGCACCCATTAACTCAGCATGGGAAAGGTAGCTGGGTTAGTGTAGATTTGGGAAGGGAGAAGGTGAAACTGTAGGAGGGGACTCATGGGCACAATGGGGCAGTTACCTGCACTACTCCTGGCTGGCTTTGCTTCCAGACTTTCAATCACTGCTAATGGCATATTTCAGCACTTCTGGCTTCAATGTCAGTTCAACCAGTAGTCACAAATGCCTTTAGTTTTATATTTCCTGAATTTCCACTCACTAGATTTTATTAACTTCCTAACTGTATATTGCAAAGAGGGGGGGGGGGAATGCTTTCACATGCAAGGCACCTTTTGATAGATCCCAAAAGGCACACTGTTTTTAGTTATAGTCAAATAATATTATTTACCATTTCTAATTACAGGCACATAACGTTTACAACATAAAAGGTCCACAGAAACCACTGGTGTTTACAGATTCATTATCATACCATGCTGCTATTGTAACTGAAACATAAATAATGTTTGGTAAATGGCAATGGATGACAGCAAGGACTTGGGATGGCAGAGAGTAGCATCTTTTTATTATTTTTATTAATTTTAATGAGTCTGTTGGCAGAAAGTTTGGAGCTCATGAATTATGCATTTCATTAAGGGATGCTAAATGGCTAGGTTTTCAAAACTTCTGATTTACTATGTTTTAGTAAAATAAAAATACCATTTTCATGCCATTCCTGCCAATGGTAGTGAAAGATAGCAAGGAGATCACACAGTCAGCTGTCAGAGTCCAGGAAGCAGGAAAGTGCAAGGGTGACAGAAGGGTGAAAAGAAGCTCCCAAAGAGAAGGCCAGCAAGTCAGACACATCAGAAGCCAAGGGATGCAGCTACAGAGAAATATAAGGACAAAGTTAGAAGAAGGGTAGTTCTAGCCTCAAAGTATAGAGCAGGGATTCTGAACTTGCAGCCCATGGGCCGAATGTGGCCCACAACACCATTTCATGTGCCCCCCACATGAAGGGCAAAATGGTCATCCAGTACCTTGTCTGAGTGAGTGTGACCCGGCCCCTGACTTAAAAAGGTTGAGAACTCATGGTATAGAAACATGTAAAAGAGAGGTGGACTGAGAAACATAATCCTACACAGTATGTCAGGCACTTTTTGAGGGAAGTGTTTGAAGCAGAAGAGGTGGGGGGGGGTGTCTGTTCACACTCCAAGTATGCAGTCCAAGTATGCAGTCTCACATTCTGTCTGCATGGCAGCAAGTAGCAACTGTCTGTCAACAACAGGCTAGGCAGATTATGTGACACAACACATAAAATGTGTGACAGCACACACACACACAATTCCATAGCAAAGTTCAAACCCACTTAAAATGTCCATGCTTAACACAGACTTGGTCACTCTGTCCCACTTAAGTAACAAGTTCTTTGTTTTTAGGATGTGATTAGTGAAGTTAATGTTAATTTAGCTATTGTAGGTGCTTTACTTTTTGACTGTGAAGTCTCCTTTTCATTTGCTTATCAAATAGCATCTTACCTTCATGACACTGACCTATAACTGACAAAACTATGATGTGAGCTCTTTACAAGGGATTTCTCTACACACATACACCTTGTTGATTGTTTTTTGGTATGCAGTCCCACAAATAAAAAGATATTTGGTGGGCTAATTGAGGCAACATACTAGTCTATTCTATCTGCCTTGATTTGCCTTTGCTTTCGCATTCAAATTGCCTTAATGATTTGCATAAACTGCTCTAGGCAAGTGTGGAAACAAAGAGCTATTAAAATTGTACCATTTCTAAATGGATGGTGTTTGTGCCTGAATTCTAAATTCCTAATCAGCTGTCATCCTATTTGGTTTCACACATAGATGTACCAAATTTAAAAGTGCAAAAGATATACCTCCATGTTTGAGCTGTTTAGATGAAATCTTTCCAAAGTAACAAGCCAAAGAAGGGGAAAGGTGAACTTACTTTCCTCAAAAAGTAATGTACTGTATGTAGAATGGAAAAATAGAGTTGGGAGCTTTGTCAAGGGTAACACAATCCAACCCAGTCCAATTATAATATTGTACTCCCTTAGAATTCTGTGTCACATATAATTATCAACTTTGTTTTTAAATAAACAGTTATCTCATAGTACTTTCTTATATTGGAATTTTTTGAAGTGGTAGCTGTGTTAGCTATGCAAGCATATCAGAGAGCAAACAAAACCAAACAAAAAGACAAAACATTGTGGCACCTTAAAAACTAATGTTAGCTTTTGTGGATCAAGACCACTTCATCAGACATAAGAGTGAGACTTCATGGCATTATTTGAAACATATCAGGTACAGAGATACAAAGTGGTTAGCTAGCATAACAGATAGCTATTTACAACCAATAAAGAAGATTAGTGTGGCTATTTACAACTAGAATAACTGAAGTTCCCTGATTATTGGTTTTGTAAATTACAGCATATAACAACCTGTTAGTTGTGGCATTTTAAATTTGATAATGTTCCGGAAACCCTTGACAAATATTAAAACCTTTGATATGGGTGTCCAACATGTGTATATATATTTCTCTCTGCTGTCTCTCTCTGTATCTCGTGTTTTCTGTTCTAGAATGGAAACTTTGAAATCTTGTGTGGAGTGTCCAGCTAGATTGAAATGATTTGAGACAGGTTTCTGTGTATTACCATTCCTAATGTCTGATTATGCCTATTAACTCTTTTGCGAAGAGATTATCCTTTTTGTCCTATATTGTTTGTCTTATATTGGAGAGGTTAATGTTCCTCCTATTCAGCCTAAACTAGCTTCTTTCCAATACAGCACCTACAAGGAGAAAAAGAAAATAAGGGGTTATAAACAGCTCCTTGCCTCTGAACTGCTCTCTTCTTTATTCTGAGTGTTGATTCCAGTTTGATATATATCATTTAATCCTGTTATATTTGACACCACTCAAGAGAGCTAGAGTAAAAAATGCAGCCACGATTGTATACTGTTTCTGCTGAACAAAATACATTCTATTGTATTTGTGATGGCTGGAGCTATTACTGATGTTTTTCTTCAATAAATGCAAAATATGTTTGTGTAAATTGTCCCCTTACCTTCCAGTGCCATTGCATGGGTGAATTTTAAGACATCAGTGATTTAGGAGAGTATGATCATGGCCTTTCCTCCCCTACAATTGTAGTCTACTCTCATTGCATCAGTCAAATGAAAAGAGAAGAAAACACAAATATTTATTGCTATGTAAATGACCTGCCATAATCTAGTATTTTCATTGAAGGAAAGAAAACATTTGTCATGAGAAGATGGAAATAAAGAGTATGGGGTGGGGGTGGGGGAAGGTTATCTGCACTATTTTAGGATCTAACATAAGGTTTTATATCTATTTTATGCATACCACTTTAAAATAAGTCAAAACTGCAGAGATTACTGTACCTGAACATATGTACTTTAAAACATTGTTTTCCAGTAGTGCTAACTCTCAGGGTGCTGTGGGAAAATATGTGTAATGAGTGTTTGATGTTTTCCAGATTTATCCTATGCTTGGATTTTCAATGATAATCCCTTATATGTTCAGGAGGACGATCGTCGATTTGTATCCCAAGAGACAGGGAATCTATACATCGCAAAGGTGGAACCCTTGGATGTGGGAAACTACACCTGTGTTGTCACAAACACAAAAGCAAAACAAAGTGTAGAGGGCCCACCCACACCGCTTGTGCTCCGTGGTGATGGTATGTGGATTTTTAAAGTCTTAAATGTGAATATAATGTGACATCTTAATTTGGAAGCAGTACAGTTGTTATAAGACAAAAAGCAGATTTTTTGTTCACTAGAATCCTAGTGGGCTTTTATTCAGTTTATAGCGATAGCAATTACACTTATATTCTGCACCATAATGCTTACTGCACTCTCTGGGCAGTTCACATGTTAATTAGCATTTTGCCCCCAACATGCTGGGTACTCATTTTACTGACCTTGGAAGGATGGAAGGATGAGTCATCCTTGATCCCCATCAGGATCGAACTCAATCAAGAAAACCAAGATAATGGCAACAGGTCCCATCAGTCCCTGGAGAATACTGACTGCAGCCATGAAATAAAAAGGCGACTGATTCTTGGGAGGCAAGCGATGAGAAACCTGGGGAACATAGTGAAAAGTAAAGAAATCACATTGAAAACAAAGATTCATATAGTCAAAGCAATGATATTTCTGGTGGCAATGTATGGTTGTGAGATCTGGACCATTAGGAAAGCTGAGCGCAGACGAATAGATGCCTTTGAGATGTTGTGTTGGAGGAGAGTTTTGAGAGTCCTGGACAGTTTTGGACAATGAGGAGAACAAATAGGTCAGTCTTAGAAGAAATCAACCTTGACTGATCCCTGGAAAGTCAAATAGTAAAGATGAAACTGAAGTACTTTAGACATCAAATGAGAAGAGAGGATTCACTTCAGAAGCTCTTGATGCTGGGAAAGGTGGAAGGCAAAAGAAAAAGGGGGTGGCCAAAAATGAGACAGCTAGATGGTATTGTGGATGCAGTGGGCACAGAGCTGAGCTAGTTGAGGAGGATGGTGGAGGACAAAGGTGCCTGGCGGACATTGGTCCATGAGGTCACAAAGGGTCAGAATCGACTGTGTGACTGAACAACAAAAACAAACAAACAGTGGTTTAACCACTGCACAACCTGGGTGTATGTTTATACTTGAGATCTGGCCTTAGTCTGCTGGAAGAATTAAGAAAGCAAGAGTATGAATAAAGAGGTATGCACTACAACATTTGTATCTGAATCATGTGTGACATATATTCTCTTAGAGTCTGTGGGATGTTATATGAATGCTCTATCAAGGTGTCTAGTCTGTGCCTTGCAGAATTAATATTCCAAGGGTTTCCTGGGAAGAGCAAACAGCTATTTGACCAGTGTGTTCACAGTGAAGACAGAAAACATACTGTCGCCGTACATCAGATGCATTGCAATTGAAAGGGACAGGCAGAAATAAATTGTAACTCCCATCCTAATGTTATTCATCTGAATATGTTCAACTTCAGATCTGACAGGCTTCTGTTGTTCAAATATAACATGCCAAAAGCTAGATCTAATCCAGTTTAGTCACTGAAGTGAGAGGTTCCCTTTAAAAGGAAAGTCTTTAATTAAATGTTCATAGTTGAAAATGCATAGCTGAGAAATCCATTAGCAAAGGGTTTTAAAAATGGGATTGCTTCTACCACCAATAGAAACTCACAGTGCACTCATGAATGTTGCAATGAATTTGCCTCAAGAACTGGAGAGAGGTAGCCCCATATCATAAAAATAATTCCTGGTGTCCTTGGAGAGAATGACTGATGTGCTTAAAGGGGTATGTACAAGAAAGAGACATTGCATTCTTGGGTTCAGCTAGGATGTAGGGCTAGATAGAAAGCCCTTGAAGAGATTTATCCCCTTGATCTCAGTTTGTCTATCTCTAGAGCCCTATTCATGCCACAGAAAAAGGTTAGTCTAAACCCTTGAGGAAGAAGAGAGGGGTAGCATAAAAGAGGAGCATCTCTTTGCTATGCATTTGAGAGACTTGATTTTTAGGGTCCCAGTTTGTGGGAGACTGTTTCTTCATAAGGCATCAGTCTTCATGAGCAAAAAAACAAAAGAAAATCCAGAGGAGGCCTGAGGAACTAGCTTCCTCTCCCCCTTCATGTCTTCATGTCTTCATATCAATATTTTTGTGAAGGCCCACTTAAGGATTAGATTAAGATTCCAGTAGGTTTCTAAACAGTCATATTAATGAGTCAACCATTTTATTCTCTATTCTCTAAATACAGTATGTTTACAGGCCCACCATTCTACTGGGATTCATCCTGGAGTGCCCTAGCCCCCCAACATCAGTGGCACACTCTTTGGATTGACCATGGGCATGTGTGTGCACCCGGCAGGAGCAGCAGGAGAAGCTGCCTTGCTGTTGCCATGAAAGAGGAGAAGTATCAGGCTTCTCCCTCCTTCAAACCAGAAGGCACCCCTTGGTTCTGTGGGAAAAAACAGCCTGTTGGTTCTTCTCTTTCAAGGCAACTGCTCCCACTGCTGGGCAGACCAAGCGATGTTGGTCTGTGTTGGGCAGGCCAAGCAATGGAAGGACACATGAGGCAAGGGCTGTGGGGTGGGAGGCTGGGCTGAGCTGCACTAAAGGCAGGGGAAGAGCTGCCCCACAAGCAGGAAGTGCAGGAGAGCCAGCCAGCCCTGGCCAGCCCCAGCCAACAAGTGGGCAGAGGGGTCACAAGTAGAGGTGGTCAACACACCACCCAGTGCAGAACAATTTTCCCTGTCTGACCCGCTTCTGCGTCGAAGGGTTGGAGGAGCACCGAGGCTTGCAGGGCTCTTGCTGATGCCACGGAGGAGAAAAGTGCGTGCTGGACCAATGGATGCCCTGCCACCCTGCTCAATGAGTGGCACTTCCTGTCCAGTGCCCTTCCAAGGTGGCCAGCACACCCCTGCTCACAGGAAAACTATATCTAGCTTATATTGCTATATACACTTACTGAACTCAGTGAAATATTCTTCTGAATAGATTTACACAGAATGATAATACTTTAAGGGTTTATATTAAGGGTTCTCAATGTTTTCTTGTCACGGGCCAGACCACTCCCCCTTAGACAGCTCAGCAGGCCAGACATGTCCCACCCCCACTGTAAAACACATCTGTGGCTGTCATAAACAAATTTACGACAGCCATCGGTGCATGTTTTCAGCTGTTTTCACTGCTTTTGCCAATTCTGCCACTTCTGGCAGCAGTGGTGGTGGTGGAGATGACAGGAGTCAGGGTGTTAGGCCACATGGAATGGCACCACAGGTTGGGTCCAGCCCGTGGGCTGTAGGTTGTGAACCCCTAGTTTATATTCTATTATACGTTTGCTACTTAATGTCACCTCATATTATTACTTGTTAATAAATGCTTCAATTTCCCCAGTGGATTATAGATAATAAGAGCCATGTATTTCATGTCTGATGTACAATGGCTGTTTCATGCACATGTTACCCCTTTACATTGCAGCACTAATGTAGCAAACTCATCTGTACAAACATGTAGTCCCCAAGCAATCTCAATAGCAGTCTTACATTTAGGACTTTTCTCCTTTTGGATCCAGATTAACTTTGAGTATTTCAAGATGGCTTCCATCTTGCTTTTTGTACGCTTTAGTTTAAATTGGAAATAAGAAATCATACTTCTCAATCTGGCAGGAAATATCTTGAATGCTTCACTATTCTGTATGACATATCTGATTTTCCTGCTGTATGTTATATATGTAAACAACCACTTTAAGAATAGGTAAAGAAAGAATCCAATGTGTCATCTGCTAAGTGCTGACCTCATTTGATAAGTTGGATCAAGATGTCACTTATTGATGTGATTTCATTTACATACTACACATTGGACATTACACAGTAGCCCACTCTTGATTTACCAAAAGATAGTTTCCATGGGAACAAAGAATTGTACGAGTGTCTATTTACACTGATCTTCAGGAGTAGACAGGAGTAAAGGACAATTGGGGTACTCATTGTTTTGATGTTCAACAGGTGTGATGGGGGAATATGAGCCAAAGATTGAAGTGCGGTTTCCAGAAACAATACAGGTGGCAAAAAGCTCATCCATTACACTGGAATGTTTTGCCCTTGGAAAGTAAGACCTTTTAATCTTTTATTTGGGTGGGGAAATTACAGTGGTTGTTTGTTATAATAAAATAAGTGCATTTCTCAAACAGTCAGTTGAATGGGATATCGATTTGGATTTGAGTGATATCCCATAGTTTAAATATTATTTTACCTTGGGTCCCACAGCCTTTTGAAGGACAAATATAAGTGTGTCCAAGAAGTTCACCACCTTCCCCTGGTTTTCAGGCTATATTTTTAAAGAAATCAGTGGTTTACATTTCAGCTTTTAGTAAGTTATTAGCAGTTTTCTGGAGATAAAATCTACACCTTGATTCCTGAAGTAGATATATACCATATGCTAAATAATGACAAAGCTTTCAAAATATGTAGTTATTTAATTGTCTTCACCTTTATTATCTTGTATTTAAAGCATGTGGCTTTAAAGACTGAGAGTATAGGAGATAGCTACCTAAGCTTCTGCATATTCCATTTAATTTCAAATAGTACACACAACGGATGGTTCTTCAGATTAAGATAATAGAGCTTTTATTTCCTTTTCATAAGCCAAGACATGTTTGAAAACACCAAAGAGCTATCTCGACAAACAATGTATTCGCACAGTGGTCAAGAAGGTTCTTGTGAGAAAACCAGAAGCAAGAATATGAGTGCAATAAATCCCTTCAGCTCGTGTTCCTCAGCAATTGATATTCAGAGACTTACTGTGGCTAATAATGGAAGCAGAATATACTGCTCTTGACTTAAAGCCAGTAATAGGCTTATCTACTATGAATTTGTTTAATTCCCATTTAAAGTAGTCAGTGCTGTTGGCTGTCTATACATCTTGAGAGTAGTAGGATTATGTCACCTGTCAAAAAGCCCCCTTCTCCCTTTGGCAGATAATTTATGACCCTCCAGAGACGCCCTACTGGAAATCATTATTATTTCAGCTATAAATCTGTGATTGGGCATATTTTGGGTGGCAGATGTTCCAGCTTTCCTGTACATATAGAGAATTTCTTCCTGCCTAGATGCAAATATTATTAATATTTTTTACATTTGTGTCTGATGAGCTTTTTCACACCAAATACCTGAGACTATGATGAGTACTGCCTATGAGTAATGCTAAACTACTGTAATATACCAGACAGAATGAAGGACTAGAATCCAGAGGACATACTGGTTTCAAATACCTGCTTGGTCATGGAAGTTCCCTGGGGGTGGAGGTGATATTGATAAAACCATTCCTTAACCACTCCTAAGTACAGTACCTAGATTTTACTTATTGTGAAAACCCTGTTAGGATCACTATAATTCCAATGCAAGTTGCAATGACTCTAATATAGAAACTAATGCTCCTAAAGCCTTTTTGGTTGTAATACAGCAGCTTATAACCACTGCACCACCAAGTCTTAGTAAACCTGATGCAAAACATTTCTGGTGGCTATATTTGACCACATTTTCAAGATTCTGAGAAGTAAATTTCCTGAAGTATCAATAAATTTTGTACAAAGCATGTTTTATAACTGTGCCTGGCCAGATTTTGCAAATTCACAGAGGTTGTTACATGTCTGATTATACAGTATAAAAATGGGTAAACTAACATTTTAAAGAGGCTTATGTAATTAATAGGTTTCCTTTACAACCTCACAAAGCATTGTGTCCATGTGTGATTTAACAAGAACAACACAAAATTCTGCACTGGGAAGAGAGAGAGAGAGTGTGTGTGTGTGTGACACCTCTTGTGAATTCAGTCCTGACCAGAGATCAAGGTTGACTCATTCTTCTGAGGTCAGTAAAATGAGTACCCAGCATGATGGAGAAAAATGCTAATTAACTTGTGAACCACCCAGAACCACTAAGCACTATGGGGCAGTAACTAAGTGTGATTGCTTTGCTTCATCATGAATCTTAGGACTTTAGAAGCATTAGTTTCTATATTAGAGTCATTGCAAATTACATTGGAGTTGTAGTGATCCTAATAGTTGGATATAGTTGGCTCAGTAATACTACATGTGAGAAGGATTTTGGAATTGTTGCAGATCATGAACTGAGAATGAGACAACAGTGTGAAGCAGCTGCAAAAACACTAACACTATTTTAGGTTGTACAAAGGGAAGTATAATTTCCAAATCTCATAAACTACTAGTACTTGTTGGCACTGGTTAGGCTTCATCTTGAGTACTATGTCCAGTTCTGGACACTGCACTTTAAGAAGGATTCAGAAAAACTAGAATAAGTTTAGAGAAAGGCTGAATGGATGATTGGAGAACAGAAAAATCAAGGCCTATGAGGAAAGATTGAAAAAAATGGGTATGTGTAGGCTTCAGACAAGAACACTGATGGGAGATAAGATACCACTGTTAAATACTTGAAAGATTGTCATACAGAGGAGGGGCACAATTTGTTTTCAATCACCCCAGAGAACAGGATATGAAAAAATCAGCTCAAGTAACTGGAAGGTAGATTTTGCCTGAAGAGCAGGAAAAAACTTCTTCACTGTTGGAACAGTAAAGGTAAACACTTCCCTTGCTCAAAAGGCAGTCGTATCCGATTCTAGGATTCAGTGCTCATCTCTGCTTCAAAGCTGAAGAGCCAATGCTGTCTGCTTCTGCAGATGTTTCCATGGTCATGTGGCAGGCATGACTAGACACAGGAGCACACAGAATGCTGTTTACCTTCTCACTGAAGTGGTCCCTATTTATCACCTTGCAATTTCTTGCTTTCGAACTGCTAGGTTAGCAGGAGCTGGGACAAAGACGAGAGCTCATTCCATCCTGCAGTACTCAGGAATCGAATTGCTGACCTCCTGCCTTCCAGTCAGCTTCTTAGCCACTTGAGCCACTGCAGTTCCATTGGAACAGTACAACAATGGAAATAATTATTTGGAGGCATTCAAGAGAAAATTAGACAACCATCTTTGAGATATACTTTTATTTGTATTCCTACATTGAGCTGGAGCTTGGACTCAATAGCCACATAGGCCCCTTTCAACTGTATGATTTTATTATCTATAACTGGTTAAATTAAAAAAAAATCCCAAAGAAAAGCTCTCTAAGGCCTTTGAAAGTTGAAAAAGTATTATTTTACAGTGGCTGCTATAATTAATATCTTTTTCTTTTACCCTCATTAGACAGTTTGGTGCCTGTGTTAAATTACAGACCTATACACAAGTCTTTCCTAAAATATGTAAAACATACATTTTTAAAACTTGTCTTTCATAACTTTTAAAACAGGATATAGAAATAGCTTATTAGTTTGTCTTATTGCTTATAACACTTTTTGGAACTAATCCTTTTTTGGAAGTCTTCCTGTCTTTGTCACCAGTATCAAAACCTGATCAATATTCTTTTGTCAAAGAAAGTACATTACAGCTTGAAGCAAACAAAGTAGCAATATGCAACATGTTGTTAATGCAAATTTCTTCACATATAATTCTCAGCTTTTGAGAAATGACATTTTTTGGCTACAACAAAGAGGAATGTGAATCTTGGCTTAGTGCTGATATCAAGCAACCAGCAGATGTATCAAGATACTTTTTCAAAGAGTTCTCCAGAACATCATATACTGTAGCATTCACAATCTATCACATGGTTCTATTTTGCTTTCTTGGTGAAATGCTGCTTTCTTTGTTAGGTTCTAGTCCCACAACTATTCATAGTGTCAATGTGGCCCAGTTGTACAGTAACCAACTATTCAAATTTCTCAGATGTTTTGAAAAGCTGCACTTCTATTTAGTATATTTATTTAGTACATTTATACTTTGCCCATCTGGTTAATGCACCACTCTGGGTGGCACTTTTAAACGTTCAACAAAGTTATCATAAATAATATTTTAACAATATAACATCACACTGGAAGCGTTTAAATATCGTAACAAATTAACAGTTTGCCATTGTGTTTCATTAGTAACACAATACTTGCTCTTTGTTTTGACTACTCTTAAAAAACAAATAATGTAACATATGAATGATGCATGTTTTTTGATATGTTTTTCTTTTCAAAAATATTTCCTGAACCCATCAAAGTGTCTCCTACTGCCATTCCCCATGACTGAAAACTGCATTCCTCAAAGTCTTATTATTATTATTATTATTATTATTATTATTATTATTATTATTATTATTATTATTATTATTATTATTATTATTATTATTATTATTATTATTATTATTATTATTATTATTATTATTAGCTTCTCTGACAAGGGTAATAAGTGTTAATGAGCTTGTAAACACGTACTGAGGTGCGGTGTGCCACATTAATTAATTAGAATGGAAATAAGGCACATAGGTAATCTGTACCAACATGGCTGGATTATCTCTGCATGAGTGTTATTGTGTGGCAGAGCAAAACAACATTCTAGAAGACAATTGTAAAAATGGGGGCACAACAAACAAAGAAAAATAACATTAGAAGTAGGAATAGATTGTCTGGCTTAGTTCTGGGTCAAATTTGAAATATTTGGTCAAATAGTATTAAAGTTATTTCCAAGTACAGTATAGACATGATTTACATCCCCCTCCCATGCAGACACTAGATTTTTGTCAGCAGATAAGAAACTGCTAAAACAAAGGTCCAAGCACCTAACATTTTTAGCTAAAAAACCAGTAATTACCTTAGCTCCCCTTTTTTTTAATTTGCAGCAAATCCATCCAGTAGTTATAGAAGTATTTAAAACTTCAAACACCAAGAGCCATAGTGGCACAGTGGTTAAATTGCTGTACCGAAGCCAGAACATTGTGAATTTAATCCTGTAAAGGATCAAGGTTGACTCAGCCTTCCATCCTTCCAAGGTTGGTAAAATGAGTACCCAGAATGTTGGGGGCAAAATGCTAATTAACTTGAGAACTGCACAGAAAGTGCACTAAAGTATATAAATATAATTGTTATTGCTATCTTAAACACAAATTTAGCAATTTTTATAACTCTGGATCAAATATTTTGCTCTTAAAGGTTGAGGCATTTTTCAACAATATTCAAAATCTTCTCTCTTCCTGCTTTAACTAGAGCAGCATTTGCTTTGCCCCACAAGAAGGCTGGCTTTTCACTTAAAACTTTCCTTCATATCATTTTTTAAAAAATCCTCTTTCCCCTTATTTTCTTCTCATCCCAACCCTCCAAATTTTCACATCTAGAATCATATAACTCTGGACTATGAAGGCACAAGCAGGCTTCATGCCAGGCAGGTCATGTTGCGATCAAATTCTTAACCTTACACAATATATCAAAGATAGTTTCAAAAGAAAAAAAAATACAGGAGTTGCTTTCATTGACCTAATGATGCTGTCAATCATAGGAGTCTGCTGCATAAAATAAAAAAGCTTACCAAAGATAACAAACTTACTAGGGACATTGGCAGCTTCCTCCAGAACCAGACATTCTATGTGATGATGAATGGAAAGAACAGCAGATGGTGGTTACAGAAAAATGGGCTGCCTCAAGGAAGTGTATGTAGAATATATATATATACAAATGAACAACCAGATCCTGACAATACAAAATTGTTCATTTATGCAAACGACACAGCAATGGTCATTCATGGATCAAGCTGTAACAATGCCAGCCTTACTCTTGAGTAGGCCCTATTGTTCTTCTGAGTTGCAGCTCCCTGGCTGGACAACCCAGGCATCAGATATGTATAAATAAGGTAGCAACAAGCCAAATAACCACTCCATCTCTTCAGGTATTTATTATTATTATTATTATTATTATTATTATTATTATTATTATTATTATTATTATTATTATTATTATTATTATTATTATTATTATTATTATTATTATTATTATTATTATTATTATTATTATTATTATTTAGACTTATACCCTGCCCCACTCACATACAGAGACTAGAATCATATAACTCTGGACTATGAAGTCTGGCAATTGGGATCCATACATGTCCTCCAAAGAAATATCACAATACAACAGCATGAAATTGTATTTGTATACCCCAAATGTTTTCTAATTTTTATTTAACTTTTTTTTTTTGGTGGTGACAGGCTGACCACCCTACCTGTTTCTTGAATAATCTGCCCTGATATTTAATGGTTGGAGCATTATTTCTTGGGGTGGTTGGGAGGGCAAAGGAATGCCATGGGTAAGGAGGCTTGAGTACAGTCTGTAATGTAAGGCATGGAATTTGGAGCAAAGGGACACTCTTTTTGACAGAACTGGCATCATGCCTTTGCCACTGATTCACAGGCTAGCCTTTGACTCACATCTTCTCAGTCCTAGTAGGATACCTAGATGACTTTGCCTCAAAAATTGCAAATGGGAGATTTCCTCACATAGCCTACATTTATTTATTTTGTCCAATTTGTTATCCTGCCCCAATTAGGTAGACCCAACTCTGGGTGGCTTACAACACAAACCAGAAAAGACATGGCTTAAAACAACAGTACATAGTAAATACACAGCCAATATGACACTCCAACATGCCCCATACATATTCAAATTCATTTCATCGAGACTACAATTAATTAAATATTAAAAATTAAGTTAAAATTAAGTTAAAATTAAACTTTAAAAAGTACACTTACAGGAGTTTTAAAAGAACAATAAGCAAGAGCAAGGAGGGTGGTTGACTCATTAGATCAGCCACCCGGCATGAGATCCAACATTCTTAGATCCCCACACTTGCCCTGCAGCCAGGTTTTAAGGCCTTTCCGAAAGGGCAGGAGCTCTGTTTGTATGCATAGCTCGATTGGCAGGAGGTTCCACTGGGCCGGGGCGGATGTAGAGAAGGCCCTCCTCCTAGTGCTAGAGAGGTGTGCCTCTCTAGCCTATGGAATCCTAAGCAAGCCTCTCCGATCCGCCTTGGTGGGACGGGCAGAAGTTCTTGGGTGACTCGGTCTCTAAGATATCCTGGCCCACCATATAGGACTTTAAAGGTAATAACCAGCACCTTGAATTGCACCCGGAGACATACTGGCAGCCAGTGCAGCTGCCGAAGCAGTGGTGAGGCACGAGCATAACGCATAGGTTTGTTGTGAGGACGATACATGCTGCCTTATGAAATGAATCAAAAAGTAAATGTCAATTCATTTCATGCTTCTTTTATTACAGTATATTTTCTCAGTTCATACCATCCATTGATTGAGCATGGCATATTAAATGAGGTTCCAGTGACAATATTTGCTAACTTCGATCCCTCCCTTTTTTAATTTCTAAAGGTGAGGGAAACTATTTTGGAAGCCATGCAGGCAACATGCTCTTAGAGCTTTTGGTGCAGTATAGATGTTCTTCCTCAGGTTATATACCCCAAAGAAATGGTTTGGAAACTAAATTGCTGCTGCTGCTGCTTCATTTACAAGTCTATAAGAACTTTCAGGAGGCTTTCAAGGGTATTGTTAGTCTTGTCTAGAAGCTATATTTGTTCCAAACAGCTTGTATAATTCTACCTTTCTTGATGAAGGGGAAAAATAATGCTAGTTTTTAGTGCACTTGGTGAGCTAGGTGGGAATACTAAGCAATTTGACTAGCACAAAGGTCATTAAACTGTGTGATGTTATTCCTCCTTCCATGAGAAAACATGACACACACACCCCATAACAAATAGAAGGTCAAGGCACATTATTATGAAGCCAAAATAAAACCAAACCCAAAATAAGTTTATTTCTTCTTAATATTACATTCAAACATAGTAACATTTTATCCTCTTTATTTAAAAAATTCCAACAATCGCGGAGAAAGCCAAATGAATCCAGATGCCACTTTCATAACATTTTTAATCAATTCATCCAGAACAGTCATTAATTTAAACTTCTTTAAAAATTAGCATTACATTGGCTAGTTTCCAGTCACCGACACAGACACCAACATGTTACCTTTTTTTAAAAAACTAGAAAATCATTGTTTAACATTTGAATTCTTCTGAAACTCTCAGATGGTTGCCATCTGGACTTGGTGATTTGTTTGCTTTCAGTTTGCTAATATGGTCTAAAATTTCTTCTCTTGTCATCACTCACTGCCTTTATTCCTCCAACTCCTTTTCTGAAGATTCCCATTCAAGCATATTTCTCCTACATGTTCTGCTATGAGGGTAGATACAACTATTTTTTTCTGCTTCTCTGCATTTTCCATAGCCTTCTTTAACTCACCTTTAACACTTTTTTCATCCAACTGTTTAAAGATTTCCATAATTTTTATTTCTTGTTCTATATTTATTTTTAATGGCAAGGCCTAACAGAGAAACTTCCATTTTCTGAAGGAAATTTTTCTCTCATAGCTTCAGTCCCAGGAGGGGAGACTAACCTTAGTGGCAGCCAAGACTTCAAGTATAGACCTGGTTTTCCTAGGTAGGTTTGGTATATGCCCATAGGTTTTGGGTGGAAATACCTATAATTAGGGGACGGGGGGGTGTGTGTGGACAGGACATGAAGCACTTTCCCTAATCCTTTCTTCTCTTTGACTTGATGTGTCATATCTTCCATAAAGTTTTTCTCATCTCTGGAGTCTGGCTGACGGTCAAAAGATTAATTTAGCTTTTTCTGTCTTTTATATTATTTGACTGGAAAAAAACCCACAATTATAGTGAAGTGTCTGACAGAACAAAGACCAATTATGGAACTGAAAAGAGACTTAGCCATGTTAGAAGAGTTTAAGTTTTAGAAAATAATGCAATTAAAGAAATCAGAGTTGATTAATCAATCTGAGGTCATTTTTGTTTTTATTTTATTCATTAATGTATCATCAGAACTAACAGAAGAACAGCAGAAAATAGTTCAAACATATGTATTCTATCCAACATACTGTAATTGTATGAACATCTTCAATCCCATCATATTAAACCCAGCATGTTCATCTATAGGTCTCTATGTAATGCAATTTAATGAAGCCGCCTTCTTGATTGGGTTATTTGGAAATGCAAGGTAGAAAGACAATTAGTTCTCCTGTCAACAAATCAAAATATCATACCAGGTATTTTCAAGAAGAGACAAAGTTACATTTCCCAGAAGCCTAAGTCAGTACATTAGCTGATCAGTGCTTTGGGGAATTGCCTCAGGCTTCTGGCAATTGAAATCCAGAAACCAAAAGTTGGAAAACACTGATCTAGATCCAGATCATGTGCTATCATGTAGTATTCAGAAGAAGTCTTCAGAAAACAAATTATATTTAAAATTGCTTCTAAAGACCTTTTATTAAGCATAGATTATTTCTGATAAACACACGAGATTTAGATAGTTTACAAAACTGGTATAAAATGAATAGTATAAGGCTCAATCCAAATAATGGAACTCTGCCCGTTTACTTCTTTCCTGGGAGGAGAAGAAATGTTCATCATTTCCCCTTTCCCACTACAACTAGGAACATCCCTGTTCTTGAGCAGATGGAATATTGCAGATAAATTATTGTTGGGTTTAGAAGGAGCAACTTTAATTTATATAGAAAGGCAAGTCTATTGATATACACAGACCAAATAGGAAAAAAGTGAATAGACAGGCAAAGTAAGACAGGGAAATATGTGTTTACACTCAGTTAAGTTCTGCATGCATGATGATCACAATATAGTTAAATAAAATTCATGAACTGAGTGACAATTATTAACAAATGCAGAGGACTATCAAATGTTTAAAGTGTATTATCTGTTAACTATTATTATTATTATTATTATTATTATTATTATTATTATTATTATTATTATTATTATTATTATTATTATTATTATTATTATTATTAAAGTAATTGTGTTACTCAGTGTGATCTACTGAACAGAGAGATGGACTATGACTCAAGAAACCTGGGTATGAATCTTCACTGGAATCTTACTGGGAAAGGGAACTAACTGATAAACCTGCTCCTTAAATATCTAACTTATCTTAAAAGCCTGTTGGAGTACCTAGAAGTCAGTTCTGACTTTATGGTACACAACTTCAAGAAACAGCTCTGCAAGTGAAGTAACTACAGTAATACCCCGGATAACGCGAGTACCATATAGCGTGAAAACCGCATAACGTTACAAGATTTTTGGAAAAATCTTGTATCGAATAACGCGATTTTTAACGTTATCCGATACAGTCGTTCTTAGCAGCAGGGTGGCTGGAAAACTGAACGGGTTCGAATCCCGACATTCTGGCTTGCTGCACTGGCTGAGGACGTCGGGGAAGCCCAGAAACAGCTTGGATCGGGTTTCCCCACCTCCCTGGACCCGGCGGGGGGGTCAGAGACCCCAAAATTGGTAAAAAAAAAAAAACCCGGACATTTGTTTTACCAATTTTGGGGTCCCTGACCCCCCGCCGGGTCCAGGGAGGTGGGGAGACCCGATCCAAGCTGTTTCTGGGCTTCCCCGACGTCCTCAGCCAGTGCAGCAAGCCAAAACGTCAGGGTTCGAATTCCGACATTCTGGCTTGCTGCACTGGCTGAGGACGTCGGGGAAGCCCAGAAACAGCTTGGATTGGGTCTCCACACCTCCCTGGACCCGGCGGGGGGGGGGGTCAGAGACCCCAAAATTGGTAAAAAAAAAAAACCAGACTTTTTGTACCAATTTTGGGGTCTCTGAACCCCCCGCCGGGTCCAGGGAGGTGGGGAGACCCGATGCAAGCTGTTTCCAAAGTTCCCCCACCTCCCTGGAGGCTGCAGCATGCCAAAATGTCAGGATTCAAATCCCGACGTTCTGGCTTGCTGCAGCCTCCAGGGAAACAGGGCTTTTTTTAACATTGTGTGATCAATGTATCGCACAACGTTAAAAACCGGATAACGACGAGACTTGTGGAACCAAGTCATAACGTTATCCGGGGTACCAATGTATTATTATTCTCCTGAAGCAAAGAGAAAGTAACTTACCTAAGGTAAGATTCAAGTTAGGATATCTTCCTTCATTATTTAGTATCCTATAGCAGAATCTTGACTAAACAAGGTGGCCATAAACTGATCTGAGCTGTCCCTAGTACAGCTGAAACTGTATTGAATACAACTCTCCTCTATCCAAGAGAGGTCAAAAACTATTTAGCACTACCTCTTCTCTGGCCTTGACTGCAGTAGCTCAAGTGGCTAAGACGCTGACTGGAAGGCAGGAGGTCAGCAGTTCGATACCTGAATACTGCAGGATGGAATGAGCTTCCATCTTTGTCCCAGCTCCTGCCAATCTAGCAGTTTGCAAGCAAAAAATTTCAAGTAGATAAATAGGGACCACTTTGGTGGGAAGGTAAACAGCATTCCATGTGCTCTGGTGTCTAGTCATGCCTGCCACGTGACCATGGAAATGTCTGCAGAAGCAGACAACACTGACTCTTCGGCTTTGAAACAGAGATGGGCACTGAATGCTAAAGTTGGATATTACTGGCTTTCGAGCAAGGGTGACCTTTATCTTTACCTTCTCCAGCCTCGCTTTGTGACAGCCTAGTAGTTTTGTCTTTGAAGTGAAAGAGACTTGGATGTAGTATAAAACAGTTCCTCCCACCTTCTGGCCCTTCTCTGATTCTTTGTTTGGCTTTTCTAGTGGTAGATCTTAAGCGGTACAGCAATTCTGCTAGAAGACCCTTCCACCTGTAGACCTCTGAAAACAGTGAACAAAAGGTGATTCAGGAGGCCTAGGGTAATTTCTGCTGACAGAAGAGCTGTCTGCCTGTTTTTAAACCCATGCAACTAGCATATCATTGAATTGGGATTATACTTCTAGTAAACCACATCTGTTCTCAAGCAGTGAGCATGTACCGTACCATATACTTGAATTAATACAGAACTATATATTCTTATGTAAGCCAGTAATGTACTATATTTAAGCTTACCAAACTTAAGCTGCCATGGTAATTTATCAAAATGCCAGTGGTGTGTGTGCCTGTGGTACCTTCTGCATCTGGAGCTCTTCACACAGGTAAATACTGAACAAAATACTGGCAATAGCACTAAGCACACATGAAATACTAGCAAGGAGATTCAATTTACAATAGCAGAGCAGGAACCAAATACCTAGTATTTCAGGTTTTCAGATGAGGAGTCAGTCACATCAACTGTTACTGATGTCATCATAGAAACGTTGGAACCGATTTGTTCTGTATAGGAATATAATAAAATTGTGAATACATATTGACTAAATAGAAATACATCATAAAGAATCCAGGCTTCCTATGAAGACATGGAATGTCATGGAATAACAATTAGGACTGCCTGCAACAGTGATGTGAATAGTGAAACAATGCTAATACAGAATCTAATGTGTCAGCCAAACAAAAGTGTAAACATTGAATCAACAGCTGAACTGATGCGATCCCACTAATTGACTAAAATCCCATTGATTCAATGAGTCTAATTTATTTGGGACTACCACTACAATTCAAGGCATATCTAGGACTCTGTTTCTGCAATTCAGCTCTGCTTTTGTTCCATAGGGCACACTCTGTATCTGAAATTGTACTCACAATCAGCCATCATCACCTGCCTTTCACTAACATCCTTCTTGTCTTGTGATCCATTAGGAAACATTATATGGAATACTATGAAGCAATCAAATTCCTGGATTCTTTTCATAATCTTCTATGGTGTCTCAGTGGTTAAGAAGCTCACCTTGTTAGCTGAAAGGCCAGCAAGTTAGCAGTTTGAGACCCAGGTACTGTATGATGGAAAGAGTGCCTGTCTCTGTTGATTCCTGCCAACCTAGCAGATTGAAAGCAAGAAATTACAAGTAGATAAACAGGGACCACTTTGGTGGGAAAAGATCTTGGGAACATGAAAGGAGCCTCATTCGGGTGTCCCCTCCATGGAGTTTTTCCAGCAAATATCCTTTCAAGCCAGAATAATTTCTGACACAAAATTATTATCATCATCTTCCTGGTTCTTGAGACCATATGTTGTCATCAGGTGTAGCCAGAGTGCCTTCCATTCCTACCTGATTGATTAATTGGAAGAATAGGTTGTTGTTTGCTCTCATAGCTTGCTTTCCTGCCTTTATCCACTGTGCTGGCAGTTGATATTTCCTTTGGCTTACTCCATGAATACATATATTCCTCAATTGCAAAGATATTTACTTGGTATAAGTTGCACTGATTGCATTAGAGCTTTGTGTGCATCTAAGTTCATTCAGGACCTTGACCTCAAGTATTAAGCAGGAGAACTCGAAACTGAACGACTTAATTATTTTGCCCTTTTGGAACTTAATTCTCTTCTCATGTCAGTGCCTGAGGCCCAAAGCAGCTGAAGCTTTCGAATCTCCACTTTGTCTCATTTGTTTAACCAGGCATGGTCTTAATTATCTGAGCCATAAAATTAATTTTATTGTTAAAGTGCCTTGAGATGGGTGACATGAATGATGCAGCACAGATAATGTGTGGTCCAACTGAATGTTATTCTGTACATGCTTCTGTCTGGAGGGAAAAGGCCAGGTTTGCTTATTGGGATTCCTGTGTTGTTGCAGTCTAACTGAAATTGATGTCCAGAGTGACCAGACTGTCACATTGAAGAAAATATTTTTCTTCTTCTCTTTTTAATTTGGCAATTTATGGATTCCTGAGCTTGCTGTCTACACAGCAGAATATAAATAAACACAGTTTTTATTTTGAGCTTTCAGAATAGCTATAGATTAATCTTCATAGCTATAGATACACATTAATGCTCTCTGCTCACGTATTTACAGGGAAATATGAGGAAATATGAACCAGAAGCATGGCATCTCTGAGAATAGGTTATCCCATGTAATGCAAGCTTGCCTCTGTGGCTTTGATGACACTGCTGTGAAGTGAGCAACCCCAGGGTATGCATGTAATTAAAAATAAAATATAGTAGCAATAAAACTCTTCTTAACATCGTGCAAGCATTAATATCACAGTAATAGCAGCAGTTGGATCCTATATGAAAATTAATCAGTTGCAGACCAAGAAATGCATTTTCAAAATTATTTCAGAGGTTTAACAGAATTCATGATGGTGATACAATAAGTCATGGTGTTAAACTGTGCCAATATTGATATCATGTAAACTACTGGATGTTATTCAGAGATTACCAGAGAGGGAATGTTATGTGTCTAGTGCACTAAGGGTGATTAAAAAATAGCCACTTTAATTACAATTCCACCCATATCAACAGCACCAGAGACAATGGCTAGAATCCAGTTCATATCCACTTTTCTAGGTGTCATGCCCAGGAAACTCAGATTTGATTGCACAGTCAGTCTTGCATCTCTGTCAAGATACTTCCACCTTGGTGTTACTGCAGCTACCACAGGTATAATTCAACATAACTACACAATAGGATTCAAATTTTCTAAATGTGATCATTAACAACTTGTTAGCATTTGCAGGCAACATTGGAAAGATATGCTGTTCTGTTCCTCTGTCATCTATGTATAACCCAGACAATTCAATCCATATTTATCCTGAAATTGCTCCTTTTTAATTTAATTTAATTGTTCAATTTTTATGCCACCCCACTTGCCTAAGCGACTCTTGGCTCAAAGCTACAGCCATCAGAACTAAACAAAGGGTTTGGCAGCAGATTATTAAACCAAAAGACTACACACAAGATAGTACAGAAAACCAGCTTATTAGCAGGTTTCAGATGCTTCAGCCAAGTTTTCTTCAGCTGAAAAGGGATGAACAGAGTCATGTTTTGTTGCAGAATCTAACTAGAAGAAGACTACAACATAAGCCTTCTACTTCATTGGTACTGCACCACTGCAAAGAATATCTCCACATTTCAGCCACTTGTCTTGTACAACTTCATGGAAGAAAATGTAAATGTCAGGCAAGAAGTAAAAATAAAAGATGGCAGAGATAGAGTCAGGATCCTGAATACTTTTTTCAGTTACTGACAAAGCTAAGCAATCACACTTCTATTCCACTCCATAGCATTTAGTGCACTCTCTGGGTGGTTCATAAGTTAATTAGCATTTTGTCCCAAACATGCTGGGTATTCATTTTACCAACCTTGGATAGATGGAGGCTGAGTCAACCTTGGCTCTGGTCAGGATCGAACTCACAACCTTTAAGTTACAGCACAGCAGTTTAACCAATGAGCCACCAAGGCTGCTGGTGAAAGAGAACTATTATCAATAGAGCAAAGAAATAAAGGAATGACAAAATAGGAAATAATATATCCTTTCCAGAATGTCCATGAAGTCAAAGGAAAGTTTTAAGCCTAGATTAAGAATGCTGAATGACCATCAAGAAAGCACACTATCTGACCAGGAAACAATAAAGAGAAGGTTGAAATAGTATATTGTAGTTTAATAACCATGGTGGTGAACCTATGGAGCTGTTGCCCCAGCACATAGTTCACTCTGCCTAGCAGCCTGATGGGAGCACTTCCTTCCTCCCCCCAGCACAGATTTCACCCTGCCTCTCTGCAGCGTGGATGGCAGTATGTTGAGTTTGGGCACTTGGACTCTAAAAGGTTTGCCATTACTGATCTATACAAAGGAGATAAAAGGACCATAGATTCTTTTTAAGAGGAACCTTATGATGAAGAATCTGTTGTTCTGCAAAACGAAATGAAATCTGACATAAAAGAAATGGGGAAAGTAAATCCCCATGGGCAAATGGAATACTGATAGAATGCTTTAAAGCCAGAGACATTGAACCTGCCAAAATCCTAACAAGAATATGCCAACCAACAAATATGGAAATGAAATAATGGCCCACAGACTGGCATCACTAATTCTCAAGAAAGGAATTTTCAAAGGTTGCATTACCTCTTAGACCACTGTTTTAATTTCCCATGCAAGGAAAGTGATGGTCAAGGTGTTGCAACAAAAGCTTTTACCTTACTCAAGATAATGTTGTAAATATCTACTGGATACAGGAGGGCACAAAAAACTTTCAGAAAATCACTTTCTACTTTTTGACTGTATGAATCAAAAGAAATTGTGGGCTGTTCTGAAATGTTCAGTAAAAATATATGCATAAGGATGTATCACTGGAAGCTAAGACTAGTTTTATCTAGTTATCAGAGTCCAGATCACTAAATCAAAACTACTATTGTCCACATATTTCTGATCACCCTGGATGAATGTTAGAGCTGGATAATAAAGATTTTGTTGTTGTTGTTCAGTCGCACAGTCGATTCCGAGCCTCTGTGACCCCATGGACCACTGTCCGCCAGGCACTTCTGTCCTCCACCATCCTCCTCAACTCGCTCAGCTCTGTGCCCATTGTGTCTACAATACCATCTAGCCATCTCATTTTCGGCCGCCCCCTTCTTCTTTTGCCCTCTACCCTTCCCAGCATCAAGGCTTTCTCAAGCGAGTCCTTGCTCACAGAAAAAATTGAAAGATGGTACTTTGGGGATAGTCTAGACCAGTGATGGTGAACCTTGGCACTCCAAGTGTTCTTGAACTTCAATTCCCAGAAGCAATGATTAGCAGGCATGCTAATTGGGCTTCTGGTAATTGAGTCCAAGAGCACCTGGAGTGCCAAGGTTTGCCACCACTGCTCTAGACCAGCGTTTCCCAAACTTATGTTCTGTGGAAGTTTGGTGAACTTCAATTCCCTAACAGTGCTTTGGAGAATTGACATAGATAGGCCTCTAGGATTTGAAGTCCAAAAACCAAAGTTTGGGAAACATTGCTCTAGATTACCAGAAAGACAATCAAATTTTTGAAATTTGTTCTCACTCATGATTAAGCGTTTTAAAAATCGACACAGAATGACATTTGTTACCAGAGAAAACAATATAGTCTTGTTCACAAAGAGTATTTTTGTGATTAGATTATAATATCAAGTTTACAAACACTAATGAATATAAGAGAGCTTGCTAATGGGTATTTGTAGAACTGAAGTCATAAAGTGGATTCTGCCACTAATTCAAACTCTGTCTTTTTCCACAGTCCTTAAATTATCACATAAAAAACTGACACTTATTAAAACACACAGTAGAAAACTCTCTCTCTCTCTCTCTCTCGATATGAATTTTTAATATGCTCATTTTACAAGAGAGATTTTTTTCTTATTAAAATATTTTCATTCCTTAGCTGCAATAGATCACTGCTAAGCAGGCCTCTTTTAATGAATGGAGAGTGCGGGTGACAAATGGGTAAAGGCTATGACCAAGGGTATTGATTACTGATAATAATAATTTTGTGTCAGAAATTATTCTGGGTTGAAAGGATTTTTGTGGGAGAATCTCTGCTCAGGGAATGCCCAGATGAGGCTTCTTTCATGTGCCCAAGAGCTGGGACAGAGACGGGCGCTCAATCCATCATGCAGTACCTGGGTTTCAAACTGCCGACTCGCCGGCCTTTCAGTAAACAAGGCGAGCTTCTTGTTGCATGTATGTGTATTTTCAGAAGTGTTATTTTCTCCTCATGCTCCTGGAACCAGACTATTACATTCACTAACACCACTAAAGTACTGTCACATTGTCACTCATACCATTCAGGTCTTGGAATTGTTCTTACAACAAATAATGTTGCTGAGACATCCTTATACCTTCTCTCCAGCTTGAACCAAGACACTCAACCCCTACTACTTGGTTCTGAGAAAGGAAGATTGCATTTGTTGAAACCCCTTGCAAACCCTGCATACAACGGGTAACTGACTGTGTCTTCTGTAATTAGGTAGCATTAACCCACTCCTCTAGTCTACTGCTTTCCTCTTCTTCACCTCCATCTCTAGTTCTCTCTCCTTTCCTCTCAGCTGCCCATTTTAGCCACTCCTTTGGGCAGGAAAATACCTGAACAGAATTTTTCTATTTCCTTTTCTTCTTACCTTATTGTCCTGGTTGTAATAGTCATTATGGTGACAGATTATAAACTGGAAAATAAAGGCATCCAACATCTGTTTATATATTGATGGTGTATAATACACTTTAGAATCCCTAAAAAGGTGATGAAAATGTTCTTCAAAAGACAGAGAACAATTTATATGCCTCCTACACTATGGTACTCACTCCCATGTCTGACAAAGTGGACTAGATCCATGAAAGGTCACATTAAAATATAACCGTTAGTCTTTAAAGTGCTACTGCATTTTTGTTTTGTTTTGTTTATTCTAGGATATGCCTGAAACACAGACTAACATGGCTACTATTCCAAAAAATTCAACTATGGTGCACATTGTTATCTACCCTTCTGCAAGATCTCTATTGATATTTGGTCCCTACGGAAGGTTTCCCAGAAATTTCATGTAGTTCACAACAAAAATGCTTTCATTTATGAGAGATAAAAAAGACTATTTATCATGACTACTTAATTTATTAAAGCAAAACTTTTACAATCATCTATTTAATTTTAATTACTGGCATTTATGTATCAGACTCCTTTGAAGAAATTGAAATATTATTGTGTGAAATGCTTAAACAAATCTGCATATCAGATGAAATGTGGTCAAAGAGGCGCCTGCAGGCTGTTGAACCCACACTTTATAGTTGTATTTACATGAACCAGAATTATTTGTCTCCAATGGTTTGGTTTCTGTTCAGTCACATTATTGGTAACAATGCCAAATATTGCTAATATCAGCTTAAATATTCTCTTAAAAGCTGGTTCTTACTGGTGTGGTAAAGCAGTTTACTTTCATTTGCAGCAGCATGAAAGGCAAGCATGAAATGCAAGACTATTAATATTTCAAAGTCTTCTGGTGACATAATAAATCATGAAAGGGAGTCTTGTGTGTTTTCTGATGTTACAAGAAACTCAAGTAGTATTTATAGCCATGTTCACTCTTGGGTATTTTATCATATAAAGTACATTGATTTAAATAAAAATGATAAAAAGCTATAAAAATGCAAAACAAGGAAACATGCTCTCTAGTCTATCAAGCTCTTATTGCAGCTTCTATTTCTCCTTTCTCCTTCTCATCATTCTTTTGCCTTATGCTTGTAATTTATAACATTCAGCTTTTCTTTTTGTGTGTCTAATGTTTCATCATTTTGACTTGTACTGAGCTACTAAAATGAGTGCAGTTTTTTTTTTTAAAAAAATCTGTTTTGAAATGCAACTGGTTTGAAAGGGATTGGTGTGAGGTCTTCATCATATCCCCCCTTCACATTTTTGAAGTGGTAGTCTATGCAAGCATGTTAGATAGTAAATAAAACAAAACAAAAAAGACAAAAACATTGTGGCATCTACTATATTTTAAGGTTAGCTTTTGTGGATCAAGTAACTATCACTTCATACAGAAAAACCACAGTACAAGTAGATCAAGTTAAAAATAAGACTTTTTTTAAACTTACAATTAGCTTGAGCAGTTACAAACAGAAGAAGGAAAAGGATAGAACAAATTTTCATGCTGTTGCTCAATATTATAGGTGAACAGGAGCAGGTACAGGCAAAGAAATTAAATAAGGAGGAAACACAAAGCAGAACAAATTAAAAGAGGAGCAGTTCCACAGATACCAGTCTTAGAAATACAATATGTAAGATTGTTGTTTTCTATACTTGATGAGAGTGAGGCATTCATTGGAGATGAAAGAGATGGTAGGAAGGTGATGAAGGGAAGAACAATCTATCATATTATCTTACAATTTCCCATGATGGTGGAATGCCTACTTCCAGGTGTGCTAGAGAATGTGTTCCAATTGCCAGTGTTGAAGAAAATGGCTTTTAAACTGGTTGATTGGGAACAAAGGACAACCATATGGAAGATTAAACAAAGAAAAAGGAGGTAAATAAGTTAGTGAGAATAAGAGCAACTAGCTTTATGATCAGATAGTCTGGCCAGGTTATCCTGCTATGATAATAGAGTAGACCATACTGCCAGTGACTCAATGCTGAGTGTCAGGCAGCAGTTAACCTGACCACCCTGAGAACTAATGACCTCAGGTGCCAAAGTCCACAGTGAAGGGTGATGGTCCTCAAGTGGATTAAATATCACTTGAATCTATATTGATGGAGGGCAGCAGCTTCATTAATACTGGCCTGGCGACTGACCTGAGGACTTTGCATGCCAAAATCACTCGGGACCAGAAAGTGGCTTGCGGAATTGGATCAGTGGAATGGGTGTCATACTGCAATGCATAAGTCAAATGAAAGGCCACTGCATTATATTCTCAGGACAGTCTTCATGGCTGATTGCTATGAGGATTGCCAATATTCAGATTTGGATACAGCAGCAGCAGAAGAAGAAGCTTTATCAAAGAAATGAACTTTTCAATTAGTTTATCAGCTTAGGAATATTGTAGAGAACCTTATCTATTATTTACCTTATAAATCAAAACATCATTCTCTACATCAGGGGTTCTCGACCTTTTTAAGTTGGAGGCTGGGTCACGCTCCCTCAAACAGTTGAGGGGGCTGGATTGATTCTCCCTCCACCATTTTGTAAACACATTTATGATGGCTGTAAATGAGTTGGTGCTAATTCCAGCTACGGCGGCTGGAGCAAGGACGGGGAACACAGAATGAGAAACCCCTGCTCTGCATATTCCTTTGAATCATTTCTAAAATGCTTCATGCACTGTCTTTGCCTGCAGCTACCATACTCCGCCTGAGTACATCCCCCCGACGCGACGCCCCTGTGGTGTTGTCTGTCCCCAGCACGCTAGGCATCACCCTGCTTTCCGTAGCACCGCCCTTTTGTCCCTTGCCCCCCAAGACTCCAGGTGCCCTTCCCGGCATGCCCAGGGGCCCAAATCCTCCCATGTCACCGGCCTCCTGTTGGCCCCAGATAGGCCCTCCACTCAACCAAGGCCACGCAGCACCAGGCTCCTTCTGCCAAGGGAAACAAACCCCCATCCCCCAATCCCCTTCCATCCCCCCAAAGGTGCATATCCCCCATGGCTGCTAGGCCCCAGGGAAAGGCCCAAGACCACCCCCATGGGGATGGAGGGGTCCAGGCCACCCCACTCGCTTTGCACTCACCCGATCTTGGAGTCTTGGCCAGTGCCCCCAATGAGTCAGAGCTGTCCGCTTCCCCGCTTCCACATCCACTATCCTGTGTCACCTCATTCTCGGCCCCAGGTCCACCATGCTCCTCATGGGTGCTGCCCTCATGCTCCTCCAGCAACCCCAATTGCTGGTCCCGTGCCCCCTGTTCCTCCGGGACCTTCATATCCACCCCCAATCCTTCAGGACCTCCTTCCAACCTGCTGTCTTGTCCCCTTTGGGCCCCTGTTTGCTCCAAGCTGCCCCTTGCAACTGGGAAATGTCATCTCCACCCCCAAATTCCCTCTCCAGGGCTCTCAAGCGATCAGCAAATGGGGCCAGGCCCTCCATCTCATCTTCTGAAGACTCGTCAACAGCCTCCTTCCCCCCACTTTCTTCTGGGGCACCAGCTCCTCACAAACCGTCAGAACCTGCCCCCTCTTGCGTGACATTCCTCCGCTCCCTAAATACACATGTTGCCACGACAAGATCCCAACCCACAAGACAATTCCAGAACTTTCAGAACAACAAAAACTTAATCTACTCCCCCCAAGACCCACAAGCCAATTGACACTTTCCACGCCGCCATCACCCAACCACCCCCAGGGGTGGGGCGGGGTGACAAAGACCCCTCATAAGCAATAGGCACTGCAGCAAAGGTACCCTTCCATGTTTAATCATGTCTGCTATATGCCCACAGAAACATCTACAGTCACAGATGTGGATTGAAATCCATGGGAGCTCATTCTGAGAAAAAATATTTGTCATAGAGATGTCAAAATACTTTTGGTTTTTGTTTGTTTTCATACTTATTTTTCTTTGCTAAAAAAGCAAGGTGGTATAGGATGAGGAGAAAAAATCCCATCATACTGAGAATAATTGTGTAAACCAGCTACCCAGATATCATACAGAATATTCTTAAATATATAATTGAAATGTAAGGAGTTTTTCAGTCAATTTAAATTTATTTATTTATTTATTGCTCACATTTGGTATCCCGCCCCAATCGGGTAGACCCGACTCTGGGCGGGATTAAAGTCCACAGACTTGGGAAACTGAATAATATTATTTATGGCTCATTAGTTCTGTTGAGAAGTTTTAAGGAAAAATAAACATGTAGCAGAGAATATTATTATAGTTGCAGATTGTGGATTTATTTTCAAGTCTTTTGCTCTCTTCTAAGTAAATCAGGGATAATCAATAAATATTAATAGGAAGAAATTTGAAGAAGACAAAAATTAAGAAAGCAACTATTTGCACACGTACTAAAGCATGACAAACAATGCATAGACCAGTATGCTATTGTTTATCTTCACTGCATGCAAAAGGAGTGATGTAGCTAAAGTCTTTTTTTTTTTTTTTAATTTCATATTGCACACAACTTGACTCAATGAAACTGGAAAAGAAACTCTTTAATTGGCAGTTAACTGCCACTGCCAATGACATTGCACAGGTAGAGCTCTGCAATAAAATACTGGCCATAATTTAGGGAGCAAATGTCCAGTGACCTTGATGCAGCCATGCAAACTCATTCAGTTTGCCGAGGTTTTGCCAGTAGTAACCTTTATTGAAAAACACTGTATATACTGTGTCAATTCAATAAAAAGACATCTGTTTCTCACAAAGCTAAAAATCCAGCTGCTTTGCATTCTTTAGGATAAAGCAAGGATTCTCAAACTGGAGCCCATGGCACCATTTCATGTGACACCCACCACCTCCACCACACCGGGAAGTGCCATGTAGTGGAGGAAGGGCAAAATGGCAATCTGGCCCCCAAAGCTGTCTGAAGGAGTGTGATCTGCCCCCCCCCCCCGGGTCTTTAAAAGGTTGACAACTCCTGGGATAAAAATGTATTCTTACTGGCTTCTCACATTTTTCATTCACAAATATAACCAAGATTATATTTATTGAGCCTTCTTCATTATTACCAGTGTCATAGCTTTGGACTAGAAATTATCTGAAACAGTGCCACAGTGTTCCAGCCAAATGATTTTTTTAAGCAACAACACTAAGGAATTCCTGATTTCAGGCATGAGCAACATGCTTCCTTCAATATTCTTCAAGCCACAGTGCACATCAATCCTTGACATTATGACCTATGACCATGATGTATCTATTGTTACTCTAAAAATATATTCTATATTATTTGTCATAGAAATAGCTGCATTCAGAAATTGGTAATCTAGAAGATAAATTGCAAAACTTACCCAAAGTTCTTTAGGCTGGTATTCTAAAACTGAACTCATTTTATGCAATGCATTTAAGTATAAATTTAACATTTTAACTAATTTGACATTGGATATCAAAGTGACAACTGGGTCATTAAGGTACTGTGCTTATGTTTATTTTTATCAAGAATGGAAATTTTGCAGGGACTAGTGTCCTAGTTTAACAATCTAATATTGAATGTTGTCAGATTTCTTGATGGAACACAGATTTTGGGTTGAAATGTCTGGCCCTTTTTTACAAAAAGCTGCTGCCACTTCATAGCAATAGATACAATTCAAGACCCAGTATATATGACCTAGTCCAGTGATGGTGAACCTTTTAGAGACCGAGTGCCCAAACAGAGGGGTGGGGTGAACTCTGTGCGGGGGGGGGAGGGAGGAAGGAAGCATTCCCATTGGGCTGCTGGGCAGAGGGGCGGGGCAAACTCTGTACTGGGGCAATGATACACATTCCCACAGAGAGGGCTGTGAGTGCCACCTCGGGCACGCATGCCTTAGGTTCGCCACCACTGACCTAGTCAGTATGTTAGAGAGACTTTCCAATGTGGATCAACAAATAGCACACAAAACAGAGCAAATAAAAATGTATGTAGAACATCAGATACATTTCTCCATAACTTTGTTAAATCCTCTTTCCAGTTAGATGCAGAGAAGTAGAACAAAACAAAATCTGAAAAAATAACCTCATACAGTATTACATTAATGCCAGATGTTCTTTTAGCATATGCTCCTCCACAGTAAGGAAGAAGAAAACTCTTCTGCAGCCTCATTTGTACTGCCAAGTCTCTAACACTTTTTTTCTACTTGAGTATTGGATGATTCACCTCAGAGTCAGAAGAGGTGAAATATTTGTCTGTTGCTACGAGTAATCCATGATGCTTTTTAGATGAGAAAAAAGTCAACTGACTGAATACAAATTTACCTATAGGTGAGTGATAGGGGGATGTTTTTCCTCTTCTCTTATCAAATCCCAGTGCCATTCAATGAAGTAGAATTATGGGAGAAAAACACAAGATAAAAAGAAGTGTTTCCTCAAAACAGTGATTTCTGCTTCCTCAAGATATATTGATTTTGCCTAAAAGGGGGATTAGAAAATATGTAGAGGAAGAAAATATGGGTGTGTCATAATCATCATGGCTATGTTTGCCTCTAAGTGTTAGAGGTTGCTTCCATTTCAATATTAGAAGTAGAAAAAAAATATTAACTGGAGAGCATTCATGTTCTCTGTATAAAAATTGTCAGTGGGAAAACAGAATGCTGGCCTAAATAGGCTTTTCATGTGATCTAGCATACCTCCTCATTGCTTGTTATGCCTTCCATTATTCAGTGTACCCAAAGAAAACCAAAACCAAAAGTGTGCCCTTCGATATATTTGTGGCCTTTCTGTCTCTCCCCCTCTCTCTTGGAGCTACAGGTTAACCCCAGAGTAATAGGAAGACTAAGAACAGCTTCAGAGTAGAATTATTTTACCATTATGTTGTTGTTGGGAAATTCATCATACACTATCCCAGGGATTCTCAACCTGCAGCCTATGGGCTGGATGTGGCCCACAGTGCCATTACATGTGGCTTCACCACCTCCACCACACCCAGAAGTGCCATGTAGAGGAGGAAGGGCAAAATGGTCATCCAGCCCCTGAAGCTGTGTGTGGGAGTGTGACCCGGCCCCTGGCTTTAAAAGTTTGAGTGCTTCTGCACTAGCCTAATCATTGGCCCAAATTTTAACTGGACTCCCTCCTTGTTAGGGCATTCAGTTTGTTTTGCAATGTTTTTCATACAAGGAATAATAATTATTGAGTGAATTGAAACTAAAATATTGTTTTTAAATAACAATTAATTATCAGTAGACAATACTTGATCTTCATGGCTCAATACTAAATTATTTTAATGAAACTGAAATATTGAAATAAAAATATTGAAGAAAGTAGATATTAATTTCAAGCTATATTTGTATTTAGTTGGTTGCAGAAGAATATTAAGTACAGTACTATGGTTTCTTGATTTAGTTTGAAATTCACTTTGCAGCCAATATGGAGAGCAGTTACAGTCAGTCTTTGGCTCTATAGTGAGTTTTATGCTGCAATTCTATTAACTTAAATTAGTCCATAAACTTTGAAAGCAAACTTTTCCTCCTTTTTCACTGTAACTGCCCTCTTTTGGGGTGATTGTGTTCTCCATTTCTTTGTCTTGCTGGTGCCTGTCCCACTTTCTGGTGATTCAGTAATGCTCACCTTACTGTTTACAGTAGGGCAACCTGAGCTAAATCTAGCCAGATCTCTAAAATTCATTTATAGACAAGGAAAACAAGTGTTAAAGAGTACTTGAGGATTTTCCTTCCTTTCTTGGTTTAAAAGAGCCTCCCCCCCCCCTTTCCTGTCAAAATCCAGTGGCACAGTTCAGGCCATGTATTTCCCACCCCTGCATTGCCTAAATGTTTTTTATCTCATTTATTTATACTGTACATAAATGTTCGCTGAGCTCTCATTTTTCCTAAAAACTTGTATTCAACTAGTCCAGTTCCCAGTATCAGCTGGAGAAGATCAGATGGCAGACCATTGGCAAAAAAAATCAGTACTTCGAAAGGAATCTTGGAAATCCCAGATTTTCAGCAGGAGGATGAAGCATCTTATGAATGTATCACTGAAAATATTCGGGGAAGGAATGTTGCAAGAGGCCAACTGTTTATATATGGTAAGCAAACCTGAAGTTGTTCTGCATCATGCTTGATCAATATGTGGCCCTTTTATTCTTCAGCAAATGTGTGCCCTCTTTCCTTCTTTTCTTTTTATCTAAAATTTAATGAAGAAATAATAATGGCAAGTTTCTGGAAAAGACACTCTCAGCAAATCCTTATAAATGCCTAGATTCTGGAAAACAATCTATAAAAATTTCCAGAAGCAGAGTATACAAGGTTGGAACTACAACACCATTTGTTCCAGTCTCCAACTGCCTATCTTGCTGGTTGCCACTAAATCACTTTTCTCTGCCTGCTCTGTGCTGCCATCAAATATCAGTCATCCCCAAACCCTTCACTATGTCTGAGATTGTCATCTAACAGGTAAGAAGTATACATTCTCTTGGACTATCCCTTTTATCAAAACTAGCAAAGTCAGACATAGTCTTACATACAAACTCATGAAACCTGGGGGAGGGGAGTTAATTTTTTTCATTATCACTTTAAGTACCACTGAATTCTAGTAAACATATCTAAATCTGGGACCAAGCCAGGATATTTCCACATGAAATTGGTTATTTTAATAACTATGGTAACTCTCTGTTTGTTGATACAGCACTTCCTGAATGGAGTAAAAGCCTTGAGAATGCCTATTGCTCTCTTTATGATAATTTGGTTTGGGAATGTAAAGCAACTGGAAAACCAGAGCCATCATACACATGGTTTAAAAATGGTCAGCCACTCACATCAGAGGTAAGACCTGTTTGGTTTCCAGTTCAAAATCTGTGTGATTGAATCTAGTTTTATTGTGGTGATTTTCTGATTTTTTTTCTCCCTTTGTTTGAAAAGAGTTGAAGGACTCCCTGAAATCTCATGTGCATTTTGGTAAATTGGAGGTTGTATCTGCTTGCTAAGTATATATTATAGCTGAATATAACTACAAGGGATAACCACTTTGAGACTCACAACAGTGTACATGTTGATGCAAAAATTGTATTTCTTGAAATGTTAGTAATCTGAATCCCATATGATTCATTGCCAGAAAATTTGACAGCTAGTGTGATCTGAAAGTTAACAAGGTGTGCCTAGGCATTATTCAAAGCAGAGGATAACAAGTTAAAGTGACACTGACAAAATATACACATAGCAGGCTTGTGAACAGAAAATAATATGCATAGGTGGCTTGTGAACATGCTAGAAGGGCATGAAAAACCCAAAGGTTGCGGTGAAGTCCCCACTTGGACTACAAGTTATCCTGGAAAATATATGAGAACTAAAAATAAGGCAAAGATGTAAAAGAGAGAAAAGAGAGCTATTGATAGGAGCAGATGGTGTTATACATAATTCTTTTAAGGGCATATCACCACAGAGGATGTGGTGTGCAACCCATAGGGATGCATTTGAAAATGTATTCTCTAAAGCAGAGATATAAATCTTCAAATATTCATTTCTCCAAAGTAAGAATGAACAATGTCAAAAAGGTTTCTCTCTGCTGAACAAGATTAAGAGCTTTTGTGTCATTTTTTATTTTGTCACTGTTTGTGAAAAAGGATATTTTTATGCAAAGAAAAGCAAGCACATGGTGTGTAACTTCTCTTGCATTTTGTCTGAGTACTGGAACTTTCAGATACTCTTTTTCTAAAACACAATATTTGTTCTTCCCCATTTTCAATCCATTTGTTGTTTCTTATCTTTTTATTTCTGGCTTTTAGTTTGGTTATTATGTGACCCTATAGAAACCAACAGAAATTTGAGCCCTCAGAGGATTCATTTCCAGCATGTGAGATCACAGGAAAATTAATGAAAGGGAACCCTTTCCTTTGAATTTGCCATATCATTAAGTAATTTAAGAACAAAGATATTGGGAAATTAAACACTTTCTAAGTTCCATCAAGAGGCAGAATTTTATTTTATTTTTAAATTGGATTATAGCAACCCATTTCAGATGTGGACAGGTTCTTGCCTGGACCTATAAGAAAAAAGCAAATAAAAATCCCCCTCATTAACCCCTCCTGTCTCTTCCCACTTCTGGAAATTTTCCATTTTTCTTAAAGTGATATAGTGTATCTGTGTTGTTTAATAATTCTCCACTTCCTCTGCCACTCCATGGAGCTGAAGAAGTATGTAATTTGCCAAAATCCTAAAGTAGCTCTCTTCTTAAGCCACTCTATGATACCGGCAAATTGACAGCAGGCTGCTATGGCTCAAATAAAGTTGTTTGAGGTCCTTATGCCATTTGGATGTGAGGATTGCGCCTAAAGTCATACCAGACCATCTATTGTTCCTATTTAGCCTGATTCAGCCTACTCCAAAAAGACCATATAAGCAACCTTTACGTTTCCCTAGTAACAGAAATGTTTCCATCTGTGGTAACAAGTGGGTTGATATGAAGGGATCCTCCACAGCACAGAGTAAAAGAGGGGAGAATGAAGTCCCGTTGTTTGAGTGGATTCACTTATTACATTTATATAATGTCCTGCCTTCCATTTGTTTTAGGACAGCATACTGTGCTCTTCTTCCAACATTATTCCCACAACAACCCTGTGGTTTAGTCCAGGCAGAGAGTGCAACAGGCTCAAGGTCACCCAGAAAATTTCATGTAAAGCAAAGGTTTAAATCAGGGTTTCCCAACCTACAGCCAGCGGCCAAACATGGTCCACAACACCATTCCACCTGGCCTGTCACCATTTCCACTGCACCCGGAAGTGAAGCAAGCAGGTTTACGTCAGCCATAAAATGCACCCATGCATGCATAAACACACCCTTGGTTGTTGTAAACACAGAAGTGGGCACATATACAACAGCTGGGTCCAACTCACTCAGCTGTCCAGGAGCATAGTCAGGCCCATGGTGTAAAAAGCTTGGCCACCCCTGGTTTAAATTCAGCTCTTCTGAGTTTAGTCTGACACACCTATCACTACACTGCTATGGCATTCATTTCTGTTGTGGATAAGTAATGGAATGTTGTTAATGAGATTGCTGTGTATGAGCCATTAACCTGAGGCTGTGTTCTCATGAAATTTTTAAGCAAAGGGAGGTTAGAATGGATCAGTACTACAGGAAAATTCCCACAAGGAAAACCAAGAATGTGCTTTGTTTGAATTTAATCAAGAGTTACTTTTCCTGCTGCCAAAATTTTCAGTATATTTTGAAAGATTTTGCCAATGGGGAATAAACTCCAGATGTAAATTGGATTTAAACCCCTATGTACCAATGTACTCTTGCACATTGGGACCTAGATAAGTGTTGATTTACCATGCAACAGTTGATTTATCAGGTTTGAATTAGCAATAGGACTTTGGACTTTCTTTCTAGTGCAGATAGTCTGAGCTAGAACTATATATGCATATATAATGATAGTTACACAGTGTTCTTGCATAGCCAATGGACTTCCTTTCACTCCCATGTGATGTTAACACTAATAGGAGTGCTCATAGACATGTTTCTGTTTTATTTCCTGAACCTATATACACCTATACAAACATACACAAACTGGTTGGAATATCCACAAACAGTAGTCTGTAAGAAATCTAAGCCCACACAGGAGTTTTCCATGGGCCTCAGGAAGCTTTCTGATCTATAATTCACCTCTGAAGAAGGAAACAACAGAACAGCTCCAGAAATGTAGCAAGAGACTGGTATTATTATTATTTTACAAGCACTCTTTGCAGAACCTACCAAGCCCACAATTTCTTGAGGTTCCCCTGGTGCTTAGCCCTTCCCAGCCATTTCCCCCCTGTTTCCTGCTCCTTTTCTTGCATTCTAGTTCCAAGCTAAGGTTCTGAAAAAAGTCAATTTTTGACTTTTCCTGTTTCAGAACATAGAAGACCTCTTTTCACGATGCCCTAATCCAATGACTTGCCTTAAAAAACTTCTCTTGTCTACCCCCACCCCCACCCACCCACTGAACCTTCTAGACCAGTGGTTCCCTACTTGGGGCACATGTCCCACATGGGGACTTTAATTCCCAGAAGCCTAAGTCAGTACATTGCTTTGGGAAATTGACTTAGGCTTCTGGGAATTGAAGTCCAAACACCAAAGGTTGGGAAGCACTGCTCTAGAGCAATGGAAGCAGAGGAGGATAGCTAAACACACCCCATTAATTTCATTGGAGGACAGATGTGACATGAGATCCCCAAAGAGCTATAGCTAAGAATATCTTCTCTGTTATTTTAAGGAAAGAATTCACATTGAAAATGGAACTCTTACTATAGCTATGCTGAACACCTCTGATTCTGGCCTGTATCAGTGTGTTGCAGAAAATATATATGACTCCATCTATTCCAATGCTGAGTTAAGAGTAATAGGTAAGTTAATGCTGTCTTGAAAGAATTATCTGAAACTGGGAAGACTTTAGTGTGCAAACAAATAAATAAAAAAAATCATTTCTTAGACATATGGATCTCCAAGCAGACATTCAGGGTGATGGCTTTAGAGTGAATTCCAAAAATATATTTAAAAATATGGAGATTCAGAGTCATGCATGAATGTCTATACAAAGGTAACCTATTTTGTTTCAAGGGAATTGCTCCCAGGTAAGTATGAGTTAATCATTAGTTTTGTCTAAACAAAACCAAATAAATCAGTGGTACTTACCTGCATGTTGTAGTCAATCTCATTCATTCAGTGAGTATAGCAAGGACTTGCCTTGGATTTAACCCTTTGGATTTAACCCTTTGCAGTTTAATGTATGTGGCTCTGACATTCTAGGCATAGAATCATGGGGGAAATTTTTCTGTTTTATTTCTTTTTTAGTTTCAGCCCCTGATTTTTCCAAAAACCCCATGAAGAAAATGTCAGTTGTTCACATAGGAGGTGAAGTCACAATTGGATGTAAACCAGAAGCTTCTCCTAAGGCAATTATTACCTGGAAAAAAGGCACAGAGGCTTTGCAGCAAAGTCACAGGTATGTCTTTGAACAGTTCTTTGTTTATTTAGGAATATAATTTGCTAAGGCTGATAATTCTGTGTTAAAATAAATAAGAGACATGGAAATAAAAAGAACTTGTTATCCGAAAACGTTTAAGGACTGGTTTGGACACAGAAGAGCACATTTGTTTGAAGCTGCCAACATCCATGGTTGTCATGATGCCTAGTCAAGGAGACAAACAACAAGCAGGGTATAGATCATAGCTCATTAAATGTTGGAGGGGCCAAAAAACTACTTAGAAAAAGGGAAGGGCCTTAAATGTAGTCAGTTTGTTGTTTCTATTCTTGTTCTTTTTCTACAAGCACCGATTCTCATAATAATAAAAATTGTGCAGCAGCAAGTCAATTCTGAGTTATGGTGCCACTTTAGGATTTTCGAGGTAGAAAATACTCAGAAATAGGTTACCATTCCCTTCTTCTGGGATGCCCTGGGACTGTTAGTTCTTTTGAGATGCCCAGTGAGGAATTGAACTCCCAATTACTGGCTCTGACCCCAGATCCCTTATTACCTGAACTATCAGGCATTTGGTTTGTACTTCTCATCATAAACTCCTCTCAATTTGTTTTTCATTACTTCACTGAACCTCACCAGGTTCAGAACACATTCAGTTGAGTGACCTCTTATACTGCAGCTGTTGGCATGCAGCAAGAACACCTGCAGGGATTTTTTTACTTCCAGGAAACAACACTGTGTAGTAGTATGTTAGCATATTACATAGGTGTGTATATATCAGTGTTTCCCAACTGATTTAGGCTTCTGAGAATTGAAGTTCCCTTGTGGGGTGTGGGCCCCACATTGGGAACCACTGGTGTACATTAAAATAAATTTTAAATTTTAAATGCAATAATTAATACTCTAGTACCTCAGACAGTACCTCAGATAATGTTAAGACTTGGTTCCACAAATCTTAACGTTATCCGATTTTTAATGTGTGATGCATTGATCACAAAATGTTTTTTTTTTAAAAAAAGTCCTGTTCCCTTTCTGAAGAGGAAAGGGAACCGGGGGGGGGGGCAATCTGCCTGACTCTTTGGAAAGGACAGCAGGGATTCCATGCTTAGAATCCCCACTGGCCTTTCCAAAGAGGCAGGTAGATTGAGCCAAGTGCCGGTTTGGCTGGGGTGAGGGCACGCACACCCAGTCTCCCCCCAACTAAACTGGTGATCTGAGCATTGGCAGCAGGGGTGGTGGACACACTGGACTCAGCTGCACAAACGGCCACAAGGACAATTTTACAACATCCTTGTGGCCATTTGTGCAGCTGAGTACAGCGTGTCTGCCACCCTTGCTACATCCAGAAGGGTTGCAGGGACAGATCGTATCTGTCCCCGTCATTCTGTTGTAGTGAAGCCTATGGGCTTCACAGAATGACTGGAACAGATATGATATATCCCTCCAATCATTCTGGAGTCTGCAGACTCGGCGGGCATGCCAGTGATAGTGGCAGAAACAACCACGGGGGCATCGTAAAAAAAAGTCCCCCAGACTTTTTCAATTGCAGCGAAGTCTATGGGCTTCACAGAATGACGGGGACCAATGCGATCTGTCTCCTTCCCAAACATGTCACCGCTGTATGCTTTGCAAAGGTGGCATGTTTGGGGAGGAGAATGGAGAGCCCCCAGCCCCCTTCCCAACCATGCCACTGCTGCGAAGCGTGCAGTGCCTGTTTAGTTGGGGGGAGAATGGGTGCACCCGGTCTCCCCCCAACCAAGCCTGCGGTCCAACACTTAGATCACTGGTTTGGTTGGGATGAAGGTGTGTGCGCCCGGTCTCCCCCCAACCAAACTGACGGTCTGAGCCTCCTATCTCTGCCCCAAACCCCAGGGGGCTGGTCTCTAGCCCTGCGGGCTTTGAGGCAGAGATCAACTAAGGGGAATATGAGGCAAACTTTTGCATCACATAATATTATCTTAATGTTGTGCGATGCAAATGTTTGCCTCAAATTCCCCATTGTTATCCGATTCTAGCATTATCTGATACCATCGTTATCCAATGTATTACTGTACATGATTCTGGGGTGAAATGCATCCTTGCCCTCAGCTGCCAATTACATGTGGTTACTTGTTCATGCATTTTTAGACTGTCATTTCACTGCAAAACCTTGCTTTTTTGAAATTTGTGATACTGTATTCTGATTTTTTTATCAAATAGTTTTAATTTAGAGGAATAGAGTAGAAAACAATAAGATATAACTGAAGAAACTTGTAGAAATAGAAGCCACAAGATTAGAGAAATCAATGAAACATTCAGTCTAAACTGCCTGATGATGCATATTAATCAAGAAAGATCTGTTAAGGAGGAAAAACTATTCAAGTGACTCACCTGGAGTGTTATAACAATGTTTGAAGCAGAAAACATTGTTGTTCTCCTTGATTTGATGATGTATTCTTAGTAGCAATTAGCTTAAATGCTTATTTTGTACATATGGAGGTTTTGATCGGGTAATTTTTATGCCATGGAATTGCTTCAGAGTCACAGTTGGAACACTAACATCACCTTAAAGCTAATTTTATAAGGAAAAGAGATGAGTTGCATGATATCTCCCCAATCCCTATTTCCTTTGGGAACCTTTTAATCTGGAAGAAGGTCCATGTTTAATAGAACTGAGGAACAAGAAGGACTGTCTTGCTTTGAATTTGGTTCTGACAGGACTGTATAGTAATCTGACATTACATGGTTAATACTAAAGTTAACCTGTTGGGAAAAGGCTTGACTTACTGCTTCATGGATAACCTTTTGCATCATAATTGTTACGAGCAATCAAATTGCTTCCAGCATTGAATGGCCCTATAATATCATCATCTCCAGAAGAACCTGTATTAACAATCCTTCTCAGGTTTGCAAACTCAAGGATGTGGCTTATTATATGGAAATAAACCCATCTCACATTTGGTCTATTACTCAGCCTTCAATTTAGAGAGTTTTAAAATGTTTCTAAGCAATATCTTTTTTTGAACAGAATCATGTCCAGATTTACTCTCACACCACACTCCTATACTTATACATAAGACACCTTTACATACTCCCATTTTTATGTACATCACCTTAAAAAAATTACAACATGCATCTTTTTCTGTCCCATTCTGTCACTAAGGGCATGACTTTATTGTACAGGAATTACCTGCAACACCACATTAATCTCTTCTGAACAGAATTCATAATTTAAAATGGCTGGTTTAGAAATTGAGTTGGAAAATAATTTTGTTCTAACTATTGCCATTTGAACTGGCACTAGGTTTAGATAGTGTTATCACATGCTCCTTTGTCCATATCTTGTGTTCTGCTGTGTGCAAATGGTTAAGATGATTCTTGCCCCAAAGCCCAGTTGAAATACTTTTTTCCTGTTCTTCCTCTACCTTTTAATTTATTTTGCTAAATATCATTTCCCTTCTTGCCTGCCTGCCTGCCTGCCTTTTCTGTTCTTTTCTTACTTTTCCTTCCCTTTTATTGTGTACCTTTGATTCCACCCTAAACAACTTGTTATATTATCATCAGCCAGAAAGTTAATTTCCATCTCTGTCTTTCCCTCCCTCCCTCTTTTGTTTTTTTAATAGGCTTCTCTTCATGTTGGTGGTAGAATTACAAAAATACCATAGCAGTTTCACTGTAAAGACAAAATGAATATACATTGATCTCTTCTCTTGATGACATTCTAGTATTAGTTAGTGGACCAATGAGATTGATTATCCTCTGCAAACTTTAATTAATTGCTTCAGCTCTATTTCTGGCTAATGGGTGAAGTGACAGAAATCAAAGACATAGATTTTCTTTCATGCTTCCATTCATCACGTCTTGCATCATCTATTGAGATATGAAAATGCATGCAAGATTTGTGACCAGTCAGCAGAATTGTATGTCTTATTCTTTTCTCTCTTTTTTATTTCTCTTTCTAGCTGAACACTATATTGTAGTGGGAGAATCACATCACTGTGGGTGTCCCAATTCTACTGCCTTTTTCTCAGAACTGTAAATTCAAGATTCCAAGACTGTTCAAAACTGAACTGAATACTTAGAAAAGTGTTTGTCCCCTTGAATTTATTTATCCATCTTTCATCTTGAACAGGGACCAGATTTGCTTTAAAACTGCTGTTTTTACTGAAATTCAGAAGCAGCCTTAAAAATAATTGTGGCTACAAAGAGTCTTGTGGCAAAATTTAAACCAAGAGAATTATTTTAGCAGAAACTGTCATGGATTCCAGTGGTTTTACTTTTTTAAAAAAAATTACACTGCCAGCATCCTGGGCCCCACCCAGGGGACAGCGAATATGGGCTCTGCCCCAGGCAGCTGAAACTCACGTGACACCAGTGGGTAACACGTGACACCAGTGGGACACCAGTGGGTATATTTTAACTGTGGGTGGGCTATCGTATATTGATTTGTGGTTTTATATTGAGTTGTGGTTTAGCTATGTATTTTTAAATTGTGTATGTAGGCCGCCCAGAGTTGGGTTTTTGACCCGATTGGGCGGGATAATAAGTCGAAGGAAATAAATAAAATAAATAAATAAATTTTACTCAATAAGAGACTTGTAATCCAGGAGATATCATGCTATATTTTTATTTTATTTTTTGCCTGAAAGACCCCACATGACTCTCTGCTTTTATGGTAGAACATAATTTTCTTTTAAAAAAAAATTCCAATCCTATTGTAATACACATTCCAAATAAGGGGGAGGTGTTTGGAATTAGACAAGCATTTGGGTCCTGCCAGATCTGTGGAGACATATATCATGTGCTTTGCTTTGCTTGCCAAAGAGCCTAACCTTTTTCCATACTCTCAGAAAAAGGCAGAGAACAGTTAGTAGCAACTGTAGAGCTAGTGTGAGTTAAGGTAGCAATTCTGGGGGTGGCTAAAGAGAATGGGAAAGTATCTGTGCCAGTGCATCTTTTCCCTATCTAAAACGATGAGAGAGCACTGTAATTGAGCAAGGATACGTAAGCAAAACAAAAGCAATCACACTTATATGCCACCCCATCACGCTTAGTGCACTCTCTGGGCGGTTCACAAGTTAATTAGCATTTTGCCCCTGACATGCTCGGTACTCATTTTACTGACTTCGGAAGGTTGGAGAACAGCAATTTAACCATTGCGCCAGTGACACTTTCTTACAACAATTAGAGAAGAAGACATGAGACAAATCTATAACGATAAGGAAGAGACAAGGAAGAAAATATGACAACATTTATCTTCAAAAAGAAAGATGCTCTGTACTTATCCCTTCATTGCTTATTATTCTTACCTTTTTATTTTATTTCTATGTTTCATCTGAAAATAGAAGAGTTGGCCTAGTTATTCAAACAGTTTTAGGTCCTTTTTCTTGCATTTAGAAAAAAATGTATTCACATTGTAATTGAGTGTGTGCAAACATAGATGGTGGAGAAAACAATTTTAATGAGGTCACTTGTACTTTATCAGAACTATGAGTTCTATGGAAGCCAAATGGTGCTTCAGGATAGCTATCACTCAAATCTGATGCAAATGGCATCTTAGGCATTGTAAGTTGACAGGAAAGAGTGCTAACAAAAGAAAATAAGACCTTTGATTCCATATGCCCCATACATTTTCTTGAAATAGTGGGGAAGAATCCTATCACTCACACCCACTGGCATAATGTCACTGGCATAACTTTCAGTGATGAATTGCCTCAAGTTAAGAACTGAGCATTGGCATTTCTTGTCATGCAGCAGTTGTTTAACTTGGTGCACCGAACTTGTGGCAACAGAAAGTTATGCTAATGGCATTATGCCAGTGGAAATGTGTAACAACATTCCAGTCGAAGCTAACACTGTGCTTTTTTCTCCTCCAGGACAGAAAATGCTCTGCTGGAATTTATAAGAGCATTGTATATTTTCTTATTATCCCTTCCATGGATAGGAACATAGCAGGATTAGAAAGGGAACTGGTAGGCGAAGCATCCTTCCTCTTGTTTGTGCTGAGGAAACATGCTGTATGAATGCCTGCATAAGACTGCAGTGGGTTAACAAATGGCTCGGTTAACATAAAAATTGCCTAATAAAAGGAAATCTGTAGTAAATAGTGGGTTGGTTTACAGAATTATTTTTTTATCGAATTAATTGCTTTTCAATGCATTTCTATGGAAAACTGCATTTTGTATTTGTATTTTGGTTTTCAATGCATTCCTATGGGAAATTCAGTTAAAGTAATTTTCACTGTAAGAAAGGTCCTGAGAATGCATTAATTATGTTAACTGAGGTTCCACTGTATACTGAATTGGAGATCTGTGCATAGTTTCTAGATCCATCACATGATTATTGATAAATCAGTAATGTCTCTGTCTCCCCTGCCACCATCAGACTAGATGTCTCCAAGTGTGAATAATATGTAAGAGTCTTCCAGCCTGTTTCAAGTGCTGTCTGAACTATTTTTTTATTTAGTTTGTTATTTACCATCTGCTCATGTTTCAAGAAGCCTAAGAACACTGCTGATCTTAGCAGTTGGACAGATACATGTCAAGGAGAGTAGCTCTTTCACTTATCAAGGGCTTTAAAACTCAACAACTACACCTTAGTGTAGTTATGTACAGTAAGTGCTTTTTCATGGGAAGTATAACTCCATCCAGAACAGGTCACTTTCCAGCATTAGCATATTAACTCTTGTCCATCTCATTACAGCCTTGCAGTTACCCAGATCACTGTATTCTTCTTAGGTAAAGGTCACCCTTGCTCAAAAGCCAGTTGTATCCAACTCTAGGGTTCAGTGCTCATCTTTGTTTATAGCCAAAGAGGAAGTACTGTCTGAGTTTGCAGACAGTTCCATGGACATGTGGCAGGCATGTCTAGACATGGAACACTGTTTACCTTCCCAAAAGTGGTCCCTATTTATCTACTTGCAATTTCTTGTTTTCAAACTGCTAGGTTGGCAGGAGCTGGGACAGAGATGAGAGCTCACACCATCATGCAGTACTCGGATATTGAACTCTGACTTTCCAGTCTTCAATTTCAGTGTCTTAACCACTTGAACCACTGCAGTTACATGCAGATAAATTAATATGCTAAGGGGGCAAGGCTTTAGTCTCAGAGAAAGTGTAATACATTTGATCCCTGTTGTACCAAGATGTACATGCTATAGCATATTAACAACAGTGAATCTGGATGAAAAACAATTTAACCCACATGGAAGGTCACAGAAATCTCTTCAAATGATGTGTAAACATTTTAATTACTGCTTTAAGGACTTGACCTATTTACCCATCTAAAAAAAATAAGTGGATAAGAGGCTATATAAATTCATCAATACTGTTTTAGACACAGAAAATTAATCAGCACTTGAATTGCACTTAATATTAACGTGAAACTCTGAGATTTTCACAGATTAGGAATCCTACAAAATTCATGTATAATTAACTATACAAGTGGCCTGAAAATTCAATCTAAAGATACATACAGGTCAATAAACAAACCTTGGACTTCAGATTGCTTGCAATAACATTTCACTGCACATTTGATTATGTGCATTATTTAAAAGTTTCATAGTTGAGTATAACGGTCAGATTAAAAAAAAACTTCTTTGGGCATTCTTATACACTTTAGTTAGACCAGTGACATCCTCTTTCCCTGCCACATGTTTCTCTGAACAGCATTGGCCATGCCTTATAAACTTTTTGTGCTGTGGGTCTGAACACGCCCACAGAACAGCTGAGCAAATCAGACCATGCCACCCCAGAAGCTTAAGTGGGTGCATTTATGGGTGATGTACATGTGTCCACTTCCGCATTTATGATTGTCACAGGCATGTTTGTGCATGTGTGGGCACATTGTATGGGTGACATAAATGCACCCATTTCCTCTTCTGGGTGTGGCAAAGGCAGCGATAGGCTGGGTGAGATGGTGTTGGGGGCCAGGGAGGGCCATGGGTTGTAGTTTGGGAACCCTTACCTTAAAATAATCTTCATGAGGTCTGATGTTTCCTCAGACGTACAGAGCTAACAGTGTGATCTTTTGGGATAAGGTTATGTAAAGTTATGTTTATGAAATTCATTGGGCTTTACACCGAGGCAGTCCACAAGTCCAATCATAGAACTAGTTGCACAAGTGGTGGCATAATTAGTTGTGTGACTGGAATGTTTGGCTGGATATGACTTTTCCATCATCCTGTGCAACTTTAAGTTACACAGAAGAAGGTAAGTAACATGATTTTGGCCTTTGAATGAGTTCCATGAGCCTGCGGAGGACAGATGGACCAAATCATTGTCTTTATATTTCATAATATCTACCTCACTCCCGATGTCCTGGTAAAAATAACAAAGTTAACAAGATGTTTTCCATCTTCTAACGCTCCCTTCCTACCATCTCCTCTCTTCAAACATAATCTTCTTTGGCATTTTTGAACTTTATCACAAAACAAAACACACTGCAAGTCCCATATCTATATAATATTTTTTCTAGTAACAAATATTTGTGTTCTCTTGTATACCCCAAGCTATGTTAAGAAAACAACAAAATCAATATAATTGCCTTTTTTAATTAGCAGAAAGTAGTGTTTTCCTCACACTTCTTACTGCTAAAAATATTATTTACTCAAATGTCTTCATTAACCTATTCAAGTTGAATTTGGAACTCTGTTTTGATCCAATTAGCCACTGTTAAAATGGTGCATACCATGTTTCCAAAATTGTGCCAACTTGATTGTAAAGCTCATTAATATCTACCTTCAGGTAGGAATGAGATGTGTTTAAACATAGCTTTATCCAATTATAACATTTATTATCATCCAGACAATAGAAGCAGTTGAAAGATCATGAGAATACGAAAAAATTAAAAGGACTGAGTATCAATCTGAAAGTTAAAGATGACTGATTATTATGAAACAATGTTAGTTTCCTGAGACAAGATCTGGGGAGACATTTTTGTCATAGAAGACCGATCATGGAACAGGATGATAGTTAATAATAATGAGATGAGAAAACTCTGTTCTATGACTATTAACACTTTCCTAAGGCCTGCGGTTGCTCAGTAGTTAAGAAGCTTGCCTTGTTAGTTGGAAGGCCAGCAAATTGGCAGTTCAAGGCCTAGGTACAGCATGATGATTTGAGTGCCCATCTGTGCCCCAGCTCCTGCCAACCCAGCATTTTGAAAGCAAGAAATTGCAAGTAGATCAATAGGGATCACTTCAATGGGAAAAGATCTTGGAAACATGAAAGGAGCTTCATTCAGGTGTCCCCTGAGTGGAGTTTCTCCAGGAAAAAAAAATCCTTTCAACCCAGAATAATTTCTGACATGAAATTTATTTATTATTTATTCATTCATATTTATATTGCCGCCCACTCGCCGAGGCGACTCAGGGCAGCTTACAGTCAAAACAGCAACAGTACAATAAAAATTATAAAATATAACTTCACAAAATACAAAATACAACCAAACCAGAACAAATTATTATTATAACAGTTTCCTAAATAAAAGCAGAAGGGCTAGCTTCACCAAAGTTTGTCCTTTTAATCTTTTCCCCTTAATCTTTTATGTTTTCTAATAACAGGTCCATCAGTTGTGCTTACAATACAGTTAATCTTCTCTTTCTTCTTTTTCATAAATAATCCCTTGCAAGAAATGTTTGTGGATTAATCTTTTATGGGGGATTTTTAAAAACTTTTTTCATTAATCAGAACTGTGGCCTTCCAGTTGCAACTGGCAATAAGGGGGGGGGGATTCTCCCTCCTTAACCAGTCTAGTACTACAATTATTGGCAAGGAGAGAAATTACACTTTCCCTGCACTTGCTAGCCTGTTCAACATACTGAATATTCACTCCAGAAGCAATCTTTGAAGGCTGCAAACTGTGGTTCCAAGTTTCAACAGGTGCTTGAGACACTGTTAATTGAGAGAGTGAGATAAATGTTTGCAGGGACATTGTGGCAAAAAACAACAACAACAAACCCACACACACACCAGACCCCTACTCTAGATTTAAGATTTTTCTTAAAACTATGAACAGGGACTTCTTTTATTGGATGTTACCTGTAACTCAGACAAATAATGTTCTCTTTTATACCTGCTTTAATGCTGTCACAACTAAAGGCTGACTTCATACTGCTCCTTAAGAAATGTATATTGTGCTGGTGCCCAAGTTTCAAGGAATGATTTGACATTAGTTATCCCTCTCTAAGTGGGACCAACTTCCTAATTAAAAAAGATTCCATTAATGTAAATTTTAAACTCAATTAAAGTTGATAGAATGAGCTATGGAATGTCTTGATAATGAAATCAAGTTTCTTTGACTTCAGTACCAGAAGCGTAGCATGCCTTAACGGGGCCCCGTATAAAAATTTGTTTGGGGGGCCCTTGTGAAATAAAAAAAATTGGGAAGTTTTTATTAATTTTTGCTGTAGGGGGCCCCCGTGGCCCGGGGGCCCCGTATAATTGATACGGCAGATACGGCGGTAGCTACGCCCCTGTTCAGTACAGAACTTCCCCATATCAAAAGTGAATTTATGTTAGAACATTTGTGGAAGGTAAAAGTTGTTTTCTGAAATCCTCCACTTTTTCAGCTGTGCACATATTTTCCTACCTATTCATAAACTTCAAAAACTGTGTTACTGGATTGTGTGAACTACTTGGACATTATCAAAATGGAAATGCAGGGTACCTCATCATTTACAGTCCTATGAGACCATGCCTTTAAATTCCCCCGCCCATAGGTAAGTCATTATCTTCCACTACTGTCACTACTACCAGTGTCATATTTTGCCCTACTCAAAGAGACTTTGTAGCCACTGTACATTTTTCTATCTCCATGCTTCTTATCATTAGCCACTGATGATAGGAATTATTAATCTGCTTCCCCAAGGAAATGACACAATCTAATGCTAAAGTGGCTTTTGTTTGTTTTTGAATCCACAAATCAGAAAATCCAGAAAAAGTTTCAATTCATTTGGATTGTACAGAAGTGTTCCACTTAATCTATATTTATAAATACAATCCATCATGGGAGGTGAAAAATATGTAGCATGGTACTCAGTTGCCAATTTTTCTTCTGATTTTATGTCCCCTATTTTGTTTCTATGCTTTGGAGAATCTTGTGGAAAAAACATGCTTTTTTTTTTTTTGCAGGAATTGTAATAGTTTGGTGCAGCCTGGTGTTTTGTCCCAAAAATATGGCCATCAACCATTCAAGAAATACCTTTAAAAATCACATGTAGAGGGGTAGGAAACAGCTTTCCATGGGAATAGGTTGCTGTTACAAAAGAGATGCATCTTTTTATCTCAGTTTCTTACTAAGAACTGGGTGTGAGATTCACATTTCTACTGTATATCATGTTCATTTGTAAAAGGTACCCTCTTTCAGAGGAGAAAAAGAATTAAAGCATTTTTATACTTTCCTTGCTTATTTATTTATATGACACTTTTCTGTTTAAAAGGATCCAAAGCATTTCTATATCTGTTAGTATATAGATTTACCATCTGTTTGGTTATTTAAACAGTAGAGAAGTCAACAAGAGAAACAGTACAAAATCCCAAAACAGTACAAGATTGTATCCTTTATCTATTTTTGCCATAGGATTGCACTGAAAACTTAAAGGAAGAGAGACTGTTATTTTGATGGTTTGATGCATAGCTCAGTGATGCCAATTAAAAAGCATCATTTCACCTCAAAGAACATAGTAATTCTTATCTGGAAATGCCAGCTGGCTGATAGCATTGTGAGAGATTCAAGTCAAGCTTCTCATGCAATGTGTCACTAAGCTTCCATCTGATACATTGATTCCTGATGGCTGTGAAAGTTGTATTTCTCTTTTTGTTTTATCTAAATGTAAGCATGTGATAAGACAGACAATTTATACCAGCAATAGCCTACTATCCATGGGTGGTAGTCTATCAGGGCCTGAGTCAATCTTCTGTATGCTGCTTTTAAAAAAGAATGTACTGTACTAGTATTCATAATAATCACAAATGGGATGTAATGAAGAAGAGATTTTAAAAACAGTTTGAATATTGGGGGGGGGGGGGGGAATAGGCAACCACCAACAAATATTCTTCCTAAAGATAAAGGGCCAGTCAGATCCAACTCTAGGGTTCAGTGCTCATCTCTGTTTCATAGCCGAAGAACCAATGATGTCTGCTTCTGCAGATGGTCCTGTGGCCATGTGTCAGGCATGACTAGACACTGGAGTGCACAGAATGCTGTTTACCTTCCCACCGAAGTGGTCCCTATTTATCTTCTTGCAATTTCTTGCTTTCAAACTGCTAGGTTAGCAGGAGCTGGGACAAAGACGGGAGCTCATCCATCCTGCAGTATTCGGGTATCGAACTGCTGACTTACCGCCTTCCAGTCAGCGTCTTAGACATTTGAGCCACTTCCTAGACGGGCATACTCTTTTATTAGTACTGTTTACTGGCCCCTAACCCAGTCCATCCCCAAATAAAAGAACAGTATTGGTATCTGAACCACTCTGCGCTTTGGAAGAGATTTCTACTTGATTCTTGCCTATGCCAGTGCCAGTATTTGTGCATTGCTTGTTGTTGTTTAGTCGCACAGTCGATTCCGACCCTCTGCGACCCCATGGACCACTGTCCGGCAGGCACTCCTGTCCTCCACCATCCCCCTCAACTCGCTCAGCTCTGTGCCCATTGTGTCTACAATACCACCCAGCCTTCTCATTTTTGGCATTTCTAGATCTACAGGAAGAAACCTATTCTTGTACAGGGGAAAATGAAAATGGCAAGGCCAGGTCATGAACTGAATGAATTGTCTATCTCTACCAGAGAAAGATCTAAGGCAAAAGGAGAAGGGGTCAGCAGAGGATGAGATGGCTATATGGGCATAGAGCTGAGTGGGCTGCTGAGGATGGTGGAGGATAAGGGTGCCTGGTGTGTGATGGCCCATGGGGTTGGAAAGGTTTGGACTTGACTATGTGACTGAACAACAACAGCAAACCAGTCCCAAGAGTTTTAGGGATCTCTGAGGTACAGGCAGGCCAGAAGGACTTTTGGACACATCAGAGGGAGTCTCTAAAACTTGATACTGTGTTTGACCTCTTCCCTTTTTTTCCAGCTGTTGGGGAGCAAGCATGAATTTGTGTGTGAGCATAATGGCTTCCTGAGGCAGCCACATGGGAGGGAGTAAGTGAGATTGTTAAAGGGGGGATAGATACAGTCCTCTTTAATTTCTTCTTAAAAGCTTAACGTGATATGTCTGCTGTTCTTTTTACAAAACTTGCAGTTTGGCCTCCTTCACTTTTCTTTCCTGGCCCCTTTTCCTACCCATCAGTCCAGAAAGTAGGTTTATTCAAGAGAAAAAGGTGCACCAATGCTACTCTGAACAGTCTTTATGCACGTCTTTGTCCTTTATCTTGTTTTTCCTTTCCTCTTCTTCTTTGTTAAGGCTGATCATGAAGGCCACATGTCTCTTTTCCCCAAGGATAACCAGTGAGTGCATGACACATTTGTAGTGCACATTCTTCTTATTGCTTGTTCATTTAACTAGTATGCTTAGGTAGAAAAAAGGAGGAAATTCTCACAACTACAAGAACTACCTCAAATTGAACACTAAGGTGTAATTTTAAATCAGGATTAATTATAAAGACAGTGGGTTTGTGCAGAATGTTGAGGAGAGGAACAGAGGGCAGGAAAGGAGAACAATCATTTGTCGACTGCAACTCGTATCCAAGAATTCATTTTTTCCTGAAGCAAGAAAAATATCTCTGGCGTGAATTTGTTTAAGGTGGGTCCCATCTTGCCGTGAGGTGACCCAAACATTATGATCACAGAGACATCTCCTGTGGCATATATGAAATGATACATGCAGGATTTAACATCGGGATTGCAATGGGCTGCCGCAGCCTTGAGGATATTATCAAGGTGTGCCTTCACACCCAGTCCATCTGGCATGGCCTCTTCTGCCTCCATGGCCATTGGGAATCAGAGTTTCTCCTCCACTCATTTTGCCATTAGGCCCAATATGATGGTTTCCAGTGGCATTTCCTCCAGTGAGGTGGACATCACCCTACCTAAAGGGCTTATCCACCAATAGCCATTGGCCCCATTAGGGAGTCAGATTAGTTAACTGCTGCATGACACTCGGTGTTGAGTTGCTGGCTGTACAGTCTACTCCATTACTGTAGTGGGATGCATTAAAAAGGAACAAAATCTTTTTTTTAACAGAAAACTTGGTCATAGAAACAGAATGTAAGGCAGCAGCCTTAAATCTGCCTTACAGAATGTCTCCATAAACATGGGCATATTGGCATATGAGTTGAAAAATATATCCTAGACTCAGTAGAACATTGACAATTTATGTGAAAACCAGATTTTTTTCTCTTTGTTTGAGCACTTTTCTCTTTATATAGATGTTTTAAAACTCAAGTGATGATAGTATACATTTTCAAGTCAGGTTTAGGCAGACCAACCATGCAGAAAGCAAACTAATGATTCAGAGGGGAAGACAAATGGGAGGGGAGATGTCATCATGTTAAACTAATCCCCAGGAGTTAGGTTTTTTTTCTTTTTTACTGACACCTGATCACCTTAGACACAGGTGTATGAATTCTCTTGTGTTTGACAGTCGGTTGAACACAATCTGTGGTAATTAATTCTAAATCAGTGTGTTTGGTTCCACTAAAATCATAGTTTGCTCTCAGACTTATTCTCCTTTTCCCCTTCAAAATTGTGGTTTAAATTTTTATCATATTGTCACATGAATCTACTTTCAGCCCTTCTAAAACTGCAATCATATGGGAACAACAGTGTGATATTGGAGCCCTTTAACTATATCTTTAAAAAAAACCCAGGAAGTATATCTCTATATCTATCTCTATCTATCTCTCTATCTCTCTATCTCTATCTCTATCTCTATCTCTATCTCTATCTATCTATCTATCTATCTATCTATCTATCTATCATCTATATCTATACATATCTCTATCTCTATCTATCTATCTATCTATCTATCTATCATCTATATCTATACATATCTCTATCTCTATCTATCTATCTATCTATCTATCTATCTATCTATCTACATACATACAGTAACTTAGCAGAACTTTTGGGAAGAATGTTTTAACTGTATGCAAGACAGTATTTTTCAGTAAATGAAAATGCATATTCTCAAGCTACCACAAAGAACCATAAATATACATATGAACTTTCTTGACTCCTAAGATCTTCAGATAGGTCTACGCCCCTGGTGGTGAACCTTGGTACTCCAATTTTTTGGAATAGTAGCCATGTTAGTCTGTGGTTCAGGCATCTCAGAAAACAAAACAAAACAAACAAAATAAAGTAAAATAAAAATAAAAAACACAGTAGTACTTTAAAGACTAACTGCTATATATGTTCACTAACAGTGAAAATATAGCAGTTAGTCTTTAAAGTGCTACTGTGTTTTTTATTTTTACTTTACTTTATTTTGTTTATTTTGTTTTGTTTTCTGAGATGCTTGGTACTCCAGCTTTTCTTGGACTTCAGTTACCTGAAGCCCAAGTCAACACTCCTGCTGGTCAGGGCTTCTGGGAAATTGAAGTTCCAGAACAGCTGGAGTGCCAAGGTTAACCATAATTGGCCTAAGCTCTCCTCTCAGTCCTGGTGCTGTCTCAGGTACCTTTGGTGAAGATGCAAGAGAAGGTCTTCAATGTGGTTGCTCTCATGTTGTGAAAAGCCCTCCTCCAGGAGGCTAGGTAGCTCACCTCCTTGTATTTCTGGCAACATGTACATACAGGCTTTTAAACTTTTAAACTGGGCATTTAAGCTGAACTCTTTCTCCAATCTTAGCTGTTGTGTTTTTCAAGTGTACCTTTCAAGATGTTTAAAAGAAGTGTTTACATTATTATTTTATACTATTTTGTGTTCAACTGTTTTTAAAGGAATAATTCATTGCAGTTTTACTTGTATTTTAATTATTGTGAGCTCCCTTGAGTTCCTTCATGGGAGAAAAACCAACCTTGAAATGGAATGGATGGATGTGTGGATACCATCAAAATCCATTGTCGAAAGCATATTATGTTTTCCTTGCTAGAAATAATGTGTATTGTGTTACTATTACATCTGAAGTTCAAATTATGCATTAAACTTAGTACATTATTAGAAAGAGCATCTTTGAAGATTGTAGTGTTTTTGAACAATAATTGGGCGTAACCTGAGCAACGGCCATTTTGTGCTGGCTAATCTTTCTCACACTGCATCAGGCAAAAGGAACTGCAGAATGAGCTCACCAGAAGGTGTTTTCATTTTGGCAGTTTCACATCTGGCCTAGATATGGAAGGGGGGGGAATCATTAGAAATTCAAAGCACACTAGTAAGCCAGTTGCCATTGTTCCATCACCAAAAAGGAGGACATATTTGTATTAAATCTGTATATGTTAATATCAACTGATACTAGACATTATTACTCTTAGCTACCCTGTAGTTAGTGTTGAAAAGACACAATTCTGGCAGACATTTGTGCTGCAACAATCATACTTCCCAGTGAAGATTGTGCTTACCTCTCAATGATAATTTATTAAATAAAGTGAATTAATTTTCAAACTAAAGCAATGGAAAGTCTTCTGATGCAACAGAGTTTTCCCCTCATTAGATGCTGCTGGCAAGAAACATTACAACATAAATTAATTTTCTGGATCCTTTATAAGGAGAGATGATCACTTTGTGTCTAAGTGCCATTTTCATGTGTCTGTCGTCTTCTTTGTGCCCTTCTTCCATTTCCAATGCAGAGGCACAGATGTAGCTCAGGGTGCCTGTGGGGATTACTTGTTTTGCATGCACCTCCTAAGTAGAGGTGCCAACCTAGTAGTTTGAAAGCAAGAAATTTAAAGTAGGAAAAGTAAACAACGTTCTGTGCACTCCAGTGTTGAGGCATACCTGCCACATGTCCATGGAAACCGCTGCAGATGCAGACAGCGCTGGCTCTTTGGCTATAAACAGAGATGAGCACTGAACCCTAGAGTTCGGTATAACTGGCATTCAAGCAAGGGTGACCTTTACCTTAACCTAAGTGGAAAATCACATGAAAAGTTCTGCCTATGAGCAAGCTTCTTTGCCTTCCTTGTGGGCGTGGTTTTAGGTGTACATTTGTTTGAGTAAGCAGTCCACTGCATGTATTTTGTGTTTACCCATTTGAATGCCCATCAAAGCTAAGAATTTACATGATTATTCCAGATTTTGCAGGCCTATTTTTTTTTAAAAAAAACCCACTGAAATAATATACTATTGCTTCTCTTATTTCACTGATAAGATAGATAGTTGCTTTGTTGACTAGTAAATTGCAAACTGGGGAGTGGTGGAAATTGCTCAGACATCATCATTCATGCTGTTAATAACTCAGTTTCTGGGATTAAGAACATATTCACCATGTAAGGAAATGAGACACAATTAGATCTCATGTTAAGGATTTATTCATTCTCTAAAGTGCCTTACATTGTCCAAAGAAGGATGAAGACTAGTGGAGTAAACAGATTATAAATTAATTCAAATTATTCTAATCTGTTTCTAATACATTGATCATTGAGAGGCTAAAATGAAAATTCAGTTGAGTTGTGTTCAGTTTGTGAAAAATCTACACAAATTATGATTATTGAGTGATTAATTCCCAAATATTACTGCAGATTGTGTGACAGCTACCCAACATAGGGCTCAGGATAATATCGAGTTAATGACTTGTTTGTGTTGTGTGTTATTGTTGTTTCCCCCCTTTTTCTTCAGAATCTTCATCCTAGAGGATGGCAGCCTGAAGATATATAACATTACCAAAGCAGATGCAGGTGTATACAGTTGCATAGCAATGAATCAATTTGGAGTTGCTAGGAACTCCGGGAATCTGATTGTGAAAGGTATTTTATTGTCTTCATTTGTGCTTTATGCATATTGGAAATGCACATGCATATTTGATTAACCATGCTGAGATGTCAAGAAACATAATAGGGCTGTCTGAAGCACGATTTGAATCAAATCTTCCATCTGCAACAGGGCTGCTGAGATGCCTTTGGCAACTCAGAGGGTGTTGAGTGGCCAAGCTGTGCTTTGATATTATTCTTAGAGGGAGATACTGCCAACAAATACATAATCAGTTCCCAGACTCCCATCTGAACTATTTGAACCAGGTTACTGTTCTTCAAAAGAAATATGGAAGAAATCCACCTCGACCTCTCCACCTCACTACCTTTTCCTAAATCTGGGGTGAAGCAGACCCGTATTTTGGATTGTGGGATATAACCTAGAGATATAAATCCTTCTCAATATTGCTTTCACGCCCAAAGATAGGGTGACTGACACAAGGTTATTCCTCTAACTCCAGAAGGGTGTGAGTGATTTTTGTGGCACTTTCAGCAGAAAAAGAGAATAAGAACAAGTCAATTAATCTGCAAATTATCTTGTGAACAAAGTTTGCAAAAATGTGAAAATAACCATATGTTAATGCAAATTGTACAAAATGACAAAATGTTTTTTTGCTCTGTGGCAGGGAATGTTAGTGCTTACAATAATTGGAGGAATTATTTACTTAACTCAGTTCTGTGCTTGCTAAGTATATAGTGTACTTTGAAAGTACACATTTCTTTGCTTATTTTGTTCTCGCAGGCAAATTTTAAGAGGGTTTTTTTCTGGGTAAGATTATTGGGTGGGAAAATAATTCCTTTTCCTCCTATCTAAGAATAAGAAAAGGAAATATTAATGTATCTATTATAGCAAGTTCATAATTATGAATTAATGTGAAATTGGTCCATGTGGCACAAACATTCAGAATTTTGGAATAGTGTGCTCATACTAGAACTCTGTAAAATAACTGTCAGTTATTCCAGCTGTGGGCAGGAAAAATATATCTTGTCATCTTTTTTCATGGCTGCTTTTCCTGGTTGGTGTAGGGAACCTTATATGGATCCCAATTTATAAAGATTTTCATATACCTGGAGAGAAATATTTCTTTGGTTTTTAAGGGCTTTGGTTATTTCCAGTGATAAACCTATGAAGAGGTTATTCAAGTGCATGCAAGCCCAGGTATGGGAAGGTTTAATTCCTCTCCCCCAGGTTTCCTAGCAATCTGATCTCATTTGGCATTATAAAATAATTGCTTTTCTCTACAGATATTTCTGCATTCTGACATTACATTGCAATAATAATGGATGAGAAATTTATTTTAAGGACAAATTATTTTTAATGTAATTATCAGCAAAAAGGTTGACACTAGATAACATTAACAACCATGGCATTTTGAGTGAAATAAATTGAGTGTCCAATATAGTTTGTAATAACACAATGTTTTTGTCCTCTGCTGATTAGTCTTATATTTATAATGTCAGAATAATTTTATCTTGCCAACAGCCATGTTTCAGTAACCTTAGTAGTAGAGTAAATTAAATTTCCAAGGGTGGTTACGAAAACAGTGATGGGAGGGGGGACAGCAATGCAGGTTGGAGATGTTTCATAACCTGGCTAACAATAAAGTAACAAATTTTATGGTTAAAATAAATCCACAGGGCCGTAGCCAGGATTCTAGAGGGGGGGACACCCACACACAATTAGAACTTTGCCCTGGGCGGGGGCGGGGTCTTAGCTCAGGGGGGTGGCCGATCCTCCCCCAATCATCCCTCGGCTATGGCCCTGTAAACCCATTAACAGATTATTTTTTCCAATTATAATCCTCACTTCCTAATTTCTGCTCGCTATCCTGCCTATATGTCGCAACACTGTCACTCTGGAAAAGTTACATTTCATGAGAATGATAAGCAGGACTTGTCAGCTTTTGTACAAGATAAGACACTGATTTTGCAATGTTTGTATCTTTTTTTCCTCATTTAGATTATACTGTGCTAATTATCTGCTTTATTTTCTTATATACAATATGTGTACACAAGCAAACATATAAATTAGAATTTCATATAAGAACATAGACCTGCCAACAAACAAACAAACAAGACAGAGAAGGTAAACTTGCATGCATCTAAAACTAAGGTCAGACTTTTTAAAAAACCAAGACACCATCTTGGCATTTTCGTAAGATTGAAACATTTGACCAGTAAACCAGAAACAATTCCTAATATACCAAAAGTCAAATAGCTACTTACTCATAATATTTTAATATTCAATGATTCAGCCATAAATATTGTTTACATACCTTTCGTATCCATTCCTTTTGAACAGTGGATCTGGCTATTCAAGAGTTTATGATTCCACAGCACATGCATTTCTGATAGAAGATTGTTGACCAAATGTTGTTTTCACCATCTATTGTACTGAACATTTGAGAGAAATCTACCATGGTTATTGGATCCATGAGTCCCAGCTAGCATAGCCAATTATACTAGGATTTGCAGTCAAACAACATCTGGAGAACCACACACCCTCCATATTTGATGTCATGGCAATGTCTGGGCTTCCTTGAGCAAAGAAATAACTAGTCATGTCTTTGAACATAGACTTAACATTGTACTAGAAATGGTATTTTCCCTTATATTTACAATCCTACCATGAATGTTTGAAGTCTGGCCAAATCACCTTTTAAAGAGTGTATTCCAGAGAAAAAAACTGCAAGCCATTTCTGTCATTTGTGAAATATTTGAAAGCAATCAGTGGATGTGCCAGTAAGTTTCTGCTCATTTATTAATTTGTTTAAAATGCCAGCCCTTCCATGTGCCCCAAAAGGTGCTTGTTAAATCTTAGATGAAATTTCAAGATCATTAAGCATAACATCTTGCACACAGTGGGCATATAGTGTGATTGTGAAATATGTGATAATTAAATCTTCTTAACACATAACAAAAACCTTTAATTTGACAATTGCAAAATTTATTTAAAATCAAAATAACAACATGTTATCATAATAGTGTTTCCAAGGAACATTTGTTTTGGTTCCCCTCTGGAGAAGTTTTGGCTGTTCAATTATAGGCCTCATTGATTCAGTATTGTATTCAACTGAAATGTCAGAATTCTGAAAAGCATATCTAATGTGGAAATAACATTTATTGCTGCTCATTGAGTTGTTTATTCCTTGAGATAGAACTGTTTATTACATTTCAAGTGCACTGAGTGCCTTATCTGTTTTTATTTTCTGGGGATTTTTAAACAGGGCATGCTCCATAGTACATGTCTGCAGTTAGTAAGCAAGACATATAGATAATGAGGAAAGTGGGAACTTTTAAAAGGCATTTAGAAAGATCTTAGAAGGAAACTTTAAAGAAAACCTCATAAAGACTACAGCTTGTATCAAGTGAAGTGAAAATTTCAGCCTCATTCATAGCAGCTGATGTGATCTAGCTAGACTAATAAGCTTAAATAGACTTCATCCTTCTATAAATACATGGTTTTATGGTTTTCTAAAATGGCTAGATTGCACACGTTGACTCTGTGTAACACATGATTGAATTGCTTAACAAGGCAGAACAGTAGACAAGATGGAGCAATAGTTTTCACATTTTGGAGATAGTGCAACTGTCCTGTAGAGAGCTACTGTACCTAAAGCAGTAGTAACCCTGAAAAGGATGGGTAAATTTAAGGAAATGATAGATCCTACTCATATGGCAGTTTGTAGGATCAGGCTGTCAAAGTAGTACATTTGAAAATAAGAGCATACAGTTTGCTCACCTGTATCCCAGAACATTTTAGCTATTGAATAAATGTCCAATGTTTACTTAGATACTGGTTAAAGACCTTTGAAGAGATCCTGTTGGTAGGAAACAGTATTGACCTCTGTTTATTTTTCTGATACTCTAGTTGTGACCCCAACCACCCTATTTTAAAAATATATCCTTTACTTTTTCGTTATTCACGTGTTTCTTTTTCATGGTAACACTTGATTTTATTGTTTATATATATGGATCCTCAGGATCATGTTGAAACTTTCAAGGGAAATAAGATATTCAGATTATTTCCAAATAAATAAATAAATTTAGAAACAACAGTCTTCCTTGTACATTTCTTATTTAACAAACAGTGTTTTCTATTCTGTCCAATAGAAAGAACTATAATTACCACTCCACCTTCAAATATGGATGTTACAGTTGGAGAAAGTATAGTCCTACCTTGTCAAGTATCCAGAGATCCAACCATTGAGGTGATGTTCTCATGGCTATTCAATGGAGATCTTATAGACTTTAACAGAAGAATGACTCACTTTGAGAGAGTGGGAGGGGTGAGTTTTGCAGTTTGTGTTCTTCAATCAAATTCATAAGGTTTGAAAAAGAAAAAAATATTTTTGAAAGATTTGAATTGTATACATATGAGAATCTGTCAAAATGTTCCTCTGTTTGCAACGTGGAGTGAGAAATCATAAAATCTATAAGTGTTTGTATTTATAATATAAATATTTAAAAAGTTGCCTCTGAATGTGCTGTACCATTTAAATTTACAACATATCAGTTTAAAATATGCCTATTTTAATGGCAGCGACAAATATGACAATGATGTACCTTCAAACCAAGTCTGTTGTATAGTGATACTTTCCAGGATTTTTTAAGTAGAGAGTATTCAGAAGTAGTTTACCATTCCCATCTGGAATGCACAGTGGTGAATTCTACCTCTGGCTCTGCAGCTAGAAAGCTAACTCAGTGGCCTATCCAATCCACACATAGCATGCTTTTATTTATAGATTATTTTCATCCTCCAAATATACAGTTTAGTTCTTCAGTATGTGTACACTAAATAATTATAACTAGACATGAACATAAAAAAATAATAGACCTCTTTCTTAAGGTAAAGATAAAGGTTCCCTTGTTTGAAAGCCAGTCCAACTGGGGGTGAGAAAAGCCTGATGTTCAAGCTGGATTCAAAAAAGGAAGCAGCACTAGAGATCATATTGCAAATATCTGATGGATACTGGAATGTACCAAATAATTTCAGAATAAGAATAGTTTATAATGTACAGCAAAGACTTGGACTGTGTGGATCATTTAAAACTATAGGATGTTATGAAAGAAACCAGGCTGAATAAACCTTGAGTGTCCTGATGTGTAACCTATATTTTAGGCAAGAAGCTATCATTAAGGAAAAATATGTTTTCTGTTAGCAAAGGTGTCAGTTAAGGGTCCATTTTATCCTGTTATTGGTTCAATATGTATGTAAAATGTATCCATATGGAAAGCCAGACAGGATTCAAATGAAGAGTGAACAATGGTGGGGAAAAAACCCATCAATAATAAGCAAGAAATGAATTAGAAAACCAAGATCTTTCACACTATTGTATGCCTGATCATTCAGTATGGATTGAAAAACTGGACAGAAAATAAAGCTGACAGGAAAAAAATGATTTGTTTGAAATATGGTGCTGGATCACAGATTTGTGGATACTCTGAACTTCCAGAAAGACAAACAAATGGGTTCTATAACAAATCAAGCCTGAACTGTCTCTGGAAGCAAAAGTGAAAATAGGCTGTCTTAGTTTGGGCACATCATAACAAGCCAAGATTCTTTGGAAAAGGCAATAATGTTCAGAAAGAAGGAAAGCAGCAGGAAAAGAGGAAGACCAAAAAACTTAATGGGTTGTAACAACAACAACAAGTCATGAACATTGAGTGAAACTGGACCAAACCAGGGTTTTTTCCTGCTTCAACTGCAAGCAGGAAGGAAGGGAAAAAAGTCTCTGCTCACCTAATAAAGAACAATACATGTATCATTTGCTTTCCATTCAGAATTCATGGGTTAAACAGGGGTTCTCAACCTTTTAAAGCTGGGGGCTGGGTCATGCTCCCTCAGACAGCTTTGGGGGCCAGACAGCCATCAAAAGTGGATGTATGAGTTGCTGCCAAAGAAGAAGGCAACTGATATCTTAACACCCCATGTCTCCCTGTAATCTTTATCTACTGAGGCACTAAAGACAGCTTAGATTGCAGAAATTTGTAATAACTAGAGTAAGAATTGTCTTTCTTTCCCGATCATTTTCTTCTTATTTTTAACTTGCTGTTACAGTGGTACCCATACATTTATATACATTAAGTACTGAACTTTATGCCATATGGTGCCTAGAAAATCATTCTTCTTCAGCATAGTACCTTGTATCAGAGCTTTCTTCCAGCTTTCATTGCATAGGATTTATGAAGGGGTTGGAGCCAGGAAAGGAGTGTCCAGAATTAAAGGGAGTTAAATGACCTGAAAGGCTATAGTTTTATGTACACAGGATCTGTGAACTGGAATGAAATGGTTTATTATGCTATCCTAGTCCAAGCCCAAACCTGACTTTGCTGGTAACTGGTCCAAAATACCCGGGGAAGTACATTATTCCATGTCCATGGAATTGAGATGCCCATCCACCTTAGATCATAGCCCTTAGCTTCAGAGAACGTGTTGATGAAAAAAGATCCAGAAATGAATAAAGTTGTGATGTATGTATGTATGTATGTATGTTGTTAAACTTGGACATGTTGGGCTGTCAAAAATGTGCATCTTTGATTTTTAACCTTCTTTTCTGTGCATCTGACTGGTATATAACCCATTTAAGCACAGGTCAGGTCAAATGGTTTCTAAATTAGGCTGGTAACAACCACTGTCTTGCCATTTATTCCTATACAAGACAAATTCCAACTATTATTTGTTTGCAACCCTCAAAGAGACACTCAAGCTAGGAATCTAAGGGTTGTTCCTTACAGCTAAGGAAGCCCAAGTTTCATTCTTTATTTAGGTCCCTGCTATGGATATAACAATCTGTTTTTAATTGTATTGCTCAGAATTCAACTAGTCTTCCATGTTGGGAGTTTCCTTTCTTTCTGCATGATAATTCTGTTGTACAGTAAAACCTCGCATAAAGAGTGTTTCGCTTAGAGAATAACTCGCTTAAAGAGCAGAATTTTCCCTGAATGTTCGCTTCGCTTAACAATAAAAACCAACCAAAAACTCGCTTAAAAAATAAATTGGGGTTCGCATTCCCCACCCCCCAGAAGTCACAATTGGTCACTTACAGCAGTATTTCACTTAAAGAGCAAACTCGCTTAAAGAGCAATCCTATGGAACACATTATGCTCTTTAAGTGAGGTACAACTGTATTTTGGTAGATCCCCCCCAAAGTATGCAATATCCCAAATCTTTGCATTTTAGACATTTTCACACTGCCTTAAACATGTTTATATGCATTGTTCAGCTGGATATATATTTAGTCATGCATATTTTCCATATGTAGGCATTGTTTTGTACACACCTTCCTCTTTACCCATAAGCACCTCAAACCCAAAAAATATATTGGTTTCCATGATAAAGTATTTTTCACTATGTTATCAATTTAAATAAGTGTAAAGTGGATATTTTTATGCAGAAATGTGAACCACCAAAATTTGAGTCCATATCTACTCCCATCAACTTCTAGTACTGTAGACCTTTCATGAAGACAAGGTTACTATGCTGCAAATTTACCTTCCACTTACATTGGGACTCCTACATAATTACTTTCACATGGTAGCTTCTGTATGACGTCCAGAAACCAAAGTGCATAAGTCTCTTATGCATCTGTTCCCCAAAAGAAACATTCATTTTTATCCTTATCCATTGTTTGTTGTTTTCCTTTTTAACTTGATTTGTGAACTACTATAATAAAAACATCTAAGTGAAATAAACTAATGACAGTAATATATAATTTTGTTTGAAAACACAATAGAGTAATTCCAGAAAATAGAATAGGTATGCTAAGAGATATCTTTTTCCTTTAATCACAAGGAATCTGTTGGGGACCTTATGATAAGAAATATTCAGATTAATCATTCTGGGAAATACACATGTGTAGTGCAAACAGCAATGGATACCCTGTCAGAAATAGCAGAAATAATTGTAAGAGGTAAGTCTGTGACTTGCAAAATTCCAATTAACTGTAATATTGAGACTATGATACATTAAGTGCCAGCGAACTTGGTTGAATGAATTATAAACAACTAGTGTTCCAATAGTGTTATCTTTCCCTGTTTACTATATCTTGTTTTGTGCACAATAAGTCATAAATTGAATGCATATAAATGCTGTAGTGATTGATTGTCTCCATATTCACATAAAATTTGCCCTGTATCCAAGCAGTCCCATTTTACTTGATTTGACTTTACTTGATTTGACTTTACTTGATTTGATTTTCTTATTTCACTTTGAAGTCTATTAAGTGACTTCCAGATGGTTGGACCACAACTTTGTCACACTCTTTGGCATTCATCCATTCAGCAAAATGTATTGGTTTTTCTCCATAGGTTTAGACTAGCCTCTTCTGATTTATGTTTACAGCTTGAGAAGTGTGCAGAAAACATTTATCTTAGCCATTGCCTAGAGCAGTGATGGCGAAACTTTTAAAGACTGAGTGTCCCAGGAAGAGGAGGCAGCATGTGGGCAGGCACCACATATACTCACACACCCATTTGGACATTGCTAGCATGCCTCCGCTCATGTGATCCATGTGCATGGTCCCTCCCATGGGTCCACTGCTGCCTCCGCCTCCTCTTCCCACCTCCTAGTAAGAATAGGTGGGTGGAGGTCTCGTTACCTCACCTTGTCCCCACCACCATTTTCCAGGCAGGATTTCAGCCTCCCCTCTGCCCTCTGCCCTTGGGGAAGTGATGCTGCCATTGGCACCAGCAGCACAGCATGGGCAGGGCTTGCCCATAATGACATGCATGCCAACAGAAAATACTGTGTGCCACCTCTGGTATGTGTGCCATAGATTTGCCTACAGTGGCCTAGAGAGTTGGTGCCCATAAAGTAGATGGGTTTGGCACTATATTACTTCATTTCATTCATTATTTGCTTGCACTTCTCAACATATTTCTGGAGGGTCAATGTAAGCCAAATAATATACTCTTCCATTGGGACAGCCAGTAAATCTGCATGGGTAGTTAAAAGCTACACCAACTTGTTTGGCATGTGCTGCTTTATGTTCTCTATGACACTAAAATATTCTGCTGTTGAGTAGCACAAAGCTGTTTTTATTATTCGTGGGTATGCACCCCAGTGTAATTAGACAGTTTCCTAGTTATATTTTTGTAGGTCAGGGCTCAATCCAGAGTGCCACCAAAATACTTTGAGTTTTATCCAGATTCTGGGTCCTTTTACCCAGATGTTAATAAACAATCAGTTGCACAGAAGCAGTTGCTGCTCCCTTCACTACTGTTACTTGTTCTACTCCCCAGATATAACTAAAACTTCCCCTGGACTTGGGGTTTGGACTTCAAATCTCAGGGAATGGTATGCTCCTGACCTGGCTACCCTACTGCAGAGGAAGGCAGGGGAAAGAAATCTGTATTGCACCATATGTTGCATTGTGATACACCAGTGTTTTCTTTCTTTTTTTAATAAGTCCATTTTGTTACCTTTGGCTTGCTCTGTGGACCAGTGTAGATATGACTGGTTGCTTTAAATAAGCTCTGAATGGTAGTATATTTCACTGGTTCTGTTTTTATGCTGAAGAGGGAATTTCACAGGACTAGAATGGTTCTCTAGGGCAAATCAACAGCTCAGTTAGAATGACACAACAATACTAAGTTGAGAATAACATGAGATCCATAACGAGAACCATAGCCAGTTTACAATGCAAAGGATTTCTATAGACCTGTCCTTTTAGCTTGTGTACCCAATGCAAGGCAAAATACACTTTTTGAGCATTCCTGGAGCACACACTCAAAGTTATGAGGCTAGAGGGAGCTAGATTTTGCTTTACACCTGTGTCTTTGTTCTTCTGGGTGAGTGATACAGTAGCCATTCAGTGCACCTGTTATTTCTCAGAGATGGGACAATCAACGGTATGATGGGAGCTTGAACAGTGTCTAGCAACTGATTTTGGGAAACATCATAAAGGAATTCTGGGTAAATGGATCTATATCATGGATATACTCATTTGCATAATGTGTAAGAATATAAGAAGTGAGCCAGAATGTGTCAACCAGGAAAGTTTTCCTTAGATGTCATTGGGCTAGGACAGCAACTTCTGTAAGTAACAGTGAAATGAATAAGAATGAATGTGAGCAGATTTGGTAGTGACACCACACCAGGGGTTTGGGAAGCAAAATTTGCCTTGTATTATGGATTTGTCCCATTGTGCAGTGGGCCAAAAATTGAATTCTGAACCTGACAGTTGGTTCACACATCCTGTAAAAAACCTTAAGAATAACTGGGATCTGACCTAGGTTATCATGCAACCACCATGGGTTACAGCAAGCAGGAGAACAGGCCAGCTGCTCTGATTTCCTATACAAAGGGAGAAGAAATAAAGTTTGAATTTAGAGTTCATCAGCTTTGTGGCTGTCGACAGAAGAGAACCCCTTGAGTAATTAATTGCCTAGAAAGTAATAACAGAAGTCCTTTGTTAGTATAGTTGCAATACTTTTTGGGACTACTCAAAGTAAAAACTAGGCAGATACCTCTGTTGTGTTCTTTTGCATCTCTATCCTATTCTTATAGCAAGGCAATTGCAAACAAAGTAATTTAGACTCTTTCCTTTTTATAAGGCATTCCAGGTCCACCCAAAGATGTTAGTATTGAACATGTTTCCAGCACAACTGCTGTGCTAAACTGGAGACCTGGAATTGAGAATAACAGTCCAATCCAGATATATACTATTCAAACAAGGACTCCTTTTTCAGTTGGATGGCAGGTGGTTTCAACAGGTACAAGGTCACATTCTTGATTTATATTATGTGCTACATCTTAAAACAATTCTATCTCTAAATCCTTTTTCTCTTATATTTAGTTCCTGAAGTTATTAATGGCAGAACACATACAGCAACAGTGATCGACTTAAATCCTTGGGTTGAATATGAATTTCGAGTTGTGGCTGGCAATAGTGTTGGTATTGGAGAGCCCAGTGCACCATCTGAACTACTTAGAACTAAAGCATCTAGTAAGTTACTCAGTATAGAAGCCCTTTAAAGTGCAAACCTTTTCATTGTAAAACTAAATAACTCTCACACACGGAAACCCACAAATGGTGCTCATGATTGGGTTTTGAAGGACATTATTTATTATTACTTTTGTATTTCATTTTATCAATATTTTCAGCTAAAAATTGGCTAATAAAGAAGTGTGTATGGTAATTTAATATAAATAGTAATTAAAATCACATGCAAAATCCTGGGGGATTAATGCACCAATCTGCCAATTAGTACTTCTGTTTCGTGGAAATTCTCACCAATTTTTACCGAACAGCTTTTGTTTCATGAAAATTTTTCCAGGATAACAAATAGAAATTCATTGCACTGCAACACCTGTTCACTTATTAAATAACACTTTGTGTCTGATTTCTGATCTCTTCTTGGAGGTCAGTAGCAAATGAATGATGAATAGCAAGATATAAATCAGTATTAATTATTCCTAAACCAAAGCACACCAGCCTTTTTGTTTTAAAAAAGTTAACTAATTTCCCATGTCATTCAAAAACTCCACTGAATTAGCATAGCTTATGATTTATTACACATTATTTTCAAATTCTGCTTGTACTTCCTGAGTGAATCTGATTTGTTACCTAAATGCCTTCATTCTCAAGGAGTTCACAGTTTATAGACTCAGAACATAAGTCCAAAGGCAAATGACAGAAATCTCATTGTCTCATTCAACTCACTGATGTGAGAATTCAGGAAACCACTTATGTTAGTCTTTTCTACATCTGTTACATAGGAAACAAGTAGAGGAACGATATCAGAAGCATTATATGGGTTTATTTATTTATTTACATTTCTATACCGCCCTTCTCACCGGGGCGACCCAGGGCGGTGTACAACATTATAAAAGTTAAAAAACTTCATGTTAAAAAACTTCATGTTAAAAAACTTCATGTTAAAAAACTTCAAAATTACAGTTATAAAATTTAAAAAGTTTTTTTAAATTTATAAACATCCACAGGTCCCAATAATCATTTAAAAGTTAAAAACTCAGAAACACAAGATTAAAAAGATTAAAAGACCAGGGGGGAGAGGGAGCTCAAACAAACCAGCAAGCTGGGGTCATGGTACTGCCAGGACCCCATAACTGTCCCTCCAGCCATGTTTTTAAGTTCTTCCTAAAAGACAGCAAATCCATCTGAAGATGTAGCTCAGTTGGTAGGAGGTTCCATAGGGCTGGAGCGGACACAGAGAAGGGCCTCCTTCTAGTGCCAGAGAGATGTGCCTCTCTGACCGATGGAACAACTAGAGAGCCTCTCCGGTCCGCTCTGATGGGACAGACAGATGTTCTTGCGGTGATGCGGTCTCTTAAGTATCCTGGCCCACTACCATAGAGGGCTTTAAAGGTGATAACCAGCACCTTGAATTGCACCTGGAGGCAAACCGGCAACCAGTGCAGCTCCCGAAGCAGAGGCAAGGCATGTGCATACCGCCCACACCCCATCACCACCTGGGCAGCAGCATTCTGGACCAGTTGAAGCCTCCGGATGGTCATCAAGGGCAGCCCCATGTAGAGCGCATTACAATAATCTAGTCTGGAGGTGACCAGAGAGTGTGTGATCATGAGCAAGGAGTCCCGATCTAGGAGCGGGCGTAACTGGCGTATTACACGAAGTTGTGCAAAAGCCCTCCTGGCCATGACTGCCACCTGCTCTTCGAGCAGTAGTCGTGAGTCCAAGAGGACCCCCAGATTACGCACCGGGTCTGTTTGGGGCAAAACTGCCCCATCCAGAACCAAAGATGGTAGCTCCCGTGATGGCCCAGGACCCCCGACCCACAGCCAATCAGTCTTGCCAGGGTTCAGCTGAAACCCATTGTCCCCCATCCAGACCCTCACAGCCTCCAGGCACCTGGAAAGGACTTCCACTGCATTGCTTGGATCACCACGGGCCGAGATGTATACCTGGGTATCATCCGCATATTGATGATACCTCACCCCGTGGGAACGGATGATCTCACCCAGCGGTTTCATGTAGATGTTAAATAGGAGAGGCGAGAGTACCGAGCCCTGAGGCACCCCGTATTGGAGCAGCCTAGGGCTGGATACCTCATCCTCCAGCCACACCGACTGGGTCCGGCCCCTCAGAAATGAGGAGAACCAGGACCACACAGTGCCCTGGATCCCCAATCATTGGAGCCTTTCCAGAAGGGTACCGTGATCGACGGTATCAAAAGCCGCTGAGAGGTCAAGAAGAGCCAGGACAGACGGATGCCCTCTGTTCCGCTCTCGCCAGAGATCATCTACCAGCACGACCAATGCAGTTTCAGTGCCATATCCGGGCCTGAATCCTGACTGAAAAGGGTCCAGATAATCCGCTTCATCCAAGACTCCCTGTAGCTGCCGTGCCACTGCCTTCTCCAAAACCTTGCCCAAAAAGGGCAGGTTGGACACCAGTCGATAGTTTGCAAGCACCGTGGGGTCGAGCGATGTTTTTTTCAGGAGGGGGCATACCAAACATGTTTTAAGGTAGCTGGAAATACCCCCTGCCGCAATGAGGAATATATGATTGCTTCCACCCAACCGCCTTCGATGTTTTGACTAGCCAGGCGGGACATGGGTCCAGTGCACAAGCAGTAGCACGAACAGATCCAAGGAGCTTGTCCACTTCATCAGGGACAACTGGATCAAACCGATCCCAGATAACATGGCTAGACTGCACTCCAGACAACCCCAGCTCTACCTTCTCCATGCTAGGGTTAAACTTAGAGCGAATCTGAGCGATTTTCTCCATCAGATAATCAGCAGAATCCTCAGCAGATCCCTGCCAGCCAGGGCCTGACCCCCCTCTACCGAAGCATTTGGAATCCTCCAAAACTTTTCAGCAGCTCCTTTATTCCTTCAATGCTGTATGAAACAACCAGATTGTAAAGAATTTGGTTGATGACAAGGATGGCAAACCTTCTCTTAAACTTCACAGATTACCTCATGGGGATTTCCCTGCTTGCATTTTTAGCTCCAAAGAGCTTGGAAATAAAGCATCAACTTTAACCCATTAAATTTAATTTGCTACTGTTTTGTTGAATGGGACTTAATCTTGGCAATTTTACTCTTTGACCTAATTTTATTTCTTGGTAATGTTAATGAGATTCTCATGTTACACATCATGATTAAAGCTGCCAGATAATGCCAACCTTGGAGGCCACAGGTTTCTCCATCATAGGCTACTTGATCAGCTAAAACCTCTGATTGGAGGGTCTATGCCAAGGATTCTCAACATGTGGCTCATGGGCCGGATGCAGCCCTTGGCACCATTTCCAGTGACCCCCCCTCCACCACACCAGGAATGCAATGTGACAGGGGAAGGACACAATAGCTGTCTGGCTCTGAAAGCAGTCTGAGGAAGTGTGACCTGGGCCCTGGCTTTAAAAGGTTGAGAACTCTTGGTCTATGCATTCCAATCCAAATGTTAAAAAGTTAGGACTCAGAATTGAAATGCTAGAATTTCAAGGAATTACAGTGCTGGAAATTAATGGCCTGTGTATCCATAGGGATCTATATGATTTTGGAGAGAAAGTAACATGTGTTCTGATTCTGCCTATTTCTTATATTTAAAATAACCATGAAAGGGCAGCAGAGAAGTTTACATATATACTCAGTAGTACATTATACTTAAATTGCTGTGATTTGATCTTAAAATAATGGGTATAATATTGCAGGGTTTACTTCCAGGAAGCTTATTTTTCCAGATGATCCAGCAGACAAATGTGTAGGTTTCTAAGATATCTGTTGTTCCTCCAGTCAGACCATTTTTGAAACCAGATGATGAATGCACCTGTATAGATCTCGATCTAGACCTAGACAGAGATCCTATATACTCCCCCCCCCCCATATATACAAGTTTAAGTATTTCCTCATTATGGAAAATTGTATACACAGTAAGACAAGCAAGAGATAATAAACTGTAACTTTTTAGTGCAGATCTATATGTGTGTTATATATTCACCCATCAAGTCAATCACCAATTTTCTAGGCAAAGAATACACAGAAGTGGTTTACCATTTTTTTCTTCTGGGGATGCCCTGGAACTGCACTGAGGGCACTAGGGAGATTGTACAGTCAAACCTCGCATAAAGAGTGGCTCGCTTAAAGAGTAACTCACTTAAAGAGCAGAATTTTCTCTGAATGTTTGCTTCACTTAACAAATAAAACCAACCAAAAACTCACTTAACAAATAAATCGGGGTTTGCAATCCTTCCCACAATTGGTCATTTACAATGGTGTTTCACTTAAAGAGCAAACTTGCTTAAAGAGCAATCATGGGGAACACATTATGCTCTTTAAGCGAGGTACAACTGTACTCCCAAACTCTGTCTTTGCAGCTGGGTACCCAAACAAGGAGCTATTCGGCCAGCTAATTCTCATATCCAAAAGATTCAGAAACAGAACAATATTATAGTGTCGACAGATTGATATTGATCCTGCTTTCCTGGACATTTGGGTAAACTCTATCAATTTGACTCTTTAAATGTGTCATAGACAATAGGAAAGCAATCCTACTGTATGGCTGGCTGCTAAGATTCCCAAATGCTAATTAAAATCTACTTCAGAGCAAAAGGTGTGACAAATAAATAGTGATGAAAGAGTGAATGACAAATTCTTTCATATCCTCTCCATTGCCAACTAAAACCTGATCGAGCATTCATACATTCCTGGAGGCAAATGAGCCAATGCTCATTTCATTAAAATGGAGTTGAGAATTAATTGAGCTACTGCTGATGCAGTTAACCGTGAATTTTCATCTGTTTCTCTACTATGACCCAGTTGATGCTTTGTTGAGCAGTAGTATAAATTCTTTGCCATTCAAATACAGAAAACTCTGAACTTATTTAACACAAGCACTAATTGAGCATTAACTGGTTCATGGAACAATGGACTCTTAGTTGAGCTTGGCTTGGAAGTCTCTTTTTAATTCTTCATTTAGTTAACCATCCAATTTCCTCTTGTTTCCCTTTAACTTTTGCAAGTTTACATGATTCATCTAAAGTGTATGGTAGCATCAAAAACAGGCAAAGCGAGGGCTCTTCCACTGCAATATAAATCCTTTATATGAATGCAAGAGGATTTGAATCCTGACGTTTTGACTCATTGCAGCATCCAGGAAGGAGGGGGAACTTCAAAAATAGCGCACATCGACTCTAGGGAGGTCGGGAGACCCAATGATTTTTGAAGTTCCCCCTCCTTCCTGGAGGCTGCAATGAGTCAAAATGTCAGGATTCAAATCCTGACGTTTTGGCTTGTTAGAGCCTCCAGTAGAGTGGGATAACTTTGGAAACAGCTTGGAATAGCTCCTGTGATCTCCCTGGAGCCAGCAGTGGGGTCAAACAGCCCGAAATGGGTAAAAAAAGGAGCTGATCCAAGCTGTTTCTAGGCTTCCCTGACGTCCCTGGCAATTGCAACAAGCCAAAACGTCAGGGATCAAACCCTGACATTTTGGCTTGCTCCACTGGCAGGGGACGTCGTGGAAGCCCAGAAACAGCTTGGATTGGGTCCTCTTTTAATGCTAGCATGGGGGGTATTCCCCCCAACCACCTCACCCCCACGCTAGCATTAAAAACAAAAAATCAGGAGAAAAGAGACATCATCTCTTTCCTCTGGATTTTCCTGCTTTTAAAACTCGCCACTGGGTTTGGGGTGGGGGTTGGGGGAAAAATACCCCCACACACACACAAGGGCAGTAACTGCCCTTGCTGCTGCTGGTGGGTATTCCCCCCCAACCCCCCAAAAAAACCCAATGCTAATTTAAAAGCAAGAAAATCCTGATTTTCTTGCTTTTAAAGCTGTGAATGAAGAAGGGGTGAGGGGAATCCCGAGCACACGTGCTGGGGATTCCCCTCACCCCTTCTTCATTCACAGCAGTACCTCCTTGAATGAAGAAGGGGTGAGGGAAATCCCGAGCGTGTGCGCTCAGGATTCCCCTTACCCCTTCTTCTTTCACAACGATTCAGAGAGTGCTGCGCTTGGGGAAGGGGGGAAATACACACCCCAACCCACAAGCACAGCGTTCCATCACTGTGCATGGGGGTGGGTGGGTTTGCCCCCCCCCCAAGCACAGCAATGACTTCAGGGACAAATGCTTGGTTTGTCCCCAAAGTCAAGCTGACCCTAGGCTAGCAGTCAGGGCTTTTTTTAAAAGCGTTGTTTGATGTATGCATTGGACAACGCTAAAAACCGGATAACCAAGTCATAACGTTATCCGGGGTACCAGTGTACAGTAAAAATGCACATATACCAAAATAAACAATAGCAGCAATAATCAAAGATACAGAACACACAGGCACCCTGGTAGCCCCATCGTCTTTTCAACCCTCCAACCAAGCAAGGCCAGGAGAGCAGCAATGGTGGCTGCAACTGCCTCTCATCTGGGGGAAAAAGGCAAGGTCCTCCAGCCCACAGCCACAATGTCTCTTCAACCATCTGGCCAGGCGAGGCCAGGAGGGTGAGGATGGTGGCTGCAGCTCCATCTTGTCCTGGGCGATGGCGTGACTCTGGGGGGGAGTGGCAAGGTCCTCCAGCCCATGGCTGTAACGTCTCTTCAACCCTCCAGCCAGGTGGGGCCAGGAGGGTGGGGACAGAGGCCACAGCTGCACCTCATTCCACGGGATTGCTCTTTAAGCAAGTTTGCTCTTTTAAGTGAAACACCACTGTAAGTGACCAATTGTGACTTCTGGCAGGGGGATTGTGACCCCAAATTTAGTTGTTAAGTGAGTTTTTGGTTAGTTTTAGTTGTTAAGCAAGGTGACCAACCAGAGAAAATTCTGCTTTTTAAGCGAGTTAGTCTCTAAGCGAGGTGCTCTTTATGTGAGGTTTTACTGTAGTCTGTATTCATTGTAGCTGGCATTAATCCAAGCAAAGGGTTAAATCCAGAATAAAATCATTCAATTATTTCCAAGCATATCAGAATTCTGCTGGTATCAAGTATTTTTTTTTTTAGCTCTGCCGAAGCAGAGCCTCAAAAAATTGGTTACAAACTCATAAATGTTCCTCTCCACGGAAATCTTTAGTAAAAGGCGAAAGATTTATACGATCTGAAGAGAAACCAGAGTATGGTATCAAGTATTTTTATTATTACAATAATTCCATGTAACCTCAGTTTGTCTAATTTGATAAGTTTTGTTTATCTTAATTTTTTTCTATGTTTCATATTGACAAAAATGCATCTAAGTCTTACAGCCAGTGATGGGATGTAACAGGTTCTTACCAGTTCTCCAGAACTGGTAGTAACTTTTCCCAGTGTCCCAGAGAACCTGTAGCAGCTTTTGGGGGGAACCACCTTCAGGGCTTACCTTTTCACTGGTTCCCCCACTGCGCATGCATGCCAAGCACTTGGTGTGCATGCACGCCTAGTGCTTGGCACGTATGCACGGCCTCCTTGCTGTCCTCCCAAACAGGGAGGAGGAAGAGAAGCTGCTAGCCTGAAGCTCCCTATTTTTATTATTTTGTATTATTTTATTTGGCCCCACCCATGACATGAGATCATGATGTTAGCTCCGCCCACACTGTGATAACATCACGGTGGGGTAGTAAAATTTTTGACATCTCATCACTGCTTACAGCTATGAAAAACTGTAGGCAGAAATGTTTAACAATAGATCAATACTAAATTTAAGCTTCCTACAAATAGTTAAATCAGAATCCAGTTCAAAATACAGGAGTATAAAAAGAACAATGAAAATACAACATAATTGTTTTAATTACTTTCTAGAAATAAAAAAGATGCAATCAAAAAACAAAGAGTACATCTCTAAAACACCAGGTTCTTAAAGGTTAGAATATATAAAGGAAAAGTATTTCCTCATCCTTTAAACATATTGTAAGACACATAGAAAATTATTCTAAATTCTCACCCAGCCAATCTATGTTGTCCTCAGCTGCCACTGTTGCTGCTTCATGTCTCCAGGATGTGCAGCTTGCTGTCGGAGTTGTGTTTATCCTTTTTCTCTGGCTGTCTTTTTTGGCCATTATTTATACCCTTATCTCCCCTTCATTAACTATCAATACTTTTTGCAGGGCTTGGCAGTATAGGGAATTATTATTCCAACAACAACAACAAAAACTGCTATTCATTTTATGAGAGAGCAAGAGAGAGAGATGGCTAATATTTTGCAGATCCTAGAGCAGGAGTTCTCAACTTTTTAAAGCCAGGGGCCAGGTCACACTCCCTCAGACTGTTTGGGGGCTTGAATGGCCATTTTGCCCTTCCTCCACCACATGGCACGGGTGTGGTGGAGGTCGTGGTGGTCCCACATGAAATGGTGCCACAGGCCACATCTGGCCCATGGGCTGCAGGTTGAGAATCCCTGCCCTAGAGAAATAAAGGCATGTAAATCAAAGAGTTTAGTGCACCAAGGTATTGTACTGCCAGAGTACTGTAGCTACAGAGATTGCAAAATATAGGATCTGTAGATGCCCTCTCCAGTCATTGCAGCATTTTACATATTTCAATACACTTTTGATACTATTCTTTGTTTACTTCCACACTATCAGTTGGAAAACACATTCAACACTTTCAGCTGTCACCCATGTTATGATACAGCGACCTTACTTCTAGACTTGTCTGAAGCTAATTGTTTATAAACTGCTATTCAAGGTTCATCTTCCAAATAGAGTGTTAGTTTCAAGGCTACTTTTTCTATCCTCCATAATCATTTTATCACTCTATAGATGCAAAATATGTTGATATCCCACATAAATAAAACTTGCAAATGTCTCCCTTCCCAACAATGTTATTATGCCATACAGTACAGTAAAATCTCGCATAAAGAGTGCCTCGCTTAGAGAGTAACTCGCTTAAAGAGCAGAATTTGCTCTGAATGGTCGCTTCGCTTAACAACTAATACCAACTAAAAACTCGCTTAACAAATAAATCGGGGTTTGCAATCTCCCCCCGCCAGAAGTCACAATTGGTCACTTATAATGGTGTTTCGCTTAAAGAGCAAACTCACTTAAAGAGCAATCCTGTGGGACACATTATGCTCTTTAAGCGAGGTACAACTTTATCCATATTACCTAAATCATATACTAGTTCTTAACAGTTTAGCAGCTTAATTTCACAACATTTACCAAATTATATGAACATAATACTGAAAAAGTTTATGAACTAAGTCTTTATCATTGCCAGTTATGATTCTGTAAACCACTCTGCAGACTTTGATATATATACAGTACTCCAATCTGGCCAGGTTATCTTGCTATGGTAATACAGTAGACCATACTGCCAGCAACTCAATACCAATCGTCAGGTGGCCATCAACTAACCTGACAACCTTGAGGACTAATGGCCTTGGGTAGTGAAGTCCACAGGGAAGGGCAAAGGTCTCCAAGTGGATTAAATCCCACTTGAATCCATTTTAATGGAGGGCATCAGCTTCATCAATAATGGCCTGGAGCTGAAGAGGACTTTGCATACGAGCATTTCTATGGGAAAAACTTGCAAAACGGAACAATTTCACTATGTGAGTTTTCCCCATAGAAACGCTCGTTATGTGAGTTTTTCCATAGGAATTTTCGCTATGCGAGTTTGTTTTGCATAGCGAACCGCCTCACAGAATGAATTAAATTTGTTATGTGAGGTATGACTGTACACACGCACGCACACACACACACACACACACACACAGAGTACTGATTTCACCTGGTGATACATTCATAGAAGATAGGTATTCCATTATGTTTAGAGAATTATAAATTATTTATTAATTCTACATAATGGTGTGGTTTTTTTTCCTTGACAGTTCCCACAGTGGCACCAGCAAATGTGAGTGGAGGTGGAGGAAGCCGGTCGGAACTTGTCATCACATGGGAGGTAATTTGTAAATCAGTTTCAGCTTTTCAGCATAATGATGGTAAATTACAAGACAGGTGTAGCAAAAACAAGTTTGCCATGCCATTGTTACCAATTTAGAGAAGTAAGCTGTGAGAATCATGTTGTAAAGATGTTTAGAAGTCATTTGCAGCCCTCTTATCATCGTTATTCAGAAAGCAGCTTAGCATTCAAATATGTTTGGGTATTTTCCACATTAAATATTCTACACAGTGTTTGTTTCCTGTTCTGTATGCTCTTCTCTCCCCCGCTCCCCATTGCTTTTTGAATATTGCCAAGGCATATCCTGTCATCCCTAAAAAAAGACATGGCCTTTCAATAACAAATACCACTCAGTGTATTTTTAGTGGGCAAATAATATACCCAAGGGATAATTCATGCCTAGGGCTGTAACAGTAATCACATTTATGTGTAGTAAACAGCACTGAAATGTATTTGCACCTAACAGAGTTCATCTGTTCCATTGGAGGCAACTGAAAAAACTTCCCAAATTTATAATTAACTGTTTCACCCAAGTTTCAGATTTTCTTTAATATATCCTTGAGAAAGTATATAGTTCAGGGGTTCACAACCTATGGCCCATGAGTCAGATCCGACCCCCAACAACATTCTATCTGGCCCACAGCAATGATCCTAGAAATGGACGCAGATGTGTTTATGACAGCCATGAATACATCCACACATGCGCAAACACATGCACTGCAGTTTGCAGCAGCATTTGCAGCAGTGGGAAAATATGTGTCCAGCTCGTGGCATGGTCTGAGGGGGAGTTGTTCAGCCTGTGGCACAGTAAGGTTGAGAACCACAGGTATAGTTTATACTTTGAAACAATATATTTTTTCTAAATCACCTTGTAACATGAAGTTGCAATAAGTAAGAATAGGAATGGGGACATCTTCTCACTTAAAATGTTGCTGCACTGTAACTTGGGTAAACTTGATGGGTCAGACAAGCTAGCTATTGTGTAGCTTTGCATGACAGGAGACATTGCTTTGAAGACAATAGATCAGATATGAGAATTAAATACACCTCCCGTAGGTCCTAATGAGGTCTAATCTCTGGCCCCACCCTTCAGAGAAGGCCATTCCAAACTAGCAATAGAGGAAGAGAATTGGTCTTTGTTATGCCAGACTGAGGAGAAGTAGCCTAAGAACAAGATAGCTCAGTGATTTAGATACATGGCTGCAAAGCTGGAGGTTGAGAGATCCAGCCACCTTGATTTGTTGTTGTTCAGTTGCCCAGTCAAGTCTAACCCACAGCATGCTAGGCTTCTCTGTCATCTGGTATCCTCTGTAGTTCACCCAGATCTATGCCTACAGATTTTTCAGAAGACAGGTGAGGTGGTCTGGTATTTCTATCTTTTTAAGGACTTGCCACAGTTTATTGTGATCCACACAATCAAAGGCTTTGGTGTAGTAATGAAACCGAAGTAGACAATTTTCTGGTACTGCCTTGTTTTCTCCATGACTCATTGAATGTTAGCAATTTCATCTTTTCTTTCATCTCATATTTGATCACATCCAGCTTGCCTTGATTCATATATCTTACATTCCAGGTTCCTATGCAATATTGTTCTTTATAGCATTGGACTTTTCTTTCATCATCAGATCCATCTACCGCTACACATCCTTTTCGCTTTGGCCCAGTCACTTCATTCCTTCTGGGGCTACTTGTACTTGTCCTCTGCTCTTCCCCTGTAGCATATTGGACACCCTGTGACCTGAGAAGCCTATCCTCCAGCATCATATTGTGTAGCTTTTTGATGCTGTCAGTGGGGTTTTCTTGACACCAGAGTAGGTTGCCACTTTCTTCATCAATGTATCATGTTTAGTCTGAGTTTTCCAATATGTCTTGTCCATCTTGGGTGGCCCTATGTGACATAGCTCATAGCCTCATCAAACCGCACAAGCCATCTCATCATGGAAAGGCAATGATCCTTGATAGGGGCTGGATTTGATGATTCAGAGGGTCTTTTCCACCTCTGCAGATCTAAGGCTCTATGAAAGGTTACAGCATTTTGAGCTGTTTAGCTGAAAACAAAGGCAAGTAATTAGAAACATGATAGAAGTGTTAAAATCTATATTATGTGGAGCAAGCAGGAAACAATATTTTGCTCCCTCTCATAATAACAAGAACCCAGAGTCAACCATTGAAGCTTAATTGGTGGAAAATTCAGGACTGATAAGTACAAGGATTCTTTCACACAACACAGGGTTAACCTGTGGAATTTACTGTTAGAAGATGAAGTGACAGCTGCCAAAATGGGTGATTCTAAAGGTGATCAGATAAGTTTATAAAGGATATAACAATCTGGATTCTCAACCTGTGGCCTGTGGGCTGGATGTCGCCCAAGGTGCCACTTCATGTGGCCCACCACCACCTCTACCACACCAGGAAGTGCCATATGGTTTAGGAAGGGCAAAATGGTCATCCAGCCCCCAAAGCTGTTTGAGGGAATATGACACATCCCCTGGCTTAAAAAGGTTGAGAACTCCTGATCTAGAGGCATACAGATTTTTGTTTTTGGACCAGGGCCACCAGAATTCCCTGAGCAGCATGAATGTCTAGGGAATTCAGGGAGTTCTACTCCAAAAACACAAGTCTGTACATCTCTTACTATACTGTCTTCAGTATCAAACATGCTAACTTTTTACATATTATTGTTTGGGGAACATGGGATGGATGGTGCAGCAGTAATTATGTCATGATTGCAAGCTCCCAGTAGGCACATGTCTGAGTAATCTGTGATTCAGAATTGCTCTTCCAATAATATCACTAATGAATGGACATAGCTTCCCTGGATTAAAAACCCACAAGGTCTATACTCACTTGATACTCACATTGTTCTCTTTACCTTATACTGGCTCATTTACTGGTCTGCCAATTATTGCCAGAAACATGTATCAATGAGGACTTAAGTTTGCCCAACTACAAAACCAAGAAAGTGGCTTCATTTTGGCAGTCCAGGGTTTTAATCATGACATGAAAAACAAAACCTTACACCGGTTTTTCTGCCCCTCCATCCTGTTATTCACATAGCCTGCATTGCTTTTGATAGGATTTTAAAAAACTTAGTCAAGCCTCAACATCGTTTTTCACTTCTCCTCCATTTTCTTTGTTTCACCTCCATTTGTTCTTTTTCTTGCTCCCCACCCCATTGGTCCTTTTCTCCCTCTATCCATTCAGCCTTTCTCTCTAAGTCTTCTCCCAGGCCTTAAAAGGTGATAACAGTTTTATATCCTAGATTTCCAAAACTAGACAACTACATTTGGGTGATATCCAAATTATTTCTTCTATTCCCCATATAGGCAAACTGCTTTATTTGTTTTCTCTGTATGTTGTGCAAGATTGGTTCTGTTCCAATTCTTTCTGTTATAAATTATATAGTGTTTCTTTTAACAACCAAGAACTAAGAGACCAATCAATGGCCAACATGCATTTCTGGTATTTTCTTCCATACTTAGTAAAAAAAAAAGAACCTTGCTTTTGTTTAGCTCTATCTAATTTCTTTGGTGCATCTTGCTGTATACATTGTATACATAAAAGAGGTTGTACAGGATTTCAGTCAAAGGTGTGCTGATGACAATTGTTGATGCCTAGGATTAAACCTGGAGGCCTTGTAGACAAACCATGTGTTCTACCAGCCAGCTATATATTCCTCAAATTTTATCTGGAATTTTTTTTAAATGATCAAATGCTACTGACATAAAAAAAGATTGTAGCCATAGGGGAAAAAAATTATAAGAAAAGAACAAGAAGGCTAGTAGTTATACACACAGTAGTATTTACACACAAAGTGGTGATTTTTTTAAAGTCAAATAACATTGCATGACATGCTATGGTACAGAATGACAAGTACTTGAGCTTTTAAACCATGGTGTTTTTGACAAACTTTTTTTCAGAAGTGGTGGTGGGGAATTTCATTTGAGAAAGAAAAACACGCAGATCAGCATAAATGTAGTGGCAAACTCTTTCTCTCTCCTTGCTTTATCTAAATATAAGGCTCACAAATGGCTTTCACTGAGAGTTTATTTTTTACCCGAATTTCTATCCAGCTACAAATATAGTTGTGGCACAAGTCCAATGCATCATTTTAGCAGTGTTCTTTTAACAAACAGCTGCACTACACCAAACTTTCTGAGAGAAAGTGTTCTTCTGTCAGCATGAGACAAGGAACATGTGAGATGCATGAGTTCTTTATTCCCATTGACTTGACAGGTGACAGTTGCCTTCTGCGGATCATTCTAGTTAGAAAAGAAAGAAAAATAAAAGGAAATTTCGATTTACTAGAAAGAGGACAGATAAGAGCTTAGGACTTTTGGTTGAGCATACAGTCTTTAGGGGTTTCACAAAGTTATGATAAAAATAATAATTTATCTTTACTGCCCAACATGTCTGTGTTTTTCTGTCCAAAAAAATAGGAAATACAGACAAAACAGTGCTTTTTTTAAAGTGTTGGTTCCAAAATACATGTCCACCATGGAATGCAACTTCTCTTTTATGATCTTTCTCCTGCTTTTTTTTCTTTTCTACATTAGTGTACTAAACTGAGATTGCATTCAACCCTTCCAAGCACCCCTATTTAATTTGATTTTACTTTGAGAAACTAGCTGATAAAGATCGGAACAATCTAACACTGCTTTGCTGGAATAAATTGACTAGCCATCTAGATTACATTTGCAGTTAGAGGAGCAACACAGACTAATTAAATGGTCCGGAAAGTGTCAATCAAAGACATGCATACAGCCACAAATGCTTATCTACGGTACTTCCTAATTTTCAATCATGTATCACACATTGCACTGCAAGCCTGAGCACATTAAGTTTCGTTTCATCTAAACCATGGAGCAACTCATGAGGCAAGGATGTTTATATTTCTCTCTCTCCCCCTGATCTGGAATCACCATTTTGAAGAGGTGAAAGCTCAGAGTATATCTCATTCTATCACAGTGGCTGTAGTCATTTTTCATAATTAAAGAATTCCCCTTGTCCCATGGCCCCCAGTGGTTTCCTGAAAATAATAGAGATTGCAAATAGGATAATAGCAACAAAGAGTACTAAAGGGCAATAAGGCAATTTGCAGAGAAGCAAGATCAATTATATTCATCTGTCTGTAATGCAGAAATTGTAGGACAAGTACCTGTATCTGAAGCAATAAGTCTATCTGACTGTCTATCTATCTGTCTGTCTGTCTATCTAATCTTACAACCTTGAAAAAGTAAGCTAATTACTAGGAGAAGTTGGGAAAGGGGAGTGTGACAATCTCACACAAATTCTTAAAAATATGAGAAGAGCCTAGTGCTCTGTCCTTTACTTCTCCTCATATTTCATCAGTGCCACCATTAATTATCATCATACAACCTTGATGTGTTCTATGCACCTCTCCATTGGGTTATCAGTGAATTAACAGTGGTAGGGAAGATTGTTCCCATATTCAAGCAAATGTGACTAAATTTTCTATTCAGCTACTGCCAGTTGTTGTAGTAAAGTATGAACTGATAGGTTAGGTCAAACACACACTGGCACATAAAGGTACTGTCTGTGTGCACAATCATATCCCACACTCATACAATTTAGATTATCTTATATCAGGTTGTACACACACAAAAGCTATAGTTCTGGCCAGTTCATGCAGCATTTGGAGTCAATATTGACAAGGAGAAGATGCCAAACAACAGAAGGAGCTGTTTGTCAGTGATTAGCAGTGCTGAAGCAAGAGATGGGTGAAATCAAAAACTAAAGTGACCACATTTTGTTATGTACTATAAAATAACTTTCAACACACAGTTAACTTAAAAAGGTTTTTGAAGTATGTGAAGTGTTCAAGGAGCAGTTTAATATTTGTACCCTAAAATGAATATTATTTTGGTGAACAGAGGCTTGAACCGAGGACTCCTGAATATTTGTTTTTGTCCACTATGGTATACTGATTCACACCATGCTGGTTCTCACACTAGCTTTTTTTTTTAATGATTGGACCTTCATCTTCTCTCTCTCTTCCTGCCATCATTGGTTCTTTGTTTTTTCTTCTTTCTTGTTCTGACACTTTCTTTTCTTTGTCTACCCTCTCAGTGCTTGCTGGGAAGTGGACAGATAGCTCTTCCAAATCTCTCACTTTGCTGTCAGCATATTACTTTTGAAATCACCCAGAGAACCATTTGAAATTAGATTACAAACCATGTGTGACTATAAGAATGCAGGTTTTCTTCCATGTCCTAAGAAGAATGATCAGAAGAGCTGGGAATGCTTGGCCTGGAGAAATAAAGCCTATGGAGAGGTCTTACATACATCCAAGAAACTGTCCTGTAGAAGTTGTAAGAGACTTTCTCAACTCAGCAAGAGAGAACGACTAGAACCAATAGTTGAAATTTTTAAGTGGTAGCCATGCTAGTCTGTGCAAACCCATCAGAGTAAACAAAACAAAAAGAAAAGATGTTATAGCACCTTAAAGACTAACTCCTGTATTTAAATGTGAGCTTTTGTAGATCAAGTCCACTTCATCAGACATGCAGTGAAGCACATTTTATGTATTAAAGGAAACATAGCAGAGGCATTTGGAAGATGAACAAGCTAATTTTGATAAAGGGACTTTAGTGACTAGACAGTAGATATATGCAAATATATGTTTTTGGACTACAGTTCTTGGACACTATCCCCCCCTCCCCCCGGTAGCAACGGTCATGTTACTATTCTCAATTATAGGAACTGTAGCCAAAACCACAAATCCGCAGCCCTCACCTAGACATCCATCTGTCACACTTGTTGGACTGGATGCCCACAAACTTTCTTTTCAATTCTCAGTCTAAGAAAGACATGATTAGCCTTGTTCATTACTAACAGTTTGTGTACTCCCTTTTAACAATAAAATAAAGGGGATCCAGTCATACATCTTCTGTGTCAGATTTAATATGGCCTGGAGATGCAACTATTATATAACAACAATTGTTTCCATTCCATTATAATTCTCTCAAACATAGCGATTCAAAAATATAAAGCTGGGGAAGGGGTCAAACCAAAACAAAGTTCATGAAATGCTTTTAATTTTTAAAATGTTGTGCATGTTTTTAATGCTGCTTATTAGAGTTTGCTTTGTTTTAAATTGATTGTTTCAATAGATTTATTCTTTACAGTTATTTTCAATATTAAATTGACTGATAGAGCAAACATTATCTTCTTGGAAGCATAGTCAACCAAATCAATACAACTAAAATATACCAATAGAGTGAACATTCAATTAAAACAGTGTACTGTATACTGTGCTTGCAAGTACTTATTGATTTATTATCATGTCTTTTGCAGTCAGTTCCTGAGGAACTACAAAATGGGGAAGGATTTGGATACATAATTATGTTCCGGCCCCTTGGCTCAACGACCTGGACAAAAGCAGTGGCTGCCTCAGTGGAAGCATCAAAATACATCTATAGAAATGAAAGCATCATACCACTGTTCCCCTTTGAAGTGAAAGTGGGTGTTTTCAATCAAGAAGGAGTAGGCACACTTAGCCCAATATATATAATCTACTCTGGAGAAGATGGTGAGCACAGTGATCCATATCTTACCATTCAAAACATTAATATGTCTTCTTATTGCTGATAACTGCTCTCTGGCACACATTGTATAAGACGTGACTCCCTTTTAACATTAAATGTCACACTAACTGGATATTCCACTTTTATAATGGAGTAAACCATAGAGCCAGCGACTCACTGTTGAGTGTTGGGTGGCGGTAAATAACCTGACTTCCTAAAGGGGCTAATGGCTACAGGTGGATGAGCCCTTTTTGGTGGGGTGATGGTCTCCTCAGTGGAGGAAATGCCACTGGACTCCATCATATTGGGCCCATTAGCAAAATGAGCAGAGGAGGAATTCTGATTCCCAATGGTCATGGAGGTGGAAGAGGCCATGCCAGATGGACTGACTATGAAGGTGCACCTTGATAATAACCTCAAAGATGTGGCAGTCCATTGCAGCTCTGGAGTTAAATCCTGCACGTCTCATTTCATATGTGCCACAGGAAATGGCTTTGTGGGTGACTTCATGGCAAGCTGGGATCCACCTTAAACAAATTCACACCAATGGCAGTTTTCCTGCTTCAGGAAAAAATACATTTTTGGATATGAGTTGTAGCCAACAATGATTAATAATAGGAACTGCTAACCTATTTGTGTGCAATGCCAGTGACTTGGAAGTTCTTTAGTTAACTTAAACATTTTGTTGTTGATGTGGGAGTAGGTTTTTAATTTTATTTTGGTACAAATCTTTTAATTTCTGCAGTTATGTAATCCTCCATCTTCTATCTATCATAATCTCAATTATTTTTCTACTAAAAGATGTATTTTCTAAGATTTATTGTGCCCTTCTTATTCTTCTAGAGCCACAGATAGCACCAACTGGAACTTCTGTGCAAAGCATCTCAGCATCTGAGTTGGAAGTCTCTTGGAACCCTGTTGCATGGAACAGGCATACTGGAAGAGTTCTGGGCTATGAGGTGATGCATTTTGTGTTATATTAAAGAGGGGTGGACTATTTCCCCTTGTTAAAATCCTTTGCTAGCTCACCTTATGACAACAAGTTATGTTTCTTCATCTTGGATCCCATGTACCTGAACCTAGTGTTGCCCATCCCTAAGATGGTTTCACTTTACTTTGATTGCCCCTTTGTCACTTATATGGGTTTTCTCATCCCATCATTCCTCCTGATTTATGATCTGCAGGTATTTACTTGGGCTGCCCTTTTCTTCAAGTACAGTAAAACCCTGTTTTATAGGAAAAGTCTGTTCCATAACTTTTTCTGTAAAATGCTTTTCCCATAAAATGAAGCATAACTTCCCATAGGGATGCATTGAAAATTTTAAAAAATGGTCCTGACCAGATCTAAAATAATCCAAAAAATCATCCCCCAAAATGGCAGTAAACCATTTTAGACTCTCCCAGATGGAAGGAACTTTTGGGAAACCTGTTCTGTAAGTTGAATATTTTTCTGGAAAACGGGATGTGATTTCCCCGGAACTTCCTTCCAGAAAATGGGGTTTCCATAAAAAGAGGTGTCCATAAAATGGGGTTTTACTGTAGTTATTTTAGGAAAATCAGTTACCAGAGTTCTTTTGGTGAGTTACATGTGCTCAAGTTAAATTGTGTAGCTTGTGACTAACTAAGGAGTCACCAGTTAAGAAGTGAGTGCATTGATTAGTGATTGTATTGTGATTATATTGTTTATTGTCTATTCTGTACTGGGTAGTATTTATGGATGGTATTCTGATTATATTGTGTCTATATTTATTTTATTGTACTATATTTTATACTGTGATATTGTATTATTGAACTGTTACATTGTACAGTATTTTATTGTATGTTGTGAGCCGCCCTGAGTTGGTTTTCACCAAGTAGGGCGGCATATAAATCGAAATGAATGAATGAATGAATGGTTTTGCAGTGAGATTACTGCCTCAAGAGCTAAAACCAATTCCCCAGAGAAAGCTATGTAACTTAACTTACACAAATGTAAATTGATACTATGGCCATTCGTTTATAAAAACTGCATTGCACTACAATGCACCAATTTAAATCAAAATGGTTCAAAATAGTAAATATAATGAAAATATATACACCAAGCTTTATACCTAAACCAGTACCTTTGACTATGTGGATATGAAAAACTATGGGTCATTCTGAAAGAAATGGGTGTGCCTTACCCCACTCCCATATTTATTACTTAACACAAATCATTCTTTTTATGATTCATAAGGGAAACTAAGACAATTTCAATAATGACAGGATCTACACAGTTCTTTTTTTTATCTAAAAATCATTGGAACTGTGCCTCTAGCACAAGGTCACAGGACATACCCAATAAATGTTTAAGGAGCAGCACTGGGAACAAGAATTATTCACAGTTGTTTATGGGTTTCCTACCTTAGTTTGTATTCAGGATACAATAAACATTATAAATATTCATGCCTGTCTTTTTATACTGATGGTTTCAATTACAAAGGCATCTATCCTTCTTGAAGTATTATTTGTTGACTTCTTGTCTTTCCAATCAAGTTTGTAATTGATGAAAAGCAACACATTATCTTGGTACTTAATCTTTAGGTCTTATACTGGACAGATGATTCAAAGGACTCCTCAACTGGAAAAGTCAGAGTCAGTGGCAGCATCACAACAAAAAACATCACCAACCTCAGGGCAAACACAATGTATTTTGCAACAGTGAGAGCTTATAACACCGCTGGGACAGGACCATCCAGTGTCCCAGTTAATGCCACCACAAAAAAATCACGTGAGTATTTTAAACAGCCTATGACCAAAGAAAACACAAGAACCAATTATTCACATCAAGTCAGGAATGCAACACTTTTATCTAGGATATGGGCATTAAAATGGATGCAGTTGTCTTGTGTCTCTCTTTATTTAAAAACTGGACTCTGAACTGTGGTAAATAATCAGTGTCTCTCATTTGTTTTCAAAATTGCTTATCTATTGCAATGGAAGATGTGTGTGTTTTGGTTAACATGATCAAATCAAATTTCCTTCCCACCCTTATTCAAGCAGACCTGGGGTACCCAGCTATTTAACAGCTTTACAAGTGAAAGTAAAGTGATGACCAAGGTGAGGAGTTGTACCCCTAGAAAAGTTTGGAGCGAGATACCCCATCCTGATGAAAAAACAAAACACCCCTGTTAGCAAGAGTAGTTAATTAATAAAAATTTATGAACCAGTTCACTTTTTAACCTTCCCTCCACTCCCAGTTAACAAAACAGCCCACCATGTTTCTATGCTATCAAGAATGCTGCTCTGTACAATAATGAGACAAAGACCCAAGGCATGTCTTATGCTCAGAGACTGCTACTGTGGCTATTTGAAGAATTATTACCTGGTCATAGAATAAAATGCTGAAATTCTTCAGCAAAATGGAAGAAAAGGTTCCATAGAATTCCATCATCTTCACTGACTGATTATGATACCTCCAATGTCAGAAATGATAGGGGTTGCCAAAGTAAAAGGGACAAAAGATGCCCATGGAACAGTTCACATTTTAATGCAGGAGTTATCAACTTTTTAAAGCTGGGGGCCAGGTCATGCTCCCTCAGACAGCTTTGTGGGCTAGACAGCCATTTTGCTCTTCCTCCACTACACGACACTTCCTGGTGTAATGGAGGCAGTGGGCGGGGGGGGGCATGAAATGGTGCTGTGGGCAGCATCCAGCCCACAGGTGCAGGTTGAGAATCCCTGTTTTAATGGGATACAGCAATTTGTCTCTATTCTGGTAAACTTAAATCTTTAAATGGTCATGGTATAAACTGAGGTGAGATGGACCAAGGAGAAAAACATCCCCCTTACAAAAGTTCTCGGGTAGAAAACTAGAAGTAGACTTTGCATAAAATTCAAATGTTTCTTTGCTCATTTTCTGGGCTAGCCTATCCTAAGATTCCCATGAAACATAAAATTAGTCCCTGGAACTTTCAATGGAGAACATTTATTTTGTTTGTTGTTTGACTGTTGATTTTTTTTTAAAAAAAAAAAATCTGTACACAGCCCAGGTGGGCAGTAGCTCACTGGTAGCACAGAAGCTTTATATGCAGAAGTAACTAGTTTCAGTCCTGAGCATATTAAGTTTGATTTGAGTAAGATTTGATTATGAAATCCTGGATTGCTGCTGCTAAACTAATAGAGCAGATTGCATTGTTCTTGGAAATAATATGTATAGTATTATGCCATAGTTCTGGAAAGCACAGGGTACCATATGTTACTAATGCTGCTCCTGTACAACTTGCATTGAAAATTATGCCATGTTATCAGATTCTCACATCAAAAATATGTTCATATAGCATGAACTAATGTTAAGATTATAGATAAAAGCTGGGGGGGTAGGGCTTTTTCCCCTGGAATGCATTGTGCATATTGTGTGATGGATTTGAACTTAATATAGGACAGAATGTGTAAATAAAACACAACTTTTGAAAATAATCCTTTTGCCATTTTGAAGGCCTGATCACATTTACAGCTGGAATTTCTACTAACTTTCTGTGAAACAAGGTGATTGCAGCATTTGAAATTTCAGCAACTAAGATCAGCAAGAAAAAGAAAAATAATACATTGCTTTCTATCTATTTCCTTCAATCCTTTCAGCATACTTTTCTTTTCAGGGAGAACAGGAAAGAGAAATGGCTTAATGAGGGTTGCTGCTTCATTATCATATTACTGTAGCAAATCTGCAGCCCATCAAAGATTTCGGTGTGTGTTTAAACACATTTACTTCATTGGGCTTTTATGTAGCCATATTCTGGATTTTTATGAGGTTTTATGATATTTAATGAGTACATGTCTCTTTGCTGTTTCTCCAATAGTGCCAGGCAAGGTTGTGTTACAATCTACAGCTTCAAAATAGCTTGGAGGCAGAATACATTTGAATCACATAACATTTGAACTGTGGTGTATAGTGAGGAATCTAAACTGAAATGAACTAAAATTCCAGTAGAGAGATCTAGATGATTTCTTATTGAAGACATTCAGTTCCCTTCTTTGATTAAGCATCTTTGGAAATGCATTAAAGTTGGGACAGTGTTCTTCCATGAAGAACTTGGTGTCCTTCACTTATTTCCATTGATTTGATGGGTTTACTATTAATTTTATTCACTCAAAATCTTTCTGAGGTTAAAACCAATAGTATTCCCCCAATAAATATCTTCTAACTGATTGGACATCACCTTGCCCTTTTTCGTTTAACTGTTTCTCCTTTTTAGGTTACGTATGGAGAGGTGCCAACTAATGCACAGGTAAAGGGTCTTTTGTGGTTATTTATTTTTAATGCATGCACAGTCCTTATAAATCTTATCTGCATAGCATAAAAATGGAATGGGTAGGAAAAGGACCAGATGGTAGGTATTTGTGTTCTTAACAATAATCCCGCTATAGATTTAATTAAAAGGTGTTGACCACAAATTGTTCCTGTGATATAAAAGAAAAATTAAACAACTAAAAACAAGACAAAGAATCTGTGAGTTTATTTAAATTTATTAGAGTGCTTTTTTGTGGGGGACAAAGAGGGAGAATCCATAAATGGGGCAATTGAGTCATGGGCCTGAGTAATGGCTTTCACTGAAAAATGTGTAACACATTGAGTAAGTTCATGTAAACCCAAAGATTCTCTCCCAACATTATAAAAATCCCAGAAGGTGTGCTGTACCACAAGGATATCATCACACATGGAGCTGATTTGGATTGATATACATTAAACACATTTTCAGATAAGGCACTAAGATGGTGAAATAAAGATATATTCAGATATGGCAGTAAGATGAAGAAACCTATAAGAAAATTGCAGTAGATAAAGTCCTAACTAAGACTCTGTGTTTTGTGTTAGAAATTAACATTTTTTTTCTTTATTCCTGCTTCAGTACAAGCAGAAAGGGATTATATTTTGTGCATATCTCCTCCCATGTGGAGGCTGGGGACTGCAAGGGGACAACAATTAAACTGTCATTGTTGCTCTCTGACCCCCCCCCCGGGTCACACAAATGTAAGAATGTGTACAAAAATGGAGTTCACACATCCACAGGGATGTGTGTAAGCCATTTCTTAGATGTCTCTGCAGTGTTAGATGTATTCTGCACTCAGGGTTAGATTATAGTCAGCTATAAATGGAAAAAAATACATATAGAGGTGAAATTCCCATGGCACAATAAAGGAAAAATGTTGTATTGAGCTGTTTTAAGTGGGTTTTATGTCACAGGTCTGCAAGACTTACACTGAAGACTGTAGATTCCTATGCCCTCAGCTGCCACTGCCATAAAAAAATCAAAACAAGATTAATTGTCATATTTATAAGCATCCTAGAGCAGTGATTCTTCTCAAAAGCAAGGAGAAGGGCTTTGCTTATTAAAAGCATGCCAGTTCTGGAGGCAGAAAGTGGATTTAAAACCAGATGTGATCTTAGGAACATTTCTTCTTATGACCCTATGAAATGCACTTTTGGTGGGAGTACAGCCCATTGCATGTCTCAGGGATTCAAACTTGACTCCCAGATGAAAGATGTGGAGAATTTCCACACAGTTACTTGTTCTTAAAACAGCTTACTGGGAATTCAGTGGTGCCAGCTAGAACTCTCTTCTATGCTGTGAGAACAAGAAAAAGATTGCCCTTTTTCACACATGCAAGTTCAAGATTTATATGTACTACTGCTCCTTTCCTACACCTATACATTAGGTGCAGAAAGAGTGGCTGCTTAATCAAGAATATGCAGGCTGATGCACCTGGCTTTAAAAAGAAATCTGGGCAACAAGGCAGCAAATGCTACAATTTTAAATAACTGTGTACCCTGCACAAAAAGTATTCTCACAAGTGCAAACATTCTTATCTGTATTGGCAGAAAATAGCTTGCCATCTCACAAGGCAAGGAGAAATATCTTGAAGTCATTTGTCCTCACATGTGAGAATGAGATGAGCAAGTCATTCCATCCCTACCCTAGACCACAAAAGTTGAGCATCCTCCATTACACTAAAAACTAATCCATTTATATTTATTTAGTGAGGGCTACAGAACTGGGAATTCCTTGGGAGAGGGACTACAAATATGTCTATAGATTTTTGTCTTCAGCACATTCTGATTAAGGTCTAAAGGTGGAACCTGCTTGTGGTCTCCCAAATGCAGATAAATTTGTTTGTGAAGTCAAGGCAGAGCAGACTTTCCAGTTGTTTTGAGGAATCCATCATCAACCAAATGTGCAGAAATATTTTGTGCAGCTCATCTGCCAAAAAGATAAACTTTAGGGGATACACAGAGTGGTGGGATGTCAAAAAATTTACTACCCCACCATGATGTCATCACAGTGTTGGCGGAGCTAACGTCATAATGTCATGATGTGGGTGGGGCCAAAGAAAAAATAAAATAAAAATAAGCACACACACACACACCTCAACCCACCCACCCACCCACCCACAACACAAAAATAAATAAATAAATAAAAAATTACATTAAAATACACCCACCCACCCACCCCAAACATAAATCAACCCACCCACCCACCCCAAACACAAACCCATCACTTACCTGTTAGTATAAGTGCCTGGGCAGCACCATGTTGCAAGATGGATATGGTCATTGTACTGTTTCTCTAGGATAATATGCCTTAATGTAAATGTAAAACAGCTGTACCTCCTTAAGGGTTCTCCAATTGGAACAGCAATTTGAACAACACAGGTGTAACTTATTGATGAGGTAACTCCAAGGCTTTGCTTAAAAACCCCAAGCCAGGCCTGCCGGCCGCCAGGCCTTTTTAAGAACTGTGGTGGTACATCAATATAGTTAAATGCATTAAATACACATTAAAATACACACAGACATACTACATCCAAAGGTGAGTCACTTACCCTGGGGAGCAGGCTATAGGAAGCTTCAGGCTAGCAGCTTCTCTTCCTCCTCCCTGCTTGGGTGGACAACAAGGAGGCCGTGCATAGTATGTAGGTGTGCATGCACACCAAATGCTTGGTGTGCATGCACAGTGGGGGAATCAGTGAAAAGGTAAGCCCCGAAGGTGGTTCCCTCCAAAAGCTACCAGTTCTCCGGGACATTGGGAAAAGTTACTACCGGTTCTGGAGAACTGGTAAGAACCTGTTACACTGGAGACAAATATTGGGAGAGGGAAACATTAGAGAGATTCAATTTTTCCTGATGGGAATATCTGAAGTGAGTGTGTATTGTGCCATGAAAGGACAAATGTGCCAAGTCCAAGTCTCATTTTAAAATAAATGTCTGGAGATCTAAACTCATTCATCTTCAGATATCCTTTCCTTTCCCCTTCCATGGGAAATACTGGCCATAATGCTGCTGGTTAGAATCAATTGAGATTTAGTGAGTGAAATCCTCCATATATACCCTTGATTTAAATGGGACTGCTCTAACACGATGGTAAAATAGGTTACAACTACAGTAGGCCCCTTTGAATCAATGGAATATATGGATGAGTTGACTCACCAGGTTCCCACTGATTCAGTGGGCCTACTCTAGCGCAACATACTGTTAGCCAACAGCATTTCACCCATCATGTCGTATTTCTGTATAAACAATAGCAATTATTTCTAATACTTCATTTAAACATAAATATTTACCAATTTTATACAAGTGCATTATCTATTTTTTTCCTTTTTTTCATGGTGATGCATTTCTTTCTTTCTTTTTAATGCTGCACAAGTAGTAACCCTATGCCAGGACCTGTTCTTTAAGAATTAAAATGATCAACTATGCACTATTCTATTTCAAGCAATTCTGTCCTTCTGCGTATTGGGCAATGATGTTGTATATAATTAGAAACCATAACATTGTGGTGAAAGTTAAAAAAATGGATAACATATTTTCATATTTTTTTGTTCCAGCTGTGAACTTGTGGTCAGTCTTTATATGGCCAAAAAGGATGTTTTAATTATCTTTACTCTTTTGCTTAACTGTGATCTTGTCCAAATTGTTTTTTATGCTTTAGGTTACGAGCAAAGCCTAGGAAATAGGTATATAATTTTCATAATAAATGTATAATATAAACACTTATAAAACAAGGAAAAGACATTATGCCTTTCTCCTCTTGCAGGCTTGCCTCCTAATTGATAGATTGAGGTAATTGGCGGGCATAATTAAGTCAGAGTATAGCATATCCCTTGGATTAAGATCACTAGGAAGGAACATTCATGCACAGAAGAAAACCTGCTGTGAATTAAATATATATACTGGAACTTTGGTTAATTCTTAATTAGTAGAATTTAAAGTTTTTAAAAAGGCAACAAAACAACAGATAAAGTATAAAAGAGAGAACCAAATGATATCAGAATACAAGCCCCTCCCCTCCTAGGCAGCACTTAAAATAGTGGTGGGGTGGGGGGAATCAGAAACATCTTAAGTAGAAAAAGTATCTTTTTTAATGGTTCTGATGAATAGTTATAAGAAGAGGAATATAAGTAAAGGAAAGGTGATGATTTCTCAGCCATGTACCTGGTAGAGATTCATCCTAACTGCATGCATCATGTTCATTAATTTAGCAGCAACTAACAAAGAATAGTGGAAGCAAAATAAGACAGGAAGAGGAGGGGGAAGTACAGTGCTTTCCTCAAATGGCAGAGGCAGGAAAAAGAACTCTGTTAATTGGTTAGTTAGTGGCAGGAGACAGGCACCTTATCTTCTGAAAACTCTCTTTCCACTCATATCCCAGCATATACCCAGCATGTTGGGGACAAAATGCTAATTACTCTGTGAAGCACTATGGGGCAGTATATAAGTGTAATTGCTATTGCTATCCATTGTTAGAAAGCATGCTGGGTTGTTAAATTTCCAGAGAAAACCAACACTCAGTCAAAGGTTGGGGGAAATGTAGACAACAGTTTTTAGCAGAAATGTTGGTTGGATTTGGCCTTGAAATAAACTTGGAAGCTTGTTGAAAAGATGCTCCCAAACCCATTTTTATTAAAGATATAAGCTGAAGGAATTCATCCTGGTTTTTCTCTCCAGAAATATACATTATCACTACTACTCTTTCAGTCTTTCCTCCAAGCCCACAACCACTCAAAACACACTTGCCCTCTTACTTTACCTTCCAAGTCACAGGAATAGGATCAGGAGTTAAAGGGCACTTGAAGTGTAAATACAGGTCACAAACTCTTTTCCTGGGCACAACAATCAACAGGCTGTTGCAAAGTGAAGTCCAGTGGCTGATGGTAAAGGTGACCTTCCTAAATCTTCTACAACTGCATAGTAGTTCCTGATGTAGTGCCAATTCCTGGGTTATTTGTATTCTGTGACTATGTTTATTTCTTGAAGAAAGCAGTGAGAGTTGTTTTACTCTTTTCTTATTTAATGTTTTCTTAGTGCACCATAGTTGGCCATAGGGTCAGACTAAAAATATGATGAGACCAACAACCAAAACATTTTGAGCTTGTATCTGATAGCAAATTGGCATCTCTTTTGTGATTGGTTATTTTGATCAGACTTGGGACTTTTGTTTCTTATGGACTGCTGTTCCCAGAATTTGCCTGGAATTCTCCCAGACAGGTAAAGTACAGCAACAATCAGAACTTTAAAGAGGTCCTATTTTAGACACAATGGACACAGACCTGGGCGGGTTGAGGAGGATGGTGGAGGACAGAGGTGCCTAGAGACCAATGGTCCATGGGGTTGCAAAGGGTCAGAATCAACTGTGTGACTGAACAACAACAACAACAACAAAATTACCATCTATTCTTCAGCTTTCAATGAGAAAAACTTGCTTCAGTAGATGATTATATGTGAACCTGCAAGTGAATCCCAGTGTACAGGTAGTCTGGCTTCCCATTATTCTCTAAGAACTACCTGGCCCATGAATCCTTTCAACGTCTGTTGATCCTTGCCATCCTAGGGCAGGTTCTTCCCTATTCTTGTAAGAAATCAGGCCTCCTTTGTAAACTTCTGTTGTTGATTGTACTTCCCAAAATTCATCCTTTGGGAATTCTAGATAAATTCTGAGATTTCTTGCACTCCTATGATCTTTGCCACGGTTCTTAAAAAATAACTTTTTCTGGACAACCAATCACATAATCACCCAGCCTGCATGGCCAGTGTCCTTGAAGTTTAGGGGAGTCTGTAGCTGTAGATCACAAAACATTTCAAAACACTGCTGAATCCAGTGTTTGTTACCTTCTGCCATTCCATATTATGGGGAGGGTTCTGTTAGGGTGATGTGATCAGCAGGCAACATGGAACTGAACTTAAATACTGTTAACTTTACAGTTGATAGAAGAAAGCTATGGGAACAAGAAGGAAAGGCACTTCTGCCTACTAAGACAACTTCTGCCCTTCCTGCCCTCCCCAAAAAGCTGGTCAGTCTAGCAATAATGGCTCCTAGATTTAGAAGGCTGAGGGTGTAAATTAGTCTGAAGTGAAATGAATGAATGTGAAATAAGTGTTTAATGAAGTTCTATACCAAGGAGAAAAATCGAAAGAAGAGTTACAATACGGGAGGATACTTGGTTCAATAATACTATGACTGAGAAGGATCTTGGATTTGTTGTATATATCAACAGTGCAGTGTGGCTGCAAAGAAAGGCTAATGCTATTTTAGACTGCATTAACAAAAGTATAGTCTCCAAAACCCATGAGTGCTATTCAGCACTAGATAGACCACATCTAAAATACTGTGTCCAGTTCTGGACATCTCACTTTAAAAGGGATGTCAACAAATTATAACAAGTTCAGAGAAGGGCAACGAGGATGATCAGAGGACTGGAAATCAAGCTCTATGTGGAAAGATTGAAGGAAACTGGCATGTTTATCATTGAGAAAAGGATTGGATGGGCCATATGACAGCTATTTTCAAATACTTGAAAGACAATCATAAAGAGGAGGTGCCGGATTTATTCTCTATCATCACAGAGTGCAGGACACATAATAATGGGCTCAAGTTAAAGGAAACCAGATACACAGTAGCCTATTACCGGGGGGGGGGGGGAGATCTTCTTAACTGTTAGAGCAGTACAGCAATTGAACCAATTACCCCAGGAGGTGATGACAACTTCAACACTGAAGGCATTGAAGAGAAAATTGGACAACTATCTGTCAGATTTGGATTCCTGCATTGAGAAGGGGTTGGACTTGATGGTCTCATAGGCCCCATCCAACTCATTCATTCTATGACTCTATCCCCAGCATTAGTCTGATAAACTACACAGCTGACATAATGACATAATGTTTATTATGAGTGAAAAATGCAAAATGTTTGCATTTTACTGCAGTTTTCATATATGTGGCTTCCTTATTATGAACAGAACTGATACCCAATAGGAAAGACAATTACAGTAAGAGCCTTGAAACACTGATTTCATCTGAGCCAGATATACTTTCCCACTATTGTGTTAATAGGTCCACACAGTGCAATAAGAGATAGAATTACAACCAGGAAATCAACCTTTTGATTAATTTTACTGCTTATGTTTTATTAAAGCACCAAGTCAACGCCCTGTAAACATTGCCTGGAAACTGACCAATTCAAAGATATGCTTGAACTGGGAACATGTGAAAACAATGGAAAATGAATCTGAAGTTCTGGGCTACAAAGTGAGTAAATTGGTCATAGTGACACCTCTCAATTTTCATGAGTGTTTAAGTAAACCACTAATCTTTTTTCAGCTGTTTTTTAACAGTTCATTTTTTTGGTTTGTTTACTAAGTTGGGAGTACTGTATTAATGTATGGAGCACATCAGTGGTAGACAGCAAACATTTTTGCTGCCATACCGTGGGCAAAGCCTACATCATTGGCACATCCTGCCTCATGGGTGGAGCCTATGTCATGGGCGGAGCCTACATCATGGGCGATCTAGTCATGTCTGCCATATGGCCATGTATACATCGGCAAACACAGGCAGCACTGGCTCTTTGGCTGTAAATGGAGATGAGCACTGCACCCTATAGTCGGATATGACTGGCTTTTGAGCAAGGGAGTCCTTGAACACTTGCAGGGACAAAACCTGATGGGGCAGGGCATGGAGGTGGGCATGGCCACCCAATTTCGCTATCCCCTCCTGCCTGAAGGCCACCCGATTTCGCCAACTCCCTGCCCAGAGGCAACCAAATTTTGCTACCCCCCTCCCGGTGTGTGTGTGAAAACCTGTTGCTGCTCACCACTGGAGCACATGGAATTTGGGAGGTCAGTTAGATCATAAAAGTGAACTGTCTTAAGGAACTGAAATAAGTAGGTATTTTGTCCACATATGTATTTCTTTCTACATAAAGTATTATGTACTACATAAAGTAGTAATTATGTAAGTCCCAAATAGAGGGGGTTTGATGGCTTTGTGGTTAAGATGTTGAGCTTGAGGACTGGATGGTCAACAGGTTAGCAGTTCAAGACCCAGGTGTTGTGTGATGGAGTGAGCTCATGTCTCTGTCCCAACTACTGTTAATGTAGCAGTTCAAAAGCAAGAAATTGTAAGTAGATAAATAGGTACCACTTTGGTGGGAATGGTAACAGCATTCCATGCACTCCAGCATCTAGTCATGCTTGCCACATAACCATGGAAACATCCACAAATGCAGACATCACTGGCTCTTGGGCCATAAACGGAGATTAGCATCACCCCCTAGAGTTGGTCACAACTGACTTTTGAGCAAAGGAGACTTTTACCTTTACCTAAGTTCCAAATGCTAATGAGTCCTACAAGAATGCAAAATATAAAGACACATTTCCGTTCACAAAAAAATTAACTATGTACATATTGTCGAAACTAGGATCACAAAGCAATTGATTGATCATATTTTAGTTATGGAGCAGTTCTGTGTTATCATACTGTATGCGGTAAACATCGGTTATGTGGCTTATGTGGCTGAGCAGTCTTTCATTCTAGTCAAAATTCTAGTTAAGCCTAGCTAAAAATTCTAGCTAAACCTATAATAGGATTGTACCATTTTCTCAGACTGACGACAGAGTCTCATATACCTGAGTGTTCTTCCATGTAAATCAAAAATACATGAGCAGCCTGAAATCCTTTTTCCTAAGATATTAGCATTTTTAGATGACTATGGTTCGGAAATGACATGAAAAGGGATGAAGTACATAATTTATTGGAAACTAATATGTTTCTGGGACATACAAGGTGTTTTAGTATAGATGTGCATAAAAGCATGCATTTAAAGCCATGTGCAATATAAATATTGTATATGCATAAAATATTGATCCTGTCGAGATGCACACACAGAGGCCTGTATATACAGTACAATACTTTTATCAACAGGGAAAATACATAAAGTGTATATGTTAGTAAAATGTGTATGAAGTGCTTTACAATTTGAAAAATGCACTGAATAAAGATGAATTTCCATACCCAGAGAAATAAAGCCTTACAACCTAGTACAAAATGTCAATGAGATTCTGTGATACAGGGCAGAAATAAGATTAAGACTTTACACATACTGGGGGTGGGGGGTGGAGGAAGGAGGGGAGAGAGGAAGTGTATAGATTCAGCTGTCTGATCCTGTCTTCAGTCTGAAGATATGCTTGTTCACTGCTTGGTGAAAACTGATGTACAACTGAGTACTGTTATGCCGAGAAAAGGGAGAGTGGGTAAAATTAAGACTGTCAGGTATATATAGAAAAGTAGACGTTGTCCCTTCATCTCCATTTTCCCAGTGTGAGATCTGAGCAGAAAATGCTCAGATGCACCTTCTATCAAAAGTCTGCTACATCTCATTATGTTCTATGTCACCATTTCCTGTGGCTGTAAGATTTCATCAGGTAAGTAAGAACATATTGTTATCTCATCTCATTTCAGAAATCTAGATTAACACTGTACAGTGACTGGCCCAGATGTGATTCTGCCATACATCCTCTACTGGAAACTGAGATCTCTCCAACTCCTCCCATTTTATTTTATTTTTTGTATTTTAAGCATATGTGGTATGCCTATTTCTGTGGGCTGCCCATGGACCAGAGCCAGAAAGTCCACACCAGTCACAAACTTTCTGCTGTGCCTCTTTCCTATTATTAGATGTTAGAGAGAAGTAATGGATTTAAAACAGGAATTTGTATTCATCAACCTGTGTGTTAACTCCAGTCAGTATGAGTGTCTATCTAAGATAAATGGTTGGAAATGACATTGGCAATGGTTGGTTCTATCACAGCTCAGAACCTGAAACTAATCCTTGTTTCTCATTCTTGATTGCTATTCATCCTTGCAACCTCCTTTAAGAATACAGCCACGGACACATTTTATGGCAGCATTTGCGCAGGCATATTTTTCTTCCTCTCAGTGGGAGAAACCACGTGACCTGCCCACTAAACCACGTGACCAGTCTGTGGCTTGAAAAATTTGGCCACCCTTGGTGTAGACAGTCTTATGAAAACTGATGAAATGTATTTCAAGCACTAAAAATACAGCTTTTCTACACCTATATCGAGGTAGCTATTTCCTAGGTAGGTAGGAAAATAGGAATGATCATCAAGTGCAATGATGAAACCTTTGCTTTTGGCAGGGGGACCAACAGGGGCCTAGATATACAGATCATCAGTCACATTCATGAGCAAACTGGTCCTTGAACTGAATTCAAATGTGAATGGAGAGAGGGGGTTTTAACTTCACATTTCAGATCTTACATTTTGCAGATTCAGAGGATAAAGGTCTTTCTTTTTCTCACCTGCATCAGAAATCTTTTCCATGCTGAAGGAGGGTACTGACTGAACCTGATCTTTGCTGCTGCTCTTGTTTTTGAATCTGAATGCTTCCAATGTTTCAAAAACAAGGTGATGTCAGAAGAGTTTTAGAGAATAATTGACAACATTTACTATTCCATTCATCCTGATGTAAAGCAGCAACTGAGCAAATATAGAAAGGTAGAGGTGCTAAATTTGACTTAATGTAACAAAAATTCATCTAAAAGTCACAGCCAGTAAAATGCACTAATTTAAGCAATTTTGGTTCCTTCCCAAATATTCAAATAAATGCTCAATAAGTATCATTTTACCAAGAAAGACATACATACAGTGGTTGGCATCAGCTGGTTCGCACCAGTTCACCAGAACCAGTAGGAGAAATTCTGGCTGGCCCCGCCCATCCAAGTTTTGAAATAAAGTAGTCCTAATTTGGGTGCAACGCAGGGCTTTTCCCATGGCCACACCCACCATACGACACCCACAGAGTAGGTAGTAAAAATGTTTAGAGCTCACCACTGCATACATACCCTTAATATTTTGCAACAAGTACCCATTTAGCCTTCTCTCCATATCTTGATGCCTTATGTTCCATCAGTCCTGAAGGAACTTGGTTAAAACTTCATTCTCAATACAGATGGTTTAGAGTGCTATGCGCCGGGTTGCACATAGGTCAGAAGCACTCCAAATTCATGTAATTTGCTTGAGGATTAACAATTCAGAATGTTTCATCTGCACAAACATGTATGTGAGCTCACACAGTTTATCCAAAAGACACATTTCTTCTACACATTTTGTTTGCTCTGTGCTTCACAGCAGTAGGTGCCTAGAGAAGTTTTTGAATAAAAACAACAACCTGATAATTGCTTTGTGTTTAAGTGAGAAATGGTTAACAGATGAAAAAAAGGAGTCAGATTCTCGGATTTCCCCTTGCTTGGTGTCTCTTTGTAGGGATCTGGCCGGACATCCCACTATGGTAATGGAGTAGACTGTACAGCCAGTGTCTCAACGCCGAGTGTTGGGCAGTGATAAATAACCTGACTCCCCAAAGGGACCAATGGCTACAGGCAGATGAGCCACTTTGGGTGGGGTGATGGTCCCCCCTCAGTGGAGGAAATGCCACTGGAAACCATCATATTGGTCCCAACAGCAAAATGAGCAGAGGAGAAACTCTGATTCCCAATGGTCATGGAGGCGGAAGAGGCCATGTCAGATGGACTGGCTGTGAAACGCACCTTGATAGTCTCCTCAAGGCCTCAGCAGTCCATTGCAGTCCTGGTGTGAAATTCTGCATGTCTCATTTTATATATGCCACAGGAGATGGCTCTGAGATTATAGTGTGTGAGTCACTTCATGGCAAGCTGGGATCCACCTTAAACAAATTCATGCCAGTGGCATTTTTCCTACTTGCTTCAGAGGGTGAAGGCAGCCCAGAACTGGCTGGCCTCCAAGACCAGGCCTCCCAGCACCCTGGGACAGGAAAAAAAAGTATGCTCAGATCCAGTTACAGCCGCCGCTGACGGTGTCTCTTTGTGAATTATACTTAGCACATAAATATTAGTAGACCATATTGACTGCTGCACTTGGAATCATCAACATTCAGACTTCCTTTTGCTATGTAAAGCTTGACATCCTTTTCCCTGTTGTGAGTGCAGGCATGATATTGTCCAGCACTATCAGGCCATTCTTGGCAGAATATCCTGCATTCATAAACTGGAGCCTTTTTGAAGAATTGAATAATATTTAATATTTACATTATGATGATACTTGATATCCCATTTAGTCATAATTGTTATTCAATTTTCATCTTAATTTAGCATTGCTTTTCTGCTCATCAGATAAATTGGCAGTCTGACGTGTTGTTCTCAATTGCTAATTTTTCACTAGTTCTCTAAATTCGTGTGTGGGGTGCATTGTAGGACCTGATTGACCCAACTGTTTAGCACTAAAGATGGGTGACAATGTTTCAATGTTATTACTGTATTATCAGTTTTTACTTAAGTCTGAAAAACTTCAACATGGAATTTGCCATGCGTACATGTGAAAGTATTTTCAGTTCTTTCTGACAAGTTCATAGCCACATTCTCTTGCCTTTTTTAACTGTCAGAAAGCGACATGCAGTTAAGATAATAGTCTCACAACTGCATTCTCCATTGTGCAGCATTTTAATGTGTCTGATGGAACATAAAGTTGATACAAGATAGAGGCAGCTGCCACTGTGTGAACGACAGGTAGCCATTATGAACATACCTTGGCAACTCTTCAGACCCTGCAGGGCAAGCCTTCATATAGAATATATGTAAAAGACTGGAACAGTCCATGTTTCACCTGAATGAGTCCACAGGGTGCTTGGAAATGTGCTCCTTCATGAGACAGGAGCGTGCAACTCGCTATGTGTAGAAAAGCTTACAAAAGCAAGTGACAATAATATAACAAGTTCCTGCTCTTCTCTCTTTTTGTGTTTAGATTTTGTATAGGCAAAATCGACAAAGCACCACTCATATCCTCGAGACAAACAATACATCGGCCGAGCTCCTGGTACCTTTTGAAGAAGATTATCTCATAGAAATAAGAACCATGAGTGATGGAGGAGAAGGTAGCAGCAGTGAGGAAATTAGGATTCCAACCATGTCAAGTAAGTTGCCTTCCTCCCTGTTCAGTGCAACAAACATTTTCCTGTTTTTTTTTTGTTTGTTTTTTTACTGTTGGGCAGAAATAAAGCAGGAAAGACTTTTGACACTGACCTCAATACTGTAGTACAAGGTGCCCAAACTTTTTGGGCTGTGGGCCAGTCACATGGCTCAGTGGGCCAGTCACGTGGTTCAGCAGGCGGTCACATTTTTCCTCCCACTGGAAATGGAAGTAAAATGCACCTTGTAATCAATTTTGCAACAAGATAAGATAGATTTTAGGCTGCCATTTTCTCTGCTTAAACCAGGGGTGCCCAAACTATAGTCCACAGGCCAGATCCGTCCCCTGGCACCAATTCATCCAGCCTGCACCACCCTTGTTGCCTGCATGAGTGTATTTTACTTCTGTTTCTGGGAGCAACAAGGGTGCCATGGGTCGGATGAATTGGTGTCAGGGCCAGATCCGGCCCACAGGCCATAGTTTGGGCACCCCTGCTATAGTAGCAGGTAAACCTGGGAACAGACTTTCATATCCCTGGTTGGGAAAGGGAAAAGCCCATAATGTGTGAACAGTGCAACGGAAATGTTCAGGAAGGTTAAGAAACTGAAATTTGCTGATGACAGTGAAACCATCAGCTGTACAAGCTGTGTGGAAATCACTTACTGGGCTGTACTGAAATCAAAGTCCTCAAGATAATAATCCTCATTATTTAGTATTTGAAAAGTGCTTAAAATATATTGAGCTTCCCGCATGAGCTGAAATAGATTGTGTCCCCAGCCACAGACTCACAATCAGGCTAGAAACACAAGCTAAAAAGGAAGGGGGAAATGGAGAGGAAAACAGCTTGCTTGTTGATTTGCAAAAACTTTTTTAAAAAATAAAACCCAAAATGGCTCACTAAAGTTATAAAGTACAAATAGAAATTTTAAATAGGACAATAACTTACAGATTGCAAACCATGAATTTAACATGTTTATAAAACTGAGAGTAATTTAAAAGATAGGAGAAAAATAGACAGTATTGAGGGCCTAGAAAATAATTAAATTTTGAGTGAGAATAGATGTTTACCGTCAGAGGTAGGAAGTAGATAAGGACAAGTGAGGCCCCTGACAGAGAGATTTCCAGTTATTATTTATTCGATTTGTATACCGCCCTACTCGGTACAACCGACTCAGGGCGGTTTACAGAAACCATACATATAACACAATCAAAAGTAATATAACAGATAGCATAAAGGTCATACAGTATAATACAATAAATATAACAATACAGTACAGCAGTGCAATAAAACAAAACCACACTGCAAAAAAAGGTTACAAAAATGCAATTCCAGTTACATATACTTGACATAGTCTCAGTAATGCAATACAATATAAAAATACAGTACATGATCCAACAATATCAGGGCTCTCACCCTAACCACAAGCATGCTCTGGAAGCCATGGTAGCAAACTTGCCGCAATGGTCTTTTAAAGTCTGGCATGGGGCGAGGCTCGGGAGCACCGGCAGGTGAAACAAGTCCATGCGCTCCCGGCAAGAGTCCTCGCCCAGCTGGTCCGATGTCTGGGCGGCAGGGAAACATCCTGCCACAACGGTCTTTTAAAGCCCGGGGGGAGGCGAGGCTCAGGAGCACCGGCAGGTGAAACAATTTGACTGCAGTTGCTAACAAATCCAGGATTGACTACCACTAAGTCCTACTACCTGTCACCATGGCGGAATTTAAATCTCCCGGTTGGGGGTGGAGTCCTGGAGACCGGCGAGGAGATGGTCCGCCCCGCCACAGGTGACTCGAGGGTGGCGGCAAAAGTCCCTGTCCTGATGGGCTTTTAAATCTCCCGGCTGGGGGTGGAGTCCCGGAGACCGGTGAGTAGATGGTCCGCCCCGCCACAGGTGACTTGAGGGTAGCGGTGAAAGTCCCCATCCTGACAGGCTTTTAAATCTCCCGGCTGGGGTTGGAGTCCCAGAGACCGGCAAGGAGATGGTCCGCCCCACCACAGGTGACTTGAGGGTGACGGCAAAAGTCGCCATCCTGAAGGGCTTTTAAATCTCCCAGCTGGGGGTGGAGTCCCGGAGGCCGGCAAGGAGATGGTCTGCCCCACCTCAGGTGACTCGAGGGTGGTGATCTCGTGCACAATCATGGCACAACTGTCTTCAAAGCATATTCTTGGGCATTAAGTTCCAATTCCATTCACCAATGTGCTGAGTCAGTGCACTGCCAGTCTATTTTCTGAAAAATGTTAGCAGTTCATTTCCTGCTCTAAAATCAGTTTTGCAACTGATGGCTTCCATGCAGCTTCAAGTAGTGCAAACCTTTGTCTACCAACAGGTGTAAGAGGAGGAGTTGATTGGATGAGGAAGCTGGCTTTCTGGTACAGAACAGTAAAAGAATTATATAGTACCTCCTTGGTTGATTATGAGAAGTAGTGGACTTCTGGCTTCCGGCAGGGTGCAGCAGTTTACATACTGCAGAGCTTCACTTTTATCTTGGGTTGTTGTTTTTATCTTATTTCCCTTTTTATAGCTATAACTTCAAAAGTTCCACAGTTTTAAAGTTGACCCTTTGCAGCTCTGTAGTTTTGCAGTTTTAAAGTCCGACTGCCCTGCTGCAGCGGCCTTGAAGATAAGAAAAACAAACTATTTCTGAGCCAAGTACAGGTATTGTAAGCTTTGATGAAGCTACCCTACTTAGAAAAACAACAACTGGGATTTAATAGTCTATAGATGAGCTGGCACACTACACTGACTGAAAAGGAAAGAGAAGTATGTGAAGAGATGGAAAGCCAAGTTACTAGGCATCACTTCGGTGAATGTGTGACTTCCTAACTGGACTTGTCCTCCAAGCACCTACTTTATGCTGGGCCACACTGGCCCAAAATGGCCAGTGTAGACAGGCACTTAGATCCTCACATCTATTTAAGTTAGGAAGCAGTCACTGCACATGTAAAATCTGTTGCTCCAGTATTCATAATGTTTTTATAATTTGCATTTGGCTATCTCTTATCATACTAAAGACTGATTGATCGACTAGAATTAGGTATGACCAGTGGTGGGAAGTCAAAATTTTTACTACCCCACCGTGATGTCATCACAGTGTGGGCGGAGCTAATGTCATGATGTCATGGGTGGGGCCAAAGAAAAAATAATAAAATAAAATAAAAATAAGCATGCACACAGACACACACAACACAAACCCGTAAATAAATTAAATAATAAATGAAATAAAAATTACATTAAAATACACCCACCCATCCCAAACACAAACCTGTCACTTAACTGTTAGTATAAGTGCCTGGGCAGTACCATTGTTCGCTAGGATAATATGCGTTAATGTAAATGTAAAACAGCTGTACTTCCTTAAGGGTTCTCCAATTGGAACAGCAATTGGAACAGCACAGGTGTAGCTTATTGATGAGGTAACTCCAAGACTTTGCTTAAAAACCCCAGGTCTGCCAGCCATCAGGCCTTTTTAGGAACTGTGGTAGTACGTCAACATAGGTAAAGGTATTAAATACACATTTAAATACACACAGACACACCACATCCAAAGGTGAGTCACTTACCCTGGGGAGCAGGCTATAGGGAGCTTCAGGCTAGCAGCTTCTCTTCCTCCTCCCCGCTTGGGAGGAGAAGCAAGGAGGCCAAGCATACACGCCAAGCACTGTAGGTGTGCATGCACACCAAGTGCTTGGCGCACATGCACATTGGGGAAACCAGTGAAAAGGTAAGCCCCGAAGGTGGTTCCCCCCAAAAGCTGCTACCGGTTCTCCGGGACACTGAAAATAGTTACTACTGGTTCTGGCGAACTGGTGAGAACCTGTTACATCCATCACTGGGTATGACACCTGAAGTTTAAAATGCAATGTCTATTAGGCATAGTAAACCATCTTCTATCAATAATTACTCTAGCATGCTCATTTCTTTCTTTCTTTCTTATGCTATTTTTCCTTCACAACACAAAAACAAAACAAAACATATATAAAATAATAAAGATAAAGATAAAAGTCTCCCTTGCTCGAAACCCAGTTGTGTCCGACTCTAGGGGGCAGACCTCACCTACATTATTCAATGAGCTCTGGCATCTAGTCATGCCTACGATATTTCCAAGGTCATGTGGTAGGAATGACTAGATTGCAGAGCTCATGGAATAATGTTACCTTCGCACCGAACCAGTACCTATTTATCTACTTGCAATTTCTTGCTTTTGAACTACTAGGTTGGCAGGAGCTGGGACAGAGGCAGGAGCTCACTTCATCATGCAGTACTTGAACTGCTGATCTGCCAACCTCCCAGTGGTCATGTTCAGTGTCTTAACCACTAAGCCACTGAAGCCTCTACATACATAACATACACAATAATAAAATGCAATAAAATCTAATGATGACTAAACAACTTTATCTCACATAATTTAGCATATAAAAATGTTTACCATAGTAATTAGTGGAATAGCAGTTCCTTGCCCCCACCCCCTGAATCTTATTAAAACAATTCTGTTTTACACCACATCCCAAAAATCCTTTCCAGGACTCATAAAGAGGATGCTAAAGCAGGAGAGTAGCAGAAGAGAAAAGGAACTGCAGTGGCTTAGTGGTTAAGAAGCTGAGTTTGAGGAACAGAAGGTTGGCAGGTTAGCAGTTCAAGACTCAAGTGTTGTATGATGCAGTGAGCTCCTGTCTCTGTCCCAGCTCCTACCAACTTAGCAGTTTGAAAGCAACAAATTGCAAGTAGATAAATAGGTACTGCTTTGGTGGGAAAGGTAACAGCATTTGGCACGCTCCAGCATCTAGTCATGTTGCCACATGATCACAGAAATGTCTGCAAATGCAGACGCTATTTGGCCATAAACTGAGATGAGCACTGCATCCTGGAGTTGGATGCGACTGGCATTAGAGCAAAGGAGACCTTTACCTTACCTTTAGAAAGGGCAGTTCTGGATCACCTCAGTTAGCATGGAATCTCATATGAGTAGAGGTAGTTCAGCAGATATCTGAAACCCAGACCTTAAAGTACTCAACACATGGAATTGAACCCAGAATGCCACTGGCAACGAATGCAGCTAATGTCAAATAGATGTTGTATGATCATGATGGGAAGTATCCATGATGGGAAGTACAGTACCTAGCTTCCACATGTTGTACCTATTTTAGCTTCTGAATTATTTCAAGGTTTGCCCAATGCAAAATATAGTAGTTCACTCTCAGAATTACAGTTGCATGGATGTAAATGTGATCTTTTGAGTGGTCTACTATCTTCTTCTTCTTTTTCTTTTGCAGGTTTAAGCTCCAGAGGGAGACATATCTGTTATTCTGTGGTTTACGTGCTGATAACTAAGATTATGATCCTAGTTTATATTCTCAATTCCTGTTTTTTGTTGAATGGAGGCAGCAAACTATTTTTGGATTTCTGAACTCAATGTAGTCACTTTTGTCAAAGGGAAAAGCATTCCAATCTCTTTTGATATGTTAGTTACCCTGAGGCAACCTGGGCTCTGAGCAGGGGGAAATTTCAAGGTAAGACTCCACTTGCTGAGATCAGGGGCTGTCTATGCAGTCACACTTGGCATTCCTGAAAGCAGAATCTACTAAGAAAGACATTGAACTTCCTTTTCAAATGTGAATATCCTGAAGGCTGCAATCTTATGCCCAGTTCCTTTGGAAGAGATGAGTTCAAATGGAGTTCTTTTTGAGCAAATGCCTATAGGGCTGCATTTAATTGAATAAAAATAACAGAAATATATACAGTATTGAACTTCAGAACCAATCCAGGTTAAATGGAATGGAGCCAAAATGTAGACAATGGATTATAAAAAGAGGAAGCTAATACCTGAATTGCAATGACCTATTATGGAAAGCCATTTTTTCTGTATGGATTAGGAACATGCAAGACGTGAGCAACAACCACTAACCAGTATGAAAAAGGCTTGCTGCTGTGTGTAACGTATCTTATTTCCCCCATGTTTCTCATTTTGCTCTGTATTGAAACAATATTTACTGCATTTTCAAATTTAATTAAAAAACATTTGTTTACAGTTTCTGTTATTTGTATCAAAATCTTGTAATTAGCTGAAAGATTTCTTTGCATAGTATTTCTACATTGTTCCAGTGTTATAATTTAAGGTGAGGAATTGGGGAGAAAATGGTTGTCTGAATGCTTAACATGGCCATCATTTTCAATGGCAAACGTTTCAAACATCCTATTGACAGTATTAATCAAGAATAGAATTATTTTAGATTCCTCTGTGAGGTACCCACAATCTATCTTATTCTAAAATATTTTCCAATACATTTTGAAAGTAGCCACTGTAGACACAAAGTGTTATAGCCATTAGCATACAGAAAGACAAGTGATACAATATGCCATGTTTCACATGAGGTTGCCACAGTTAATGCACTACATTTTGCAAGTTTTAATAGATGCTAGTTTGAGTCTGGGCAGGATGCAATGGTGAACCTCCATTGTCAAGCAACAAAATCCAATGTAACTGGATTCTCATTGTTGTCTCCGTGCGAAACTGTTTTGTGAGGACATGGAGGGGGCAGGAACAGAAGGAAGGTTCTGAAAATCCCATCAGTTGGATTTATACACGTATATGCTATTTTTTCTTTTTAAATGTAAATGTAAAAAAAAACCACCTAATTGAGAAAACATTGGTCTGATCCAACAGTGCAGTCCAGAGAACTTCAATGTGAGAACTGTTGCTGGAAAGGAATGTTTATGCTTAGCAGATTTTTAAACCGTAGTTTCTCTGCCAAATTCATTAGGACACTAAGCTGGTTTATGTGGAGTTCTTCTTGATTTACAAGGGAGCTGAGTTCCTTAAAAAGCCTCAGAATATAGCAGATGGTTGAAAATTCATCCCCAAGCTGTTGTAACACAGCACAGGGTACACTGTCAGAATGCTTTACCTTCAGGTGTTAATATGATACTCAGGAAAGTATATTTAGTTGCCATCACCTTTTATACATTTATATTTTTAGTTATTTATTTCATATTTCCCTATTCCTTATGTCACCCCAGGGACATTTACAACTATGGATAGGATGGGCACATTTTGAATTGGCTAGTTAAGGCTACTTGGAAGTAACAAGTAACAAGGTTGGGTTCTGCAATAAAGTTATTGATGGAGCATTGAGCCAGCTGAAGCTTCGATCTTCCTCTGAAGAAATGAACACCTTTCTCTAATTTACAAATCAGTGGAGTGATGTAGGCAGGGTTCACAAAGTCAAGACTTCATACCATGAATTATGGTATCATTCACTTCTCCCTCCCTGTTTCCTCTGAGTTTAGCTACAATTCTCGTAAGATTTGGGTGAGAAAATAATTTTTCCTGGAACAGTATGTTGTTGTCAGCTCTCTCTATTGGTGTGCAAAGTATTTGATGGTGATTTGGTCTTCAGTTAGCAATAAAAATCTATTATTTCACAAAATAACTACTTCTGTTTTGTTGGTATACACCAGGGGTTCCCAACCTAAGGCCTGTGGGCCAGATCCAGCCCATGACACCATTTCATGTGGCCCCCACCACTCCAAGGTCATGTGAGAAACAAAATGACCACTCCTTTTAAGTTGTTGGAACAAAATGGCCACCCCCATCATGTAAGCAGGGCAAAATGGCAGTCCAGCCCTTGAAGCTGACAGAGAACATGACCCAGCCCCTGGCTTGAAAAGGTTGGGAACTCATGGTATACACTGATCTAGCTGCTTTCATTTTTGGACTCTTCTTATGGGGCCAGACCTTACTATGGTGACTGTTATGATTACTCCCTGTACTAATGAATTTACCACTACCTCACTTTTGTCAACTGATGAGCAGGACTTGAATCTATTCCTCATTTTTAACCCCAGTCCAACACCAGACTTTAGGACACTGTTGAACAATATAAAACAATCACCTCCTTCAGTACTGCCTATCCTGATTGACAGTGAGACTAGGTTTTCAAATGGGTCTCCCCCAGCACCTGCTTGACTGCCAGAAGAAGGCCACTATTAAAGGTGACTGGCATACTCATTCAAGTTACAAGTTGCTTTGCAACTTAAGAGAAAATATGGAAAAACAGCATCCTTGGATATTTTACCTGTGATGTCTTCTGCATCCTCCCCATAAAACTGTTGTTCCTAACATTTCATTTCCATGGCAAGAGTTCTGATGGAGTTTCCTAAGATAGGTCTGTCATAAATTCAACATGACACTATACTATACAGTATCAGAAATTTTCCATGAATCTGATTTCTTAAATGGAGCAATTTTAATAAATTTGAATAGATTAACAAAACAAAACAAAAACCCAGATGTTGAAGTTTAATGTTTTTATTACAATGTCACATTTGCACAGATATCATGGACTATTTCCTTACAAAAAAAAAATAAACAATTTCTTCCCATTTCCCACCAGAGAAAAATTGATAAAGCACTACTGTCATAAATATTTCACTTATTCAGAATGCTAGATACAATTTATTCTATCCTTTCTTAACTGCTTATAAGTTAGGTAAATTTGATTTTTAAGCAAGTGGCTCAGCAGCTACAAGTTCTCTACTGAAAAGAAAGCTGGGATGTGATGGTCAAACATATTATGCTTTCTCCCAAACTTGAGTTCACCGGACATTGCCTTTAATCATACCCTTTATTATTTGCACATTTCTGTTAATTCATTTCACAGGTTAACATCAATGCTTGAGGAGATGTGCTTTTGATGATAGTCTCTGAGTGACAGTGAAATTAGTCTTTCTAAATCTTAACTTATTTCCAAAGAACTCTATATATCCACTTATTCATGGTCTGAATGATAAACTTAGTAGGTCAAGAGGTTTAATCAGATTTCTATATACCAACGTGAAGTTGGAAATAGTTTATTACATTCTGTTTCTTGAAAAACTGCAAGGTATTTCATTGAGGATGGATCCCAGAGACTGACCTTGACTCTGCATTGATATGAATGTGGTTGATGTTGATGGGAAGACCAGATCTGGGCTTGTTTCTTCTTCTTCTAACTTCTTCCTTATATGCTAACATGAAATAATACCTATGAAGAAGAGGCAAAGCTCAGGAGCAAAGCTAAGAGGTAGAAAATGTATTTTTATGTTTGTAAATTGGAAACTGTCTACACCAACATGTCCAAAACTATGTTCTGCTCAACACTGGTAGACTTCACTTTCCAGAAGCCTAAGTCAGTACATTGGCTTGTCAGTGCTATGGGGAACTGACTTAGGCTTCTGGGAATTGAAGTCCCATCCACCATATGTAACAACGGATATCTTGGAGCCTGTTTGCCATGAGTGGAGGAGAAGACTTTATGTGTGTGTAGAAAGAGATGGCCACTTAGAGAATATTTTGTACATATTTTGTAAAAATTTGTAATGAATATTTTGTCAACAAAGGTAACTTTAGCTATAATTTCCCATTTTCCATCTGTATGGTTGTTGGGTTTTTTTGGGCCACTTCCCAGCTGGTTGGGGGAGTGCTCCTCCACTGAACCGAGAAGCCCCAGCCTCCTTTGAGTCAGCATAAAGGACCTATTTCTTATCTGAAAAGGGGGAGCATTTTCTTGATCAGCTTAGAAGCTCGGCTGCCCCAGCCCCCTCTGCTATTCCATGAAGGACCCAGTTCTCCACCGATCAGTTGAAATGTTCCCCTGATTTTCTGAGAGGTACCACTGCTGCTGAAGGGGATGGAGCAACCCCCTCAGTGGCGATGCAAAGGACTACTTCTTGGCTGATCTGGAGAGCACTCTCTCTGGTCACTTGAGAACCTTGCTCCTTTGGAGGAACAAAATGCTGCCTGGATGCAGAGCATATATGCTAAGCAACATTTTGTTCCTCTCCCTAACCTCAAATGGCTTTTAAAAAGCATGCTACATCAGGCTGGGCATGGCGGGTTTTCAGCTATGGGTGGGTGAAACTGTTCTAGTCATTTTTTGGGACAGGTAGCTTGCGATCATGATAAAACAGCAGAAAGAGAAGCTATTTATACATATCACTTTCTGACAGTTTCTCTAGCATTATTTCCATTTGGCAACAGCATCATTTCCACTGCAGTATTTCATAAAACTGAAAAACACTGATGAGCTGCTCATTGCATTTCTATCACTGCTGAAAGTTTTTACAAAACTTTCTAAAGCCCACACTATCTCTAGACTACAAGAACTTATTGGATATCTTTTCATAATGTCATCTCCTGTCAGCAATATGCTGCTCAGCCTGATGAAATTCCATACACAGTTAAAAGATGACATATGGCTGAAATTTTAATGGTCCAACAAAGGCATCTCTCACTTACCCACTCTCTCCACATTCTGCCCAGAGATGGAATAGTTTCTTATAGGCAAATATCAGAAAAAGGTGCATTTTATCCTAGTATCTATTCAATGTGTACAAAGAACATATCATATGGAAAGTTTGACTAGTTTCAGATGGAAGAGGAGGAAAAAGAGTAGAAGAAACATCAATAATTTAAGATATGCAGATGACACCAGATGTGACTTGAGGAAACATCATGACAGCAGTAGCAGCAGCAAAAAAGGCATTGCCAGTCCTTGCTGTCATGATTCTTCAAGGAAGAATGTCCTGGGAAGATGCCCTTCGGTCCATCTGTTTTTGGGATAGAAATTACAAAAAGATCACTTCCCACAATTTGAAGAGAAGTAGAGGAAACCATGGAGTCTGTTCACACCACACGTCTTGATCAGCAAAAAGTACTACATTTGGGTTTGTTCAAAATCAATTTGAAGACTGAGAAATGCATGACACACAACTGAAGCACACATTAAGCATCTGTCAGGGGTTGTTTATCATTCTCAGATTCCTGAACATGCATGTGTTAGTACATATTGTGCCTCTTGATTTGACCCTTAAAGTTTGCAGGATTCCCTGCAGCCCAAAAACATGTTTTTCCTCCCAATCCTTACAGTTATACTGCTAGAATAGTTTGGCAGCTTGTTGTACCTGCAACACTACAACAGTTTAGCAGTTTGTTTACTGTTATGTCAAATAACGTATGCAGCATTATAATAGTTAAAAATAATGTAAAACATAATAATGGGATGCCCTCTGGTAGGCATGAAGCAGCAGCAACAGGGTTTCCATCCAGGGTGTTGCAGCCACAAACTGCTCTGTAACAGAGATAAATGTAGAGGCAGTGGCTGTAACAACAGCAGATCCCCCTACCCACCCTTGGAATTGAGGCTAGTTACCTAACATCTGAATGGTGCTGTGGTGAAAAATAGAAAATTGAAGGAAAGTAAACCCTATGGAGCAGAAAGAGAAAATCAGGAAGCTGCTGGGCAATAGCAGCGTAGGGTTTTTAAAAAGACACATTTGGGTAAGGTTCCACAAACCAGTATAAATATCACATGACTTTAACTCAATTAAAAAAATTGAATCCCAATTCTTTGGACAGCCAAGGCACACCTTCAGTTAATAATGCTATGTAAATTTAAGGCCATAGTTTCAGGCAGGATCTTAAGCAATAAGTGGTGTCTGTGTGTGTCTGTGTGAATCCTTCTGTATTCAGTGGTGGGCTTCAGCAGGTTTGCACCAGTTTGCCAGAACCGGTAGCAGAAATTCTGGCTGGCCCCGCCCATCCAAGTTTTGAAATAAAGTAGTCCTAATTCAGGTACAATGCAAAGCTTTCCCTTGGCCACGCCCATCATACCACACCCACAGAATAGGTAGTAAAAAAATTGAATCCCACCACTGGGCAGGCATGACTAGATTGCCCACCCAGTCACATGGTCATGCCCACAAAGAAGGCCACACCCACAAAGTAGGCCAAACCCACAGCATGGCAGTAAAAAAAAATTTGAGCCCACCACTGGCTGTATTCATTAAATTTAGAGATTTAGAGATTTTGTATTCTTTTGAAAGATTTTAAAAGTCATCTTTAATCTTGGTTGTAAAGCTGATACACATTTAATTGTTTTCTAATACAGTATCTGTAGAATTTAAAACAGCTCTACAATTGTAATTGTTGTGAGTTGTCTTGAGTCCTCTGTGGGGAGAAGAGCTTAGATAGATAGATAGATAGATAGATAGATAGATAGATAGATAGATAGATAGATAGATAGATAGATAGATAGATAGATAGATAGATAGATAGATAGATAGATAGATAGATAGATAGATAGATAGATAGGCATAGAATCTGCATCTCTTGTAGAGACCAATTTTTTTCCAAAGCAGTAATTTAGGAGAGGTAACTGAAAATAGAAAAGACTGAATTAGACTCACCATGGGTTTCATTCATGTGTTTTGGATAAAACGTTGAAAAGCCTTAATGGTTTAATGCAGGGGTGCTCAAACTATGGCCTATGAGCTGGATCCAGCCCCCAATGCCAATTCATTTGGCCCACACACCCCACATCACTCCCAGAAGCAGAAGTAAAACGTGCCAGTACTGGCCCACTGAACCACTTGGCCCCCCCACTGAACCATGGGACTTGCCCATGGCCCAAAAAGTTTGGGTACCCCTGGATTAATGCTTTGAAACATCTTCAAAAACAGCAGCACTGATGATCCATGCTACAGGTTTACACTTCACTGGGGGACCTGAATAAAATGCAATGGGATGTCAAGGAATAAATGAAAAGGTTTTCTTCCATGTACAGTACTCCCAAGTCATCACATTTATGCCAATTTTCAAGCATTTGCAACAATTTACCTACAGAGAATAGAAACTGCATAAACCTCCTAAGCATACAGTATAACATTGCTCTGACAATCAATACCAAGAAGGTGTGGGGAAGAAGGGGAAAATTTCTTTGCAAGTTTAAGTCCTTAATAAAATTATGATAGGTGATATTGAATTTTTCCAGGAAGACGTTCAAGCCAAATTCTCAAGAGTACATTTATGTGTATCAAGTTGAGAATTATGTACTGTCAATGAAAACTGATTTCTCAACCTTGTTTGAGTCTTCAGAGTTTAAAAATAGGTAAAATGGAACACCCATATCTAGAGATTGTGCCTGGGATTCCTTCTCCTTTATAGCTATGGGAAGCAAACATTTAAGCTAGCATTAATTGTTTCTTTTTTTAAAAAAAAAAAGTATGATGTTGACAGGAGCACAAACCTATATATCTGTGCCTGAACAAAAGCAGCTCTGTGCATCTCAATTTGATACAATGAAATTACTGCATCTAAATGCACGCACAGCTCTGAAAGCCTTCCTGAATGGTATTTAGCATTAGTTAATATTTTATGGCAGTTGACATTTGAAAAATGGAGATATGCTAAACGAGTTCCATCAAATTTGAATAGTCAATGCCAGCACTATGCTTGGCAATTTATAGACACAGCAGGTAGGTTACAATTCACACTATAGTTTCTCACAGTAATATCAATTTCAGGTTTCTTTAATGGGAATGTGTCACAGACAAGCATAAATGGTGTTTAGGTGAAAATCTGTACACCCAATTGTGAGGGGTTTTTCCCCAGTTGCTGAAAACTGTTGGAAGTTTAAAATCAGAAATGCTGTGCAAGATGATTAGCTTCTAATTCACACCATTTCTTTGTTAGAAGAATTATGAGTTCTTCTGCATGTAAGGGTAGATGTACCATGGAATCAGGATGCAGAAAAGTTATTTATAAAGACTTTGACTGTACAAGGCCATGGAGTAAAAGCTCTTCATACTTCTTCCAATGATACGAGAGTTTGAGTTTTGAATGACAGGGAAACACATCTTCCTTATACATGCTAGAAAATCAGAATATCAGTTATAGAAACAGAGTTAGAATCCCTCTCTTCAACATCTCATTTTCCATACTCAGGAAACTTTCAACTGGGCACAGTTCTGTCACCACCACCACTCTGAAAACTGTATCCAGGCAACATTAGGTTATTCAAAATTTTAATAGGTAAATGCGATAATGTCATTTATCAGAACCAGTGACCATGTTGGTCTTACCTTGGTGCTACCACATCAATAAGTAAAAGGCATTGAGACCTTAAAAACATCTGAATCTCATCCAGCTGCCAACCACATTCAAGATCTACAGAGCTGTATACTAAGGTAGTCCAGAGATCATGGTTTGACCAAGGAGTATACTAGGAAAGATCATTTTCCCCACGTTGGGGGAAGTGACTGTGAGCACCTAGCTAAAACTTCCCCTGCTTCATCAAATTATACAATTTCTGTGACAAACAACAGTGATAAATTTCCATCAAGAATTTAATCAATGCCTTTATTTAGCAACTTCACCTGCTTCTTTCCATACTAGATATCTCAATTTGTGATTAAGTATCTGAATGTGTGAAACACATAAATATGAACGAAAGATCCATATTTTTCATTTAAATATGATAATTTATCATCAAGATTTTGCCTTGATTAATTGCCTTTTCAAGGATGGAAATCCCATTTTTTCACATTGATGATACCAGTCTTTGGGAACTTTGATTTAATCAAAATAATGCTGTTTATAAGAGCTACAGCATACGTAGTTGTGTCAGTTTGTTCTAAGTTTCCCAAGCACAAGAAGAAAATCTAGATAAGGAGTAACCAGGGTGACCATTGTGTATTGAGGAAAGGGAAGGAAAATGACCAAAAGTATGCTTCTGAGCTTGTTGTCTTCAGTGTAAAAAAGAAATTACACTGGCTATAACAAGCTTAGTAAGAGTCAACGTGATGCATGGGCTAAAAGTATAGCAACTCAAGTTACAAGAGGTTAAATACTGTTGGGCACAAGGACATTTATGTAACTAAACTTGGCTAGGAATAAGCTATATATCTCATATTTGTCCTAGGCAGACCTAGGTCCCCATTTAGTCATAAAGTTTACTGAAACATTTTAAATATTTTAAAACAATATTCATACACAAGCTAGAATAGTGGTTTCTCATCTTTGTTTGTCTCTAGTTGGTTGCCTAATTATCTTCACAAAATATTTCACGGCAGGCAACTGTGGTAACCTAGAAACCAGGTGTAATGTCCTCTAAATGGTCATTAGGTGCACACACGCATGCACACGCATGCACGCGCACGCACACACACACATATGCACACACGCATGCATGCATGTACACATGAGTGCATGCGTACGTACGCACGTGCACACGCACACATGCGCGCGCGCACACACACACACACAAACACTCGTGTGTAATATATATAATTTGCATTGTGCACCACCAATTTAGAAAAGGAGTGGGAAACAAGGCCAAGTGTACTGAATTTTTTTGTCTCTGCATTCTAATCTCACCATGTTCTTTCATCCCTCTCTCATGCCAGTTTATTTCCTATGTTAAAATCAAGCTCAAAGAACAATCTGGTTGGTTCATGAGTTGGAGACTTCCTGGAGTGTGGGGACGCTAATGTCAGCGCTGGCACGCCACGTTGAAGATAGGCTTCCATATTCACCCTTCCCTATTCATCCCAAGCTACGCACGCATAAGCATTCCACCCTTATCTATAACTCTTTGAGAAGGAACAAGCCGTACTAAAATACAGGCTTCAGCTTTCTAATATAGAACAGGGTGAGCTAGTCAAAACTTGCTCTAACAATGGATATACACATATACCCCTTCCTGTCTAGAATGGAATGTGAAACGCTGACCCAGATATGCACTGCTTGAACAGTATAAATGTAAGACAATTTCAATAAAGCAATTAGAGATTTTATTCCATACCTGTGTCATGTCTTCATCTCCGCTGGGGATCCCTACACTGGAGTAGGGAAATGTGTTAGTTGTCTTCACTTATATGTAATTTTTAACAAATAGCTCATTCTTGGTCTATTTATATAGGAAGGCCACTACACAAACAGTAGCTGTTGCCATTCTCATCACAACTTGTTCTGCAGTGGGAGGTGTGTGATAAAAATTAGGGTGATAGAGATCTGTGAAGTCCTTTTCTCCCCTACAGACACTTAGGACCTATGTGTAACCAAGCACATAAGGATTTTTTCCATTTTACCACCTATTTAACTTGTGCCGAGTTGTTCTCTGCTCTCAACAGTATATATGAGATGTCAGCTACAGAAATAATGCTGGGGGGAAAAACCACCAGATAAGTTGGCTGGCTTTCTCAACATATGTCCCTTCTCTCAACAGTTCTCTGCCTCTCAGCCATGGGGCTTCCTTGAGGAGTTTATTTTCTGTTGTATCTGAGCATGTGCCACACATATCCAGCATTCCTAAGGGTCTAAGGATGCTTCAGGCTATCTCATCAAGCTGCCAGGCCTCAAGCTACCATCACACATTGCCTTTTCAGGCATATTATGCTGCGGGATTTGGCTTTCCTTCCAGTTGTTTAACAGAGTAGTTTAATTCTTTCATATGTCTGGTATCCTGTGGTTTTTAGTGGGATAGAAATTGTCCTACAGCTCTAACTGTCTGGTTGGATAAGTGTCATTTTACAAAATTTCACAGAAACTCCAGTCTTGTGCAGCCTCTTTGGTTGACTTCTTTGCAATACACATATTTGCAGACTGGTATGAAGTACCCTAGCAAATCTATGGGGATTGTTTTGGCAATATAGAGAAAATCTACACAGATTTACAGTACAAATATATTGCAACTGGGGTAAACAGAAAGAGCCTCCTTGAAGATCGGACATACCCTAGACAATGGCCACCTTGTGCTGGCTAATCTTTCTCACATGAGATCAGGCAAAAGGAACTGCAGAATGAACTCACCAAAAGGTAACTTCGTTTTGGTAGTTTCATGCCTGACTTAGACACAATAATAATAATACATTAACTAACAAAACAGGAATTAATAAATGTCTGCTACAGGACTGTCTGCTAAAAGTATTGCTCAGCTGAAATTCACAATTAATGAACATTCTCTGGTGACAAAGAGAACAATTGTAACAGAAACCTTATTAACTGCCAGAATTACTGACTCTTCATCTTCCAAGCAAAAATTAACCATTAATGCAATGACATTTAGAGACAAGCAGTTCTGTTTCACATGTAATCTTTGAAGTGTACTGGTGAGTGTATTACAGATTATCTGCCAGACCAGCAGTTCAAAGGACACAAACAAGAGAAATTATCTAACAGTTTCTCAACGAAAGCCTCCCTATGGGCTGTGTCTGTAACACAACTTTGCTCTTTCCTTCCTAACAGAGCTTAGCTTTTTGCACTGACGCTGTGAGTGTAAACAGCAAATTGACAAGCTGGAAATAATTTTATTATCTGCTTTGTGCAATTCTGGGAATATTCTTCACCACAAAACAAACAGAAAACAGGGGAAGAATTTTGGGAAAGTGCCCTTCTATTTCTAGCATTATCAAAATTACAAAAATGTTTCCCTGTAAGATGGCAAGATAGGCCAAAGTACAGCATGATCTTGACTCTCTCTCTTTCCCCTCCCCCCTCCTGGGCCACACACATTTTAGTTAACTTTTCCTCTCTCAGCAGATTTCCTGGATGGAAATAATAATGGTCAAACTTTTTGACAGGAAAAGCCCCGTGGAAGATTTTACTTTATGACATCTTCCCATCTATTTGTAATTTTTAAAAGGGAAATTGTGGTGAAGGGTGCAAGTTGCCTCAAATATGTTACGGAAGAGTTTAAATTGTTTTTGAATAGATTTTCACTCCTCCAATTGAATGAGAATGGTCAAAATTCTCATGGCAGAAAATTTTGGCATGATTCTACATGAGTTCATCATTCTTGCATTAAGTGAAGCCCAAAAGAAGCATTAACATATCATATTTGGATGGTTTTATATTTCCTGCCCCTTCTTATATGATCCCACTTTTCCCCAGAAGTCCTATTTTGACTAATCAACCAGCCACCTAGCTCAGCAGTTCCCTTTCTTTGCCTCTGTTCACTTGGATTGATATTTGCTCTCCAAATTCATTTATTTAAAAAAAGGTTATATATGCATCTTCCCAAAGTTGCTCAGGGCCATTTTTTGATACATTTTTAATCATATCATAAAATTAATGTCAATGTCAGTTCTGAGGAGTAGAATGCCATTTAATGACATATCACATTCCCCCTGGAGATGGATCTTTGGGAGGCTTCTGGATACCTCTCTATGGAATAAAACTGACATTCATCTTCTCAATCCAGAATGAGCTTGCCTTAAATCTTTAGGTAAAATAGTGACCTTTCATGAGACGTAGAATAAGAAAGGACTTAATCCGTATCCTGTTTCTCATCTTTTTCTCGTCAGTGTGCTCATCCATTTTATGGTCTCTGCAAAACTCATCCTTCTGTTACATTTGGTGAGGTAGTTGTTCCTAATGGTAAATTCCCCTTCACTCATCACTATATTAATAGGCTCTGGGTATATCCACTACAGCTGCTCATGCCTTCTCATTTTGGAAAGAAGTTCATAATAACCAGTGCCATAACCACTGAGATGGCAGCAGTGGCATTGGATGTAGACCCCATCCAATGGAAAAGAGATGAAAGAAAGACAGTGCCAGCATACCCTTCTGAAATCAAGCAAATAATTTTCCAGCTCCCTCTCATCCAGAACAATGGTTCCCAACCTTGGGACTACCTTGGGTTATGGTTCCCAGAAATTTTGGCCAATACAGCCAAAGATGAAAGTTTCTGAGAGAGCTGTAGTCCAATAACATCTGGGTTCCTAAAGATGAGAACCAAGCCCTAGAATGATGGCTCCAAAGACCCCAAAGCATTTGAAGACACAGCCAGCTGTGGGCAGAGCTATCCTTTGATAACATTTATACAGATCCTTTGCAGGCAAGTGTGTGTATGGAGTGTGATTTCATGTAGCGCTACCTCTGATGTCACCATCGCCTGCTATCACATGTTGCTTCCTGTCACTACTGCAATCATTGGTTGTCATTAGCTTCTCCTTCTCCTCTACTTCTGGGAAAACGGCATGCGGCACAGCTGCTTTTATCTTCCTCATTCTCTACGGGAGGAATATTGTTGCTGCTACAATCATGTCTGCTGCTACTATCTTTGGCAAGTACTAGAAAATCCCTCTTTTTCCAACACAGCAAGATAGCTGGTTATCTTGCTGTTTTGCTATTTAGGCTTGTACACACAAGCATATAAGAGATATGGATAACTTCATATGATAGGAGATTGCACTTTGATTTTTACCTGGAGGACTAAGCTGATCCCTGCACATTTTGACAACAGAGTTGCACTTAGAATGTAATGATTATTGTTCTGTATGCTTTTAATTGGTTTTGAGTTATGGTGACCCTATGAATTGGAGACCTCCAGAATGTACTGTCAATAACAGCCCTGCTCAAACCCTGTAGATTCAAGGACTTAGCTTCCTTTACTGAATCAATCAATTGCATATTTGATTTTCCTTTTTTCTTGCTGCCATCAAACAACATTATTGTCTTTTCCAGTAAGAATAGTCTTCTTGGGGCATGCCCAAAGTACAGTAATCTCTGTTTAGTCATTTTTATGTTCTAGAGGTAGTTCATGTTTGAATATAATTGTGCTATACAGTAATACCTTGGATAACGCTAAAACTTGGTTCCACAAGTCTTAGCGTTATCTGGTTTTTAATGTTGTGTGATGCATACATTGCACAACATTAAAAAAAAACCCTGGTTCCCTTTCTGAAGAGGAAAGGGAACAGGGGGTCGATCTGCCTGCCTTTTAGGAAAGGGCAGTGGGGATTCCATGCGTGGAATCCCCGCTGCCCTTTCCAAAGAGGCAGGCAGATCAAACCAAGCACTGGTTGGGCTGGGGTGAGGACATGTGCACCCAGTCTCCCCCCAACCAAACTGGCACTCTGAGCATCGGACCACGGGTTTGGTTGGGGGGGATTGGGAGTGCCCATTTTCCTCCCAACCAAACTGGTGCTACGAAGTGTGCACTGGTGGCATGTTTGGGAAGGAGGACTGGGAGCTCCCATCCTCCTTCCCAAACATACTGCCTGTGCATGCTTCGTAGTAGTGGCATGTTTGGGAACCTGACTGGGGGCTCCCTGTTCAGCTTCCCAAACACACCGCTGGTGCGTGCTTTGTAGCGGTGGTGTGTTTGGGAAGCCAATCAGGTGCTATGAAGCGTGCACCAGTGGTGTGTTTGGGAAGCCAAATGGGGAGCCCCCAGTCGGCTTCCCGGCCATTCCGCCATTACGAAGGGCACAGTGGCGGCATGGCTGGGAAGCCAAATAGGGAGTCCTCGGGCAGCTTCTCAAACATACCACTGCTATGAAGGGCGCAGTGGCAGTGTGCTTGGGAAGCCGAATGGGGAGCCCTCAGTCGGCTTCCCAAACACGCCACCACTGCGAGCTTTGTAGCACTAGTTTGGTTGGTCTCCCCCCAACCAAGCCGGTGGTCTGATGCTCAGAGTGCTGGTTTGGCTGGAGTGAGGGCACGGGCTCCCAATCTCACCCCAACCAAACCGGCAGTCTGAGCCTCCGTAGATCTCTGCCCCAAAGTCCACAGGGCTGATCTCTAGCCCTGCAGGCTTTGGGGCAGAAATCAATGTTGGGGAATTTGAGGCAAACATTTGTATCACACAACGTTATCTTAACATTGTGAGATGCAAATGTTTTCCTCAAATTTCCCGTTATTCCATTTTAGCATTATCCAATGCAATCGTTATTTGAGGTTCCACTGTATAATAAAAGCTGTTGCATAATGATGTGGCATTCTCAATATATTGTAAGGAAAAAAATAGATCTTCATCTAAGTCACTTGTAAAAAAAAAAAAAAGGCCAGAAAATACGTCAGATCTATGCAGAAATACAGTAACTCTTTCAACCCAGAAAGCACCTTTGTGTACTTCTGAAACAATTTAAAGAAAAACCCTTGATGGCAAATGTGTGGTGCCGCAGTGTTTGTTTTGTATCCATCCATTGGATGTGAAGTTTGTTTTGCAACCATTTGGAACTCAACAGGCCAAGCTTTACAGCAAGTATGAATAACTATCAAGGATTTTCCATTATTGCCAGTTGTAAAAAGCTGCAATGTTACTTATATGTTAGGCTGGCCAAACATTGTGTGCCTCTGTACCTGCTGTGTATAAATTGATGTCATGAGGTCTCACTCTTATGTCTGACAAAGTGGATATGATCCATGAAAGCTAACATTTAATTTAAATTTAATTTAATTTTTAGATTTCTATGTTGGCTCATTCATGAAAGCAACTCTAGGCGGCTTACAGAATATACAGCAATACACTATATACAACAATTATACAATACACATCCAAAGAACAGAAAAGAAAAAGAAACAGAGCTTAACAACAATAATGATACAATATCCAATATATAATACAGTATGCACAAAAATTACACAATATACATCCTACAAAAATGGCCTATAACAGAAAAAATAGTCAATACACAATACAAAAATTATGCAATAATCACAAAAATCACAACATATCAAACACCACAGTACAATAAATTATAACAATACAATAAAAGGTAACAGTGCAATAAAACATAAAAGACCAACACATACATTGACAACTGTGGCAATTGAACCATCATCTCCTGAATGAGCAACCAGCCCCCCCCCCAGGTGTTCCTCACTCCCCAGGTGTTGCTCTTCCTCTGGCTGGGTGGGTAAGGGGCCAGCGTCTGGCAGCAAGCAGTTTTTAAATAGACACTGGCCCTCCCCAGGTGTTGCTCTTCCTCTGGCCGGGTGGGTAAGGGGTGAGTAACATTAAAATACAGGAGTTAACCTTTAAGGTGCCACATTTTTGTCTTCTTCTTCTTGTTGTTGTTGTTTTGTTTTGTTTACACTCTGATATGGATAGAGATAGCACACTTCTTCAGAATGTCTCTGAACTCAAGGTGAGTGAAGCTAGCTCTTCTGGTGTTTACTTTAGCTGCAGTGCAGAATACTTAAAGAAGGCTTGGAAGCCATCCTCCTCCCCCTATTTATTTGTAAATCGGTTTCCAAGACAAGGACACACCTTTTAAGAAATGTTCCTTCTCCACTGTACAAAAAAGTGTTTTGTCCGCCGTGCATTTTCATCCTACAAATCTTTGAATCCATCCACTGTTGTGCCAGGCATTTCACTTCAGCAGGTGAATATGACGCCAATGATGAGAGGATTATCTCAAGGCATTTTTTCCATCCTTCACAATTTACTCACTAAAGTCAGCATTTTATAGCCTATTGATCAGTGAGGTTATTGAACTGCTCTGTAAATAAGCTGGCCAGCTCCTTTAGTGTGTGTGGAAGGGACTTGCTTTCCACGGGTGATTGACTTATTTCTTTATTGACAAATATGAGTTGATTCAAACCAAGCTCCTGAATGAGCAAATGCTATGTTTGGTCTCCTAACATTTTACCACAGAAAGTGAAAGAGAATTAGAGAGTTGGAAGGAAACACAAAAAGATTACAGTAATACCCCGCATAACAACAACAAATTTGGGGGGAAGATTTGGACCGGAGAACGTTCTTTCTAGTGTTATCCGATGCATCGTAATAAAGAAGTAAAGGAGGCCAAAGCTCCTCTCCCTGCCACTTCCCTCCTCCCCCCCCCCCACCCCCAGCAATGGGGTGCCGTACTGCCGAGAGAATCCAGCCCAGCCCTGGCCCTGCTTACCTTCAAGCCACCACAGCTGCTGCTCTCACCAGGTTCCCCAGGCAACCCTTTGCACTGGAACTCATGGCTGGCCCAGGCAAGGGTAGCATGCACGAGCCTCGCCCATGTGGAGTCAGCCTAGCTACTCTTTGCTCCGACTGAGCCAGGCTTGACCAGCCAATTGCAGAGCATAGAGCTATGCTTCATGGCAGGCAGAGGCAGCCAAGTGCCGATGCAAGAGATCAGAAAATTGAGAGGAATGGTTGCCAAGGCAGCAAGAGACGCATGCATCGGATAAGGCTGAAAATCACATAACGTTAAGACTTGTGGAACCAAGTCTTAACGTTATCCGATGTATTACTGTACTTAAATACTATATGGCCTAACTGTTTTATTTTTTTAATCACCCTACTGGAAGCTAAACTACACATTTATTTCTTTTTATGGAGGAATAATTTTTATTTTATTAATTCATGTCATTCCACATATTATTTAATAATTGTCAGTGAACTAAAGTGGACTGGAACAATATATTCTACTCTGGCAATGACAAACCATTAAGAAATGGAGTGATCCTAATACTGAGGCAAGATGTAGCACAAACACTTGAGAGTTACAGTGCATCGGTAGTTGGAGCATAGACTTGAATGATGGTTAAAAGGTAAAGGTTTCCCTTGCTCAAAAGTCAGCCGTATCTGTCTCTAGGATTTAGTGCTCATCTATGTTTCATAGCCAAATAGCCAGGTCATGTGACAGACATGAATTGACACTGGAGTGCATGGAACAGTGTTTACCTTCCCACTGAAATGGTCCCTATTTATCTACTTGCAATTTCTTGCTTTCGAACTTGATAATAATTATATATTATCCAATCAGACTCCATAGAAATATAACCACCATTCAAGTCTATGCTTCAACCACCAATGATTAAGAAATTGGAAGCCTTTATACAAGCTCCTAAGAGAAAACTGACCACACACCAAAATAAGACACACTTATAATTAAAGGTGACTGGGACACAAAGGTAAGAAACAGCACACAGATAAATGTTGTTGGAAAAGTTGTCCTAGGGACATAAATGCAGCAAAACAATTAATAAAATTCTGCAAAGTGAACAATCTGTGTATGGGGGAGGTATGAAAGTTGCAAATTAAGAGAAATAAGGAACAAATCAAATGTCTCTTTAAAACCAAATGATAACCAAGTCCTGAATATATTTATTGATTGAAATTAGACATCTGCAACCTAAATTAATTGACTCTAAATATACCCTAAAATAAAATTCAATTGCATAAGATCACTATGTGGCTTCATGCTTCCAGTGTTCCTCCTGCACAAACATATTGAAAATCTTCTACCTACACTGGGGTGCCCAAACGTTTTTGGCCACAGGCTGGTCATGTAGTTAAGGAGAGAGGCCACTCTGCCCCTTCCCCCCCCCCCCAATGTCAATTCATCTGGCCCATGAAGCCCTCATTGCTCTGTATGAGTGCATTTTACTTCCGCTTCTGGGAGTGATGAGTGTTTCACAGACCAGATGAATTGGCATTGGGCCATAGTTTGGGCACCCTGACCTAAACCAAGGTAGAAAGGACCTTGTTCAATAGGAACAATGTTCTTATCTCTTCAGCTCTCCTGCTGTTTCTAACCCAAATAATGAAACACAGTCCTTTCCTAGGATTTCCCTAAACCATAGGGCTGAATCAAAAAGGCCACATGATTACAATTTCCTTCATATCCAAATATTACAAAGTGACAAATGATTGGTGCTGTTGATTTTGCCTTTAAGTTAAAGGGGGGGGAGGACAATGCAAACTTTCTAAATGCCATAAGAAAATGCCTTCAAGAACAGCAGCATAGTGTCTGCTTTCCTTCCCCCCCCTTTTTTTTGAGTATGCCTCATTGGTTGCAAGTATGCCAGACAATCTTCCCTATCACTTGGAGCACCACCTCATTGGCTTTGATGTAAGGAAGACCTTTCCCTACCAACACCTAGCCACCTTGCAGCATGAAAGGATCAATACATTTGTGCCCCTGAAAGCCTGCAAAAATTTGCTCCATCTCAATAATTACTGGTATTCTCCCTCCATCTGTCATTTTGTGGCAGATGAAACCTGCCAACGATAGAGATGAGACATCTGACAACTCACAGCCATGACCAACTTATTTTGGTGCTGCTTGTTTTAAGAAGCAATATGCAGTTCTCGCCTATTGAACTGCCTGAGAACATTCAAGGCAGATATACAGGACATATTCATGAAATATTAGGGTAGTTGCCAGCAGCATTCACTGAACTGGTGGGACAAAGAAAACAATACAACTTACTGTAAATATCTTCCAATCCAGAAAGTGACTTTTCACATTTGTATAGCTTGTTGGGAGGATTGAAGAGTAAGACAAAATATTGTTAAGCCTTAAGATCTAGGTATGTTATGTATGAATTTGGCAGGTTTTTCTTAACTGCCAAAAGAAAACATATTGGGACTTCATAAAATAGCTTAAGGTCAAAAGTTGTGCAAAGGAATAGCAGGTGTAATGAATAGAAAACAAGAGATAGAAAGATCTCTTCCAGCCAAGTGTCTGCCTTAATGAATGTTATTTGCATTTATACCAGGAGAGTCAGACACTAGGAAAAGGACTACTTTGAAATGAAAGAATTAAAGAATTAAGGAAAAATTCTTCATATTCTTAACTTCGAAAATTTAGGATAGTGTGAGCCAACATAATTATATGACTGCAAGGCTAGAAGGAATTCAAGGGTCATCTGGTCATAGCCCTCTGTTCCTCTAGTGTATGAATATCCGTGAATTACAACAGGTTCACACCTCATGTACCCTTGTTTCATATGTGACACACAGCTTCCATTATCTAGACAAGAACCTTCCTTTTGCACAGATAAATATTCATTTTGAGTCATTCTCCAGGGCTTGAACTGAACAGGAACCTGTATAAAATGGGCATTGGTACTTACCATAAAAGGCTATTCTAACCAGGTATTGTAGAAGCATCAAGAAAAGTCAGCTGTCTCCTTTTCAATGTCCATGAATGGAAAAATCAGGCAAAAAGGCTAACACTTGGGTAGAATGGGCTGTGATTTTCTTTGGTCTAGGACAGTGATGGTGAACCTTTTAGAGACTGAGTGTCCAAATTACAAGCCAAAACCCACTTATTTATTGCAAAAGTTCCAACACGGTTTGGGTGAACTCTGTGCTGGGAGAGGGATGAAGCAGTCCCATTGGGCTGCTGGGCAGAGGGGTGGGTGAACTCTGTGCTGGGGGAAGAGGAAAAGTGCTCCCATTGGACTGCTGGGCAGCGGGGTGGTGTTAACTCTGTGCTGGGGTGATAGTGTGCGTGCTCACAGAGTGAGCTCTGAGTGTCTGCTCTGGCATGCGAGTCATAGGTTTCATCCAAATGGTATAGGACTAGGGGTACCAAACTGCAGCCCACAGAACACATGAACCCCTGAAGCACTATCTGGGCCTCCCTCCAACCTCCTTATTTACTGTTATCACCCTTAAAGCATTTTCCTGCACACCCACACTATTCATCTTGCCTCTGGTGGCACCATCTACTACTGTTTTCCCTGTCCTCCCCACCCCCACCATGGCAGCATTGTTTCTTCAGTCTCCATGGTTCCTTCTGTTAGCTCCCCCCCCCCCCCAGTCTTATCGTCCATACTAGCAGTTTGGCCATTCTGCTTGCCAACTGAGCCCAGGTATGGAATTGAATATTTTTTCATTGACCTCTGAATGTTTTTAAAAAACATCTTAATCAATAGGTTAATAATTTTGTTATATTTTGATTTTTGATAGGATCTTCTTTAGACATTGAGCATGCCACCTTCTGTCCCAGAAAATGTATGAAAATGATAAATTGCCTTCATCCAATGCAATTGCACATATAACAGTATTATATGTGATGTAGTACATGTAGTAATGGGCTAGGACTTAGGAGAACTGATATTCAATCCTTTCTTGTCCATGAAAACTCACTCAGATGGGGCCTGACTGGAACTAGGCACCAGTAGGCAGTAGCCACCAGTTTAATTCCTTACTGTGCCTCCCAAGGGAACAGAAATATATCTAGCCTTAGACAACTGTGCAAGGCACCACCAAAAAGGAAGCAATGGTAAAATTCCTCCTAGTACTGTATACTGAGAAAACCTTGGAAGCATCTTCATACATTAAAATTGACTGAGCAGCACATGGTTATTGTTATATTACGTCAAAGGGCTTGAACAGAAAATGAGACCATGCCTTCTGTCTGATTATAGATTTTCATTGCTCTGCAGACTTCTAAAATACACAGCAGCCTCTTGGATGGATATATAGGCCAGGACAAAAGGTAGTAAGTACCCACTCTTGGGCCACATGGAAAAGATTAATGAAGAAAAAAAGATGTGGATGACTGCATCCTTGTCAAATTTTCATAGATGTTCTCACGTAGAGAGGGCTCCAACTTCTGACAGCCATTAGATGGCTAAGAAAACCACACTAAGGAAAAGAAGGCATAATGAGCCTTTATATCAGAGGTTCCCAACCTACAGCCTGTTTGGGCCGGCTCCAGCACCTGATGCCAATTCATCTGGCCTATCGCCACCTCTGCTGCACCCAGAAGTGGAAACGGACATACAGTACAGTAGAGTAAAACCCCAGGTTACAGATGCCATGAGTAATGGAAAACCTGACTTACGGAAGGAAATTCTAAGAAAATGGCGTCCCAATTTATGGAAAAAACTCAAGATACAGAAAGGTTTTTTGTGTGTTCCAATGCTTCCCAGGGTGCTGGGAGAGTTTTTGGAGAATTTCTGCTCCATTCTTTTGAAATTTTCATAACTCTTTTGCTCTGCAGAAGCTCTCCCCACAACCAGGAAGTGGTGGAAATTCCCCAGGCCACTCATCAGCTATTAGGCAGGACTTTTCCTGCAATTACCAGAGCTGGCCACAAGATGTCGATGTTGAAAATGTGATAAATATTCACTTAAAAAAAATCAGCTCTGGAGCTCACTAAAATCCCCCCCCCAAAAAAAAAAATATTTTTTTTTTCTTTTCAAAACTCTTTCTAAAGGGCACTTTGAAAATATTCACTGTGTTTTCGCCACTTTAGAAAGAGTTTTCAACTGAAACATTATGGGGTTTTGGGCTCTCTTCTAACCTCCAGAACAGATTTTTATTTTTCAATGCATTCTTATGGGAAATTGTGCTTCAGATTACAGAAAAACCAATTTAAGGAAAAAGTCCTGAAATTGACTATTTCCATAACCCGGGATTATACTGTATTTATGCATGTGAAGGTGTGTCTTATGTCAGCTGTAAAACATGCTTGCACACATGCATAAACATGCGTATGACTGTTATAAACATGGAAGTGGCCACATTTACGACAGCCATAAATGCACCCACTTCTGCTCCGGAGCGGTGTGGTCTGGCCCACTCAGCTGTCTGGGGGGCATGGTCAGGCCTGCAGTGGAAAAAGGTTTGCCAACTCTGATTTATATCTTTATATTCTGGATTTCTTTGACATGTTGCTTGCACCATATAGCAGGAGGCTATATGTCCAACAAAGGAGAAACAAGATCTCCTCATATATAGATTCAGACTTCTTGTCTCCCTGTTTTACATTGTGTGTTTGTGTGGGAGGGGTATGATTAAGGTATAGTGGTTGTGAAGAAATTGACTGAAGTGAACAAGAACTAGATTTGTATTATAATTGGATTACAAGTAGTTCTACATGTCCTGGACCAAGTGACCCCCACAGCAGCTTCAACAGCCAAAATTGCTGGTGTCCATGGCAACAACTCTTGAGGACACAGGAAATCCCTTACTCCCTTAAAGTTCACTGCTAACTCTTTATGTCCATAAGACCGCACAGAGAGGCAGTATTTATTCCTGCTTAACTTGAAGGGAAAGAGTTAGTAAGCAAAAATACTCATTTTAGAAGCTGAATATACACAAGTGCATAGTCAATTATTCATTATCTCTCCCTCCCAAAGAAGGGAAATCAAAGAAATGGAGTTGAATTATTAGATAGTGCATAGCATCAGACATTTGTATCTAAGAGCTAGCATAATAATTTATCTAATTTATCTCTGGCATGACACTCATAAGTATGGACTCCGAATCATTTCCAAGAATTATCTCTTCTCTCTCCCCAACCTCATCTCCTCAAAGATTTCTTCTATAAATACAGCCATGACTTTCTGAGACACTCTAAGGATATTTTTTTTAAAAAAATGACATTGAGTTCTGCCCTTTAATAACTATTTGGAAAACATTTTAATAAAAATTTCTAAGAGTCAATATGAGATTAAATCTTGGTCTATTTCTTACCATTATGTCAGCCAATGATTTTTCACTTTTTGTTTTTTTATTTTAAATTAAAGACATTAACCATGTCTTGGTCAATTTCTGGCAGTTCATTTCTCTAAACAAATAAAACTGCCAGCACTTATTGATTCATGTGTTCTCCAAACTATGCTGGTACATAGCCTGGCATTTAATAACATTAAGCACCCCAGACCGTTTCTTGTTGCTGGTTTTAAATCAAATCTCCAACATGGTGCCTAATGTTTAATAAGGGCTTCTTTATTATTTATCATGAACAAGATGCTTCTTCCAGAAAGATTTAAAAGGATTTTGCCACTGACATCTGATAACACAGTATTAGTTCTGTTTATAAACTCAAGCTATAGGAAGTAGTTGTTTCAAGCCACAAAGGTCCTCAGATTTGTGGTGCCAGCTATTGAAAACCTTCTTATCTTGTCTTTCTTTGTGCCTGGATTCATGATGAAATGTTTCTGTATATAGAACACAAAATGACTGGAACAAGAGCGCTGATGAAATGGGAACCTTCTCAGTAATTTTTTCCTGTGGATATATTCTGCCAGCAGATAGGCAGCTGTTGGCATGGTAGAAATGGATTGAAATTTGGCCTGTTTCTATGAACATACACCAGGAAACAATATGAACAATATTAGTAACCAGATAGGAGAGTGCCTTTGTAAGATAAAGCACAGGAGAACACAAGAAGTTTGGGATTTCGAATTTCAATCATGTTTGCTGATCAGAGGAGTAGCGTGCCTTGGCGGGGCCCCGTATAAAAAATTGTTTGGGGGCCCTTAGGAAGGGTAAAGATTTGTTTTGCTTACGCACGTTGGGGGCCCCCGTGGCCCAGGGGCCCTGTATAATTGATATGGCAGATACGACGGTAGCTACGCCTCTGTTGCTGATGCAGTTAAAGTGACTGGAAAGGACTTTTCTGGGCTGAGGTGACTGTCTATTTAGAATTAACCAGTCATTTCTTCTAGTCTCTGAATTAAAAAACATGTGCCTGTCTCTGCTTTGTGTTCTTTCTCTCTCTATGTTGGTTGGTGTCATTTGTTTGTAACTGTTGAGCTCCTTGGTTGGTTGTGAGCATGCAGGCAGGGGGGGGGGGGGGGGGAGCAGCATGCACAGACCTGTAATTCCAAGTAACAGCAGGCAAATATTTTTTTTAATTCTTTCTCCCACAAATTGTCTCAGAATGAATTGCGGAGACTGTAAGTGCCAGTTAATGAAAAAGAGGTGAACTCTGAGAGACTTGTACCAATCTTCCTCTCTAGGTGTTTGCACTTCTACTGTGCAGCTGGGTGAGCTTAGGCAGCAACATAGCCAGCCTTTAATTTGTCGCTACCAATTGGAAGCAGCAAAAGAGAGAGCTATCAGATGTTGCTGCAGTGAAAAGGATATGAAATTAGAGTCTTTTCAATACATCAAAGAAACAATGGGGAAATAAACAGGGAGGGGGCATCCCATTGTGTGTCCCAGTTCTTGCCAACCTAGCAAGAAATTGCAAGAAGATAAATACAGTGGAACCCTGACATACAAATGGTTTGACTACTTACAAAAAAAATGACATGCAAATAGAAATCCTGGCTAAAAAAAGTGACATACAAATTTTAATAGGAAAAATTCAACATACAAAAAAATCTATGGTGATATCTAGTGGCCTCGTCTGGTAATCCAATAAGTTTTTTACATACTTTTTTTCGGCATACAAATAATCTTGTGGAACAGAAAAAAATTCGTATGTAGAGGTTTTACTGTAGATACTGTTTTGGTGGGAAAGGTAACAACATTCCATGTATTCCCAGTGTCCAGTCGTGCCTGCCACGTGGCCATGGAAATATCTGCAGACACAGACAGCAGTGGGTCTTTGGCTGTAATTTGAGATGACACAACTGGATTTTGAGCAAGGGAGACGTAATCATGTCAGATTGTCTTAGAGGGAAGCCAGATGGGATGGCAACTTCAACTGGAGCAATGCAAAGAAAAGGGAAATACAGTACTGATTTGAGATTGCAAGAGAACAAAGGTCCTAAATCTGTGATGGTGAACTTTGGCACTTCAGGTGTTCTTGGACTTCAATTCCCAGAAGCCCAAGTCAACACTCCTGCTGATCAGGGATTCTGGGAATTGAAGTTCAAGAACATCTGGAGCAGTGGTGGGATGTCAAAAAAATTTACTACCCCACCGTGATGTCATCACAGTGTGGGTGGAGCTAACACCATGATGTCATGATGTTGTGGGTGGGGCCAAAGAAAAAATACAAAATAATAATAATAATAAAATAAAATAAAATAAAAATAAGCATGCACACACACCCCTCAACCCACCCACCCACCCACCCACCCATAACACAAACCTGTAAATAAATAAATAAATAAATAAACAAAAATTAAAATACACCCTCCCAGTGCAGGAACCAGTGAAAAGGTAAGCCCCAAAGGTGGTTCCCCACAAAAGCTGCTACTGGTTCTCTGGAACACTGGAAAAAGTTACCACCGGTTCTGGCGAACTGGTGAGAACCTGTTACATCCCATCACTGAGAGTGCCAAGGTACCATCACTGTCCTAAACCATAAGCAGATTGTATAAGAGAAAACTAAGCTATCAGGATTTTCTGACTTGTAATTAGGTCTTTTAATGGATTTAGCTCAAAATAAAGTTGGCTTTGCTTTGTCAGGAGGATTCCAGTAACACAGGACAGGTAGCTTCAGGTAAATATAATGCTGCATGGAGGTCTACACCAAAATGAAGTTACTGACCATCCCAAAGTCATGTTGTGTCCACCTCCTCTTTCACAGCCAGTTTCTTACTTAGTCACAGTCTACCAAAGAGCAGCAAAGTAAGAAACAAAAATAGAATGGCCAAGGGAGTGCCCCAGTCTACCACTGGGATTTTAGAGAGTGCTTTGTTTGAAAGGAGGGCTAATTATTCTGATTGATTTCTTTACCTCTGGGTGATCTTGTGGGTATAACAAAAGCAAGATATTGCCTGCATTCAGGATGTCTACAATTGTGTGAGATGATATTTTTTGCCTGAGGTACTCATGTCCCAGAGCACATTTAAATAGGAATATTCTAGAGCTATATTCTTGTCACTTGCCAGACAGATTCATAGAGAACCAGAATGATATTTCAGTTTAACTCTTAATTTTAATCTCCCCTGTCCTTAGCAAGACATTTTCTAATTCAAACCATTTATTTCTGTCATACATTCACACATGTACACACACAGACAAACACATGAAACAAAAGAAGGCTTTGCCTTGGCAAAAACATGAGTTTGCAGGGAGGTTCTACCAGTGGAGCCAACCACATAACAAAACCCTATTACAAATTAATGAAAGTCATACAAAGGGAATGTTTAAAGTCCAATGTAAATAAAGATGAACTTCAGCTATAGAACTTTTTCAATATATTAACTTCTTTAGTATAGTGTTCCTTTTACCATGGTTAATAACTTCTGACTATTATTAATGTTAGTTGCATTTTACATTACAACCAATTTTGTATTTGCTACATCAGCAGTGTTAATTCACATTTTCATATAAAGCAGAACGGAACAGATTGCTTTAGAATATAAATGTCTCTATTACATTCTGAAAGGCTGAAGCTAATTTACAGCTTCATACTGAAAGAACCAGACAGGAGAGGTAAAATTGTATTTGCTACGTGCGATTTCCCAAAGATTAGCACTCATGCGTGTTGTGAAAATACAAAATAAATAAAGTCTGGAATTCTTTTGTTGGCAAAGCAGCATTCTCTTTTAATTCACCTTTACATACTGTATTCAATGAGTATGTGCAAAGTGTACAGTACAAACACTGGCTCTTGGGGGGCATGTGGTCCCAACAGACATTTCTGTGGGCCTACGAGAATCCATGGAGCCTTTCTCAAGCCCCAAGGGGTTTTAATGGGAAAATGTAGCACAAAACAGTGTTTTCCTTCTCTAAGAGGCTTCTAGGTCTAGGAGCATCAGTTTTTACATCAAGCACGTTGAAAGTACATCATCAATCCTACTTCCAAACCTAAAGGAAAAACAGAAATGTGGTAGCGGGGGGTGGGGTGGGAATACTTCTGATGTTGACCTACATGTTCTTCAGCCTTTTTGTTTTTGAGATTTGAGATCATAAAGATGAAGACAGAAATATATGTTTGGGACCCAACAAAGTTCCATCTCCCTGTTAGACAATAAGGTTTCAGGTGGAAGAACAAAGATTTCTAGCTCTCCAGCCAATCTCAGGACTCCCTTAGATGTAGCTCAACTCTCCTGAATCACCTGGTGATGTCCCTTTCTTTGTCTGTAACATCCATCCTCCAATATACCCTAAGACAAATTTCAAATCCATATACATCATGCTTAAGAATGCAACAGCATGAATAACCTTGGTCTTCTCAGGTCTGGTGACACGTTCTTATATTTGATAATTTTTTCTAATTATTTCATTGCTGACTTTCCCAGTGTCAGTCTTCTGATTTCTTGGTTGCAGTCTCCATTTGGATTGCTGATTGAACCAAGATATAAAAAATGTTTCACTATCTCATTTTCTCTATTCTTGACATTAAAGCTGTGTAGTTCTTCTATACTGATTTTTTTTTTGTTTTCTTAATGTTTATCTGCAATCCTGCTTTGTCACATTCTTCTTTTGCTTCCATTAAAAATCATTTCAAGTGATCACTATTTTCTACATATAAGATGGTATCATCTTTATATAGTATCTTAAATTCCTTTTAACCTTCTTCCATCAACTTTCATTTTTTGAATTTAACTATGCCATTAACCAGCACAAGGAAATAGAAAGGAACAACAAAAAATGAAAAAGGAAGTGCCACAACATTGTTGGTTTTTTTTTCCTCTGATATGCCTTAAAAAGAAAGATATCTCTTCTGGAAGATATGAAAATTGAAGGGAAAATTAACTCTCAACTAGGAATGCTAAATGATCAACAGGTAAGCACACTACTGACCAGGAGAACATAAAAAAGAAGTAGAAACAACATACTAAAGACCTGTAAAAAAGTGATACAAGGATGACAGATGCCTTTGAAGGAAATCCTATGATGAAGAACCTGAAGTTTTAGAAAATAAAGTAAAAGCTACTCTGAAAGTATTAGGAAAGAATAAATAATTACCATTGGAAGATGGAATACCAATACCATTATTTCAAGCCACAGAGAATGGATCTGTCAAAGTTCTAACAAGAATATGCCAATAAATTTGGAAAACAGAACAATGGCCTACAGACTGACAATACTCAATATGCATTCTAAACACTAAGAAAGAATGTGCCAAGGAGTGTGGTAACCATAGGGCCATTGTTTTAATTTTCCATGGGACAAGGTGGTGCTCAAGGTGCTATAACAAGCATATATATATAAAAATTTTGTGATGTTTGTCTTTGGAATATTCATTTAGATAGATCAATAGAAATGCATCTGCATAAGGTGACAACAGCAGCAGTGGACTGCCACTGATTAAAGGCTTCCTTTTTTCAATTTGAAGGTACAGTGGTACCTCATAAAACAATTTTAATCTGTCCCACAGGGCTTGTTGTTGTATGAAAAAATTGCTATATGATGCATGCTTCATATAGCAATTTTCCCTATGAAATGCATTGTACAACAAATATCTCTATGAGAAAAATCATACAACAACAAAAATTTGTTGTATGATTTTTCCCATAGAGATGCATTGCATTGCATAAAAATTTTAGTTGTTATATGGGGCACAATGTTTTTTCAAATCCTAATTGCTGTACGAGGCATTCATTATACAGGGTTCTACTGTATATGTGACTTCATTGCATTGTGCACAAACCATGCACACATCAAAACTGCAAAGTGAAGCTTTAACCACCAATATCATATTTTTAATTTTATTTTACAGGCAGAACTGTGCAACAGGATTTCAGCCCCTGATTCAGTGGATCTGCTTTTCTAGGAGCTACCCACTAGTCTGGGGCTACAATGTATGAAGAAGTCCTGAGAATAAGAAAAGCTCTTAAATCCTTTCAGCTTATTGATCAGTCTTCAAATAAATGGTGCAAACGTACTCTTACGGGGATGTTGGTGGTAAAATATACTGATTAGCATAGTAGTGGGATTCATTTTTTTTACTACCTACTCTGTGGGTGTAGCATGGTGGGCGTGACCAGGTGGGCATGTGACTGGGTGGGCATGCAGCCCAGACGGGAGGCAGGCACAGACCTATGACCCAAGGCCCCGGCAACTGGATGGGAGAAGCCCGGTGAGGCTGCACCACTGGTATGGGAGGCAGGCACAGGCCTACAACCTGAGGCTCCGCAACCGGATGGGCGGGGCCAGCCAGAATTTCTACTACCGGTACAGGCATACCAGGGCATACTGGCTGAATCCCACCACTGGATTAGCATCACATATTGTTGAGCTCTCTTCTGTCTCAGCAAGCACCTTATGAAATAAAGCAAGCTCATTATGGGGTACTATTTTAAACCGTATCTATTTTTGACATTAGGTATCTTCCTCTCCTTTGTTGTTATGATAATCTTACTACAGACCTTGAAGAAGCAAGGGGGGAACATTGTAATTTATTTTGAAGGTACTGATTCAGGAGCATTCACAATCCTACAAAACAGTGCAATCTAAATGTAACCCCTCCTCCCTTTATTATTATTATTATTATTATTATTATTATTATTATTATTATTATTATTATTATTATTATTATTATTATTGGCAGAACTGCTCTTATGGTATAAGAGCACAAAAGAGCTATTGTTCCAGGATACGGCAGATATCTATATGTAAACATGCACATTAATTTTCTTACAGGTTTTCAGGCATGCTACAAGAAACAGAGGCCAGGTTTTCTACATTATGTTACAAAGAGGAGATGAAGGGGGTAGGAGAGATTAGACAAAGGTTTTCAGAAAAGAGGTGACATACCCTGCTGTTTGCAGATAGTATCATTTCATGCTGAAAATGCTTTCTTTTTTTCTGCCTAGAGCTTAGCTCCTGCAAGAGGAGGATTGCATATAATTATCCTAAAGATTTTCTTTTCAAGTTCATAGTCATGCGCTGCTTGCTATTTTTTTTACTCTGATTCAGATGATAAAAATCAGTTATATTATTTCTTTACATAGAAGTAAGTCCTGTTGAATTCAATAGACTGTACTCCTGACCGGACATGAGTAGAACTGTGTGATGGGTGTCTCTTATTTGTTGCCATTAAAGTGTAGAACAGGGGTGCTTAAACATTTTGGGCAGCGGAAGCAGAAGTAAAATGTGCCTTGCAATCTGTTTTGTGACAGGATGAGATAGATTTTAAGCTGCTATTTTCTCTTCTTAAACTAGGGGTGCCCAAACTATCGCCAATGGGCCAGATCCGGCCCTGACACCAATTCATCCAGCCCATACCACCCGCATCGCTACTGGAAGCTGAAGTAAAACACACCTGTACTTCCACTTCCAGGAGCAACATGGACACCAGGGGGCAGGTGAATTGGCATTGGGGGCAGATCCGGCCCATGGGCCGTAGTTTGTGCACCCCTGGTGTAGAAGCATATGCAATTAGAGGAGTGCAAAAGGACCTTTCCTTCCATCATGGATTTCATCACAGACGACAATTGTCTGGATTAGAAAAAATCACATTCAAGTAGGCTCTCAATGTAAGCCAAAATGCTGGCTTTCCTTTCATGACCTTGCTCACATGGGGGACATACACAGACTGGAAAGATTTTCCTCTGCAGATGGTAGTGATGAAAAGCATGATGCTCCTCCTGGAACTCGTTCCAGGAATTGTGATTCATTTTTAAAATAGGTGTCAGAGTCATCCAGAACACCAAAAATACTGACATATAAAAGTGGGCAGTGGGTTTCAGAGTTCTTCTTGATACTTTATTTTCTCTTTCCACCTCTTGTTCCACCTCCCAGCAATCCATGCATCTTCTCCCAAAGATCCTGAGGACAAAAAAATTAGCACCCACACTCGTCAATTAACTGCCATGCGACCCCATGGACCACTGTCTGTCAGGCATTCCTGTTCTCCACCATCCCCCTCAACTCACTCAGCTCTGTGCCCATTGTCTCCACAATACCATCTAGCTATCTCATCTTGGGCTGGCCCCTTCCTCTTTTGCCCTCCACCTTTCCAAGCATCAAGGCTTTCTCAAGTGAATCCTCTCTTCTCATCTGATGTCCAAAGTACTTTAGCTTCATCTTTATTATTTGACCTTCTAATGAGCAGTCAGGGTTGATTTCTTCTAAGATTGACCTATTTGTTCTCCTCGCTGTCCAGGGGACTCTCAAAACCCTTCTCCAACACCACATCTCAAAGGCATCTATTCTTCTGCGCTCAGCTTTCCTAATGATCCAGCTCTCACAACCATACATTGCCACCGGGAATACCACTGCTTTGACTATGCGAATTTTTGTTTGCAATGTGATGTCTCTACTTTTCACTATGCTCCCCAGGTTTCTCATTGCTTCCCTCCCAAGAATCAGTCGCCTTTTTATTTCATGGCTGCACTCTCCATCTGCAGTGAGCTTTGATCCTAAGAAAGTAAAATCTGTCACTGCTTCTACTTCTTCCCCATCTATTTTCCACGGACTGATAGGACCTGTTGCCATGATCTTGGTTTTCTTTATATTGAGTCTCAAGCCAGCTTTTGCACTTTCTTCTTTCAACCTAATCAGGAGCTTTTTTTCAGTCCTCCTCACTTTCTGCCATTAGGGTGGTATCATCTGCATATCTCAAATTGTTGATGTTTCTTCCAGCAATTTTGATCCCAAACTGTGATTTCTCCATCCCTGCATTTCGCATTATGTGTTCTGTGTATAAGTTGAATAAGCAGGGTGACAAAATGCAGTCTTGTCTTACTCCTTTTCCTATTCCAAACCACTCCATCATTCCATTTTCTGTCCTAACTGTTGCTTCTTGATTCATGTACAGATTTTTCATGAGGCTTATAAGGTGTTCCGGTATTCCCATCTCTTTAATTACTTGCCACATTTTGTTGTGGTCGACACAGTCAAAAGCCTTAGTGTAATCAATGAAACAGAAGTAGACTTGTTTCTGATATTCCTTTGTTTTTTCCATGATCCATCTTATATTAGCGATGTGGTCTCTAGTCCCCCTGCCTCTTCTGAAACCCGCCTGCACTTCTGGTAATTCTCTCTCCACATGCTGTTGCAGTCTATCCTGTATTATCTTGAGCATCACCTTGCTAGCGTGAGGAATAAGCGCAATTGTTCGATAATTTGAACATTCTTTGGCATTACCCTTTTTGGGTAGTGGGACATATACAGATCTTTTCCAATCCTGTGGCCATTGTTTTGTTTTCCAAATCTGCTGGCATATAGAATGCAATAATTTGATTCCATCATCTTGTAGGGCTTTGAAAAGTTCAACTTGGATACCATCAACTCCACTGGCTTTGTTGTTTGCAGTGTTTTTTAGGGCCTTTCTGACTTCACTCTCTAGAATGTCTGGCTCATGTTCAGTGTTCTCATCATTGTGATTATCAGGGGTGTTGGGATCCTTTTTGTAGAGTTCCTCTGTGTACTCTTTCCATCTTTTCTTAATCTCTTCTGCATCTGCTAACTCCTTGCCATCTTTGTCTTTTATCATGGTCATTTTTGCTTTAAATGTTCCCCTGAGTTCCCCAATTTTTTTGAAAAGATCTCTAGTCCTACCCCTGATATTTTTTTCCTCTATTTCTTTGCACTGTTCGTTCAGGTAAGTTTCCTTATCACTCCTTGCTTTTCTTTGAAATTCTGTATTCAAGTGACTGTATTTTTTCCTTTCTCCTTGGCATTTTGCATTCCTTCTGTCCTCTGCTATTTTGAGAGCCTCATCAGACAACCACTTAGCTTTCTTATGCTTCTTTTCTTTTGGTATGGTTTTTCTTGCTGCCTCCTGTATGATGTCCCGCATCTCTGTCCATAATTCTTCTGGCACTCCGTCTTTCTGGTCCAAGCCATTAAATCTGTTCCACACCTCCACTGTGTATTCCCAAGGAATGTTGTCTAGGTCATATCTGTCTGGCCTAATGGTTTTTCCTATTTTCTTTAGTCTAAGCCTGACTTTTGCAATCAGTAGGTTGTGATCTGAGCCACAATCTGCCATGCTTTAAAGAAGTTGAGGAGTAACTAAGGGGAGATGGAAAGATGCAGTTATACCTCACATAATGAATTTAATACGTTCTGCGAGGCTGGTCGCTATGCAAAAAATTTGCTATACGAGTCAGACTCGCATAACGAATTTTTTGCTATGGGAGTCGGACTTTTCCCTATGGAAAAACTCGCATAACGAGCGTCTCTATGGGGAAAACTCGCATAGCGAAAAATTCGTTATGCGAGTCGGACCGCTTAGCAAAAAACTTGCTCGTTATGTGAGTTTTTCGCTAAGCTAAACGCTTGTTATGCAAGGTTTGACTGTACAGTAATACCCCGTATAACGCGAGTACCGAATAACGTGAAAACCGCATAACGTTATAAGATTTCCAGAAAAATCTTATACTGAATAACACGATGAATAAGCGATTTTTCACGTTATCCGGAACAAGTGTATTGGGGGGGGGGAGTTGGATTGGGTAGAACATCTACCCAACCCCCCCGCCCAGCTCCTGCCTGCCTGCCTTTCCCCCTAGGCTTCCCTCTGCTTATTTTCTCTCCCGACTAACAGCTGATCGGAGGCTTTTTTTTAAAACTAGGGAAGGGGGGGAGAAATGTTGTTTCTATAGAGAAGTAAAGGAGGCCAAAGCTGCTCTCCCTGTCACTTTGCTCCTCCCCCCCCCACCAGCTTGGGGACTCCCCACACAGCCACCCCACTGCCTGCTCGGACACAGAGAATACACTCCCCAACTTTGCTTACCTTCCCTCTGCTTATTTTCTCTCCCGACTAACAGCTGATCGGAGCCTTTTTTAAAAAACTAGGGAAACAAGGAAGGGGGAAAATACAGCAATGTGATTGGATATCTATGTCAGCTGATATAGAGATCCAATCACATCGCTGTATTTCCCCCCTTCATGTGGTTGGACCTCTATGTCAGCTGACATAGAGATCCAATCACATCGCTGTATTTTCCCCCTTCCTTTTTTCTCATGAAGTTAGGTAAGCAGAGTTGGGGGGTGTATTCTCTGTGTCCGAGCAGGCAGTGGGGTGGCTGTGGGGAGTCCCCAAGCTGGTGGGGGTGGGGGTGGGGGTGGGGAAGGAGCAAAGTGACAGGGAGAGCAGCTTTGGCCTCCTTTACTTCTCTATAGAAACAACATTTCTCTCTCCCCCCCTTCCCTAGTTTTTTAAAAAAAGGCTCTGATCAGCTGTTAGTCGGGAGAGAAAATAAGCAGAGGGAAGGCTAAAGTAGTGTGGGGGGAGGCACTTTCCCCCCTACTGCAGTCACAGTGGTAGGGGTAGCTTTAAAGGCACCCCACTGCCTGCTCAGTTTGTCCCTGAAGTCAGGGCTTTTTTTAAAGAGTTGTTCGATGCATGTATCGCACAACGTTAAAAACCGGATAACGTCATGACTTGTGGAACCAAGTCATAACGTTATACGGGGTATTAGTGTACATGGAATCGGAGTCAGTTGAAAAGGTCATTTAGAAGTGATAGCTGAATGAGACCATGGGGAGTTGAAATGCAGATCATTGGTTTGCTAGGAGATACTTACTCAAGGCTGAACTATATGCTTCAAATCCCTTATTTTTATAAGTGGCAGTTCCTTAATGTGAAAAGACATTTGATGAAATGTTCTGCTTTCCCATTGCTTACCAATCAGATTGCTCCATTTTATGAATGGTCAAGATGAACACTAGCATCACATTCATTCTGCTTGCTCAGGCACATTGCTCAGATGGAATTGTGTTGTAAAAGCACTATACTAACTATCTAGTCTAACTAGACATGAGAGGAATTAGGCCCTAGAGGTAGGGATAATGTGAGAGAGTTGGCAGAAAGAGATATCCCGCGGAAGTAGAACTGAGAGCTAAATAAGTTAGTTGGCTGGAAACATGAAAGGAAGTTAATGAAACTACATCTATTGACTAGTTAGAACAATTTATCATCATCATCATCATCACAATGTTTGTCTATTAAGATAACCACTTTTTGGATATTGGTGTGTTACATAAACAAACAAATATTTCATGTTTTAGGTACATATATTCTAGTCTAGGTTGACTTCATAATTGGCATATCTCATCACCAATGCTAATTTTGAATTTCATAGCCAAAATAATATTTCTAAGAATCTACAGATTAGTGGAAAATAACAACAGTTTCTCTTGCAGAGCATAGCCAGATAGCTTTAACTTTCTCAGTGATTTCCAGAGATCCTGAGATAAATTACACAAGCATATTTACAATCTTCCACTACAACCCTTTGAATTTTAGCTCAGCTACTAGATAAACAGGAACATCATGGGTAGCTAAATAGGGAAGCTAATAAAAATGGGTAGCTTGGGGTCAAAAAGGATATTGCTCAAGTTGTAATCATTGCCTACTTCTGCCTCCTTTTCTCATGCCTCTCTGTTCCACTGCCTCCTTATACTCCCCCTTCCAAATAATTAGGGCAATATTTAGGGGAAATGGAGGAAGCAAAGACTGCCAGATCCTTGCTGGACCATCCATTGCAAATGGGGTGACCATCCTCTTTGACATAAGTGCTTTGTTGAACTCTAAAGAGCCTTTTGTTTCCAAAGAAGTTAAGAAAATAATTTTATTGCTTAACAGGAGGGAAGGCTGCTTTAATTTTGTTGTCACTGGGAGTCTAAATGTGTAAAGACAGCTGCTGTGCTCAAGCAACAATGCAATCAGTTAATGCTTTCAGCAGGGAGACATTAGCTATCTGTGCCTGCTAGGTAGGAGGAAAATAACTTATTTTGGAAACTTTTTGAAGAGGATTTATCTTTGTGGCGGGTGGAGGTGGTCTCAGGTGGTGACAGATAGAAGAGCCCCCAAATAAGACAGGACATTGTTACACTAGCACAACTGGTATATTACAGAAATTCATTGCAAACCTGAATATGAATGAATAAATATTTGGAAAAGGTGTAGTGAAAATGAGTTCCCCCAGTTGTAGATCTCCCAGTGAATGAACCAACTCTATTCCTTTTTTGGGATTATCATGTTTGGCACAAATTCTCTGATCCACAGGTATTCTTTACATTCAGTAAACTTTCCCGCATCAAGTACCAAAGAAAAACAGGTGGATGATCAACAATAGCTGACAGTAGTCTCCCTCTCTATGTTGACCCTAAGAAGTATAGCTCCCCCCCCTAATATTTATTTTAAATTAAGATGGGAGAAAACTTCAACAACTGGGGAAGGGCAGTGGTTGAATGGTAAATGCATGCAGATGTTCCCTAGTACCTCCAGGAAAGGAGACACTTTGCCCAATCCCTACGAGGTCCAATGACAATATAGATCAGGATCAAACAGATTTCAGTCTTGTGGGACCTTATTTTGTTTTGTTATGATCTATAACAGCCTGGTACAAAAATAAATCCGTTCCTACTGAAAGTGCCCCAGCACCCATATTATAATTTGATTGGGATTGATAATGCAGTAATTGCAATTCTCCCACTCCTTTGTTACTAAATAAGGCTCACAGCAGCTTATAATAATCATAGAACATAATAACAGCAGGTGAAAACAATTTTCAGTGTACAGGGTGGCCTGTAAGCCCCTATCAACACAGCACACAGATACACAGTACACTAGAACAGCGGATAACGTTATGACTTGGTTCCACAAGTGATGACGTTATCTGATTTTTAGCGTTGTTCGATGCATGCCTTGACAGCAGGGACAAACCACGCGCCAAAGCAAGGATCGGCTTGTCTGAAATCCCCCCCCACCGGGAGGTCATTTCGGAAAAACTGATCCTTGTCTAGGTGTGGGATCGCACGCCCGTACAAGGATTGGCTTGTCCGAAATTCCCACCACCCAGGGGAGGTCATTTCAGACAAGCTGATCTTTGCCTAGGTGCAAGGATCCTCCTCTTTCTCGTCTTCTTCTTCTTCTTCTGAATCTGAAACTGAATTGTGACAATCCTCATGGTGATCAGCCATGAAGACTGTCCTGTGAATATAATGCAGTGACCTTTCATCTGACTTCCATATCGCAGCATAACACCGATACCATTGATCCAGTTCCACGAGTCACTTTCTGTTCCTGAGTCCTTTTGGCACACAAAGTCCTCATCAGCCAAAGGTCAGTGTTGATAAAGCTGCTGCTCTCCATCAAGAAGGATTCAAGTAGGATTTAATCCACATGGGGACCATCCCCCTTCCCTGTGGTCTTTGGCACTCATGGCCTTTAGTCCTCAGTATGGCTAGGCTAGTTAACTGCCACCTGACACTCGGCATTGAATCACTGGTTGTATGACCTACTCTATTACCATAGCAGGATAACCTGGGTGGACAACTTTCAAAGACTGCTAATGTAATCAGCAATTTCTTCTTTCACATTGAAGACATTGCAGAATGTTCAGAAATTCTGACTCCCTGAGTCTGTATAATGACTATTTAGTTTTCCCAGAAAGTTTTTAAAATACTACCATACAGAGCTTCTTTTGTTTGTCTTTTTTGGACAACAGTCCACAGAATATTTCAACTAGTGGTCTCCTAGCGGCTATCCCTGACCAGGAATTATTGAGGTAGGTGAATTAAGCACTCATAATCACTGAGACCAATTGAATTTTAAATGAGAGTCCTAGAAAGGATCTCTACATTTTTCCTGGTTTAATTAATTTAAATTTAAATAATTTAAATTTAATTAATTAAAGCAAGTGACTAAAAGATCTTCCCTTCCACTCTGCTGACCTCATAACTTCTTGGAAGTGAAAGAGTTTACATAAGAGCATCAGAACTATGGGGCAGAAGTCTAAAATGCTAAATTTCTGAAAAATATTCCAAAGTTGATGATGTAATCATCCTTATGTGGCATTAGTTACAGCAGCAGGGTTTCAATCTTAAGGTTGCAGTCTAAAAATTTGGCATATCAGAAGACAAAATACAATAAACTAAACTAAATTAAAAACACTGTAGTACTTTAAAGACTAACTGCTATATTACATGCCTGTAAGTTTCATTCCTTGTCTGAAGAAGTGGACTTGATCCATGAAAGCTAACAATAAAAATACAGCAGATAGTCTTTATAGTGCTACAGTGTTTTTTATTTTGTTTATTTTGTTTTGTTTTCTGATATGCCTGAACCACAGACTAACATGGCTACTATTCCAAAAAAATCAAGTCTAAAAAATTGAACTTTTAAAACTATGGTTAGTGATTATCTGGTTAACAGTAAGGTAGGAAATGACTTCCCTTCTGCTGCTCTGTAGTGCCCTTTTCTGATATCCTTTGTGAGGAAGCCACACAACTCTTCCACAATGCAACACTGCTAGATGGAGGTTCTGGCTCTCACTTTCCTCCATAATCATTGAGTTTCTACTCCCAGCATCTGCACTTCCTGCCTCACTCTTCATCTCATTTTTATTTCTAGTCATGGTTTGATCATGCTGAAGGGAAAGACAGAAAACACTTTTGTTGAGATGGCTAGATGGTATTGTAGACACAATGGACACAGAGCTGGGTGGGCTGAGGAGGATGGTGGCGGAGAGAGGTGCCTGGAGGGCAATGGTCCATGGGGTTGCAAAGGGTCGGAATCAACTGTGCAACTGAACAACAAACTTTTGTTGAATATTTTTTTCTCTCTTCCACCTTTCTAGTTTTTCTTTTCCAATATATTCTCTTCATTTCTCTTTTCTAATTGTGCCTGTGTCTCCAAAATAGGGAAAGAAAACAAGAAGATATGAAAACTTTGGTTGTACAGAACTGGAGCAAATGCAGGAAAGGGATGATACCTATTCCAGGTCACTGTAAAAATTCAGAACTGGAGCACCATCTGCTGATATGGAGATCCAAGAAGTTTGTACGGTGCTGAACAATAGACTGATATTTTCCAAGGTCAAACAAATCTCATTTAGAAATGCATTTTTGAGATTATTGCACATGTAATTTGCACTATAGAATCTACCCAGCAGGACTACATTGATGTTTTCTCCTATTCTAACTTCCATGCATCTTTATATAATCACTTGTCTCCACAGAAGGTTGAATAAAATCTTGTTTTGTCATTTTTAGAGGTTTTGTTGTTGTTGTTCAGTCACACAGTCGATTCCAACCCTTTGCGACCCTATGGAACACTGTCGGCCAGGCACTTCTGTCCTCCACCATCTTCCTCAACTCGCTCAGTTCTGTGCCCATTGTCTCTACAATACAATCTAGCCATCTCATTTTTGGTCGGCCCCTTTTTCTTTTGCCCTCCATCTTTCCTAGCATCAAGGCTTTCTCAAGCAAATCCTTTCTTCTCATTTGATGTCCAAAGTACTTTAGCTTCATCTTTACTATTTGACCTTCAAGGGAGCAGTCAGGGTTGATTTCTTCTAAGATTGACCTATTTGTTCTCCTCGCTGTCCAGGGGACTCTCAAAACTCTCCTCCAGCACCACATCTCAAAGGCATCTATTCTTCTGTGCTCAGCTTTCCTAATGATCCAGCTCTCACAACCATACATTGCCACCGGGAATACCATTGCTTTGACTATACAGATTTTTGTTTGCAATGTGATATCTCTACTTTTCACTATGTTCCCCAGGTTTCTCATTGCTTGCCTCCCAAGAATCAGTCACATTTTTATTTCATGGCTGCAATCCCCATCTGCAGTGAGCTTTGATCCTAAGAAAGTAAAATCTGTCACTGCTTCTACTTCTTCCCCATCTATTTTCCAGGGACTGATATCTTCTTTAAATCTTGTTTCAACAAATTTTAGGAATTAAGACAAACATTATAAATAAAGTAGTAAATCAACAATTTATTTTAGTCTTAAAGGATTTTCCCCTCCTTCTTATTGGCTTGGACTTTTTTTGCTGATTTCTTCTGTGTCGAAGATTACTAAGCAATACTCACAAATACTTCTGTTGTCTTTTAAATCTTTTTCATCTCATCTCATCTACATTAAAAATTTAAACTTCCAACACTTAATAATGATGAAGATTAATACCAGAGCTTACAGTATGAGAGGAAATGTGTTTTCATTGTAGTTACGGATGGACTAATAGTTCTAAAGGATATTTAAGCCATAATTCCTTATCACAGAGTTTTCTTCCTTTATTTTTCAAGCTGACTCCTACTATTTGTCACTTACATGGTACTTTTAATGCAGAAAGATTTTTTAATCTCTCAATTCGTCACTACAAAATGACAGGGTAAGTTGTTTTAATGCTGTTTGTCATGGAGTCAATACAGAGAGCATTAAATGAAGGTCATCTCAACAGATCCAAAGAAATCGAATTGGTCCAAAGAAAGGATGGATACCTCTAAGCCAGTGTTTCCCAAACTTTGGTTTTTGTACTTCAATTCCCAGAAGCCCAAGTCAATTCCCCAAAGCAATAATCAGCCAATGTACTGACCTAGGCGTCTGGGAATTGAAGTTCCCCTGTGGGGCATGTTTCCCACATTGGGAACCACTGCTCTAAGCTAATCTAGAACATCTCTACAAATTCAAGAAATTAGTTACTACAACATAGGTGGTTGTGTGGGATCTACTCAGAAACAAGCAGTGAAGGGTTTATTTTGAATTGTGAGGCAGAATATTCCATTGTCACATATGACACAAGATTGGAAGTTATTTTAGTTTTTAGCTGAAATCCCTTTTTGGAATAAAGCCCACCTGCTTCAACCAATGGTCTTCAAATATCTGAAAAAGACTATGAGGTTATTTTTTTTTCCAGGTTAAACATGAGTAACTCTACCCTTGATGACCATTCGGAGGCTGCAGTTGGTCCAGAACACAGCTGCCTGCACAGTGATGGGGTGTGGATGGTATGCCCATGGCTCACCCTTGTTGCAGGAGCAATTGGAACAGCACAGGTGTAGCTTAGTAATGAGGTAACTCCAAGACTTTGCTTAAAAACCCCAAGCCAGCCAGCCAGGCCTGCTGGCTGCCAGGTCTTTTTAGGAACTGTGGTAGTACGTCAATATAGGTAAAGGTATTAAATACACATTAAAATACACACAGACACACCACATCCAAAGGTGAGTCACTTACCCTGGGGAGCAGGCTATAGGGAGCTTCAGGCTAGCAGCTTCTCTTCCTCCTCCCTGCTTGGCAGGACAGCAAGGAGGCCGTGCATACGTGCCAAGCACTGTAGGCGAAAAGGTAAGCCCCGAAGGTGGTTCCCCCCAAAAGCTACTACTAGTTCTCCAGGACACTGGGAAAAGTTACTACCTGTTCTGGCGAACTGGTGTGGACCTGTTGCATCCCATCACTGCATGAAGGTCAGCAAACCCTCCTCACTCATATCATGCTGACTATTTGACAGTGATAACAAGGTGGGTAGCTTATATCTATGTGTCTCAACAACTGTAGAATACCACAGTTCTAACTTATTCTACAGTTGTACAAAATTGTAGAAGTGTTGCACAAGGGAGAGGGGGGAAATCAGTTGTTATATCTAAGCCCTGTACTCCCAAACATGAACTAGTGGCTGTGCTGGTGAGAGTTTGGTCCTATGTGGGAGATCACATTCTTCCAGTGCCAGAATGCACACATAATCACACCTTGAAAAGTAAAAAAAAAAAAAAATCCAATATATTATTTTCCAATAAACAAATAGTACAAGGAAGAAGCACTTCTTGACTTCACACTGAAAGAGAGAATTTCTCTTGAGGGAGGGGGGGCATGTTCACAATTATCAAATTATTATTGGCCATGCAGGCATTCATGCATGCCCACAATGAACTCCAGAAACCAAAGTTAAATTATTTCATCTTCTTTTTATCATTTAAGAATATTTTCACACCTTAAATATTAACAAGTTTGATTTGGCATCAGCATGTACGGATTACATCTGATCCAATGAGCTGCACATCACAAAGGCTTATGCCTTTGACAGTCTTTCATTAGCATGAGTCTCTTTGTTGATTTTCATGCAAGAAGTAGCCTTGTTGCTCTCCTGGGAAATTCCGCCATATGCAGAATATTTTACAAAATCCCATAGTGTGAAACCAGACATGTTTTCCTATCCTATGTGTCCTGATTTTTCATAATCCAATTCTACATCCATGTAAAGCATAGACCATATATAATAACATCTAATGATGTTATTAATAAAGCATTATTTAGGAGCTAATGAGGACGTAATGATATTGCTGTTGCAGAAACTGAAATGATGATAAATACTTTTTACTATTTATATTTTTCTAATTAACTTAGAGGTTAAATACTCTAAAAACACTTTCTTAAGGTAGTATGAGATGGTACCCTCCTTTCCTAGACTTTATTCATTTTGTTCATTTTTTTTATTCCATTTTCTTATTTTTTAAGGAAAAAAGTAGATTTCGAAAAAGATGTTAAACACTAGTGGAAAAGCAGCAACCAAGACAATGAGTAATAAAATGAGTTAGTCAGTTATTTTTGTGCTGTGTTAAGGTCCCTTGGTGTGTGTGTGTGTGTGTGGTTATAATGCATTATGTAACAAACAGTTTTGAAGAATTTTTTTGGAAGCCCTAGTACAGTGGTGCCCAAACTAAGGCCTGGGAACCAGGTGTGGCCCCTGATGCCAATTCATCCGGCCCGCAAAGCCCTCATTCCTCCTAGAAGCAGAAGTAAAATGTGCCTGTACAGGCATATTTTACTTACGCTTCCAGAAGCGACTAGGGCTTCACGGGCCGGATGAATCGGCATCAGGAGCCACACCTGGCCCCCAGGCCTTAGTGAAAGGCTCCCTGAACCACATGATCGTCCCACGGCCCAAAAAGTTTGAGCACCCCTGCCCTAGAAGCTCACTAGAAAGCCTGTTTCACACCCAAGGCCTGCCTCTTCAATAACAGTAGCTGCAGCATGACAGCTGCTGTACTTAAGCTCCTTTCCCAACATAGGGGTAAACCTAAGACATTCTTATTGTCAGGATAAAACTTGTAGTTCTGCCATAGAAATAATATTCAGTGTGACATCATTTGAAGTGTCCTGGGTATTACCTATTAATCTGATGATTTTCTGTTTGGAGGAAGCACACTACTAAAGTAAGCATACTACACCAGCCACTGTGGCACCGGCATAACTTAAGCAGGGTTCCTTAAGGAACCATAATAGTATGGAGTTGCTTTCTTTTGTATTCATTATGAGATGTTCCTACTTAGACTGTGTCCCATGGGGTCAGCATCTCTAGATTACAGCTTTTCTCACAGGCATTATGCTTTTCTAGTATTGATTCATCCTCTTTCCCCAATACACCTTTCAGGAGGCAGCATACACAATTATCTCCAGATGCTTAGGCTTTTAGGGAACATATTAATCTATTTGTTTTCTCAGTAATCTTTCCTTAGCTTGAAATGAGGGGTTGAAACTTTTTTGAAAGAATACACAGCCTGGACTTAACAATTTGTAATATTGAATTTAAAATATGAGGTATAGGTTAATTTGATTTACAGTAAAATCTCGCATAAAGAGCGACTCGCTTAAAGAGTAACTCGCTTAAAGGGCAGAATTTTCTCTGAATGTTCGCTTCGCTTAACAAATAAAACCAACCAACCGATTTATTTGCTTAACAAATAAATCGGGGTTCACAATCCCCCCCCCCCGAAGCCACAGTTGGTCACTTACAATGGTGTTTCACTTAAAGAGCAAACTTGCTTAAAGAGCAATTCTGTGGAACGCATTATGCTCTTTAAGCGATGTACAACTGTATTTGAAAAGGTGTGTGTGTGTGTGTGTGTGTGTGTGTGTGTGTGTGTGTGTGTGTGTGTGTGTGTGTGTGTGTGTGTGTGTGTGTGTGTGTGTGTGTTTTAAGGGCAGGTGGAAATCTTCAAAAGACACTGTGAGCCCTTGCTCTGGCTTCACAGTGTGTGGGATTTTTACCCACTAAAACCACCTCCCATTACGCCCTGCCACCCCACCGGACCGCCGTCAGGCATTACATCATGGGGGGCAAAATGGCTATTAAAAACCCTCCTCCAATTTGGCTCCTTGCCCTCCTTCTCCTCTATGTCTCTGGTTGCCCTCTTCGCAATCTCTCCATACGTCTAAGTTCCAAGATGACCCCGGCTGCATAATTGGACACCGCGACCCAGGTAGTCTCCCTACTCAACCTCTCAGTGATTATGTCTTCTGGAGACAGCTGTTGTCGAAAATGCCTCTGTAGAATTTCCCATTCTGCATCGAAGCGTGGACAATGAAAAAACACGTGCTCTGCATCTTCCTGCACGGGCTGGCAGATGGGGCATGAAGCATCATCATCCAGCCTGAAGCGGTGTTGGTAGGCTCTGAAGCAGCCATGTCCTGTCAACAGCTGTGTGAGGTAGTGGTCCACCTCTCCATGCTGTCTTGTCGACCATGCCCTGATGTCTGGGATAAGGCGATGAGTCCACCGTCCCTTGGTCGATTTATCCCAGATCTGCTGCCATTGTGTTATCCTCTCTTTCCTGGCTTCTATGGCAATTGTGTGTCGTTCCTTCTCCTGGTTTTCTCACCTCTGCCAGTAAATCTCTGCCCGTTCCTCTGCTATCAGATGGATCGGCATCATATCGGCAATGACACACACAGCATCGTACGAGACTGTACGAAATGCCCGAGCCACCCGCAGGGCACTCCTACGGTATATTGAATTTACTTTTACTTGGTCCCATGGCAGTGATAGGTTGTGCTTGTGAAAACTGTCTTGGCTAGGATTAGTCTCATCAGAATGCTGATGAGAATCTTGGCAGCATTGACATCCCACAGAATGGTGATGCTAGGGGATTTCAACATTCATGCTGACAAGGTATTGTTTGGATCAGCAGCAGAGTTTATTGATTCCATGATATCCACTGGTTTGTCGAAGCATGTCACAGTCCCCACACACGTGGCAGGCCATACGCTCAACCTGATTTTCTCTAAGGGACATGGAGACAATTATCTGAAGGTAGTGGATCTTTTATCTACCACCTTATCATGGTGCATCACTTTGTGGGCCTCAAACTGGCCAACTCTGTGCAACAACTGAGAATTACCAAAAAAAAAAAAAAAAAAAAAGACTAACACAAAGAGGTTGTGGCTCCAATTCTTTGGAATTATTTGCTGCCTGAGGTGTATCAAGCACCATCCATGGAGATATTTAAGAAACAACTTAAAATCTTGCTCTTTAGAGAGGATTTTGATAACATCTTCCTCAATTCCATCTAATATTTTTATATATTACTTTGGTTTGGTTTCTGTGCACGTCACCTCTGGAATATTTTGACCTAAACTTTAATTCTGTTGTTGTTGTTGCTCAGTCACACAGTCGATTCCGACCCTTTGTGATGCCATGGAACACTGTATGCCAGGCACTTCTGTCCTCCACCATCCTGCTCAGCTTGCCTAGCTTTGTGCCCATTGTCTCTACAATACCATCTAGCCATCTCATTTTTGGCTGCCCCCTTCTTCTTTTGCCCTCCACTTTTCCCAGCATCAAGGCTTTCTCAAGTGAACCCTCTCTTCTCATTTGATTTCCAAAGTACTTTAGCTTCATCTTTACTAATTGACCATCTAAGGAGAAGTCAGGGTTGATTTTTTCTAAGATTGACCTATTTGTTCTCCTCACTGTCCAGGGGACTCTCAAAACTCTCCTCCAATACTACATTTCAAAGACATCTATTCTTCTGCGCTCAGCTTTCCTAATGGTCCAGCTCTCACAACCATACATTGCCACTGGGAATACCATTGCTTTGACAAGACAAATTTTTGTTTGCAATGTGATGTCTCTACTTTTCACTATGTTCCCCAGATTTCTCATCGCTTGCCTCCCAAGAATCAGTCGCCTTTTTATTTCATGGCTACAATCACCATGTGCAGTGAGCTTTGATCCTACAAAAGTACAATCTGTCACTGCTTCTACTTCTTCCCCATCTATTTTCCAGGGACTGATAGGGCCTGTTGCCATTATCTTGGTTTTCTTTATATTGAGTCTCAAGCTAGCTTAATTCTGAATGTTGTTTATATATTTATATTTGTCTATTTCTAATATTGTATTCTTATGACTTATTTGATATATTACATCACCCAGGGTGGGTAGATCATGCAGATGGCTGGTATATTATTTAATTAATTAACAAATATACCAGCCATCTGGATGATCTAGCCACCCTGGGTGATGTCCTCCTTATGATGGTCTTTTTTTTTTTTTGAAATTCTCAGTGATGTTACACAGAGTTGGCTAGTTTGGGGTCCACAAAGTGATGCACCATGATAAGGTGGGGGAGAAAAGATCCACCACCTTCAGATCATTGTCTCCATGTCCCTTAGAAAAAATCAGGTTGAGTGTATGGCCTGCCACATATGTGTAGGAACTGTGACATGCTTGGACAAGCCCATGGATAGAATGGATTAATTAATCCATTTTCTCGCCGGCGTTTGGGAGAATGCAATGGGACACAGCTGTGTGAGGCATCCGGGAGCCATAAAAACCTCGCTTCCGCTGCCTCCAAACACCACCGAACTTTCTCGCCGGCGTTCAGGAGAATGCAACGGGACACAGCTGTGTGAGGCGGCCAGGAGGCATAAAAACCTTGCTCCCGCCGCCTCCAAACACCACCGAACTTTCTCGCCAGCGTTCGGGAGAACACAACGGGACACACCTGTGTGAGGCAGCCGGGAGACATAAAAACCTCACTCCTGCTGCCTCCAACACCACCAAGGACCTCTCTGCCCTTGCCTCTGGACTTTCGACTGGGCGGAGAGACCACCACAGCTGCGAGCACCAGGGCCATTCCATCACCGACGGTCCTCCTCCCTGCCCGGACCAGCTTAAAAAGACACCAAGATGGATGGCAGGACCTCTCCGCCCTCGCCTTCAGACTTTCAACCAGGCAGAGAGGCTACCACAGCTGTGAGCACCGGGGCCGTGCCATTGCTGGTACCCTGGGCCAGTTTAAAAAGACACTGCCGTGGTGTACGGGTCTCACTGGGACTGGATTCATTTTTTTTGGACTTTTTTGAACCTTTTCCCGGTTACTTTTGGTAGGATTCTGCTAATAATCATTGCAGGACTCGGTAAATGTGATGTTTTTTGCTGCTGTTTTTGTTTTACTTTTTTGTAAAACTTTTTGTATTGTGATATTGATATTTTTTTACTGTTACTGTGTTTTTGATATTTTTTCTGATACTGATACTGTGATGATTGTTATTGTGGTGTTGTGAAATTTATGATTGTTATGTTGCTATTTTTTTATATAATTTGTAGGCCGCCTAGAGTCAGGTTCGGCTGAGCAGGGCGGGGTATAAATTTGAAAATTAAATTAAATTAATTAAATTAATTCTTCTTCTTACCTAATTCTACCAAGCAATGTCTATGGAGATTTTTATATGGAATCTGGAAACAGCAAAAGACTGGTATGATCCTGGGACATGGAAGAATCCCAGCCAAATGCTCCCTGCCAAAACATGATATAACACCTTGAGAAGGAATTTAAAGTCCTACAAGATTTCTTGTTTTCATTTGGAAGAGAAAGAGATCTCCCCCTGTCCCATCAACTGTGATTATTAAATATAAAGATCTTTTAAAATGTTTTTAAAATGTATTTATAATATCTTGGGTTTTAATACAGATAAAGGTTTAATTGTTTTAATATAGTTTTTAATGATGTTTTAATCCTACAATCATTGTATAATCAATCTGTCAGTCGGCAGTCATCCCTGCTCTAGGCAATTTCTGCTGTTGCACAATTTACCTTCCTCCCATTTGATAATTTTTGACCAAAATTTAATTTGTACTGAGAATGCCATCAAATTTATCATTATCTTTGCCATTGAAGAGAAAATGGTTGCCATTTCTTATCTTTGCTTCTGAGGACAAGAAAAATTAAGATTTGCATCCCTAGAATTTACATATTGAATTTCAATCCACACGAATACTGGTGGAAAGGTAGATCAGAGTGTGGCATTCTAGCACTGGAGAATCAATTCTCCATTCTTGGACTTTTTTTTTTAGCCATCATTGATACTAAATGGTAACATGTGAGTTATGGCCAAGAAAAGCTTTCACTAGCATAAGCTGCTCTTTACGAAGACACTTCTTTAACTACCACAGCAATGTTAACACACTTTAAATATACTTTAAAAGTATCCAGAAAATTTAATTAGCTCATTAAACATATTAGTGAAATATGCTGAAGCAAAAGTTCTGAGCAAGCCAATCTTTTGGAAGATATGACTGCTTTGGTGTTGTAACTGCAGATTCATGTGTATTAAGTCCACTTTGATGAGTCCTTAAAAATCCTATGGTGAACAATTTTTTTCAGATATTCTTCTAAATTTGCTCATGGTAATTGTATCTTTTGGTTTTTATTCCTCTGTTACCTTTTCACCTTTGAGACAATATGTTCAAATATAACATTTTGCAGACATTGGATCAGATTTAGATTTAGTCACAACTGAGCAGATTCACTGACATTAGTAGGATTTAAATTACTTAAGACTAATATATAGTGATTTCAGTGATCTACTCTAAATATGACTAAATCTGAATCCAATCCTATTACTGAAAATTATTGGATTGCAAAAATAATTTTAACCGTCATTCTTTGAAATAGAAATGCTTTGAAACACATTTTGAATTAATGTTCTTGAGAAAAAAAAGTGGCTTTAGGCAGCTTTTAGAACTTTAGAGAAGGCTATGATGAGGAACTTCTAGGTCAAAAGAAAACACATATACAGTAATACCTCAGATAACATTAGTATCGAATACTAAAATCACATAACATTAAGCAATCTGGGGGGAAGAATTGCATCGGATAACATTAAGATCCTATGGGATGCATCGGATAACAACCGCTAAAGCTTGTGTGGTTACAATGTATCTCTATGGATCCCATAGGATTATAATATGCATTGGATAACACTAAAAATCGTATAACACCAAGACTTGTGGAACCAGGTTTTAGTGTTATCTGAGGTTTTACTGTACCGTATACTAGGGATACAGACAATCCACATACAATTAGAACATTTCCCCCAATTGGGTGAGCTTACAACAGGTCTTATGTACTACCTTCTGCCACAATTAGGCACTGTTTGCTAAAAAAAGAAAAGAAAAATAAACCCAAGTATTTTTTCCACAAAGGTCTTGTACTTCAAACCTGCATTTTGTGCTGAAAATGTCATATTTTGCACTCTCTCTGTTTGTTTGTTTTAAATATAGAATACAAGACCTTTGGGGGATAAAGCAAGTTTGTTTATTTATTTATTTATTTATTTATTTATTTATTTATTTAAAAAACATTTTCTGCCTATGCTGCTGACCAAATGGGGAGGGGAATTATTATTTTTTTTGCTTCCACGTAGAAGCAAAATATCTCATACTGATTTTTTGCTGTCCTGTTTTATTTTGGAGATTGGATTTTTACTGTGTCAAGATATTTTACCTCAAGAATAAGAGAAGAAAAAGTAGGAGTTTTGTTGCATACACACACAAAGAAAGAGAAATCTTTTCCAAAGGAGTGTCCTTTATACTGTTGTACCAAAAATGACAAACGAGTCTTTTAGTATCTTCCAAACCTGAACAATCCTTACTGAGTCTGTTAATGTTAATAGTTGATTCAGTTTTTTTTGTGAAGTATGCATTTGCAGTGGTGCAGTGGTAAATCTGAAACTGCAGGTACCTACCATGTCATTTCTCATAGGCACCTTTAGGAAGACAGAGGTGGATTGATTGATTCACATCAACACATGTGGAGTGAGTCTTTTGTAAAGTTAATTGTTTATAATTGCCTATCAAGACCAAATTGAGCTAAAATGCTGCTGCCAGCTGTGAGGATTTCAGCTAAATTTCAAGAAAACAGAAAAGTCAAGAGTAGAGATGGAAAATATCCTAGTCCCTGAGTGATAAATTCCTGTGAATTGTGGCTATAGTATACTGTTCCTGGAAGACCAATGTAAGGTCAAGGTCACCAGTAGTATCTGACTCTAGGGTTCAGTGCTCATCTCGGTTTATAGGCAAAGAGACAGCACTGTCTGCATCTGCAGATGTTTCTGTGCACATGTGGCAGGCATGCCTCAACACCGGAATGCATGGAATGCTGTTTACCTCCTCACTGAAGTGGTCCCTATTTATCTACTTGCAATTTCTTGCTTTTGAACTACTAGGTTAGCAGGAGCTGGGACAGAGACGGGACCTCACTCACTCATGCAGTACTCAGGCATTGAACTCTGACTTTCTAGTCAGTGAATTCAGCATCTTAGCCACATGAGCCACCACAGACCAATGTATATGAATAAAAATAGAAGGTTATATTCCCACCAGCAACAAATTTATAATTCCCACCAGCAACACATATTTGTTTAAAAGAGGGAGAGAACCAAATTCTTTTACCTACAGCCTACAGACAAGTAAATGAAACTCACAAATACAGTAATGTTATTTTCACTGACATCCAAAGCAGGATTGACACACTGTATATATGACAGGATTTATAGCACTGGCTTGCTGAGCATTCCCCTTTAGGTAATTTCATTTGAATACTCTCAACTTGAAGGAGAGTGCTGAAGGGATTTATGCCAAAGGGTACTAAACCTCTTAAGGTATGTCTGTAATAGTCAACATTAATCTGATTCCTCATTCAAGGTGTCTTGAATTTCCTTACACATTCAGACATAAATTGCTGTGTTACATTTTGGAGCAATACATTTTTCTTAGTGCTAAGCCTCCTCAAATTCTTTCACAAACCTCTCTATGTGCAGTGGCTATAAAAATCATCTAATGAGAAATATCTTTATGAGTATAATGAGCAGACATCACCATGACAGGAACAGAGATCTTAACTTTATACACCAGCCTTAAAAAGGCAATGAAATAAATTTAAAAATCAATAAGGAAACAACAAACAAGCCAAGAAACTGGAAAACTGATGGCAGATATCCGTAGGCTGACGCAGGAACAAAAACAAAATATGTATTTGTAGAGGTCAGCCACCTGATGACTAGGATGTTTTCCCAAAGAATGCTAGAAACTGTAGTTTTGTTGCCCGTTAGGCTCTATAGAAGACAACTACCCATAAGAATTCCCTTAGTCCCCTATCACACACCTGCCAAAAGGTGAGCTGGAACACACCTGAAATGACGACCTCAGGTTAAGCATTCCAGGGTTTTAGCTAGCCTCCCACAACCCAAGGCCTTAACCTTGCCTATTAAAAGGTAGCAAAAAGAACAGAAAGGGCCCCAGTCAGTTTCATTTTCTTCAGTGACCAAAACAGTTATAGCAGAAAACAGAAGGTTCCATGGCAAATAGAACAATTTCAGTAGAGATGCCTTGAAATTTTTTTAAAAAAAAAACACCCCACAACCCACAATCTAATTTGGAAGCAACAAAAGAAATGCTTTTCCAGCCTTGGTCTAGCTCAGTGATAGGGAACCTGGCACTCCAGGTGCTCTTGGACTTCAATTACCCAAAGCCCAAGTCAGCACTCCTGCTGATCAGGGCTTTAAGGCATTGAAGTTCAAGAATACCTAGCCAATGTTCACCATCACTGGTCTAGCCCACACCTACATTATCATTCCTCATAGCCAGCCCCAGCCTTGCAGACAGCTGTAGCTTATATATCTTTTCCTCACTCCCTCAGGATTGAAGTAGGAGTGGCAAGGCCTTAGCCCATTTTGGAGATAAGCCACCTAGTTTTGATAAAAGCTTGCATGTCATTCTCCAGGTGAAAACATGTTTTCCCTATTCTTAAAGAGCCCAGCCTCCCATAAGTTTCTTAGAACGGTGTCTCCATTTTGAACCCACTCTGAGCCTTACACTACCAAAGAATTATGACTCCCAGAAAGACCTATTTATTCATTAAATTTGTATACCATTCCTCTAGTATAAATACTACTCTGGGTTATTTACAATGTAATCACACGTTACAAAATTAATAAGAGAAATATAATAGATCATATAATTAAAACAAACAAAAACCAATAAACATGACCATGATAACAAAGTAATCAGTAGACAAAATATCAGGCAATCATATTGGGGCACCATAACCCAATCAAGGAGCTCCCAAAATTCTTCCCTAAAAAAAAAATGAGTTTTAAATAAATTCTTAAAGGTCTGATGTCAAAGAGTTAAATGTACAACTTAAAGTCAAGATGTTCCACAAAAAGGGAACTGCTGCTGAGAAGACCTGATTCCTAGACATTGTTTTCTAGGCCTCCCTCTGAATGGGTATCCACAATCCTAGTGCAGGTGAGAACAGAGTGAGCCTCCTTCCAATAGAGCTGCGCCTGCAGACTGAGCTCCTCCCATTTCGAAAGGGGTTAAAGACATGGCTGGCAGGTTCCCATCCAGGATGGCTAATTTAAGGGTAGCCATCCCCCCCACCACCTGGTATTTGTACCTTTTATCACTTGTTTTTATTGGTTTTTAACGTTTTAACGTTTTAATGTTTTAAATTTTTGCTTTTGATGAACTCATGAATTTTTGATGTTTTGTGGTGTTGTGTGTTTGTGGATTGCCCATTGCGGTGGTGCATTTTGTAGGCTGCCCAGAGTCAGGTCTTCCCGAGTGGGGCGGGGTATCAAATTCGAACAAATAAATAAATAAATAAATAAATAAATAAAAATATGGGCAGTAATACTCCAGAAGTGACAGTTTGAGAGAAAACAAAGCCACAAACCATTTAGGGTGAACACTTTAGAGTCCAAGTGCCCAAATCACCTTTGCACAGAGTCAACAGGCTTTCATCTGTGCTGCAACCTCATGCCACACGTGGACCACCCACCTTACACTATCTTAACAGGGGAGGAAGGAAGCACTCCCTTTGGCCTGCTGGGCAGAGGGGTGGGGTGAACTCAGTGCTGGGGGGATGGCATGTGTGCCCACAGAGAGGGCTCTGAGTGCCCCCTTTGCCATGCAAGCTATAGGTTTGCCATCACTGATTTAGGGTTTTATATGTTAGTGCCAACACTTTAAACCTGGTATGGAAGCAAACAGGTAACCAGTGGAAGCTAGCCAGAACTGGGGAAATATAATTGAATCTTCTGCCACCAGTGATCAATCTAGCCACTACATTCTATGACTCTCAGGTAGCACTGTGCCAGACCTGAACTGTAGCCAGAATTTTTATATTCTAATCTTGCTCCCATATTGTTTTTAATACTTCCTGTACATTGCCCTCCTGATTTAAAATCCTGTAAATTTTACTTACCAACCCTTTAAAACCTATCTGCCCTCTTCTTATAAGATAGACCATTTCTTTGAATCCTGTTTTCACCCTTTCTAAGTTTGGTTTGCCTAAGTATTTTTTATTTTATGTATTTACTAATACAATTTGAAACCAGATCAAGTTTATTTGTAGTCCAGGAGTTTTCTGAGGCCTCACTGACCGTTCAGTTGTCACTCTATTTCTATGACAAGTCCTCCTTTTATTTATGTTTCATCCCCAATACTGTGACTTCTTGGGATGTTTCACTGTCTCTAGCTTTGCCTGTCAGTCCCCCCCACCCTAACCCTAACCATAACCCCCCAAAATGGTACACATACCACTTATCCTGAGTGGTGTGCTGTTATTTTTCCAAAGCCAATGCACTTTCCTAGTAATTTTTCCAGAATCTGCTAGGACTGCTCATTTCATTTGTCATCTCCTTCACAATCACTTACAATCTAAGAATAAATAAATAAATCCAAGTGCAAAACCCATAGCCTACTTAAAAATTACAGCTTCCCCCAACTGTAGGAAAGAGAAATGATACCATACCTTCTGAGTTCACCAGTTAAAGTTTCTCTGCATATGATTACTCCTGCATCTGTTACCATATTAAGGCAGCAGGTTCTCTGAGTGGCAGTCACACAACACTGAGAGTAGAAAGTTTCTCCAATTCAGTTTCACCAATTTGCATTTGGTGTCTTAAACTGAATTAAATTTATGGTAATGTATTGCATATATTCTTTCTTACAAGATGCCATTAAAAGTGGGAGAGTGCAGCAGAATATCTGTGCATGTTCACAACTCCCTTTCTAAATTAGCCAAACACTTCAGCTGATTGCAGTTGCTAAAACGTCTACACCAGTGATGGCGAACCTTGGCACTCCAGCTGTTCTTGAACTTCAATTCTCATAAGCCCTGATCAGCAGGAGTGCTGACTAAGGGCTTCTGGGAATTGAAATCCAAGAACACCTAGAGTGCCAAGGTTAGCCATCACTCATCTAGAAAATTTTAGTAGTTAGATTTGGAATATCTGAAGGAAATGGAGTAGGCATACATCTCAGGTACATTAGTACTTACAATAAACAGTGACTAAAAAACCAACCCATATGTTGTGTCACTTAGTTTTCATTGACTACAGTGCCACAGGACTCATTATTTTGCATATGTACTAGCAAACAGGAAGTGGTCTGAAAAAAACAAGAAACAGTAACTAGATGAAGAAGACCTGGAGGAGATTAGTGCAGGGATGGATGACTTTAGGGTGTGATAAACCATGAAAAGGAGGGGGGATGAAAATCGCTAGGAATCTGCTTCCACTTATGAAAAGTAGACATTTTAAGATGAGAAATGGTGCAGAATTCCCCGAGTCTTATTTCAAACATGAATGGTGACTATGGAGCTCTGGTGGCACAGTGGTTTAACTGCTCTAATGCAACCAAAGTATGTTCAGTCATGACCAGGGCTCAAGGTTGACTCAGCCTTCTATTCTTCTGAGGTCAGTATAATGAGTACCCAGCATGTTTGGGGCAAAATGCTAATTAACTTGTGAACTGCTCACAATGTCATATATCTGTCATATATATAAGCGGCTGGGAGTTTGAGGGTAGGCAAACTGCTAACTGCCCAAAATTACAAAACAAGTTACCTGAACCAATGATGATTTGAATCCTGAGTTCCATTCCCACACCTTAATCATTTAGCCACATCAGTTTTCCTCTTTAGCAGAGTACACTGGCATCCAATACTACAGCTGGGCATAATTTCTATCAGACATGAAATAAGTCTTTTGAGGTGCTATTGTTTTGATTAGCAATCAAACATAAGCAGACAGTGCTGACTCTTTGGCTATAAACAAAGATGAGCACTGAACCCTAGATATGACTGGCTTTCGAGCAAGGGTGACCTTTACCATTCTGTGCAGGTGGTTGAATCATAAACAGACAATGGTTGGATACTTAAAGCACATTGGTGTCAAATAAGAAACCTTCAGTTTATCAAAATCAGTGTTCTACATTGGAATTTATCTGTTCAAATCTTTTTAATGTAAAAATTGAATTTTAATATATGAATTTGTGCTGTTAGCTGCCCAGAGTAGGAAAATCTCCTATATGGGCAGGGGATAAGTATAATAAATAAATACATACATAAATAAATAAATTTCAACTGGTCACCTATCAGATGCCAGAATGGACATTGCTATTTTTTTTAAAAAGGCTACATTAATATCAACAGTTAATGTCAAAACTAATGTAATACAATTGTTGTACTTGCCAGTGGATCACAGCCAAGATATGGATGGAGAGCAGAGCATTGATTAAGCCATGCATAGAGCCTGATTTGCTTGGAGCAAGCTATCTTTGAAAAACACAATTGGCTTAGTCTGACAAACTCTTTGTCCATCTTCTTTAAAATACCATTTAAAATCAGACGTTGTTTAAAGTCTTTAATGAGTATCGCTGCAAATTAAAGAATGACCTATTTCTTCTTGCTGTGTCAAGCGTAATTTTTGCTCAGTATCACAGTACGTCTGATGTGATTTAGGGCATCTGCTGTAAACATTGCCTTCTAAACATTTTTGCATGTCACTTCACTAAACTGCAACTAAAGCTTTTGTTCTCTGACATTTAACATCATTCCATTCCATGAAAGGTTGATCCTTTTCTTTTGTATGACTTTATAACCTCTCTTTACAGTCAGCACTCCAATCAACTTCCTCTGACATACAGAAAAAGTGGCATATTGACTTTTACAAGAAGACACACAATATGAAGAGGAACCTCAGTGCAGACATTTTCATATGAGTAAAGCTGTTAACAAAGAGTGGTTTATTCCTTATAAACAAAAATAATCTTATGAATGATAATAAATTTAGTGATTCCCACATGATACCAACTCCTAAGAACAATTATGTGTATATATCAATGGATTAGAAGAACAAAATCTTAGACTGTAATGTTCTCAGTTTCATCTGGTTCTAGATAACAATGAAACTATGATAATTAAACTAAAACAAAATAATCCCTACTCTAACATCCAGAGCTTGCCTCAGATCATGAACTTTGGTCCAGATTGATTAATGAGGAATGAATGAATGAATGAACTTCTCCATCAATTTTTAAAGGTACTACAATAAATCAAGTTTACTTATGTGTTTTTGTGAAACACTGATGTGGTTTCCACTTCATTTTCCAATCAGAATTCAGAAGGTTGATCAAACAAATAAATATTCTAATTACATTTGTTAAAATGGTGCTGGATTTCTATCACAGCTCTCTGTATAAGCTTACTGAAAATTATACAGTACTTGAATATTTTGACAACTGAGGAATTACAGAAGTGCATTTATATTGTTCAGGTATTTTTGTAGAAAGTTTTTTTTTTTTTTTTTGCCATTCAGAAACCCAGCCTCAGGTGGCTACCACTTCTTCCTCTTTCTTTTTTTCATCTCCACAAATGAATCAGTCAGGGAAACATTCTAATTCACCAACAAAATAAACTGAGGCATGAATCCATTATATAGTCTATTATTTAACCTAGTCAACGAGTTTTGCATTATTGTGAAGAAACAAGATTTTTGGCCCTTAGTTGATGAACATCATTTTTGCAGCCATGAAATAAAAAGGCGACTGATTCTTGGGAGGCAAGCGATGAGAAACTTGGGGAACATAGTGAAAAATAGAGGCCTTAAATTGCAAACAAAAATTCGTATAGTGAAAGCAATGGTATTTCCGGTGGCAATGTATGTTTGTGAGAGCTGGACCATTAGGAAAGCTGAGCACAGAAGATGTGGTGTTAGAGGAGAGTTTTGAGATGTGGTGTTAGAGGAGAGTTTTGAGAGTCCCCTGGACAGCAAGGAGAACAAATAGGTCAATCTTAGAAGAAATCAACCCTGACTGCTCCTTAGAAGGTCATATAGTAAAGATGAAGATAAAGTACTTTGGACATCAAATGAGAAGAGAGGATTTGCTTGAGAAAGCTTTGATGCTGGGAAGGGTGGATGGCAAAAGAAGAAGGGGCGGCCAAAAATGAAATGGCTAGATGGTATTGTAGACACAATGGGCACGAAGCTGAGCGAGTTGAGGAGGATGGTGGAGGACAGAAGTGCATGGCGGACAGTGGTCCATGGGGTCGCAAAGGGTCGGAATCGACTGTGCAACTAAACAACAACAAAAATTGATGAGAATTGTAACTCACCACTTTTTCTTCCACTTTTCACGGCATCAGGTCAAAATATTATATAGTAACAACATTTAATTCACCGTCCTTGTTCTGGAACCCTATCTAGTTGACTTTAGATCATCTCCATAAACCAGTTTCATGAGTACTTTATTCGGAATAAAATTCATTCAAGGATAAAGTTTACTCCTGCTTGCTACAGTTTGAAAAGAAGAAATAAATCATATAAAATAGACAGCTTTAGATAGGTACAGATATACTTGCACTTCTACCAATTATTTCCTAACTGGATCTCATTCTGTTTATATATATAGAAGAAACTGCCTATTTTGCCTGAAATAACTCCTCAATAATTCACCCATTAGCTTTGGGTGAGACAGTATTAGAGAAGCTTAATAAATCCACTACTCCAACTTCCAGGTTCAACATGCTGTGGTCTGTATATGGATGCCTAAAATATATATGGGAAGAAGCAAGTACAAAGGTACTGACACCAGCGCATCACTTCTTCTGCAGTAATTTTAGCAGGGCCACATTCTGGTGATTTAGTCTTATACTTTCAATTATGTATAAGATGTAGTTCAGTATACTTTGGGTTCAAGGATCAAAACATGGCAAATTAGATGAAATAAATGTTTTAGATGCTTCCTTTGCAAAATAAAACAATTGAGTAACTTTCCCTCTAAAGCCTTGAAGCTAAAGGGTCATTAAAATGCAGCTGTCAGACTGAATGACATATTACATACTGCTGATGAAGCTCTAGGTTCTGTTAGTGTTTATTAATTTTTATATTAGCATTTTGATGGGGAGGTTTCTTCTATTTTAATCTAAACGACATAGATGGATGTAGACAGACTCCTGCAGAATTTAAAATCTATAAGATGCTACATACCTTTCCTGTACCAGACCCTGAAGCACACATGATCCCTTTCTTTCCTCTTTAATTTTCCCTTTGTTCAAAGTATTTACAGTTCTTAGCAGGAAAGGATTCACAAATTAAGATGTACAGAGCCAAAGAAATTAACATAGTGTCAAGATGTGTCCTTTTTTGAAAATACTCATTCTATTTTCCGTGGCTTGGTTTACTGTTCCACTTGTGACATGACTTAGAATTAAATTTTGTCAGAAGTGGCCAGTATATATCCTCAGGCATCATGGAAATGATTTTCTTGGGTGGCTGAGGGATTATCCCTTAGACATTTGCAGCCTGTTTTTGCCCCCACATGCCCGCACAAAAGAGACTGACCACAGTGATGTTGGTAGAAAAATTGGGCCACTTTATTTGAGATCAACTTGGTTAACTTTAACCCTCTTAACAGTAACTTATTGCAGCAAGGCCGCAGTAGCACTGGTGAGGTCAACGATATCCATTTGCCAACTTAACTTGGATATCGGACAACCATATCCGAACATCATGTAACTGTCCCGGTCAGAAGTAACCAGTTGTTATCTCCTTCTGACCCCACACCGGGCGAACTCTATATTGGGGCTGCCTGCTGCCGAGCTGGGCAGTTACCCAAGTTCCCGGTCCGCATTTTGATCAGACTCACAGAGTGGCCGATCAAAACACGTTCCTACCCGGTTCTCCTGGGACCAAATTTATTCCCCACCAGTGCTACCCGCCCCCTAAAGTGACCAAAAAAAAACCCAATCCGGCTCACCCGGTTCGGCAGTGTGGGATGGGCGAAAACGCCAAGAGACCCACAGGCCAATCAAGGTCTCAAGCAAAAATTCCCATCCGGCCCCGAAGCGACCCAAAAACAATCACACTGCTGCCAGGGAGGGAGGGCGGGGCTCGCTTGCCTGTCCGACGGGAGACTGGCGACGAGCGCAGGGAGCGCGCCGCCCTTATAAGGGCAGCGCTTAACCACACCCCCTGCGCTCGTGCCCAGGCCCGTCTCTTCGGCAGGCACTGGGGCAAAGCGCGCGGCCACGGCAGTCGCCGCGGCCGCCCGACCATTCTCTTTATGCAAACCAATTGGTTTCCCCTGAGCCTGCTAATGTCTTCCCTTTGTGCAGCCTTGACATTATTTTTCTTACAATGATTTGTCATTGTAAAGTGTTTTTTTTTTTGTTTTCTGACATGCTGGTCAAAAGTTGATCAGAGACCAGAATGGGCTTTCTCAGCAACCTTGAGATTGAAAGGGAGTCATTTAGAGCTAATCTGAATAATCCATTTTTGCTAATGGCTGTGTGAAGCTGTATTGTTGTGCTTGCTTGTCTGTCATTTTGCTTGACCACACCATCTCCCTTTGACCCCCTGAATTTGGTGTATAAAAACCATGCCTGTAAGTTTCACTCTTTGTCTGAAGAAGTGGACTTGATCCACGAAAGCTAACAATAAAAATATAGCAGTTAGTCTTTAAAGTGCTATAGTACGTTTTATTTTATTTTGTTTATTTTATTTTCTGATATGCCTGAACCACAGACTAACATGGCTACAATGCCAAAAAATTCATATTTATTGTTTGTTCTTAGGACCGCTGGTCAGTCATTAAAAGACAAAGCAAGAAATCCACAGGAATATTACATAGAGAAAACAGAGTTATGTCTTTGCTTTTGTTGTTCAATCACATAGTTGAGTCCAGCCCTTTGCTACTGCTGTGCAATAAGTCTAACATAACTGGTGGAGAGGGTTACCTGCTGTTTTCTACTTAAGGATGACATTGCACAGACTTTCATACCTTAGTTTTGACTTTGCTTACAGACTCAGAGAGAAGGAGAGAGAGACATACAATCTATCAGATGTGTCTCGGTTTGTTTGTTTTTTAAATGGGAGACATATGTAAATATTGGGTCTCCCTGTAAAATAAACAGGACAATAAAATAGGTTCAACCATCTAAATGATGCCTGATTGGCAGAAGCAGACACTACAATTAAAGAATAAACAAATATCTCCCCTCTAGTTGCATTGACAATAATGCACTAAAACGTCTCAAAGTAAAAGTGCCTCTTTTTCTTTTGTGTCCCAATCAAACCCTGGACTGCCAAAATGAAGCCACTTTCTTTATTTTGTCGTCACCCAAACCCATGTCCTCATTGGTGCATATCTCTGGCAGCAATCGGCAGACCACTAAATGAACTGGATTTTGTGTCTCTACACATTCACACCATTTGTTGTTGTCCACCAGCATGTTTCTCTTGCATTTAGTGTATAGTATGCTCATGTCATAAAGTCTAGCTGGCTTTAGTGGTTTAGATATCTGGTGGTAGAGACAGAATTTGGGAGTGTGCCTCCTGCAGAAGAGTCAGCCTATGTTGTGTTAGAAACCACCAGAAGCAGGGAATGGTAAACCACTTCTGAATATTCTCTCCTTGAAAATCATGAAAAGTGGCATCATAGGTCAGAAATGTCATGGGTACCCTGTGTGATGAAGCAGATATATTAATGGAATAGGACTTTGGAGCCCAGGCTTGGAATCTCCACTTGACCATAGAAAGCCACTGGTGGAGTGGAACTGGTAAAACTACTCCCTACCTTGAAAGCCCTATTAGTATTTTTATAAATCAGTTCTGACTTGATGACACATGCTAAGCTTCAACTAAAGTAGGCAGGGTGAGAAGAAACCCATAGGCTAGTTACTTTTGCTGAATAGCTCTCACTCAGCCTGAAGGTTATCTATTAAGATCAAAGAAAACAGTACAACAGTATTGACACTTAAGCGGGAAATTAATTGTTTATTATCACACACTTTCTTCAATCACAATCTCCCAGATTTTATTCTAAACAGGGCATTATGGATAAGCATGGAACATCAGAAATGGTTTGTATGAATTTGGATTATACATCTTCAAGGCAGCAATTTTGTACATACAGTAATACCTCGGATAGTGCTAAGACTTGGTTCCACAAGTCTTGGTGTTATCCGATTTTTAGTGTTATCCGATGCATGTTACAATCCTATGGGATGGATCAGATAACGTTAAAGCTCCATAGAGATACATTGTAACCACACAGGCTTTAGCGGTTGTTATCCGGTCCATCCCATAGGACCTTAACGTTATTCGATCCAATTCTCCTCCCCAGATTACCTAACATTATGTGATTTTAGCGTTATCCGAGGTAAACGTTATCCAAGGTATTACTGTACATAGCTTTAGTTTTATTGGCATGGTATTTCCCCCCACCATTACAAATCTATAAGAGTGTCACACAGTTGGAAGACTCAGTACTCATTTCTAGCAAGTATTTCTGAAGAGGACACTTTGTGTTTGTGTATCCGTATGTGCTTATTTATGTATAATGATAAAGGAAAATCCCAGAAGCTGACTCCTTTTTTCATCAGTTAACCACTCTTCAGTCTGTTTGTATCAATATTTCTATAGCAATATGCTATCCATTGCTGGCTTGCTTGGCCTGTCACAAGTTCACCAGAGCCCCCTTGGCCAGATTGTTTCAGGGTGATCCAGAATAGTCTTTATAGCTGCCGTAGTGGTCCTGTGGTGCAAAAGCCACAAACAAATGTGGAAATGAGATGTCTGAGGAAGGCTGCTGGAATGACTAGACAGGATTAAATCAGGAATGAGATAAGAGAAAGAATTGAAATAGAACCAATCTTACACTACATACAGAGACAACAAATAAAGTTATTTGCCCACTTGGAGAGAATGTCATGGAATTCCATACCATATGTGGCATATGTAGAAAGAGAAAGATAATGACCATGAGGTAGACCCAGAGGACGGTGAAGAGATAACATCAAAGACATATTACATAAACACCAAATAATGCCAGTGGAGGCCACTAGAAATTCCAGAATAAGAACCTTACATCTCCCTCAACTCCTGAAGGGGTAAAAGAAGAAGTAAAGAAGAAACATTCCTAATGCAAACACAAAGCAAATTTCATGACTGTCTTTCAGCAGGTGTGACACAGAGCAAGAGCTGACTGTCTGCTACACTTTTGCCAAGTTTGGTGCTGATCTGAAGTCATAGTGCTAGACAATTTGTAGTAAGTCACAACTAAAAAAGGCTCAATGAATTAATGGAATTTAAGAAGAGCTGGGGATTCAATGATCCTATACAGGTTGTGACTTACTGTACTAAGCAACATTATTCCAGCAACAGTTTCTTTTGTATTCAGAAATTTCTTGAAGTTTCTGATGGAAAATCCCTACACAACCAAACCCAGCATAAATAATCTAGCAAAATGACTGTCCTGTTGTGAGATATGAAAAACAGTTTCTATGTTTTCACTTGAGATGAAAATGTGCTGTCACTTGGATTGTGGAATTGACTTTTAAAATAACTTTCTTTCTTTCTTTTTGGAGAAGGCTACCTACTGTGAAATATGTAATGCTAATTGGTTTCTGAGTGGCAGAGAGGAAACGTTAATCAACATTTGTGGAATGTGTTACCTTTTGTTGCATCCATATGGTTCCTATTAATTATTACAGTACCAGCCAGAAAACAAGATATTCAAGTAATATGATTAAACTTCATGATCATTAATTGGAGACATGGCTTTGTACACTTTACCAGAGAATTTTGAAGTATGAGGAACAAGTTTGAATAAGTCCTCATTATGTTCTTTTATATTTTATTGTTTTTCTACTCAACACATGAACTCATGTATGCACACTAACACATACAAGCAAATATTTTCATGATTATATGGCTTGTGATCCAAAAACTCTTTGGAGAGAGGCCTTTACCTTTGCTTTATCAGAAACCAACTCTTCCAGATCTGGATCATAGAAATATTAAGAATAACTTAACTGATTCCATTAAATCCAGCTGAATTTCAGCTACTGTTTCAGAAAAATAGCCCATTGAGTCCATTTCACAAGGCAAACCACCAATAAAATTGGCAGGATATTCTAAACTAGCTCATATTTGTCTTTCCCCCCTAAATTAAGTCTATTTATACTCACATATGACTTTTCCAACAGCAGTGATTTCTTGAGGAAAAAAGACAGGATATTGACATTGGATTCACATGATTACGTTAAAGGCCTTAAATGTGCACCCTTAATGTATAATATGATATGGTGGTATATGTACATTACTATTCACATATGAATTTGATTTCCTAATGGAAAGAGGGAGCTCTTCTTTAACACTGGAGTAGTTTGCTCGATTATGTTTAGCCAATTAACCTGGAGGATATTCGTGCAATTCTTCATCCATTTATCTCTGTTTGGCTCCTTGTGTCACTGGCAAGCATTGGGGCTTTATTAAAGAGTTACACTTCATTGTGTCATTAGTTTGGACAAAATTCTCAGCCTGTCAGTCATTCTCAGCCATGGTTGCACAACAAAATCTTTACTCCACCTCCCAAAAGCTTTCATGTTTACTGAAATATTGGAAGACACTTAACCATGTCTGTATCTGCCAGAGATAAAGCATTAACACCGGCAGCAGCAGCGTGGAGAGGACGCTCCCGCATCCCTCGGGTCCCTTCCATCTCGGCCCGGGGATGGACTTAAACAACAGCAGCTGCGGCCAGTGAGGCGTCGCCCCCGCCCTCCCTCTGGGACCCTTTCCAGCTCGACCTAGAAGCCGATAAAAAGACCGGCAGCAGCAGCGCGGAGAGGACACTCCTGCATCCCCCGGGTCCCTTCCATCTCAGCCCAGGGATGGACTTAAACAACAGCAGCTGCAGCCGGTGAAGCATTGCCCCCGCCCTCCCTCCGGGACCCTTTCCAGCTTGGCCCGGAGGCAGATAAAAAGACTGGCAGCGGCGCCGTGGAGAGGACGATATTGATGAAATTTGTATTTGTGACATTTGCTATTTGTACTCATGACACTTGATTATATTCGGAATGTTGGACTGAATTTCTTGTTATTATATTGCTCTAGTTATTTTGCTATATTGTTATATTTTTATATTGTGTGTTTTTTTGCTTTATTGTTGGATTTTGTTGATTGACTGTATACTAATTATGTTGTACACCACCCTGAGTTGGTCGCACCAAGTAGGGCGGTATAGAAATCTAAAAATTAAAATAAAAAAATTATAAAAGCAAAAAAAAAAAAATGAATAAGAAAATGGAATGATTACTATTGTGAGTACAGGAAAATAAAGAGAAAATTTTAAAAATATATGTAACAGTCTGTGTTATTTACTTTGTCTTTGTGCACAGTGTTCAAAAATTAGAAGTGTTAAAAGTTTTAAAAGAAGCTTAAAAAGTTAACATTAAAAACGAGGCGTTGTAGCTAGGAGGCACTGGGGGTCAAACCATCCAGCCGGCTGAGCATTCCTGAGTATTGCAGTGCAGTGTGAGAATCTCTCCTCACAGAACTCTCCCATGTATAAAACCAGAGTTGTTAGAACCCTTTTTGCAGCATAGAAACACTTTCCAAAGGAAGAAAAAGTCTTCAGACAGGTGCATAACAAAGAAACATCAGCATATTAAAATGCTGTGGTTCAGCTTTCTTTTGACTACAGCAGGGGCAAAGAAGGTTCTTTCCTGTTGACTTCCGGAACAAACAAAGCAGAAACAAAGGTACTCCTTGGGACCAACCTTCAATTAAACTTCATAAGAAAAATAATGATTGCATCCATTTCTGTAACAACACAACACAATTGCTGATCCTATTGCACAGTTAATCACATAATTGTTCAATGACCATGAAATCAACTGCTTAATTTGAGACCAACAAAGCAAATATAACAATTCGTCTTAACAAGCACCTACAAGACTAAATATAATTAGACAGCGATATTAAAAGCACAACATGACTTAAATAGTACAGTATATAAAGTAAACTATTGGGATATGACTTTTACTGCCACTTCACCAAAGAATGCTGAAGTCTTCCCTGTTAGACATTCCCGTTAGGAAAAAAAAGTATATTAATTCACTTGTCAATGAAATTCCTGACTTTATCCAATAAAGTTTTACACTGCTCATGGGCAACAAAACAGTCTGTGTCAAAATAGTTTTTTCAGTGTGCAAATGGAAGTCAGTTTATTTGGTACAAAAAAACAGAGAGGCTAGAACAGCCTTTATAGCTAGATCTCTAGAAAGGCATGTCTCAAACACTGAACCAAAGCTACTTGTCTAACGATGAGACTTAGGGAATTGCCTCCACATAAAGGTTGTTCAGTCGACTGTGCGACTGAACAACAACAAAAAGTTGGTTGTTATGCTGGATCAGCAATAGATGTTGCCATAGTTAGATTAAGCCTGTTGAAGTCATAGGGTGTGTGAACTTGTTTGTACTGATATTCTGTTTTTGGGATTTGGAAGTACTCAAAGCTTTGTTTTAAATTAAACACACATTTGTATATTAATGATCTTTGTTTCAGATTGCCCAGAATAATGGCTTATTTCCTTGTCCATACCTTTGATGCTAAATGGATGTGATTCAATTTAACATCTATTAGCACATTCATCTTTCCTCCTAATAAGGAAATACTTCGTTTTGCAAGATGCATGCTTTATTCATATTGATTGTCAGACTTTTTATAAGCTCCTGGAAAACTCATATTGAAAGGGGTAGAGGAAGCAAGCTATTTCCAAAGGTTCACAGGCTTGCAATACAATCTGATAATAGTTTTGCTGTTTTGATAATGTTTTAATTAAACTATTATTATTTTATTCTTTTACATTGTTTTACATTGCTTAATAATTTTTACTATCTACTCTGTCTTCTATTTTAAAAACCATGTTTAGGGGAAAGTCATGTAATAAAACTGCATTTATTTTTAAATTCTATCATAACATATTGCATGTTTATTTATGTAAACCTAACCAAACTCAGTGGTGCTTCCTTTTTATGAAACATGTATGGTTTTAACTTTTAAATCTATACCCCGAACTTCATACAGTGAAATTGTTTAATGAAGTCCACTTCATACACTGAGAATATAACTTGTATGTATTAATTAGAAATGCCAACACTCTTGTGTGTGTTTTTAAATGTACCTTTTGCATTATCATTTAAATCCTTGCTGCTAATCTGCATATGTTTTCCACTCAGAGACAGTTACTAAGTCTGTCACAATCCAGCCGGCCCCCACACTTCTGGTAAACCCCTGGAAACCAAAACAAACCTACACAGGGCGAGCTGGACGGCTAATTAGAACAGAGATCCAACTCTCGGCTGCTTATCAGCTCTTAAGGGGGTTTTATTTTGGTAGCGTGTTCAAAGATTTGTGTGTGTGAAAGGCAGCTCTTACCCTTTTTAGTCCAATGAAGACACGTTGTTCAGAAAAATGATGAAGATTTATTGATCAGGTTCATAAAGCATAAAAGTCAGTAGCATAGGTCAGTCCAATAAAGTCCACAGGCAAATCTAGGTAACCATTTTTAAGGAGCAAAAATGCATAGCTCCTAGGCTAAAGATTGCTAGCCCATAAAGAACCAGAAACAAAAGCTCTCTAATCAAAAACAGGTCTTAATCCATGAAGAATCAGAGACGAACTCTTTCTTCTCTCCAAAATGGAGAATTTTCAGTCAGGTGGGACAGCTTAGCCAATCAGGTAACAGTGAAAAATTTCTCAAAACAACAGTACATTGTTTATACACGTGCACACAGAATGCACTGGGGCTAGTCATAACATTGCTCTGCTAGCTTACGAAAGATAAGAAATACTGAAAAACATGGTTGAAAAACATGCTGTTACACAGCCTTGAGGCTCAGAGAGAGAAAAATGGATTTTTCTGAGGCCTATTTGAAAATTGGCAATTTCAAGCCTTAGGAAATAGGTCCATTTCCTGACACGCCCTCCTTTCTGGAAAGGCAAACCGGGGGTTTGACTTTACCAAAAGGCATTGTTTACTAATGTGAGCAAAGCAATTGAGCAAACAAGCTATCCCTTATATATGTAGGATACCAAGCGTTAAAGCTTCTTCCAGTTTTAGTTACTGGAGGTACACGTTACATAAGTTACATTCTGCATTGCAAGCAAACTCAGGTATAAAACCTTGCTGGAACAAAAGACTTGGGCATTTTCAGGTACCAAAGGTTTTCCCTTTCCAAAACACATTTTGCCCAAACAGAACAACCTTTAAATCAGAAAACAGGTCAGTAACACCACACATGTCACAGAAGCCGCTTGTACGAGCCTCTGGAAAAATAAACAGATGATTAGCAAGAAACAATAACATTTCCCCCCTTTCTTTGTCTTCTTCGATGTTGCACCTGCAAACAATTAAACAGCCAGTTGAACAAAGTCCACTCAGAGTTCCGTTATCAGCTTTTCTTTCAGACGACAGGGACATGTGCATCTCCTAGGAAAACAAACTCAAGAAACAACCTTTAAGGTATTTATCAGAACACAGTCCAAAGGAATCAATCAAACAACCCCGCACTCTCATCCCTGTGAGGTTTGGGAACTAAACAGGCAACAGAATTGATGGCTTGACTAGCTTCTCAACTCAAGAGCGCGCAGAATTCCATTCACTCTCCTCAGTACGTCGGGAATCTGGATCTGGATCTGGCCTCTGCTATTGCTGAAACCGCTAGTTGGGCTTCCCACAGCCATCTTTACTTATTACTCCCACACTTCAGCTCTTGGCTTTCGGAGGGTAGTAAAACTCAGGGAAACACTGCATCCGGCAATTATTTCCCACTTCCCACTAGCTGACCAAAACAGCGTAGTGTAACAGCCTGTAGATAACACTTTTCAGAGTGGTGGCTCTGGCCCACACACTCTAGCAAACTTCTTCCTTGGACACGTGGAGGAGTCCGTTGGAGCTCTTCCACCTTTAAGCTGGTATCTCAAATACAATGAGGCAATTTGCAAACTCTCCAGGTCTTCAAAGACCAAACAGCACATGTAATCAGCAACTAGGAACTTCAATGCAGGAAAATAAATCTTATCTGAAGGGTTCCACTCCTTCTTCTTGGCTTTGGGGGAAAATTACTTCAGGGAACTGCTTCTGAGTGAAAATAGGCACTCTGTGGAGTTTTGACTCCAATTCAACACAAAAGAGTCTTATTTAGGGCTTGGGGCTTGCTGGGCGTCTGGGGAAGTCTCAGAAGTCATCTGGACAAGCTTCACCCACCCTGGGCCCTTCCTTTTGGCTAAACATCATCTGGGCACCTTCTCCAAGATCCCATCTGGAATGGAGTCTGTCTTGGGGTGCTAACTGTGGTGAGGGGGTACATTCATCAGCCACTGGCTTACCTTCCATCTTGTAGGCTTGGAAGACGTCTCAGTCTTGCCAGCACTGGAAACGGCCCTCGGCCCACGGCCCTCAGAACTGGGAGTTTGAGAATCCGACTCAAAACCCAAAACAGCAATCAGTTGCTTTCCTTTCAGCACTTTATCTCAGGAAAACGCAAGCAGTCCAAGGAGGCACTTTCTCAGCTTCTGCTGCAGGCTTTCAGCCAAAAACAAACAAAGGCTGCTGCTTCTTGCCGGGCAGAAACTTAGAGCATGCACACACACAAAAAAAAACTTCTTCAGGAGGCGGGACGTGCCACCGCTGCCTCCATGTCACGATCCAGCCGGCCCCCACACTTCTGGTAAACCCCTGGAAACCAAAACAAACCTACACAGGGCGAGCTGGACGGCTAATTAGAACAGAGATCCAACTCTCGGCTGCTTATCAGCTCTTAAGGGGGTTTTATTTTGGTAGCGTGTTCAAAGATTTGTGTGTGTGAAAGGCAGCTCTTACCCTTTTTAGTCCAATGAAGACACGTTGTTCAGAAAAATGATGAAGATTTATTGATCAGGTTCATAAAGCATAAAAGTCAGTAGCATAGGTCAGTCCAATAAAGTCCACAGGCAAATCTAGGTAACCATTTTTAAGGAGCAAAAATGCATAGCTCCTAGGCTAAAGATTGCTAGCCCATAAAGAACCAGAAACAAAAGCTCTCTAATCAAAAACAGGTCTTAATCCATGAAGAATCAGAGACGAACTCTTTCTTCTCTCCAAAATGGAGAATTTTCAGTCAGGTGGGACAGCTTAGCCAATCAGGTAACAGTGAAAAATTTCTCAAAACAACAGTACATTGTTTATACACGTGCACACAGAATGCACTGGGGCTAGTCATAACATTGCTCTGCTAGCTTACGAAAGATAAGAAATACTGAAAAACATGGTTGAAAAACATGCTGTTACACAGCCTTGAGGCTCAGAGAGAGAAAAATGGATTTTTCTGAGGCCTATTTGAAAATTGGCAATTTCAAGCCTTAGGAAATAGGTCCATTTCCTGACACAGTAGTACTCATCAAAATTTCTTCATTAAATCAGTTATTAGTTCACTTGCTAATAAAGTTCAGATATAACATGATACTGTGTTTAATAAAAACAGAAATAGAAAACTGCTTCTAACCTTGGTGAATGAAAACCAAAGGAAAGATATAACATTATTCCTGGAATGATGAAAACGTAGGTCATTTTTCTATCTGAACTCAGTCAATCTGTGCATCCACGCAGTGGTTCCCAACAGGGGGTACACAGCCCACAAGTGGACTCCAATTCCCAGAAGCCTAAGTCAGCACATTGGCTGATCAGTGCTTTGGGGAAATGACTTAGGCTTCTGGGAATTGAAGTCCACAAACCAGCATTTGGGAACCACTGAATGGTGTTGGTTGAAATCTCAGCTGCAGTTAAAATAGGCCCATTGAATCAATGGAATTTACATAAGGGTTGACTCACCAAATTTCCATTGATTCAATGGGGCTATTCTAGTGTGATTTACTTTGCTAAGCAAAAGGGTTTTGAGTACTGTGATTAAAAAAAATATTTGGCCCCAAAAGCTTCTCTTACAGTGAACAAAAGCTGTGTTACCCATTCTAGCACAAATTCCAAACTTCATATGAAAGTAATTTCCTTAAAGGCCAGCCAAAACATTTTCAAAACATTGGGCACAAATACATTAAAAATCACAAAGTCAACAGGTTAAGATGTGTGGAAACAAAATGCAAACCACAAAGACTTAAGAAAAGTTTTTCCCCCTCCACTTCTTTTCCTCCAACAGTTATTCCTAACATCTTGGGAAGTTGTGATGGCAGCGGTCAGGAGAATCTCCCCATTTTGTCTCTCAGAAAAGCCAGTCTGTGTAGACTGTTCTGAATTCTAGGATACAAGACTAATAAGCCTAATACATGTGCACAACAAGAAAAAAACTATTTAATATTGAGGGGGAAATGTAGCTAAGGCCAATATGGAAGGTCCAGGTGTTGCTCGGAATGAGTTGAGCACTTAGAGGCCCACCATGACAACACCTGGAAACTGTACTTTAAATTTCAGAGCCAATACCAAGTAGTTAAATCACTAAGAAAACCACTTTGCTATTTATACAGTTTAGATGCTGCTGAAGACGGTCATTAAATTTAATTTTATGTGTCTTTCTTTTTTTCCAAAGAAACCAATTATTCCCAACAAACTGTGCTTTAAAAAGAATATTAAAATTATGACAGAGAATGAAAGCAAGGAAATTCACAGTGAGTCTCCACAGGGTATCACCTTAACTAGGTCTTGGGAAAAATCACATTCTGTCATCATGTGCTTTGAAGCATACATTCTTTGTTTTTATGACTTTCTCTCACAATGGTAGTCCTTTTGATTGTTTGACTCAACCCGTCCCCTGGGTGAGAATCCACAATTCTGTTTTTTTGGTCCCTTTCTTTCTTGCTTCCCTATTTAGTGACTTCATCTCCAGTGTGATTAAAACAGGTGGGTTTTTTTAATATTTTCTCTTAGCACTGAAAAAAAGAAAACATCTAAATTATAAAAATTGTAAATCACATCTAGCATACTGATTCATTATGATAGAACTTGGTTCAGATGTTAGGATTTCAATATTCCCTGTTGGAAACAGAGGTCTGCAGAGGTCTCAATTTGCTGACATAAATTACCAGCAGAAACATGCCCTGTGAGCATAGGCTGTTGTTGTTGTTTTTTGGCTTCAAAGGAGAGAATCTCTGTCAGTGCTGGTACCTCTAATGTAACTGCTTTACCATAACTTTTCTCTTTCTCACTTTTATGCAGTTATTGTCTTTTCAGATACTGTATATTGAAATAGAAGTCATGGGAATGGATTTTTACTTGTAAACAATGAAATAACCTGAAGTTCATTTCCCCAAGATCTTTTTTCCTACTGAAGTGGGAATTTCTTTTTCAAACTGCTAAGTTGGCAGGAGCTGGGGCAAACAACAGGTTTCCAGCAGGCAAATTAAGTGGAGTTCTGTGTTCAGACAGGAAAGTACCGATTATCTAAATCCATGTTGGAAACAAATGGAAGAGACCTGTTTCTTGCCCATCCCTACAGTATATTGGCCTTAATTGGTCCTAATATGGGCTGGTGCTAGTGAAAAGGGGAGAAGATTTAATGCCACTGTTCAAATGAAGTCCCAGTGTGTATAATTGATACAATGTGCTGGCGTTAGGTGGAACAGGTAACAGATCAAAAGAATCTCCTGATGGAAGAGGAATGGATAGTAGAATACACTGCAGTTTAGTTGAGTAGAAGCTAGGGGCCATAAGAGAACCATGTATTTACATGTAAAATCATATATTTACACAGCAAGGATATTCCTAATATTTATACTGTCCAACACCTGAATAAGAAAGCAGTACTGGAGCAGTAAGTACTGCTTGATTTCTAGTTACCTAGGCATGGCAACTTAGCTGTGAAGGATCTGAATTACTTATTGTCTTAGCATTCTTGAAGACAGAACTGATTAGAAGGTTAAGAGAAAGATTGCCTTCATTTCCTGTTTGTTGGCTTACTCAGGGCATCCTGTGGGGAACTGTGTGTCGAGGTTATTAAGCTAGGAGAGACGTTTGGTACCTTCAACCCAGCTTCATCCACCCTCCCAGGGTTCTGTATGTGTTGTGCCAGAGAGATAGCTTTAGCTTTCCAGTAAGAAAACAGGACCAGGATGTCGTGTTGCCTCCTGAGTGGTATGTTCCACTTTTGAAGCATCCATACCTCATTCTCAGAGAACTTTTCAAATGTTAAGAATTATTACTGAGTATTCAATGTGATGGGACTGCAGTGGCTCAAGTGGCTAAAAAGCTGACTGGAAGGCAGAAGGTTATGTGCTGACCCACCTGGGCAGGCATGGTGCCACATTGCAGCACTAGCAGTTTAAAAGCAAGAAATTGCAAGTAGATAAGTAGGGACCACTGGTGAGAAGGTAAACAGCATTCCATGCCTGGCTCATGACACGGAAACATCTGCAGATGCAGATAGCGCTGGATCTTCAGCTAAGAAACAGAAATGAGCACTGAACCCTAGAGTTGGATATGACTGACTTTCAAGCAAGGGAGACCTTTACCTTTACTATTCAATGTGATATGATATAGCCAGGAGATCATTGGGATTAACTGGCTGCCGTAACTTCAAGGCACTAGCTGGAGTTTGCCAAAAGATACACAAAGAATGTATAAACTCAGTTCGGTATACTCAGCACCAGAGTATTGTGCCCGGCTGTAGCTTAATAGTTCACACACAAGAAGGATTAATGTATAACTGCATAAGAAAATGTGCATTGTCAGTGGGGCAATATGATCTCCTCCCACATACTGGCTGCCTGTTCTAAGTCATACACCACCATCAGAGGTAAGTCAGAAAAATGCCTTCTTTCAATAATACCAGAAGATTATTGATAATCCCCAGCTGCCAATATTTTATTTTATTTTTTAGATTTGTATCCCACTCTCCTTGGTAGCAACCAACTCAGAGTGGCTCACAGAGTCCCCTAATATCACAAACAAAAATACAATACCATACAATATAACAAAACAGTAAAAGTACAGTAAATATCATATAGTAGGTCAGTACACATTACACATCAATAGACATTACAATACAATCAAAATACCATGGCATGTAGAGCAACAGAGCAATAAGGTTAAATAAATATCTTACAGTAGAACAACACACATCACAGTAGAAAACATTATAATGTTCACCTGTGGTTATAGTCCAATTCCTCTTCCCAGCCAAAAGACATTGGCCGGGAGTCCGGTAAAACGGCGACACAGTTTTTGTCAGCTGCTGCCTCCTGCAGCTGGTGTCCCTTCCTCCTCCTGGCTGGAGGATGCCCAACTGCGTCTCCTCTCCCTGGGCCACTGGGCAAGATAAGGAGTCCGGGGGGGGGCAGGTCTCATAGCCGCCAGCCCCTGGCACAACTGTGTCTCCTCTTCCCGGGGGAGAGAAGGAGTCTGTTGGGGTGGCAAGGTTGGGAGGGCATGAGGTGTGGCAGTGTCAGCATCTTTGAGCCTCCCGTAGCCACAGGAGGCTTCTTTATCCTCCTGGCCGGTGGAAGGGCCAGGAGGGTGCAAGGTGCAGCAGCACAGCATTGTCGTCGTCTTCCAGTCTCCCGTGGCCATGGGATGCTCCTTTATCCTCCCGACTGGTGGAAGGGCCGGGAGGTACATGGCACAGCAGCACAGCGTTGTCATCATCTTTGAGTCTCCCATGGCCACAGGATGCTCCTTTCTTAGACAGATGTGCTTTGTAAGTTTCTGAATATACTGCTTCACACAAGGACATACCTTCTGGAACTACTCAAAAGTTAGAGAGACGTGCTATAACATACTTTGCTGGCTCCCATTGAACATGTAATTGCTTTTATTGATGACTTCTTCTCCGTCTTCCCCAGAGCTGTGAAGCTATTAAGGAAATCTGTCTTTTTTTCCTGCAAAGTGATAATTTACCCGATTAAAACAGGTTCACTGTCAATATGCTTTTCTCTAACATCCTCAGCCACTATTCCAATTTGGATTGCCATAGCTTTATGTGTGGTGACCTTACATTGTATAGCAGTATATTGTGGGTTTTTGTTATCTCTCAGTGACCCCAGTAAGTGCAAAGTTGCTTTGACTTATGAGCAGACTTCATGTACTTTGAGAAAGATTGGTTTCCTTTTGTTATTTGTTGTTACTGCATTCCATCTTGTGAAGATTTAACTCAACTTTGTCAGAAAATTAAAATGTATTTGCAACATTTATTTATTTAAATAATTTCTTCTTCAGCCTCTTCTGATAAAGATGAAACCATTTAAAAAGACAATGAACAATAATATTACTAGCAGAGCAAAAGTTCCCCTAAAAATTCAGGATCTCAAGGACCCAATGGCTAAAAATATTAGAGAATGAGTTATACATACTACTATACATTCTGTGTTGTGTGCTTATTGACTAAACACATTTTTGTACCACATGGAAAAATACAATTATTAAATTGTTTATTGTACAACAACATTAGGAAGGCTTATAACAATTTTAAAGCATAATCGTTAGGATTCAGTTTGGTACTTGTACTGATGAAAGTAGTTCTACCAGCCAATCCAAGAAAAAGTTATTTGACTTTCCATGCTATGCCTGGAACAAGATGTTCACCTTCTCTTCCTCATTCCACCTTCCAACAACACCTGAAACTTTGCTTGGGCAGTGTAAAGATATAATGAATTAACGGGTTAAAGTTAAATTGTTTGCTTATAAGTTTTCTCTGCAGTTCTAAAGATAACATAGGGCAGTGATGGCAAACCTTGGCATTCCAGGTGTTTTTGGACTTCAATTACCAGAAGCACAAGTCAGCACTCCTGCTGATCAGGGTTTCTGGGAATTGAAGTTCCAGAACACCTGGAGTGCTATCACTGGCATAGAGGATGATCTCAAGGCTAGACAGCAGAAGGGAGTCAAATGTTGTAGTAGTAGTAGTAGTAGTAGTAGTAGTAGTAGTAGTAGTAGTAGTAGTAGTAGTAGTAGTAGTAGTAGTAGTAGTAGTAGTAGTAGTAGTAGTAGTAGTATTCCACCCCACTCTCCAAGCGACTCTGGGTGGCTAACAAAGATACAAAGTATACAATAACAGAGAAAAAGCAATATATCACAGTTACAAGAGGAAAAACTCCAGTCGTGAATGAAAATCTCCTAAAAGTCAACAACTTTGTTTCATAATTTATGATATGGATTGCACTTTGATTGGATAATGGGAAAAGGAGAAGATTGGGACATGTCACTGCTTGATGGGTTATATCATCAGAATAATAGATATATAGTTAGTTAATGTAGTTCTGTGTTTGGTGGAAGTGGTGCTCTAATCGCAGATCAGCTTGTCATCATGGCCTTGTTGTTCAGTTGCACAGTCAATTCCAACCCTTTGTGACCCTATGGACCACTGTCTGCCAGGCACTTATGTCCTCCACCATCCTCCTCAACTCGCTCAGTTCTGTGCCCATTGTCTCTACAATACCATTTAGCCATCTCATTTTTTGCAGCCCCCTTTTTCTTTTGCCCTCCACCTTTCCCAGCATCAAGGCTTTCTTAAGTGAATCCTCTCTTCTCATTTGATATCCAAAGTACTTTAGCTTCATCTTTACTATTTGACATTCAAAGGAGCAGTCAGGGTTGATTTCTTCTAAGATTGACCTATTTGTTCTCCTTGCTGTCCAGGGGACTCTCAAAACTCTCCTCCAGCACCACATCTCAAAGGCATCTATTCTTCTGCGCTCAGCTTTCCTAATGGTCTAGCTCCCATAACCATACATTGCCAGCGGGAATACCATTGCTTTGACTATACGAATTTTTGTTTGCAATGTGATGTCTCTACTTTTCACTATGTTCCCCAGGTTTCTCATCGCTTGCCTCCCAAGAATCAGTCGCCTTTTTACTTCATGGCTGCAATCACCATCTGCAGTGAGCTTTGATCCTAGGAAAGTAAAATCTGTCACTGCTTCTACTTTTTCCCCATCTATTTTCCAGGTACTGATAGGGCCTGTTGCCATTATCTTGGTGTAAAGAAATAGAAGAAAACAACACAAAAGGCAGGACTAGAGATCTTTTCAAAAAAAAAATTGGTGAAATCAAGGGAACGTTTAAAGCAAAAATGACCATGATAAAGGACAAAGATGGCAAGAGTTAGCTGATGCAGAAGAGATTAAGAAAAGATGGAAAGAGTACACAGCAGAACTCTACAAAAAGGACCACAACACTCCTGATAATAACAATGATGAGGAAATTGAACTTGAGCCAGACATCCTAGAGAGTGACGTCAGAAAGGCCCTAAAAAGCACTGCAAATAACAAAGCCAGTTGAGATGACGGTATTCCAGTTGAATTTTTCAAAGCCCTAAAAGATGATGGAATCAAATTATTGCATTCTATATGCCAGCAGATTTGGAAAACACAACAATGGCCACAGGATTGGAAAATATCAGTATACGTTCCAATCCCCCCAAAAAGGGTAATACCAAAGAATGTTCAAATTACTGAACAATTGTGCTCATCCCACACGCTAGCAAGGTGATACTTAAGATAATACAGGATAGACTGCAGTAGCACGTGGAGAGAGAATTACCAGAAGTTCAGGCGGGGTTCGGAAGAGGCAGGGGGACTAGAGACCACATTGCCAACATAAGATGGATCATGGAAAAAACAAAGGAATATCAGAAACAAGTCTACTCCTGTTTCATTGATTATACTAAGGCCTTTGACTGTGTGGACCACAACAAAATGTGGCGAGTAATTAAAGAGCTGGGAATACCAGAGCACCTTATATATCTCATGAGAAATCTGTACATGAATCAAGAAGCAACAGTTAGGACAGAATACAGAAGGGCAGAGTGGTTTGGAATAGGAAAAGGAGTAAGACAATGCTGCATTTTGTCACCCTGCTTATTCAACATACACAGAGCACATAATGCACAATGCAGGGATGGAGGAATCACAATTTGGGATCAAAATTGCTGGGAGAAACATCAACAATTTGAGATATGCAGATGATACCACCCTAATGGCAGAATGTGAGGAGGACTTAAAGAAGCTCCTGATTAGGTTGAAAGAAGAAAGTGCAAAAGCTGGCTTGAGACGTAATATCAAGAAAACCAAGATAATGGCAAAAGGCCCTACCAGTACCTGGAAAATAGATGGGGAAGAAGTAGAAGCAGTCATGGCCTTATAGAACCATAACTATTTAGATCTTTCTTATTTTCCAGGGAGAAGGGAAACGGATGGCCGTCTTATATTTTTGTTTACTTTCATTTCATAACTTTTCTATTCTGCACTGGAATCTTTTTTTCTTTTTGCTTTCTAATTTTTACTTTTGGAACGAAATAAATGAACTACATTTTTTACCACGAGTCACCATTGAGGTTAGGAGGGTGAGTGTTGCCTAAGGAAGGTGCCTTGCCAGAGAAAAGACTAGAGATACGCTGTTTCTACAGGTAAATACTTAATCTAAGAAGTCTACCTGGGCTGGTGTGGTGTAAAGTCAACCAGGTAAAACCTAAAGCAGGTTCTCCCAAATCCTGAGTTCTACACATCTTGAAACAGCTAAGGTTTAAGCTATCTTCGGTAAAAAAGGTGGCAGAGAGAAAGCTTGGAACAAAGCGAGACTTCTCTAATTGATGCCTAGCAAGGATTGGAGGCTACCATCATCACAGGAATTTTTTAAATTGAGCATTTGTGAAAGCTACACATGGGATAGAACTACTTCTCCCTGGATCCAACTTCTGTCAGTGCATCTAGCACATCAAACAGTACTTTAAAAGATTTGACAGCAAAAAAGCAAAACTTTTAACATCAACTGGAGAAGGCCTATGTGAGGAGCTATGTTTTTGGTTTGCTTGCAACTGATTACAGTTGACCCCAAGCACCATGTGGAAGAGTCTTTTTCAGAGGGTGGGTACCACCACAGAAAAATACTATAATGCAGTGATGCATTGAACTATTTCAAAGCAACCAATAAGGCCCCTGATGATGGACTAAGTCTGCCAGGTGTCTCAGTCTTGAGGAGCTTCTGTATGTCTAAGACAAAAACAAAGCTTTGAAGATGGCTGTGACTAGGAAAATCATGCCAGAACAGTGTCAGATCCAGTGCCAGAAGAGTGAATCATGCACACCAGAAAGATTGAACTTCTTATTTTCTAATATAGTGTTTATAGTCTTGTAGAAAAAGGGAAATATGGCCCTTCCTTGAGTTTTCTAGAACAGTGTTTCCCAATCTTTGGTTTTTGGACTTCAGTTCCCAGAAGCATAAGTCAATTCCCCAAAGCACTAGTCAGCCCAAGTATTGACTTAGACTCTGGGAATTGAAGTCCCCCAGTTGGCATGTTCTAGAATATGGTATGAAAACATCCTTCCTGGTTCCAGACACAACCCAAGGACCCACTGTAAACCCATTATAGATCATCCACCTGCAATTTCAGTGAGTGGGCTAATTTTGGAAAAGACTCCCCACCCTCCCCCACCCCCACCCCCGAATTCCTAGACACCAGTTTCAGTGATCTATTAATACAGTTATTAAACTAGAACAGGTCTGGGAACAAACGGAGATCAAATGCAATTGTTTACAAAGAGGAACAGCATTCTGCTGATGCATCCAGTCCACCATAGAGATGTCTGCTGAAAGTTGTGGAGATGTAGTAAGATACAATGATATTAAAATGCATTTGTTCATTTAGAACAGGGATTCTTAACCTGTGCCCCATGGGCCAGATGCAGTCTGCAGCACCATTTCATGTGACCTCCCACTGCCTCCACCACACCAGGTAGTGCCATGTGGCAAAATGGCTTTCTGGCCCCCAAAGCTGTCTGAGGGAGCATGACCCAGCCCCTGGCTTTAAAAGATTGAGCACTGCTGATTTAGAACCTTGGCTGATGGCATTGTTACTGTCTATTTGCCTACTTGATAAATATTTTCTTCATAGTTCCACATTTTGAGCTAACAGTAGTTTTATTCAATGTACTGGTGCCTGGAGAATGTGATGTAGAACACTATAAAACATTTCTGTACAGAAATAGTAATGTACAGAAGTAGTTATTCATGATTAATAATACTACAATGCTCTTTATTTCTGTTTAAAGGTACATAAGGTATCATTCTTGGATAGAGCCATGCTTGAATTCTTTTAAGACTAGAAAAATAAAAAGATGCTACCATTCTTGACCTAAGAAAAAGCTCTGACATATGGAACATAAGCTCTGATTGTACTACTGGGGCAGATCGAGGCTTGACATTCAAAAGTAGATGAGCAGATTTGCCTGTATTTGGAAAACTTTTGAAGATGTTTAATAGAAGCCCCAGAGGATAAATGAGGTTGGGATTATGATACATAGTGTCATGAAACGACATCTTTTCTAACTTTCTCAAAGCATGGAGAGGACCTAGTTTAAACTAGGCCTCAAAAATCCTTTCTTCTCTCTGTCTCATAAGACTACGTGTCATGAGATAGTTTCAGTTCAGTGTTCCTATTCCTTATCTCTAGGCTAGCTGAGCTCTCGCATGTTTTGACTAATAGAGAGCACTCTTCCTTCACATGTGCAAACTTCTTCTTTGTTATGAGAAAGTTTTCTCTGTTCCCTGATTAGTTAAAAGGTACCCTGCCTGACTGCAGAATCCCCATCTTGGGGAGAGCAGAAGGAGTTTGCTTTTGGATGTCTATGGGTTAACATCTTGGCCTGTGGAACTATGCCTTTTTACTTCTTCAAAATGATTACCTAGAGTGTTTTGGACTGTCTTTGGACTGACTAATGGTACTGTGTTTACTTATGCTTTTCTGGATTATCCTTTATGAAATCTACTACAATAAATCAACTGTTTTTGCCTGTAGATTGTCTTTTTCATCAGCAAAGAACTGCACACACACAAGACCTAGCTACTAGACCTCCCTTGTTTGCTCCATTGCCTGAGCATAGTAAGAGTTCTGTTAAAGCAGACTGGCTCTCCCATAGAGCTTACAAGGGCTGACAGTTCCCGTAAACAGTGATGGGATGACCCCGGCCTCATCCGGTTCGCCAGAACCGGTAGGAACAATCTCGGAGGGTTCTCCGAGAGGGCAGCCCATTTTTAAGTTGTCCGGTTCTGGACACCTCACCGAAAGAATTTTTTTTAAAAAAAATCAGAGCCAAAATGGCTCCAATTTAGTGCGCATGTGCAGAAACTCAATCTGACACATTGCGCCTGCATCAAATTGAGTTTCTGCACATGCACACTAAATTGGAGCCATTTTGGCTCAAATTTAAAAAAAAATTCAGAGCCAGACCTTTTCAGAGCCAGACCTTTTCAGAGCCAGACCTTTTCAGAGTGGTGGCGGCGGCGGCGGCAACAGCAGCAGCAGACGGCAACGGCAGGCGGCAATGGCAGCAGCAAGGGTGGGTGGCGGCAAGCAGCAGGTGGCAGCAGGTGGCAGCAGGCGGCAGCAGGCGGTGGCAGGCAGCAGTGACAGCAGCCACAGGCGACGGCAGCGACAGCAGCGGCAGGCAATGGTGGGAAGCAGCAGCTAGCAGTGGCGGGGACAGCAGCGGCAGGCAACAGCGGGAAGCGGCGGCAGAGACAGCAGCGGCAGGCAACGACAGGAAGCGACAGCAGGGACAGCAGCGGCAGGCAATGGCGGGAAGCTGAGGTGGGGACAGCAGCAGCAGGCAATGGCGGGAAGTGACGGCAGGGACAGCAGCGGCAGACAATGGCAGGAAGCGACGGCGGGGACAGCAGCGGCAGGCAATGGTGGGATCGGCGGCGGGGACAGCAGCGGGAGGCAATGGCGGGAAGTGGCGGTGGGGACAGCAGTGGCAGGCAATGGTGGGAAGCAGCGGCAGGGACAGCAGCGGCAAGCAATGGCAGGAAGCGGCGGTGGGGACAGCAGCGGCAGGCAATGGTGGGAAGCGGCAGAAGGTGGTGGCGGCAGGCGGCTCTGGAGGAGGAGGAGGCCGCAGTCGGGCATGGCGTGCCTTGCTGTGTGGTCCCGGGCCATGGGGGCTCATTGGCCCCAAGGAGGGTAAGTAACTGAGGGGTTTGTGTTTGGGGTGGGTGGATGGTTTATTTGTGTTTGGGGTGGGTGGGTGTATTTTTATTTAATTTTTATTTTATTTATTTCTTTATTTTATTTATTTAAGTTATTTACGGGTTTGTGTTGTGGTTGGGTGGGTGGGTGGGTTGAAGTGTGTGTGTGTGTGTGTTTATTTTAATTTTATTTATTTTAAATTTTTATTTTTGGCCTCGCCCACAACATCATGATGTTGGCTCCACCCACAACGTCATGACATCATGGCGTTGGCTCCACCCCACTGTGATGACGTCATGGTGGGGTAGAAATTTTTTTATCATCCCATCCCTGCCCGTAAAGAGACAGGGACCTCTGGAACTGGAAGGGAGGGGCCCTTGCGTGGGACGGCCGGATTCTGACACCTAGTGAGAGTAGATATTAAAACTTCCCTTACTCTTTTCTATTGAAATCTTCCTCTCTGTGTAGGTCAAAACTAACTTAAATTTCATGAATACATGGCTGGTTTTTCCTGTCAATTGAACAGGGACTTCAGAAACAAAGACAATAAGGTGGGACTTTCTTTTTTTCATGAATGCAGAGGCAAACAAATTGTTCCCCACTCTTTCAGTTGTTATTTGACTGTTTGTTTGACCTGGCATTTAAAGAACATGATTACTATTTCTTTATATCTTGACTATCATGTCTGTTTAAGTGATCAGAAATAAAAAAATGGAAAGGATTCTTTATTACAATCACTAGTTATCTGTTCTCAATAAATCTACAGTGCATGATGATTGGGCTTGTTTTGTTTTGGTTTTGGTTTGGTTTTGTCTTGCAGACATATTTTAGATTTTGCCTCTTAATAGGAGAGAAAACAACAAAAAGCTAAACAGTAAAAGTTCAGGTTCATGGCATTTTGTAGTCATGGTATCTTGACTGTTAAAAGTTTCTTAGGAAGCAGACATTGAGGAAGGGTGAATCAATGAAAATGTTTGTCAAACCTTTCCAGCACCTCAGGCTATATATTTCAAAAGGCTAATGTAATTGGTCTGAGATTTCTTATTTTCCCCTACCTGATATGTTTTAGCTGTCTTCCAAATAACAGAAGCAACAAGAATGTATTAGGAAAGTAATTGGATCTTTATATACAGTAATTCAAATATTGTTAACTAAAATTTTGAAAATAATTATACTTTGTCATACACTAATTAGAATGGAGAATTGGATTTTCATAGTGTTCCTTGAATATGAAGATGGTACAAGGAACCAATAATTGGGTGCCATGGTGAATCACAGTACAGTATATATAAAGTATGTATGTCCTCTGTAAAAAAATAAAAAATAAAGAGGGAACAGCTTATATTTCTAGTTTGAATCTTCTATTAAATGTTCATTATTTTGTTTTCACCTAAAATGGTCAGTTACTAGGTTAGACTAGTACTAATTATGAATTCTTGCACATATCTACTTGTAATCAAGAACCATTGTGTTCAGTTGGACTCACTTGCAAATAAATGCATATAAAATTGCAGCTGAAGTGTCATTTTAAAAGGTATTTTTCTATACAATCACTTTTTTAAAACTTTCCTGTTACAATGATAATAATTTTGTGTCAGAAATTATTCTGGGTTGAAAGGATTTTTGTGGAAGAAACTCCACTCAGGGAATGCCCAAATGAGGTTCCTTTCGTGTCCTCAAGAGCTGGGACAGAGATGGGTGCCCAATCCATCATGCATTACCTGGGTCTTGAACTGCCGACTTGCCAGTCTTCCAGTTAACAAGGTGAGCTTCTTAAACACTGAGCCACCACAGCCCTGTTTCTTCATTTGCAAGTAGATGCCATGTGTTGCAAATAAATGCATACAAAGTAGAGCTGAAGTATCACTTTTAAAGGTAATTTTTTCCTATACAATCATCTTTTTTTAAAACTTCCTGTTATCATAATAATAATTTCATGTCAGAAAGTATTCTGAGTTAAAAGGATTTTTTGAAAGAGAGTTGCAAGTAGATGTTAATTTAACAACATTTGTTTAAATTAAATTAAAAAGGCAGAACAGAGGTTTAAAATTTCATTGCTAATCATTAATTTTTATTTTTATTCTTTTCCCCCCAAGAGAATTAACTTTGCCACAAGGTTAGATGACACAGTCTTTTGACACACACACCTTTTTCCAAAAAGGAGAAATATAGGCTAATTAAAATAAGGCTTTTTGTCCATCTTAAAAATATTTATGGATCTCATCTCATATCAGGATTAATTTCCCCCTGAATGTAATGTGAAATTTGACTATATCACCATCTGGCCATGATGCTTCAGCAGGTAATTTCCCATGTAGGACACTTTTTCTTGCTTATCTCCACAAGGCATTATCTCAGTCTTGTCTGGACAGCGCTGATAGCTCTAATTCATTGTATCTCCTCCTGAACAAAGAACTCTAAGATGGCTGTTTCTCAAATTACTTTTCCCAGGTTTTAAACATGCAGCTGTCACTCGAAATATGAAAAAGAAGGATGTACAGAAGTTTAGTAATAGACAATTTTAAAAAACCCTTAAAGGCTTTGTCTGTAATCAGATCCATGAGTGAGAAGGAATTCTAGAGTCCACAGGTGAGATGCAGCTGTCACCATTGCTGTGTAATTTCCACCCCCTAATGACTCAGAAGCACCAATGACTGTTTCTGCAAATTCCTCAGCATGATAACACAGAGACTGGTCTTTAGTACAGAATACTTCTTACAAGAATTCTATGCAATTCTGAATTAGATGGAGCCATTTTACTCAATTAAACTTTGATCTTATAGTATGTCATGTTTGTTCTCTTTATCAGGATACTGTAGAATGATTCTGCTTTGAAGAATGAAACATGCTCCTGATGTCGACAGTTTTAACCACCCATATCTTGTTTGTAATTATTTGGTGTTGGGCTCAGACTTCATCTTATTTAGAAGATATCCACTGAATTCATTGGGCCTTATCTAGTTATTATTCATTTGTCCCACTGATTTGAGTGGGTATTTTCTAAGTTGAGTTGCAAGGCATCTGGCTGTAGCACTGCTTTAATGAATGAAACTAAGACTTTGTTTTGTTTTCCTCTTTTTCTGCTGCCATTAACATTTCCCAGCTTTATTGTGTTTCCTGGAGACTCCGACCTTCCCAAAGTTCTACACAAATGAATAAAAGCACATACTGGTTGAGCAGCAGGAAGGTGGTCAGAAAAACATCAGAGAAACCAGAAATATACATAAACCAGAAAGCTTTAAATAAAACACAGAAAAGAAGACACTTTCCGTTGCCTGTTATTAAATATGTAAGAGTAGATCTATCAAAAGCAAGTCTAGTAATAGAAATGCATGGCTGGAGATGAAATAGATAGAACCCAAGACATTTTGTATGCAACAGGTATGTTGTACCACTCGAAGGAACATAGGAATCTTTTTAAGAAGCCTGTTGAGTTAGGCCACTGTTCTATCTAAATTAATATTACCAGCTACCTCCAGAAGTCCAAACATTTCAAAACATCCTGCACATACCAGAAGAAATTTAGTAATGCATACAGAACACATGCTCTAGCACTGAGCTACAGTTCAGTTCCCCAACTGTGATCTTTTGCCCTCCCGGCTTGGCATTTCCTAACTATGGAAGAGCAGTTGAGGCATTCTCATAAGGTCTAATCTTCTTAATACTGATATTTATTTATTTATTTATTTATTTATTTATTTATTATTTCGATTTATATGCCACCCTACTTGGCGAAAACCAACTCAGGGCGGCTTACAACATAAAATCGAATACAATACAATATAACAGATCAACAGTACAAAATCACAGCATCCCAAAATACAGCGCAACAAAATAAATATGAACATAATATAATCAAAATACAGTCCGTAAACAATATTCAGTACAAATGGACAGTAAACAATATATTCACAATACGGTTCATACCCAATACAAAAACCATACAGTAATCGATTCAATAATGTAAAAATACAAAACACCGTCCCGCTGCCCATAAACATCCCCCCCAACACACCTGCCATCCAGTCCTGGTACGGCTGCGGCGAACACCCACCCCCTATCCCCAGGTAGTCTCCGGGTGGCGGCGGGGCAAAGTCCAACTATCTTTAGAACTATGTTGTTCTTCCTTTTTCCTCAGGGTTCAGTAAACCCCACCTATATAAAAGCACGTAATTTTACTATTTGTTTTATGCAATTATTTCATAGCCATAGCAGAAACAAAGAATTGTTGCTGATAAATTATCCAGCTGACTGATCCCTTCCAACTCTACATGAGTTGTTGTGACCTGAGCCTCTTTCTTGCAAATATTTTCATTATTCATAACTATTTAATGAATAATTTGGATAAAAATGCTTATGATTATGTGTTTTCCAGCCTCTTCATCTTATCATAGACTTATTGAAGTCAAAGGTTATATTTCTTACTAATTGTAACCTTGTTCTTCTGGACTTAAAAATATAGACATGTTGTCCTCTTTTTAATAGAAAATTAATGCCGAACAAGTTCACTTTTTTTCTCTTATTGGTTTCTCACATATTATATATGTATATTTCTCACACATACAGTGCCTTGTCCCTCTTTTGATCCTAGTTATTCATGTAAATACAAATCCATTTGGCAAGGAAAAAACAGGCAAAACTAAGCAGGATGATGACATTCAGCTACATAAAATATCTTTACAGTATTCTACACATTCTGCAAATGTTCAAGACCTTTCTGTAGACACTATCTACTACTGGGACTGTGGTGGCTCAGAGGTTAAGAAGCTCACTTTGTTAGTTCAAACTCACTGCCCTTAACCCTGACTTGCCACCTTGAGTTTTGTCTGATCCAGTCCTGGGATCTGTGGCTCCCTCTGGTGGTTGGAGGGAAGGACTGCCATGTCCAGAGAGTGTTTGTCTCTTCTCCTCCTCCTCCCACTGATTTGAGTGGGAAAGGGGTTGTGGTGGTTCAGTGGTTAAGAAGCTCACCTTGTTAGCTGGAAGGCCAGTAAGTATGAGACCTGGGTACTGCATGATGGAATGAGTGCCCACTCCTGCCAACCAAGTAGTTCAAAAGCAAGACATTGCAAGCAGTGGTGGGCTCCCAAAATTTTTACTACTACACTGTGGGTGTGGTATGTTGGGCATGGCCAGAGGGAAAGCCCTGTGTTGCACCCGAATTAGGACTACTGGCCACCACTGATTGCAAGTAGATAAATAGGGACCACTCCAGTGGGAAAAGATCTCAGGAAAATGAAAGGAGCCTCATTCGGGCATCCCCTGAGTGGAATTCCTCCAGCAAAAATCCTTTCACCCCAGAAAGTACTTTTATGTGCTTCTGACACAATAAAAAATCTACTATTATAGACATTGTTGGGACTAAAGTTCCCCAACTCTATGCTGTGTGGGTCACTTTCAACAAAAGATGTTTCTCAGACTGAGAAGCATATATTCACTTATTATTCACCCCACTCTTTGACCCCAAACAAAAAGAAAAGAAGAGTAGAAGGGTAAGTGAAAGAGGGAAGCAAGCATTAGAATAGATACTCTTTCTTAGTTTGATAATTAATATTTGCCTTTCTTTTACTATGCGATGATTATTGCTTATGAAATGAGAATGGAACAACCAATTTCTCTGGAGATCTACTACACCTAGCCAATGGCAGGGACCAAAAGACAATTAATAGAGATTAATTCATTCATAACATAGTAATGTTTACACTGGTAATGTTTATACAATCCTTTCCATTATTATCTACATCAAGTGTGAGTAGCGTGTGCCTCCCTGGGGTATTTTGAGCCTTCCACCCCCCCCACCACCACCCCCTATTCCCACCACCACCAAACTGTAATTTGGACTGTGCAAATGTTTTTTAGAAAGAAGTTTAAAAATATTATTTTACCCTCTAGGGGGCATGGGAAGACTTTTGAGAAGACTTCAGCCCTCATTTAAATCAGTTTGTGAGAAACCTTTTTAATTTTTTAAAAGCTTTTGTTTTTGTTGTTAAACCCAGTTGCCAATTAGCAAAGACCTATTATACCAGCCTTAGGGAAACTATACAGATTCATCTCTCAAGCTAACCTGCTTTCCATTATCTGCTACTCACCCTCACCCCATGTATGCCTACATGGCTACTTTCAAGCCCGGAAACATTCCTCAAATTGCCCTTCTCAAATTGCCCACTGGTAATTAATCTCTGAAATAAAAGAACAAGTAATTAATTGTGTTTTGCAGGTGTCCTCAAACTTTTAAAGCTGGGGGCCAGTTCTTGTTCCCTCAGACTGTTGAAGGGCTAGACTCTGCCACCACTGCTTCCGCCACCTCAGTCCTTGTATCCTCTGCTTGGCTTGGTGTGTCCCTGTCAGTGCTCTGTAGCAGGGTGGATGTTGTAGGGAGCTGCTGTACATACACCTGCCTCGCTCGCCCAGCCTTTCCAGCAGCAGCTCCTTACAACATCTGCCCTGCTACACAGCACCAGCAGGGACACACCAAGCCAAGTGGAGAGGACAAGGATTGAGGCTGCAGCGGTGGCAGAGGTGGTGGCAGTGGTGGCGGTGGCGGAGGCAGCCACAGCAAAGGCAAGGGCTGGATTTTTTGATGCCATGTGCCAGATCCAATCTGTGATCCATAATTAGAGGACCCCTGGTGTATTGGAATAGATACTCATTCCCCTTCTTCTTAGGTATCCTCCACTTCAACAATGATAAGATTTTCAGTGATACTTATTTTTAATGTTATAGCCTGTAAGATAACAATGTATTCTCTGATATAAAATAGTATTCCTACAATAATAAATTTATCATTAGTTTTACATCTGAGAACACCACACTGGTGACCATCAATGGTGAGAGGAAGAGTTGGACCATGAGGCTTTACCTAATGTTTCCATTCCTTCACTTCATGGATCTCAACAGATAGGCAAACTAGCTGACCCAGCTTTCTTCCTTTAGAGACTGTTTTCTCAACATTCATCTTTTCAAACACTTCTGATGGTACATAAATACGGGTTATGATGAAATACTAATATAACTTTTCAAGCCATGGATAATGAGTAAATCAAACCTGAACCATCTCTGGAGGGGGTGGTGGTGAAGATGACATTGAGGCTATCCTAATGGGTCCTTTCCTTATTTAGACACAATATGACAAGCAAACATTCTCTGGAAAAGACAATAATGATGTGAAAGGCTGAAAGCAGCAGGAAAAGAGGAAGACCAAATATAAGGTGGATTGATATCTCAAAGAAATCCAAACCTTGAGTTTACAACAACTGATCAGGGCTCTTGAATACAGAACATTTAAGAAAGTCTTGTTCATAGGGTTACCGTAAATCAGAGATTACTTCTCAACTCATAACAATAACAGATAAAACAGGTTTACATAACCTGGTGCCCCCCCCCCCATTGTATTAGACTACAATTCCAATAATCACTTACTATTGGCTATTCTGACTGGGGATTATAGTCACTTAAGCCCACAACCTTTGGAGGACAGCATGTGCCTCATCCCTTCAATTCAGGTAACTACAGTGAGGTACACAGAAAGAGCCTCCTTAAAGATTGTAAAACTTTTAAACCACAGTCGGTCAAACCCCAGGCAATGGCAAATTTCTGCTGTCTCATCTTTCTCACACTAGGTCAGATGAATGAAACTGAAAAGTGAATTCACCAATGGGTGGCTTCATTTTGGAAGTTTCACATCTGTCTTAGACATGACAGAAGGAGGAGGAGGAAGAAGAGGAGTCTACAGTATCAAGACTCTAGTAAGAGCTGCCCCAGTATTTTATTCTTGCTCCTTTAGGCACTGGTGTTTGGATTATGCAAAACATGTTCTCAGGTGGTTTCAATGGCAGACACTTTGTCACCAGCATGTAATGCCAGTAGGCATTTTAAAAATGGTATGCTTTCATCCCAGTCATAATTGATCTGAGCACAGTATTTTAGCAGTACATTCACACCACTTCCTAATCCATTTTACAAAACCTCACTCAGGCTGTTTTGCCAGCTATTGAGTCAGGGTCAAAGAGCAGACCAAATGCTACCTTGGAGTGCATAAGGTTCTAAATGCATAAACTAAAGCTTTTATTGATTGTTTGGGTTGGGATAGAGCATGAGATGCCTTCTCTTTTCCCACAAATACATGCTAGTGGTGCAGATAAATCTAATGGCCATTTGATAATCATGAAAGTGACGATACCAATAACTTTACAGGGCCTTCTGCTGCAACCAAACATGAAGACACAATCATCAATCAGAAAAGGAAATTATTTCATTGGGGTTTTCTTTTCAGTGCACCAGCACATGTAATAAAGGACACTGTCATTTATTCAGTTCCCACAAGAGAATGTATCAAAGAATACAAATACTGTACCTGACTTGTAAAGGTCAAGTTTTCAATAACAGCAAACAGTAAGCATTCCAAAATGTTTGTCTTTCCAAGCAGTTGTCTGCATAACAATACATCAGGAGAAGAGGGAGTATAAACTGAAAACATAGGAATTTTGTAAAACTACATTGATACAAAGTGTGGCTAGACCAGAAAAATTGCATTTTAATGTCCCTTGGTGTGCCATCAGAAAGCGAGGCAAGGAGTTTTCATACCATGGATTCCTGCTCTCTTTATCTCCATGTGAGCTCTTCAAGGTTTTTCAAACAGCTGATACAGTCAAGATATCAACCACATCCAGGCCAACTGATCCAAATCTACTCATGCTTTAATACCTGTCTGATTTACTTGAACTTTTTGCATGAAACTTTTGATCTCAAAAATAAAACTGCATTCCAATTTACCGTATGCTGATACAAGCTCAAAAGCTGCTGCTCAAGGGACAGAGTTAAGAGTTAGTCCCAATAAAAGGTATTCCTTCCACACAAAGCAGCAGGTCACTATTTATTTATTTTATTTTATTATAAAATTATCAGAATCAATGGAACCAATTCTTTTGCAGCAGAAATTGAGACATATATTGAGGAGGTTCTCCCTATCCCTCATGCTTTGCTTTTGCAATGGAACCATTTTCAGACCAAGTGTAGAGTAAAAGAAATTTGTGTAAGTGGGTAAAGAAGCCTTTTAAATCTTCCTGCAGATGATACTGTGGTCCCTATGATTTCCACATCAAATCCTCTGAAAAAAGTACCCTACATTTTACAAGTCTTAGTGGATTGGGTTCCTCTTCACTTTTGTTAGTGAGTTAGAAAATCTAAACTATTGGAGTTGAACATGAATAGAGTACCAAAAGATATCATCCAAGGCTATATTTGTAATACCAAGGAGCATATCCAAAATGGTCTCATTGAATTTTAAGCCTATTATCCACACACCTGTTCTTTAGAAAAAAAGAAGAATAGATTGACATGGCTATGTGCAAATCTCTAATTAGAATTATTGCACTTCTACAAATTAAATTTCTATTTCAGGCTTTGCCAACAGAGAGATCTGAAACACAACTCCATTCTTTGTAAAAAAAATATATCATCCCTACCATTTATTAAAGGCTCTAAATACATCAGCATCTTCTTATCAACTAGTTATAGAAATAGCTATAAGAGTGGTTTGGCTATCCCTTTCCTGAAGCTGTATTATGCCTCCTAACAAATCAAACAAATGATATGCTGTGTACAAAGCAGGAAGGGAGATCTTTGGTTTCCCTTTGAAGTTGCTGATAAGTACACTAATTTGACTCAAGGATATCCCTTTCTTCATATTATCCCTAAATGCTTGCAAAATATTCCTGATCCATTGTCCAAAAAACTCCAGTAGTCTGGATTTTCTGCTAAAAGAAAACCACTCTGTAAGGATAACAAAGCCCATTATCCCACTACCATACAACTTGTTACACCTGACAGAAACCTGCACCCCTTAAGGAAGCCAGCACAAGACCTTTTGCTGCTCCAGAAAAGATGAAGTGCTGCTCCAGGCTAGACAAATCTATGATAGGCCTCAATCAATGAGTGTGTATGCTTACAAACCAACCAGATCAGTTAGGAATTAGCAATTTGTAGATCAGGTAGCAATATGTAGTGTTGCTGATAAACGAACTGGAATTCTCCCATCAGTTTATCCCTTAACCAAAAAGTACAAAAGTCATTTGTAAAAAGTCAGCTTTATGAAGGAATAATAGATGAAACATCAGAATCACAAAAAAGTTATAAAAATAAAAAGTAGAATTAGCTCTCCTCCTAATTTGAACATGTCTAATATTAATGTTTATTCTTCTTCTAACATTCTAAGATAACAAAAACCATCTTCCATCCTTTGTCCCACCTATTGCTGTCTGTCACCCAATAAGACTTCACATTTCAACATCTATCAAACATTCCCTTCTGTTCCCAAAAACCCAGATTGTTATGACTATCTTCAAGGGAAAGGAATCTGCACCTGGGCTCTTGGCCAAACTACAAACCCCAGGCTTTTCAGGAATTCACTACAATCCTAGGAAGGAAAGCAACAACAGCATCCATTTTAAACTCACAAAATCAAAAATTCCATTTTCAATTTATTACATTTTCAACATCCATCAAACAAATTCATTTCCTTATCTCATAACTATGCCACCTCCCCCAACACCATCAGGACAAGGTAGATTCTGTCAGTTCAGTGACAGAGAATATAAAGATCTACTTTGTTGAAAGGATTAGTATACTTTTTTTTGCCAACTTAATCTAATTTCTGTGTCCTGATTCCAAATTCAACAAATAATAAACTTGATCTCTCATCTGTTGCTGAAACTAAGCTATGTTCACACTGTTAACTCTATAGAAAATTAGTTGTTTTCATTTTTTAATCTGATGGAATGGGATTTTCTTCTAAAATGTATTCTATTTCTTATAGATCTGTTGTGTTATAGTATCTTGGTAGCTAAATATGTAAAGGAAAAGATTAAATATTAAAATTAATATTGTCGGCAATAATAAGAAATAAGACATAGAACACTAATGATATCAATATATTATTATTATTATTATTATTATTATTATTATTATTATTATTATTATTATTATTATTATTATTATTATTATTATTATTATTATTATTATTATTATTATTATTATTATTATTATTATTATTTCAAATTTATATCATGCCCTACTCAGGAGAACCCGATTCTAGGCGGCTTACAAATCATAAAAATAAAACACAATGGATACAATATAAACAACAAATCAATGATATACAATAACCAAAATACACCATGAACAAAAAGTAACAGCATAATATCATACAATATACAAAATGCTAGATCCGGAGATCCCTGCGTGGGAATGAGGACTCGGCAGCCATGGTAGTTGAACCGAACAACACGTTTGTTTATTGTGAACACAACATAACAACAACAACAACAACAACGGCCGGAAAGGCTAGGGTTTAAATACCCTGTTAAGCCCGGCCCACCAGCCAATGGGATTCGGCGGTTTTCCCGTCAAATAACTTTTGAATATCTAACACCCCTTCCACCCAGAATGCACTACAATTCTATTTGCATACAAAATCAGCCAGGTTACGGGGGCGTGTGCGAACCCTACTAGACCTGCGCAGTTCAGTCGGCGCCGGGGCATCGAGCAGAGCGGACCTGTCGCTCCCGCTCTGCTCTGCCCTGGCCGGTTCCTGTCCCGGAATTGCCACGGTGGCTTCAGTGGTAAGTGGGGGTGGATCTGCTTCTCTAGGTAAGTCCACCGGTGTCGGGTCTGAGCTAGAGGGGGTGTTGTAGGGCTGAACCGGGGTGGTGACCGGTTCGACTAGGGCTGGCGTGGCCATGTCTGTGGCAGGCTGTCCGTCGGGAACTATGTCATCTTGCGTGTCGGGATTTGTCCGCCTCCTGAGCTGGTCGATATGGCGTTTCCATATTCGACCATCAGTGAGGCCGACCCTATAGGTGTATGGGCCCAGCATGTCAATTATGGTTCCCTCTTCCCACGTAGGACCAGCTGTGAAGTTTCTGGTGTAGATGGGGGTATCAATGGGAAATGTGCGGGTTTGTGTGTGCCCTTCCCGGAACTGATCTGGGGAATACCGGGGGTGTAGACGGTCCAGTAGGCAACGGAGCCTCCTGCCCATCAGGAGTTCCGCTGGAGCCTTACCCGTGGGAGCACAGGGGAGGTTATGCTGGGCTAGTAGGAATGTGTCTATTCTTTCCTGCCAGTTCCCCGGTCCCAGCCTACCCAAAGCCTCCTTTGTGCTGCGCACAAACCTCTCGGCTTGCCCATTCCCTTGTGCCCTAAATGGGGAAGTGAGCGCATGTCTGGTTCCTAAGGATGCTAGGTATTGTTCGAATTCCGTGGCCGTGAACTGTGGGCCGTTGTCCGAGACCAAGGTGTCCGGAATGCCGTGTGTGATGAACAGCTGCCTGAGTTCCAGGATGATAGCCTTAGCCATGGTGCTCTTCATGAGCCTCACCTCTAGCCACTTTGAATAGGCATCCACTACAATTAGAAATATTTGGCCGTGGAAGGGGCCAGCTAGGTCAATGTGGAGTCTTTGCCACGGGCCCGAGGGTTGCTCCCACTCTCTAACCGGTGCCGCCGGGGGATTGGGTCGGGAGAGTTGGCATGGTTCACACTTGCCCACCCAGTCCTCTATGTCCTTATCAATCTGTGGCCACCATACATAGCTTCTTGCCAAGCCTTTCATCTTTACCACCCCCGGATGGCTGGAATGTAGCGTTTCCTTAACCGCCTTGCGTAGCCTCTTGGGGATTACCACCCGATCTCCCCACAGCAGACATCCCCCCCCACAACACAAATTGTCCCGCTTATCAAAAAATGTCTTGAACTCCCCTTCCCCCTTTACCGGCCAGCCACGCTGGACCCAACTGGAGACAGTCCGGAGCTCGGTGTCTCTCGCCGTGGCTCTGGCAACCACCGCCGAGGTGATGGGGGCAGAGTCCAAAACGTCCAACAAAAGAACCGACGCCTCCCCCTGCTCTGTGCCATCCTGGTCAGGAAGGGGACACCTGCTAAGGGCATCCGCGTTGCCCATGTGTTTCCCGGGGTGATAAGTCAGTGTGTAAGAGTAACCCGACAAGAACAGGGCCCAACGCTGCATGCGGGGGGGGAAGTGCGGATGGTGTTTGGCGGTCCCCCGCCAAGAGTCCCAGTAGGGGCTTGTGGTCCGTGACGAGTTCAAAATCCCGGCCGTAGAGGTAATCATGGAATTTCCTTACCCCTGCCACAGCTGCTAATGCCTCCTTGTCAATTTGCCCGTAGTTGTGCTCCGTCGGTGACATGGTTCTAGAGTAGTATGCAATGGGAGCCTCCCGTCCGTTGGGCAGTCGGTGGGCTAGGACAGCACCGACGCCATAGGGAGAGGCGTCACAGGCTAGGACGAGCGGCAGGGTGGCGTTGTACTGGATCAAGAAACTGTCCTGAGATAGGAGATTTTTTACCGCGTTAAAGGCCGATTCCTGTTCGGGACCCCATTTCCAAACCGCTTTGGCCGCTAAGAGTCTATGGAGCGGTTTGGCTGTGGTGGCTTTGCCCTTTAAGAAAACCGCATAAAAGTTCAATAGTCCGAGGAAAACCTGTAGCTCTTGTTTGTTTTTTGGGGCAGGGGCGTCCCGGATTGCCCTCACTTTGCTTTCGGTCGGGCATATCCCTTTACAGTCTATCCTGAACCCCAAAAACTCCACAGAGGGCACCCCCAGTAAACACTTGTCCCGTTTTACCCTCAACCCGGCGGCCCTGAATTTCGCTAGGACGGCTGCCACTCGATCCTTAAGTTGACCTGGGTTCTCCGCGATGATTAGGAAGTCATCAAAATAAGGCACCACCCCAGGGAGACCGTGGAGGAGTCTTTCCATGGTGCATTGGAACAGCCCCGGTGCTATGCTGACCCCAAATTGTAAATGGGTGCATTTAAACGCTCCCCTATGGGTGACTATCGTTTGCGCCTCGGCTGTGGCTTCGTCCACAGGTAGCTGTTGATACGCCTGGGCCAGGTCTAGTTTGGCAAATATTTTTCCGGGTCCCAAGGAGTGTAGTAGGTGGTCGATTACGGGGACCGGGTACGCGCTCGGCTGCAGGGCTTTGTTGATGGTGCACTTGTAGTCCGCACAAATCCGCACCGACCCATCCGGCTTAATGGGGGTCACTATGGGAGTCTCCCACCTGGCATGATCAACGGGGACAAGGATTCCCTGGGCTACCAGTTTGTCCAGTTCCCTTTCCACCCTAGGTTTTAGGGCCAGGGGAACCCTCCGAGCCTTAAGGCGGATTGGGGCAACACTTGGGTTCAGGGAGAACGAGATAGGGGACCCCACATACTTGCCCAGCTCTTCCCCGAACACGTCCTGGAACTCAGCCATCAGGTCGTCCCGCAGGGAGGTCTCGCTATTCAGGTCGCCGCAGGTACTGTGGACGCCGGCGATGCTCAGTCCCAAGGCCGGGAACCAATTTGTTCCCAGGAGGCTCGGGAACCGTCCGCAGACTACGGTGATCGGTAAGGTTGACTCCTTGCTGCCGTACCTTACGTGGACTCGTCTCTGACCGGCAATGGGGATGAACCTTCCCTGGCAATCTGTGAGTTGGAGCTGTTGGGCGTCCAAGTCTGCCTTCTTGAGAGACGGGAAGGCTTGCTTCAACCAGTTCCATGAGACGGTAGAGACAGCGGAACCCGAGTCGATCTCCATCTTACAGTCCTGCCCATCGAGTTGGACTGTGGTGAAGATCTTCTTCCCCTTAAGCGTGCCAGCGTGGCTGATGGTGACCGTGTGAGCCTCGGCGTTTTCGAATCTCGTGCAGCTGTTCGCTTGGCGCCTCTGATTCGCCTGTTGGTCGGCCGCCATCGTGCTGGGCGGGAAATTTTGAATTTGCCGGTCTGTTCGGCTCGCCGTTTGCCTCACGCGGCAGGCTCTTGCAATGTGCCCTCGTTTGTCGCAATGGCAGCAAATGGCATCCTTGAAACGACAATGCGCCCTCAGATGGGGCCCACCGCAACTGGCACAACGGCGGCTGTTCTTGTCTTGTTTTCCCCCGTCCATCGCACACACGTATTCCCCTTCCTTGTCCTCTGCGTCGGGGACGGTAGTCTCATAGTGTACAGTGGCTGGCCGTGGCGCCGACGGGTTTCTATGGAGAGAGGACGCAGCAGATGATGAGACCTCATATGCCCTTGCTTCATCCATTACAATGGCCAGGGATAACTCTTGGCGGGCTAACAAGCGCCTTCTGAGCCGCATGTCCACTACCCCACGAATGATCTGCTCGATGAGGGCCTCCTCTAGCCCAGATCTGAATTCGGCTGCTCGCAGAGCGGCTATGAATTCGCTCACGGTCTCTCCATCCTTCTGGTACCGATTTTGGAAATTGATCCGATGGACATACTTTGAAGGAGCCGGCGAGAAATGCCCCTTGAGGGCGGCCTGTAGCGTCTGCCACGATACCGTCATGATGGGTGTCGGGGCCACCAGCGCTTGAGCTACTTCGTACACCTTCGCGCCGCAGTGTGTGAGGAAGAACGCCTTTTTTCTGTCTTCCGAAATATCTCCCAACTCAGCGGCCAGGAGGGAGAATTCAAAACGGTCCATGTAGCTCTCCCATTTCTCTTCCTTTGGCTGGAAAGGTGGTGGAGCAGTGTAGGTAGCCATGGCATTGTGCCGACTGCAGCTGGCTCGTTGGCTCCCGTGCAAGTTTGGCTCGATCCTCAGGATCCCACCTTCGTCGCCAGTGCTAGATCCGGAGATCCCTGCATGGGAATGAGGACTCGGCAGCCACGGTAGTTGAACCGAACAACACGTTTGTTTATTGTGAACACAACATAACAACAACAACAACGGCCGGAAAGGCTAGGGTTTAAATACCCTGTTAAGCCCGGCACACCAGCCAATGGGATTCGGCAGTTTTCCCGCTGAATAACTTTTGAATATCTAACACAAAATCCAATTGGAAACAGCATATAACAACATGAATAAATATAAAATTAATGGTCAATGTAGTTAATAAATCTTACATAAAAATACAATAGAATAAAAAATATATTATAGTCAAACCGGCAGGAAAATTATACAGTATAGTCAATTACAATACCAAATTCAAACAGTCTCTCCACCCCAGTCACAAATCAGACCAGGGGCAGCTGTGACAAAAATTCCAAAAATTCCACTGCCCATCGCCACGGTGACCTATAAAGCCACAGGAGGGGCAAGTCCTGTGTGCCAGTGGAGATGGACCCTGCGCCGGTTGTCATGGCGTCACCCCAGCTCCATCCCCAGGTGTTTCTTTGGCAGCAGGGGGGAAGAGTAAGGTCCTACCACCATGGCAGCTTTTAAAGCCCCAGCAGAGGCAAATCCCGTGCACCGGTTGCCGTGGCGTCCTCCCAGCACCATCCCCAGGTGTTTCTTTGGTGGGGGGAGAGCAAGGTCCCACCGCCATGGCAGCTTTTAAAGCCCCAGCAGGGGCGAGTCCCATGCGCCAGTTGCCGTGGTGGCTTCCCAGCACCATCCCCAGGTGTTTCTTTGGCGGTGGGGAGAGCAAGGTCCTACCGCCATGGCAGCTTTTAAAGCCCCAGCAGGGGTGAGTCCCGTGCGCCGGTTGCCGTGGCGTCCTCCCAGCACCATTCCCAGGTGTTTCTTTGGTGGGGGGGGGGAGATTTGTGAAAATATAGGTTCAACAACATCAATTGAACTCCACTAAATCTTATCTATATTATCAATTGACTTAGTTTCTTTCATTAGTGGGTTCAGCTTATACAAGTCTATTTATAGTGTTTCCTAACCATGCAGGATGTAGATAGATAAGTATATACAGAAAAAAGTGAAGTTCCTGTTTGTAATATTCATGATCTATCTGTCTGTCTGTAATCTGCCTGACAGTGATAAACACCATATATAGTGTTAGAAAACTGGAAAGCTATAGTTCTGACTCTTGATGTTAAATTAAAACTAACTCAGGAAATTCGGAATGGGGGAAAACATCAAATACAGAATCAGACAAAAAACAAACAAAAAAAACCCACCTGACTTCTACTTTCTTTGGTTCCCATTTACAACGGATCTCAATATTCCAATCATGTTCCTTTGCCAATATACAAGATGATGTTTAAGATGAATGGTTTTTAATATCTGTAAAAGTGGACAATACTTTTTGTATGACTCTAGTATAATGTTTAACACTTTTCATCCTTTGTTATATTTATTGAACTATATTTCTTTTAAAAATACTGCTTTACTTTTGCAATTACTTATGTATTTGAATAGATCAGTTTTTGCATGTATGATGTAAGCCACCTTGTTTTCTGCATAGGAATAAGACAGAATATCACTTAAGTATATTTATTAAATTTCATGTGTTAGGGTAAAGCCAAAAAGTAAGGCCATTATTAACCTTTTCTTTAAAAGACTGATGTCCATGGCTAGAAGTGAATGTTTGCTCAATAACTGGCAAGGCATGATACATAATTTTGAAACTAGCATAAAATCAGAGATGCTGAAATCTTCATTTCTAATGACCTGCCACAAAAAGACAGCTTTTCCATAATTATGAAAAAGGCCAATGAAAAGAGGTGTCCTTAAATCTCTGGGTGTATGCTTTTTTTTTTTTAAAGCCCACTAATAGTCCAGAAGGAAGGCAAGTTTCATCTTTCCCTAAATCTCATGGGAGAAGTTCATTCTTCTTTTTCCATGTCTAGGCCAGACGTGAATCTGCCAAAATGAAGACACATTTTGGTGAATTCATTTTGCAGTTCCCTTCATCTGACCTAGTGTGGGAAGAATTAGACAGCAGAAACTTGCCGTTGCCTGACATATGCTCATTTGTGATACAAAAATACCACAATCTTTGAGGAGGCTCCATTTGTGTACCCCAAAGAAGTATGTTATACATTGTTGGCCCAAAGAGAGTCATACCCTTGAGAAATCTTTATCCATAGGATCACTAGCAATGGATTCCTTCCTCTGACAGGCAGTTAAGAGTCATGAAGTTATTGTGGTGGTATGGATGTTCACCTCCTTCACAAATAGTGAAATGAGTCTCTTGAGCACATTAGATATTGAGCAATTATCTCCAAAATGTAAAAAAAAAAGTCACTTCATTTGACTGTTAACAGACAATCATAGGAGTGTTGAATTAAGGTACAAAATTTTGGATCCCATTCAGAGGGGAGAAGCATGCTGAATGACACTTTAGTCATAAACACACCCACACCAAAAAAAGCTTTCCTATTGTGTTAGTCAGAAAGGACACTGAGACATGGATTGAACTCAATGACAACCACAAAACGTCTTTAAGGAAGTCTCTATACAAAATTCTGTGCAAAGGGATTAGCTTGAAGGACAGGACAGAAGGGAACTTTTGACCACTTGGATTACTAAGAGGTTGTAAACTGGGTAGAGAATATTCATTCATTCATTCATTCATTCATTTTGTTTGGATTGTTCTGATAGACGTTATTGCTTTGTAGGTTGTCTTTTGCACTGTTGTAAGTTACCCAGAGTGGTAATTGGAGCAGGCTACCTATATGAATGAATGAATGAATATTCTCTACCCAGTTTATGTTCCCGGTACCAAACATGGACACTTACAACTAAACATAAATGAAAGTTGGACACCACAGAAATTAGATACCTGAGGAATGATGCTGGAGTGACTAGAAGGGGTAAAATCAGAAATGAGATTATAAGGGAAAATTGGAATAGAAGCAAAGCAATTAAACTTATAAACCACCCCATAGAGCATAGTCCACTCTCTGGACGATTCACAGAGTAATTGATATTTTCCTCCAACATACTGGGTACTCATTTTACTGACTTTGGAAGGATGGAAGGCTGAATCAACCTAGATCCCAGGTCAGGATTGAACTGACAACATTTTGGCTGCAGTACAGCAGTTTAACCACTGTGCCATCAGGGTTCCTGGTGAACCAATCTTAAACTACAACAAATAAAGTCATTCACCCATTTGGAGATAATGTCTTGGAATTCCATACCATTCAAGGCATAATATAAAAGAAGAAGAAGAGATCATTCGGACTGAGATTTCAAAAATGTTGCATCACGCTAGACTGTGGTAACCAGCATGGATTTCTTAACAAACATTTGTGAAAATAGATAAGAAAATCCTCAAATTCTTCCAATTGGCTTCCCTCCTTTCCCACCCTTCTGCCCCTGTTTGCTCCATTGAAGGATACACAGCACCAATTAAGAGCATGATGCCCAAGCACCACATCCTCCACATGCCCAGACTTTGCTTTTTCTTCAGTAGGACCTAGAAAGGAGAGAATGTGACTCTTGTCTACTTCCAATCAATATTTAACAAAATGTGAATGTGTGTCTTAACAATATCATTGAATTGTTTTCTGCTAATGAAAAGATGTGTTTCTTCTTTTTAAAAATATCTTCTGCTGAAGGACACCTTCTATTTGATGTTATTAGCTGTATTATTCTGCTCTCTTGTAATATTCAATTGTATATGCCAAAAATTCAGGAGCTACGGCTCACACAAACACTACATGAAATGTGATTTACTTGGTCCAGAGCCTGGGAATTTAGACAGACACTCAGATCAAACAGCAAAACAAGCTGGATGATTTCAGAGCCAGCTGTTAACCAAAGAGCTAAGTTTATGAGGCAATCCATTTAATGCTGTACTTGAGTCCAAAACATTTTTACAAAGACTTCACTCTGTCCATATATGGATAAAGAATGTTTGTGAGAGATCCACAGTATCAACAAGGATAGTAGTGCTGCAAAGTCACCAACATATAGGGACAGCAATATCACCCTCTCTCTCTCTCTCTCTCTCTCTCTCTCTCTCTCTCTCTCACACACACACACACACACACACACACACACACACACACACACACACTTCCGGAGTACATCAGACGCATAATTGTAAGCTACTTCACAGATCGAACCTTGATGTATAACACCGATGCTGGTCTTCAAACCTATAACATCACAGGAGGTGTCCCACAGGGTTCAGTGCTCGGTCCCTTATTATGGAATATCATGTATGACGGGGTGCTCCAGTTGCCTATGCCAGTGGAGACAAGAACAGTTGGGTTTGCAGATGATGTGGCGGTAGTGGTTGTCGCTAAATATCTGGAGGAAGTTGTCCAAACTGCAAATGAGTGTGTTGCCAAAATCCGCCAGTGGCTCTCATTAGCTGGTTTGCATCTAGCAGATCATAAGACTGAGGCAGTTCTCGTGACCAGTAGGAAAGCCAGAGAGACTATCACCCTTACTGTTGGAGGCTGCAGTATTCTCTCGCAACCATCACTACGATATCTGGGTGTCCAGATAGACGCCAGGCTACGCTTTAATGAACATTTGCAAATTGTGAGCGCAAGGGCTGGAGCAGTATGCAATGCATTAACAAGGATCATGCCAAATATTGGAGGTCCACGGCAGACTCGCCGAAGACTCCTCTCGAGTGTTGTTAGTTCCGTGTTGCTGTACGCAGCCCCGATTTGGTTTGACGCCACAGCAGAGACATCATACATGCGTCAGATAAATTCAATATACCGTAGGAGTGCGCTGCGGGTGGCTCGGGCATTTCGAACAGTCTCGTACGATGCCGTGTGTGTCATTGCTGATATGATGCCGATCCATCTGATAGCAGAGGAACGGGCAGAGATTTACCGGCAGAGGCGAGAGAACCAGGAGAAGGAACGACGCACAATTGCCATAAAAGCCAGGAAAGAGAGGATAACACAATGGCAGCAGATCTGGGATAAATCAACCAAGGGACGGTGGACTCATCGCCTTATCCCAGACATCAGGGCGTGGTCGACAAGACAGCATGGAGAGGTGGACCACTACCTCACACAGCTGTTGACAGGACATGGCTGCTTCAGAACCTACCAACACCGCTTCAGGCTGGATGATGATGCTTCATGCCCCGTCTGCCAGCCCGTGCAGGAAGATGCAGAGCACGTGTTTTTTCATTGTCCACGCTTTGATGCAGAACGGGAAATTCTACAGAGGCATTTTCGACAACAGCTGTCTCCAGAAGATATCATCAGTGAGATGTTGAGTAGGGAAACTACCTGGGTCGCGGTGTCCAATTATGCAGCCGGGGTCATCTTGGAACTTAGATGTGTGGAGAGACTGCGAAGAGGGCAGCCAGAGATATAGAGGAGAAGGAGGGCTAGGAGCCAAATTGGAGGAGGGTTTTTAATAGCCATTTTGCCCCCCATGAAGTAATGCCTGACAGCGGTCCCGTGGGGTGGCAGGGCGTAATGGGAGGTGGTTTTAGTGGGTAAAAATCCCACACACTGTGAAGCCAGAGCAAGGGCTCACAGTGTCTTTTGAAGATTTCCACCTGCCCTTAAAAAAAACACACACACACACACATCAACGAGGTGTTTACATTTATTCAGGAGAGCAATGCTTGCCCAGTCACTAAACTCATCAGGCAAGCCTAGAGGCAATTCGAAAGCTGCCAATGCACTTGTCAGAAATGCCTGCCAAGGAATCAGATGCTGCCATTGCAGAAATATTTTTTGAGGTTTGACATCTGGGTTTAGCAATCTCAATCCAAAGAGCAGCATATAGTTCAGTGCACAAAATCATGTCAAAGCAGGAGAATGTTCAGAGCCATTCACGCTTCCCATCACGGCTGTTATTTTTGAGCTGTAGAAGCATGGAGGAGGAATGTTGTGAAATTAATGTTGAAGCTTTTAAGAGCCAGCACTCCAACAGAAACAAAGCTTAGAACAGAAAATGTGGTGTTGCTTGCTTTCAATGAAGAGACACATGTGGGTGTATATATTCTCCTAAACAACAACATTGTTCATATTATCTGACAGTCAAAGGTTTCCTAGCATGACAATAGCAAAAGAACAAAAGAAAAGAAAAAACAACCAAAATGAACAAAACTCAAAGAATTCAATTGTTAGCCCCAGCTAGAATGAAGCCACTGACTCAGCAGCTGAATGACAAACTAACAGTGATGGAGGTCTGATCCATTCAGCTGTTCTGCTCTGGCTAGGTCTGGTAATACTGTTTACAACCAAGTAAGACATAAATCTGCTGGCCTTTCAAATAGATTGCAAGCTTTTCAAATAGTTTATGTCCATTAGTACAAATGTTAAGACTTCCTACAGCCAGTCTTAGATCCCATTGACATTTGCATTGCTTTTCTCACCTCCCTTTAGAAGTCCTCTTTTTTTAATTGAATAGAGAGTGGGAAGGTGTTACAGTTTTGGATTGCTCACTCACATTCATTCATTCATTCATTCATTCATACATACATACATACATACATACATACATACATACATACATACATACATACATACATACATACATACATACATACATACATACTATTTGGTATCACATTATTTTTGAAATGCAAATTAAAAACTTCTATAGCCCACTGCAAAATTCATAGCAGATTGGTCATCAAGAGCTTTTAAGGATTCCACCAACAGATCCATTAGATCTATGGAGTAGAAATGTCATCTACTTACTTCATTACTTGGTTGATCAGTGTTTCACACATCAAGTTGATGTGGTGGATCAAAGCATCATCTTCCACTGTTTCTGATCCTGTGCCAGTCTCATTTAGGATCTCAGGAACTTTGCCCTCATCTGGTCTTCCCATCTGGTTGCTGGCATTCCTGGTGGTTGCTTTATGTCAAGTGGTATCCATTCTGTGATAGCTGCAATATTTGAAGAAGCACACATGCCCAGCCCACTGATGACTTGCAAACTCAATAAATGTTTATGGCTGTTTTGCACCTGATCTTATACACAGTTCTTAATTTGATATTCAATCAACCTATCATATATGTAGCATCCTTCACTCAATTACTCTTTGTGTTACATTGAATTTTTTTATATCAGCTTTTAGTTCACTGTCATATTATAAAGCAGTCAGAATGGTGGTGTTGATGAGTTCAGCCCATAATTTTATCATTTTTGCTTCATTAAGCACATCCTTTATGCTGTTAAAAGCTGCCCATACTGTTGCCTTCTTCTCGAAATTTATTTTCTTAAATCATGACTTAGACAAACCTCTTACCCAAGGTATACATATGAGTCAATTTCATCTACTATTTTGTTTCCACATCTCATATCTATGGCATTTGTGGAGGCACTCCATATATATTTCATTTTTGACATTTTGACCTCCAAACCAATACCTGTATTTCAACTTTCTGCATCTAACTCTTGGAGCATAGTCTGCACTTCTTCTACTGATTCTGATATTAGCACTATATCATCAGCAAAGCAAAACATTGAAAGCCTCATCTAATACAGGCAAATGTTTTGTCTTTCCCAAATCTAAATGTCATTTCTTATATCTGATCAGAAAACTCATCTCACAGTACTTAGGGCCAACTTGTTTCATCAAATAGGCAAGCATGACCACTGAGCTTTGATGTTGATAAGTACCCCAAATTTTTCATTATCAGCATATAAGGACTGCTTGCAGGTACAGAAGTAAATGAAACTATTTAAACATGTTATAAAGATAAGACTTAAAAGTATTACTTTTAAAAGTAAAATGAATAGTTTACTTCTTATTTATATGTTGTGCTTTTTCTTTTTAATCTCCATACATTAGGCATGAAAATGTGAAAAAGCTATGCTAGTTTTCTATGCATGATACAGCATTTGCATTTTGTAATACATGGTAGAAAGCTGTAAATTACCTCAGACTCCAAGAATTATAGAATGAGTCATGCTGAAACTTCAGCAGGGCTACAAAGCAATTTTTGTTTATTATGTCAGTGAAAGGAACAAATCTGTTAGCTCATTTCTGTTCTCTTCACTAGTTTCCAGTGTTTCAGAAGGAGCTGGTGAGTTTCACTTTGAATGCTTTAATGGCACATAATGGTGTCATCAAATATCAGCTGAAATCTAGTAGTAAATCACAACTAGAATAGGCCTGTTGAGTTTGTAAGGATCTGGTGAATCAATTACTTCACAAATTCCATTGATTCAGCACTACTCTACTTACTGCTGGATTCATTTTTCTTTATTTGTATCAGAATGTTGCTCAACTTAAAAGCCCAGAGCAACTTATGCTACATGAGCAAGGAGGGGGAAAATGAGGAAGAAGAAAAGGAAGTGATGATCAAGGGTAAAAAAAGAGGTTGAAAAGATAATGAGATATCAGGATTTGAGAACTAAAGTAGAGGATCTCTTGGGGGGGGGAGCAACAGTAGTATCAGTAGTGGTTCGGGTGCTGGGAATTGAAAGGGTTGAAAAATAGGCAAGATCTCCATAAAATATTTCCATGGAGTAACACTACTAGGTACCAGCTACATTATCAGGTGAAACCTTATTGACTTTTAGGTCCAGGGCTAGGACCCAAGTAGTGGTGTTCCAAAACTCTGGTCTAAACATTTTGTGAATTCTGTACTCCTTTCCTGATAATAATTAATAATTAATAACCGGGTATTCTAGAAAAAGAGACAGAAGGACTTATATTTTGCTGCCCAATAACAAGCACTATGAACAAACATAATTAAAGCAAAAATTGAAAAAGCTGGAACTGACAGTAAGTGTAGGCTTTGCAAAGAAATTGATGAAACAGTGGACCACATTAACAATGGATGCAGTAAAATTGTATGGACTGACTACAAAGGACACCATAACCTGGGCGGCCAACCATCCCGCATTCTGCGCGGCAATCCCATTTAGGGAGGGGGAATTTCGACTTACCCTTGTTTTGAAAATGGTACCGGACCTCCCCCGTTGCGTCACGGAAGCACCGGTTTCCACTCCGACCCAGTTTGGCGCCAGATTGGGTTTCTGCGCAGGCGCAGTTTATTGGAGCCTTTTCGGCTCCGTTTCTCTTTAACTGCCTGCCGATCAGAGTGGAAACCGGTGCTTCCGTGACGCAGAATGCGGGACGGTTGGCCGCCCCGACCATAACCAAGTCACAGCAATGTTTCATTGGAATCTGTGCTAGAATTTTGAAAACAATTTACAAAGTACAGTACTGGTGGGAATACAAAAACAAATATACAAAAATTGGTTGAGAATGAGGATAAGACAGTTACAATCTTGTGGGATTTTAAGATCCAAACTAATAAGCAGTTTGAACACAATATTCCAGCTGTTAGTGTGGTTGAGAATTTTTTTTTTGTTATGATGATATGGTTATCCTAGGTGACAGTTGAATAGAAGAAAAAAGATCTGAGAATTGAAGTACAGCATCTCTAGGAGGAAAGAGCAGCAGTGGTACCAATAGTTATAGGTGGACTGGGAACAGGTGCAAAAGAGTTGGAAAAACATCTGAGTGTGACTGGCAGTGATAAGATCACAACAGAGCAATTGCAGAAGATAGTACCACTAGGTACCAGCTACATTCTCAGGTGACGCCTCAGTGAATCTTAGGTCCAAGGCAGTGGGATTCCAAAACTCCAATCCAAATAACTGGTGGACCATGATATTGATGATCATAATATTAATAGAAATATCTGAAATATAGGTAAAATGTAAAACAAACTAAGATTTAAAATTATTACACAATAGAAAAGAAGGGGACTACTTCAATAGTGTTACCTCAACCATTTACAACACACACACACACACACACAGAGAGAGAGAGAGAGAGAGAGAGAGAGAGAGAGAGAGAGAGAGAGAGAGAGAGAGAGAGAGAGAGAATATATGTGGTGGGGGATATATTGCATGCACATAAATGCTGGATTCATATAATTTCTCTTCATTCACAGAAAGATTGAAAATGTTTTAGACATAGAAGGGGCTTCTTCAAAGAGTGTTGTGCCATGGACAATAACATACAGCTCACTAATCCTTTCTATCCAGAAGCATTGCACAGTAATCTTGCTTATATGAGCAAAGTGTCCCAACAATCCTTTTCAGGACCACAAGTGACAATAATTTCTATTACTTTAGAAACCATCTCTTCACACAAAAAGGAACTCTTGTCTTCACTTTGCTAGGAACAGAAATATGACACCCTTAGTGTCCAAGGAAAGCACCCTATTTGGCTGCAGATAATGGATGTTTGCTACTTTTGGTTACATGAATCTAAATTAATTATGTTAGAGATCATCTGAGCAAGGAATGTCAGGATGAGAAACTATGGACAATCAGTTTTGGAGAGAAGCTTTGCACTTTGAGAGGAGGGGCTCAATTAATGTTAGCACAAGAAGGAAGTGAAGGAGGGGGAGGGAATGAGAAACCAGTTGCATTTTCTCCCCTGCCACTCAAAATGAGACCCCTGAAGAACATGCAGGGTTTTCTCCAAAGAGCAAATCAAATGATTTGCTCTTTTGCTATTCTGAGCCAGACATATGGATGCTCTCAGAGTATTGACATTGTATCATCCTACAAATTTAAAGAAGCAAGCTTTAAGTCACACAATTACAGAAGCTGTTGCTGTCAAAAAACAACAACAAGCCCATCCTGAGTTTCAGCCCTGGGTGCACACTCTGACAGTCTCGTGATTGTGATCAGCATATCCTGATATCTGAGCTATTGATTGATTCTAAGGCATTTCCAAATGAGGCAGTAACAACACATTTTTCACAGATAACATAGCATTTTATTAGGGTGTGTTGTTGCAGTGCATAGGCTGAAAAGGAAAACAGGCATAGATCATGGTTTGCATGATTCGTGTCTAAGTAGTGCTTTACAAATAAATGTGAGATGTAAAATAGGGAACTTCTTATGTCTAGAACTGGCATGACTGTCAAAACATGAGCTTTTCCTACCTTCCATTTGATGAAAATGAGCTTGTTGTGTAAGCTGCACGCAGTTTTGTCTGCAAGTCTGATTTCTGAGACATAGAAGGTTATTTTAATATATCTCTCTCTCACACACACACAGACACACACAGACAGACACACACACAGAGAGAGAGAACAGGAATGATGGGTCTCATGTGTTCTCATTTTCCTAACATTCTTCACAGAAGAAGGGCAAGGTATAAGGTTCTCAAGCCTGATATCCTTTTTAGTATTTGGAATCATTTAAAATCAGAATGTGGAAATATATGTGAATGTGTTACTTATGTCCATGTCTTTTTCTTATGAGTTTCATCACTTTAGCATTAATGTTATCCTTCCTATGGAGATATGTACAGATAAGGGGGGAAAGAAATCACAAATACCAAGAAGCCAGGAAAAAAAATATAAAATGGGTGAGCACACTATTAGAACTAGAAATGAACCATAATTCATACAGAGTGCTTATTAGAGTGCACTTAACCTCTAATTCAGAATTTATCAAGCATAGGAAAGAAACACAGTTTCTTTAGGCCTTCTCAGGAAGGAACAAAGAGATAATTAATATATGTATTAGTGTTAAAATTAATTTAATTTTTTATAATGGCCTAGTAAAAGAGAATGGCACTCTAACCTTTTCTTTTCTCCATTCTTTATATTTTAATTCAACAGAGGTCTGCAATTACAGCTGGACCTAGGGTAATGACATCTCGTTTAGTTTCAAGTCTTCTAAAAGTTTTCTGCCAATAGATACCTTCAGAAATGCTTGTCCACAAAAGATTTAGAGAAAGATTTGCCAAGGGTGGGGGAATCATTTCAATACTCTTCAGTAAAAGGACTGCAAAGGTAATCAAAGTTTTACTTTGCCATTAGCTGCCCTTCTGAGTTAAACTGTATTAAACTGAGTTAAACTGCTGTATGCAGCCAAAACATTGTCAATTCGATCCTGATGAGGTACAAGGTTGACTCAGCCTTCCATCCTTCCAAGGTCAGTAAAATGAGTACCTAGCATCTTTTGGGCAAAATAAGGTCAGAGAGTGCACTATGCTCTATGGGGAGGTATATAAGTGTAATTGCTTTGCTTTGTTTCTCTTCCAATTCTTTCCCTTAGAATTTCATTCCTGATTTTACCCCTTCTAGTCACTCAAGCATCCTTCCTCAGATATCTCATTTCTGTGGTGTCCAACTTTCATTTATGTCTTGTTGTAAGTGTCCGTGTTTGACATCAGAAACCTGATGTGATACCTATTTATCTACTTGCAATTTCTTGCTTTTGAACTGCTAGGTTGGCAGGAGCTGGAACAGAGACAGGAGCTCTCTCCATCATGCACCACTTGGGTCCTGAACTGCTGACCTACTTACCTTCCAGTCATCAAGTACAGTATCTTAACCACTTGAGCCATCACAGCCCCTTTGGAAAAAGGTAGTGCCTTCCAAATGTTAATAGAATCTTCCTGCCTGGCTAATGAACCCAAAAACCTCACTGAGTTTTTGAGATTTTATCACTTTTTGAATTTTCAGTACTGTATAGCCAGTCGGATGTCCATAGATTCTTCTTTTTCTGAATATAGGAATTTAGATTTATTCAAAGAATTCATGAAGATATGACATGAAAACCAGCACTATCTTTTAGAACAAAGAGTCTTTTAGCTGAAACCAATACAGACTTTCTTCTTATTCAAGTGCTGTATCCGATTCAAAATACAGTATTGGCTATCCTCATGACAATCAGCTATGAAGATTGTCCTGGGAACAATATAATGCAGTGGTCTTCCATTTGCCTTATATAGACTTATGCTAGACAAAAAGTATTTCTCTTACATGTCATGCAATTTTTTCTTGTTTGCATTGCAACAGGATAACGTGACTTATTCCTTAGAAACTAATGTTGTTCTGTTCTGCCCTGCTGACTTCTGCTGTTCTTTCATAAAGCTCAAGATAAGTGGGGGGTGGGGAGCGAATAGCAAGGTCAGATATACCTGTAGTTTTGACTGGCATGTAGAGCTGTGGCTTTTCCAGATTCTGTGGTGTCTCCATACAATTTCTTTTTTACCCTTGAGATGCAGGCATATTGTGCGTTTTTAATAATGCACGATATGCCTGTATCTCTAGAGGAAAAAAGAAATTATATGGATACCTGAAATCCACAGCACAATTGGACATAACTTCTGATTTCAGCCACTGATGGCTGTAGCAGCAGTTCATTTCTGAGAAAGCACTTTATCTCAAGCCTTCTTCTCATTCGCCATTTCTGGCCTTTTCTTTATGCTTCCCACTAGCCCCCAACAGTTTTGTTGTTCATTTTGGTTTCTTTGGAACCTTTTTAATAATATTTGCTGAAGTCTTCATTCTTTATTTAGATGCCAGTTTACACTGCTGATTTGCAATCTGATGGACGGCTGGGGAATTATGCGTCTGATGTACATATTTTTAATAAAAAGTGAAAGTTAAAAGCATTGAACCACTAGGGAAATACTATCAAAGCTTAGCTTTGATTTTTACCTGTCAAGGAAAGCAGTGATACAATGCTGTCAGGAGTATCTCCACTGAACAAAACAAATCCAAGCACTTTTTCAATGCATGAACTTGATATTTTGACCTTAGGATTACAGACAGATGTATTAGAATAAAAGGCTATAGACCAGGGCCAGTTTGTGGGAATGGATGTTATAGTGTACCTAAATCTGGATGGGATGATGAGGCATGTTGTGGGAGCAGCTAATGCCTTTCTTATGTTGCAATTGGAGGTCCCTAACCTTTCGTATGGTGCTTTTGGAGGTAGCCATGGAGTGGCATACGCCCATGTGGTTTCCAAAGGACTACCATTCCTGAGAGGGGCTCTGGTGGCTCAGTGGTTAAGAAACTCATCTTGTTAACTAGAAGGCTGGCAAGTCTGCAGTTTGAGACCCAGATACTGCATGACAGATTGAGCACCTGTCTCTGTCCCAGCTCTTGGGGACATGAAAGGAGCTTCATTTGGGCACTCCCTGAGCAGAGTTTCTCCCACAAAAATCATTTCAACCCAAAATAATTTCTGGCACAAAATATATATACCATTCCTGAGTAGTCTTCCCAGGTGGTGTCTAACAGAGATAGTGGTTTATACCAAGTGACACTTTGGTCTCTCAATGACCTGAAGTCTTTCCCAATGCTAAACCAAAGAAGCTGTGCCAGTAACCAGGAGAGATGTGATCCCTTTCAACCAATCATTGTGTATTGTGTGCTGTGGACTGGACTAGACCTAATCAATCATAGGCCATCAAGCCAAAACCAATACTAGGTAGACACTAAGCACTGTTAATGTCATCTTTGGTTAAAACATGTTGCACAACCAGAAATCTTTCTGTTATCAAACTTGCAAGTGACTTCAGCTCTTTTATTTTTCATGACTTGAAAGTTCAGAAGTTCAGTGTCAGTCAAGGGGATATAAAGAGGAAAAAAGTATTCAGAATATGAATCACAATTCATTCAGAACCTGGAAGCAAAGCTTGGCTGAATTGACACTTTCAGTTATGCAACATGGAAATTCATCTGCAGATTCCCTGTGGTACGGACATGGGAAAGTATCATTTTTATTTTTGGATTTATACCTTGGTCATAGGGTACTAAATATGTTCTCTTCTTAAAGCAGCAGTTTGCAATTTTGCATAGTGTAATGTAAGGAAAGACTATAAGTAGACCACTTTAAAGGGTTGTTCAGAGAGAGGTCATTCTCCCCAAGCAAGTCTAGCATGGCAATGCCAATTCCTTTGTGCTTTTGCATTTTGTTAGGGACCTGCAAGGGCTAAGCAGGATAAATAAATGCTTTCAAGAAGCAAACAAGTAAGCAAATATTTCTGCTGTCACACTTGCTTTGTTGACTATCTAGCATGAATAAGAGTGCTATCTAGGGATACTTCTGAAGATGATAACCTATTTTGAAAATAACAATTGAATAAATAAGAATGATATGTTTTGTTAAACCAAAATGCTGCTCAGCATTGATTTACTACGTACATTTTACAAACTGGAATGGTGAAACTGATGCTTCCAAGGTGCTTGTTGAATGCATTCTTCTCAGTAAGAGCAATATTTTCCTTAATTCTTCAAAGTGTATTTTTCTGCATTTCTAACAACCCCTTGGAGACTTTAGATTGGAATCTATTTTTTAAAGCAATTCTCCCTCCTCCATCATATGAGCCGACAGGTTTGTTATTGCATGGCTGCTCATGAATTCTGGACTGTGGGCATTGATTTTTTTCCACTGGCAGCACTGAGAATTTGTTTTGAAAAATAACCCTAGTGACCACTAAATGGACTTCGCAAAGAAAACTAAGTTTAAAAAGTAAAGGTAGGTCATGTTTGAATTCAAGGAACTTTGGCATAAAAAAAAGAATACAGGAGAAATGCTTCTAGTAATTTGATATTTTAAGGGAGTAAAAGCCCTATCCTAAAAATAACTCTTCCATCATTTTTCAAAAGTAAGAGTACACTGGCCAGGTTTTCCTGCTATAGTAATAGAGTAGACCATACTGCCAGCAACTCAACACCACTCATCAGGCACCAGTTAACTAACCTGACAACTCTAAGGACTAACAGCCACAGGGAAGGGTGATGGTCCTCAAATGCATTAAATCCCACTTGAATCTATCTTGATGGAGGGCAGCAGCTTCACCAATACTGGCCTGGGGCCAATGAGGACTTTGTGTGCCAAAAGGACTCAGGACCAATGGATCAGTGATACAGGTGTCACACTGTCATGTGGAAGGCAAATGGAAGACTACTGCATACGTCGCAAATTATCACTACATATGGAAGCAGAGTTGTGGAAGTGATTGTAATTGTCATTTTTTCCCTCTTTGGGAAAAAAAAGGCCAGAAAATAAAATGGTTAAAAGTATAAGGAGTCTCTCCATAGCACAGTTTATATCAGTGGTCTCAACCTTGGGGCTCCAGATGTTCTCAGATTGCAACTCCCAGAAATATTAGCCAGTACATCCATGGATGAAGACTCCTGGGATTTTTAGTCCTAAAACATCTTGTGAACCACTGGTCTGTACACTCCCAATACTGAAATGCAGGTTAGAATGAGGGTATTACCATCCATGGAACAAAGCTGATGCACCAATTGTGACTACTTGGTGAAGTTCCAATTGTGTGTATGTTTGTGTGACTGAGCATATGACAGACACTTAACCAAATAATCTGCAATCACTTCCAACTCTACTTCCATATATACAATCCCTGATGGAATAGCTAATAAAGAAATACACAACACTAAGGTGTGTCTTGAATGTGGTTTGAGTCTAGTAGTAATGGTAAATTATTAACAAATGACAGCTTTATTTTATTTTTATATTAAAGTTCTCAAGTTTATGCTCTTGTGCTTTTTTTTTTATAAAGTACCATACAGTATTTGTATTTACTATTCTATTACAGAACTGGACATTTCCAGAAGCAAGTCAACTTAGAAGGTACCATTTTACTATCCTACATACATTTTGCATTTAAACTGCTATACATTTTAAGTACTAAACAGATAAGAAATATAGGAAAGTTCTTCCTACACTTTTGTTGTTTAATATAACATCCCATTAAGAGTGGAGAACTTCAGTATTTGACTGCTGTGATATATTCTGTGCTAACTAAGGATACAAGAAATTTTTGTTATTAGCATCAACAGTGTCATGTATAGCAATAAATAGAGTTGTTGATATAAATCTCTTGAGAGAGAGAGAAGAGAAGGAGAAAGGAAAACTTGATGAGACTTCAGGGTGCACTGCTAGGCCCATCTCCAGGATTTATGGAGAAATACCTTGTTGATGCAATGTGCACAGAGCTGGGCAGGCTGAGGAGAATGGTGGAGGATAGAGATGCCTGGTGGGCAATAGTCCAGGGGGTCACAAAGGATCAGAATTGACTGTGTGACTGAACAACAAAAACATTGGCCTACATGAAGCACTACCATCTCAAGCCTCTGGCCTGCACTCATACACTGTTCTTTTCATATAGTCTTTCCCCATGTCTCTCCTGACACTATTTGCCACTGTATAATTCTCAAGGGCCATGATAGCTTAGTGCAGTGATGGCAAACCTTGGCACTCCAGATGTTCTTGGACTGCAATTACCAGAAGCCCAAGTCAGCACTCCTGCTGATCAGTGCTTCTGAGAACTGAAGTTCAAGAACACCTGGAGTGCCAAGGTTCACCACCACTGGCTTAGTGGTTAAGATGCTGAACTTGACAATCAAAAGGGTTTTTTCCTTGTCTAGGCCAGATGTGAAACTGCCAAAAGGAAACCACTTTTTAGTGAGTTCATTCTGCATTTCCTTTCATCTGACCTAGTGTGAGAAAGATTAGCTTGCAACACAAGGTTGCCATTACCAAGGCATGTCCAATTGTGGTTCAAAAATACCTCAATCTTTATACCCCACAATAAGGTGAATAGATCAGCAGTTCAAGACCAGGTTGGTGCATGACAGAGTGAGCTCCAATAGTCTGTCCTAGCTCCTGCCAACCTAGTAGTCTGAAAGTAAGAAATTGCAAGTAGATAAATAGATACCACTTCGGTGGGAAAAGTAGTAGTGTTCCTTGCACATTGGTGTCTAGTCATGCCTGACATGTGTCCATGGAGACATCTGTGGACACAGATAGTGCTGGCTCTTTGGCTGTAAATGGAGATGAGTATCAACCCTTAGAGTTGGACATAACTGCTTTCAAACAAGAGGGATCTTTAAATAAAGTGGCTATTAAAAAGGGTATCATGTCACTTTCCAGGCTTGGCATGATTCACATGAGAGGATCAATTTGGAGAAGCTATTTGGATTTGCACATGGAATGCTTGAAAAAATGCTACTTCTGGGATTGGTAGAGGCAGTTTTCAAACATGTAAGACTTCCTTCTCTCACTGTTTCCAAAGCTTTCCAAGGGACTGAAGGGATCTTAAGGGAGCCATTAAACCTTTGGAGAGGAGAGACAGGAAACTTTTAATTGCAAAAATATAGCTGTAGCTGACGACATCTTCAGACTTAAATGGCATAATTTTTCATTATTGGATTTTACTCAGTTGAAATTCGATAGGATAGTGGCCTAGATGTATATACCCTTCTAATATGGGTTATAATAATAATAATTTTGTGTCAGAAATTATCCTGGGATGAAAGGATTTTTATGGAAGAAACTCCACTCAGGGAAATCTAAAATGAAGCTCCTTTCATGTCCCTAAGAGCTGAGATAGAGACGGGTGCTCAATCTGTCATGCAGTACCCGGGTCTTGAACTGCTGACTTGCCAGCCTTCCAGCTTACAAGGCAAGCTTCTTAACCACTGAAATGAGCCATACATAGACATGGGCCCTCCCATGCTATGTAGCATATGGGGCAGCAAGGTTTTTCCAGCATTTTTGCTCTTGGGTGCATGTTTTAGCATCCTACCAAGTGATATGCAGTGCCTTCAGATCTTGTGTCAGTGTTCTATACCATGTTATTCAAGGGTGTCGTCATTTTCAATTGGTATCAAGGTGGAGTGGGAGGTCCAACTAATTGCCACCTTAGGGATCTGATTGTTCTGTGTGCTAAGGATATGACCTCCACTTGGAATCTTCTGTATGAGATATTATAGAGTTTGCATGAAGCACCTCCTAATTGGTAATATGATCGAAATATCGGATCTTTAAGATTCAGTGGAGGCACCTCTGTTGGAAGATGTCAAGCCTCTTATTAATATTTGCTGATACCTTCCAATTCTCACTGGCATAAATAGCCATTAAAATTGCAAAAGAAGTGAATAGATAGAACTTAATCTGCAGCAATATGGATGAAGAGGACCATCTTCTAAGAAATGGCTTTTCAATGTGGCATTTAACATCCACCTCTGCATCACCATTCTGGTCAACTGCACTACTCAAATAAGCCTCTCCATTTACTCCAATTGCTGCAGTCTGAACACAATTCCTTTAATTGGGGCTATGGAGCTCAGATGCATGGCATGATCTTTGATTTCTTGGCACTTATCCTTTATTTGTCCCTTCATTCAGGACAGTCATAACATGTTGCAGTTTTGGCTCATCTTCCTGAAGCAAGGTGATATCATCAGCAAAATCAAGTCACCAAGACAACTTTGGTCGGACCAATGGATGCCTGCCCCAATCTGTGTTCATGACTTAGTCAAGGACCATGAGAAAGAATACAGCCTTGCCTATCTCCAGTGGTAATCTCAATGAAGTCTGTATGGACATTAATGCAGCAACTTGATCATTGGTATAAGCAATTAAAGATGGTAATGGAGACTGCCGGTATTCCATATAGACACAGGATCTGCTGAAGGAAGTCTCGGTAGATGCTATCAATGTATTTTTTTAAATCAATGGTAGCTGAAGAAACAGAAACATTAAATGCTTCCCCTCCCCCCAGGCCTCATTTATTGAGTCTTTTGGGACTAGAAATTCATTCTCTGGTTTCATTCATCCTGATTCAAACTATGGATTCAATCTCCAGTTTGTTCATAGCAGTGGTTCTCAACCTTGGGTCCCCAGATGTTCTTGCATTAAAACTCCTAGAAACTGGGAGCTGTAGTCCAAAACCATCTGGGGACTCAAGGTTGAGAACCACTGATTTAGAGGAAACATAATTAGAGAATAGAAGCACCCATACAACACAATAAGCCAGCAATAAAGGAAAATCGTGTGCCATGATTATATACTCCTACTTCAGATGGGACTTGCCAAGGACAATATAGCAGTAGGCTTCCTTGTATACAACTATGGAAGTAACAAATACAATTTCTCATTTCCCCCCTGCAAAAGATGTACAATATCTCTGATTTAAAAAGTCGAAGCAATGTAAAATTTTATACTTTTGTATAAGAGCAAAAAGTCTTTAGCAATAACATTTTTGCATTAAAAATATGTATTTTGTGTCTAAAACTTTGCATCTTTTTCTCTGAAATGTTAAAAACAAAACTTGAAACTGAACTGGAACCCTTCTGATGACACAGAAAAAAAATCTAAGAGACAACACGTACAATAAACATGTAGGCACTTTAGTACTGAGCCCATGAGTCCTGGCCCCCTAATGGGTATACAGAGGTGCACAGGCTGTAAAGCTATCTCTGACACAAAAATCAACATTGCAGGTCCATGTGTTGATAGAATCTTAATGAAAGCCCCCCCCCCCAAAAAAAAAACACCTGTTATTCAGACCATAATATGTTCGTGATTGTAAATTTTCTTTTTTTTCTATTCATTAGTAAGCACACACATAAGAACTCTTAACCTATTATCCATTGAAACCACTGACAGTATTGTTGCAGCCATAGAGAAACTGAAACAGACAAAGCCATCATCTTCCCTACAAATATTCTTTAAGTTATCCCAGCTTGAGGCATTTATTTGCCAGTAACATTTGCAGTTAATATGGAGGGTTGATAAGCAGACATCTTGGAAGCCTGCCTCTTTAGTTTTGAGTGCTTCCTAATTAAAACCTCTCTATATTCAATTTCACATCCAATGCCTACAGCCCATTTTCATCCCAGTGCTCTCCACTTACCCATTTGTCCAATCCACATTTCTTGAGAATATCATATGGCTGTCCCACTTTAGATTTTAATTTTTTTGTTTATTTTTATAAATTCCTTTTTTCCTGTGATCCTCTTTAAAAAAGGTGCATGATCATCATCTTTAATAGTCACTCCCTGTAACAGGGAACTCAAATGTTATGTCCCAACAGAACTGGAGCCAAAACAAAGAAACATCATCTAAAACCAACGCTTTCTAGAAGTACATTAACATTGTTGTTGATTTTTAAAAGAAGAACAGCATTTAATGATGTGATCAGATGGGGAACGAACAACATCTCAGGTGCTTGTGATACATCCTGATTCATGGTTTTCCCAAGCAAATACATGGCATATGGACAATAGCACTCCAATCTGACCGTGATCTATACCCAGACTGGACCTTTGTGGTCCAGTGGCAAGTGTACTCTTTTTAGGGGGTCAGGCTGGAGGCATTCCAGGATGGACAGAATGATTGCTTTAAGAGCAAAGTTACCCTTTCCAGTGTGATCAAACACAATCCTTTGCCACCATGTGACTGCAACCTAAGATGGTAAAACCGTAACAAAATGATAGTGAAGACTAATCAGTGAGGAGTAATCACAGAATCTTAAAGAAGAGGAAAGAAACATAAGAAAATGGAAGGAAATTGATCAAAAGTGTCTTAGGGGAGGGCACAGCTAGACAGAGCCCTAAATAGGAACCATTTTGTTCATGCTCAAACTCTAGGACACATGCGCAAATTCTAACCCTTCTTTTCTTGACCTGATGTCTCCTGTCACAAAGTGTCCACCCAAATAGAGACAGGGTACATCCATTGTTTTCCCAGTGACACTCCTCAAGTGAAAATTTGATTTCCCACCCCCCTTCAAGCTAGCAATGAGGATCAAACATTCAGTAGTCACTAAATATTCAATAGTCTTTGATTGAAGGGGGTGGTGGAATGAAAAATGTGGAAAGGATTAGAGGAATGACAACCCCCATGCTACTACTATTATTCTTACATAATTTATTAATTATTATGTCCTGTAACATTATTTCATTTTAACTTTTGCATGGGAATAAGTGCTTTCGAACATTTGAAATATTTAGTTATGTGATCATTTATTTAAATGTTGTCTTTCTACCTTGGAGCGCACAAGTCAGCATACAATATATGTCTAAAACAATAGTGATACAAAGCTACAGTTAAAACAGTCTTTAATAAATTATCAGGATAAAATAAATACACAGATCTTAACATACGTGAAACCAACTTGACCCATTAAAACTCACAAATTAAGATCAGGAAAACAATTGCCATTGAAAGGTCCTGATTGCTACCAAAGACCTGTTAAACAAATGGGAGGAAAGCAAGGAGGAGGCCAGGTTAGCTCTTAGGGCCAGTCATGAAGAAGGCACTCTTGATGCAGTTAAAAAATGTTAAAATTGTCTACAGTTTTCTGAGCATCAGCTCTAAAAGAGCATTAATACCCCAGTCCAATGTTTCCCAACCTTTGGTTTTTGGACTTCAATTCCCAGAAGCTTAAGTCAATTCCCCAAGCACTGATCAGCCAATATACTAACTTAGGCTTCTGGGAACTGTCAGGAATCACTGTCCTAATCCCAAAGAAGTAAACCATAAGAAAATTTTGTTGCAGGCATCAATGAGTTGCAGATATTTTCTATGCAAATCACTGCAAATCTGCTGTTTAGAACTTCCTGTAGTCATTCTGGCTTCTAAATTAGTCTACATCAAACCTCCTGGAGACTGGATGCCAGAGTAGAGCATTTCCTGTCACAGTTGCATTGTAAGGGGGGGGGGGGGATGGCTCAGCACCAGGATGTTCAGTGTTTTATTTTCTTGCAGCATTGTGCTTTGTAGCTTTGGAATTGTGCAAAAATAAAGAGTATTGTTGTTTTAGTTTTCTTCATTTCCCCTTTGTTGGTTGAACAGATAATGGGTGCTTTCCAGTGCTGGCTGGTAGGGTAGGAAGAGATGGTGTTATGGCTATAGGCTGAATGTTCCATTTTTGGGGGTAGGCAAAGAGAATGGTAAAGGTAGTTAGGGTCGTTGCTGCAAACAGGAAGGGAAATGTAGGCTGCATTGTGGCTGCAAAGCAGTGTCAGTTATGAGAGAGGAGTAAAGCAGTTGGAGCTCCATTCTGGCTACACAGACTTGTTTTACATGTCTGTTGGTGGGGATGCAGAGGAAAGTAGGCTTGGAGGAATGGCTTGTGTCATAGCTGTATTAACTACAATTTCCATGGCTTCAGAAGTTCAACAAAAGAAATTTTTCATTAGAAGCAGCAGTGATTTCTTCATGGAATTTCCCATTAAAAAATCAGCAATGAGTACAGTGTTTCATGGTAGGCTGCAGGAAAGACCAGAGATAGCCTCCAGGCCTTCCACTACATAGAGATCTTCCTCTTCTTGTGCCATATCCTATTCTGAATATTGACAACCATCATGGCAATTAGCCACGAAGACTGTCCTGCAAATATAATGATGTGGCCTTTCATCTCCCTTCCGCAGTGCAGCATGACACTCGTCCAGCTCCTGATCTAGCTCTGCAAGTCACTTTCTGATCCTGAGCCCTTTTGGCATGCAAAGTTCTCCTTAGCCCCAGGACAGTATCAATGAAGCTACTGGGCCTTCATCAAGATGGATTCAAGTGGGATTTAACCCACTTGGGGACCACCACTCTTCCCTGTGGACTTTATTACCCAAGGCTACTAGTCCTCAGGGTTGTTAGGTTAGTTAACCACTGCTTCACGGTCAGCACTGAGTCGCTGGCAGAATGGTCTACTCTATTACCATAGTAGGATAACCTGGCCATACATAGAACTAAGCCCTCCAAATTTGCTCTGTGTGCTGCTGGCATGGTCACAGGCATGGTCACCACACAGAGAGTACTGGCAACAGTCTATCCAAGGAAAATCTGAATAGCAAAGTCCAAAGAGCAAGGCAAGGTCTGGTTACTGGTAGTTCAAAGTGAGCATCTAGTCCAAAGGATGTCCAGGGGTGTCAGGGTACAGCAGACAATCACAAGAGGTATCCAAAGTCAAGTAGGGTGTCGACCTTTGCTAGAATGGTGGAACATGCTTGCTTAAGAGCCTCCCAGCTAATGGGTGTCAGCTAGGAACCTTCTCTGATAATGAGCTCTAGCTTCCTTACGTCTCAGCTGCAGATCCTTTCAGCACCGTTCCATAGCTAAGGGCTGATTGCTGTCAGAGTCAGAACTCTGGTCTGACAGGTCATCTGCCTGTGGAGTCAGAGATAGGCCAAAAGCAGGCTGAGGTTCCTGGTTCAAGACATTATCAGGTTCACGGGCAGGCTGGGGTTCAGATTCAGATGCAGTCTGGGGAGGCAAAATTGGGCTGGGCATAGGGAGTGCCTCCTGATCCAGGTCATCTTCAGAGACTGAAAAAGGGCTGGATCACAGCAATCTAGAACATTGGAGAACTTTCAGGACTAGATTTTTGGTAGGCTCAAAAGGCTGCACAGGAGAAGAGGAGAAGGTTGATGTATGTGTGTGGTAGAAAAAGTCAATGGATGTGAACTGGATTTCAACAGTACTTAACACTGTTATTGTAAAGACTGATGTAAAGACTTCACATGTCTCTACACCAGAGATGGCGAAAATACAGCTTGTGGGCCAAACCAGGCCCACACTGTCAAATCATCTGGCCCATGCTGCCCTCACTGCTATTGGAAGTGGAAGTAAATTACACCTGTGCAGTGATGGGATGATCCCGGTTCCATCCGGTTCCCTGGAACCGGTAAGAACAATTTCGGAGGGTTCTCCGAGAGGGTAGTCCATTTTTAAGGCGTCCGGTTTCGGACGCCTGAAAAAAAGAATTTTTTTAAAAAAATTGGAGCCAAAATGGCTCCAATTTAGTGCGCATGCGCAGAAGTCAATCTGATGCATGCGTGCTGCAATTTTGAATTGCGCATGCATCAGATTCCGTTTCTGCGCATGCACACTTGTTTTTGCCGGAGCCGGACCATTTTGGAGTGGCTCTGGCAGTGGCGGAGGGCTTAGGAGGAGGAGCCGTGCCTAGCCGGGCGGCCCAGGGCCTCCCGGCCGCAAATCTCCACGAGCTCCCCAAGCGTCGCTGCCCGGCGGCGCGCCTAGCCGGGCAGCCCAGGGCTCCCGGCTGCAACTCTCCACGGGCGCCCCAAGCCTTGCTGCCCGGCGGCGGGCCTAGCCGGGCGGCCCAGGGCTCCCGGCCGCAACTCTCCACGGGCGCCCCAAGCCTCGCTGCCCGGCGGCGCGCCTAGCCGGGCGGCCCAGGGCTCCCGGCCGCAACTCTCCATGGGCACCCCAAGCCTCGCTGCCCGGCGGCGCGCCTAGCCGGGCAGCCCAGGGCTCCTGGCTGCAACTCTCCATGGGCGCCCCAAGCCTCGCTGCCCGGCGGCGGGCCTAGCCGGGCGGCCCAGGGCTCCCGGCCGCAACTCTCCACGGGCGCCCCAAGCCTCACTGCCTGGCGGCGCGCCTAGCCGGGCGGCCCAGGGCTCCCAGCTGCAACTCTCCACGGGCAGCCCTGAGCCACAGCGCCCGGTGGCGCGCCTAGCCAGGTGGCCCAGGGCTCCTGGCCGCAACTCTCCACGGGCAGCCCGTGGAGAGTTGCGGCCGGGAGCCCTGGGCCGCGCGGCTAGGGGCGCCGCCGGGCGCCGAGGCTCGGGGCAGCCCGTGGAGAGTTGCGTCCAGGAGCCCTGGGCCACCGGGCTAGGTGCGCCGCTGCCAGGCACTGAGGCTCGAGGCCGCCTGTGGAGAGTTCCGTTCGGGAGCCCTGGGCCGCCCGGCTAGGCGCGCCGCCGATGGGTACCGAGGCTCAGGGCTGCCCATGGAGGGTTGCGGCCGGGAGCCCTGGGCCGCCCGGCTAGGCGCGCAGGCGCCGAGGCTCGAGGCCGCCTGTGGAGAGTTGCGGTCGGGACCCCTGGGCCACCCGGCTAGGCGTGTCGCCGATGGGTGCCGAGGCTCAGGGCTGCCCATGGAGGGTTGCGGCCGGGAGGCCCTTGGCCACCCGGCTAGGCACGCCGCCGCTGGGCGCCGAGGCTCGGGGCCAGCCCCAACGGTCCCCATTGTAAGTGGGGTTTGTGTTTGGGGTGGGTGGGTGTTTGGGTGTATTTTTATTTAATTATTATTTTATTTATTTATTTTATTAACGGTTTTGTGTGTGTGGGTTGAGGGGTGTGTGTGTTTTATTTTTATTTTATTTATTTTATTTTTGGCCCCGCCTACAACGTCATGACGTCATGATGTTGGCTCCACCCATGACGTCATGACGTTAGCTCCGCCCCCACTGTGATGACGTCAGGGTGGGGTACTAAAATTTTTATCATCCCATCACTGCACCTGTGCATGTGTATAACACTGCCATAAATGCACCTGCTGCTGTTGTAAACATGTTTACAACAGCCACAGACACATTTTCCTGCAGGAGGAACCATGTGACTGGCCCATGGTGTGAAAAGTTTGGCCACCCCTGCTCTACACTAAGCCTGAAAACCAGGTGTTTCACCACAAGAAGCCAGCATTTAGTCTGCAGAATGAGAGGAACTCAGTTTTTTTCCTCTTTGGAATCTAAAGCAATTTTACCTTATTGGCAATCCTGCTTCATGTGGCAAGGGTGTTAATTCAGGCCTCATTTTTAAACTGCTGACTTTAACTACAAATGTTAAATTATGTTTGCCTAATGGAAACTTTTGGAGGCTGCAATGTTTCTTCTTCTTCTTGGCTTTTTAGTGATCTATTAAAAATGCTGCCCAGCTTCAGTGTATTTTGCTAATATGCCTTTTTGCAAACACACAATGAAGAGAAAGAAGACCTCACTCTCACAAAGCAGCACATATGCTGCCTCACATCAGATCCCTAGGGATTCTGTCTCAGCTAGTGGCTCCCAAAGGTCTTATTTTCTCTCACCTACCCCTTCCTCCTTCTGCCTTTCCCAGTCCGTGTCTGTTTCAACCTCAAAACCTGCTCACACTTTCTGCCTACAGAGATCAGATCCATGCAAGAGTTTTCCTGCCTGCAAAATTATATTCTGTCAAGGGATGTTTGAATTTGGAATGGTCCGTTATCCTTTGCCACAGACTGAAGGTAACAACAGAAGCAGTTTGTAATAGATAGGAAATCTCTGTTTCCTAAAACTGATGTAAAGGCAGCCTTTGTCAGCCCTATTTAAGAGTAAAATATTTCCAAAAGTCTCATCAGGTCTTTGTTTATTTTGTTTTTTAAAAATTAGTTTTCACAGAGAAACTCTAGAGTTGAAAAAGAAGAGTCCTTGTTTAGGTGTCATCTGAAGATCATTGCAAGAAAAGTTGGAGCGGAAACTAGTATCTATGGAATAATAGTCATAGTGGCATGAACAGAATGTACAACACACAGTATGGTGTAACATTTAGAATGATGGACTGGGACTGTGGTTATATCAGAAAATCTATTTTCTGCACGGAAGTTCCCAAAATAAGCAGTCATTTCTTCTAAACTAAGCCTACATTGGAGGGAGATTACAAGAATAAAAATTCAAAGGACAGATTCTTTTTAAAAATCCAAAAAAAATACATAGTGTGTTCAGTCCTTGAACAAAAGGTTGCATGAAATATAATATATAAATATATATTTGCAGAGTTTCTGGAAAAAAAATACTGCAACATTAAGTCAGTGGCACATTTTAGCAAAGAAAAAACAAACAATGGTGTGTTTTTTTCTTCTTCAACATCTATCCATCAGACCTTACAGTGACCTGGAAACGATTGTCACTGAGGGCCTGCCTGCGTCAGTCATGGTTTTAAATTCTTCCCACAGTGGTATAAACAATGCATCTGCTATAAGTTTTAAAGGCATTCTTTCTAGGAGATGAAATTGAGTTTCCCAGTGGAACACCATGGCGAGATTGGTCCAGCTAGCAAGACAGTCTACAGCTGCTGTTCCAATAAACATGATCACAATTGTTAAGAGGGAAAGGGCAGAACTCCACAGACAAACCTATTTTTAATTGGGCTGTGGTGGCTCAGTGGATAAGAAACTCACCTTGATAGGTGGAAGGCTGGAAAGCCAGCAGTTCAAGACCCGGGTACTGCACAATGGATTGAGCACATGTCTCTGTCCCAACTCTTGAGGACATGAAAGGAGCCTCATTTGGGCATTCCCTGCATTTCTCCCGCAAAAATCCTCTCAACCCAGAATAATTCCTGACATGAAATTATTATTATAATTATCTGAAGTGAATATCAGATGAGTAGTTTTTGAACACTCCCAAGAAGGACTGAAGATGTGTGTTTGAACCTAAAGTGGCTAGCACAGGTATATAGCTAAAGCAAAGCAATCACTCTTTTATACCACATCATAGCCCTTAATGCACTCTATGGGCAGTTTACAAGTTAATTAGCATTTTTCTCCCAACTTGCTTGGTACTCATTTTATGACTTCAGGAGGATGGAAGGATGAGTAAACCTTGATCCCTGGTCAGGAATGAACTCGCAACGCTCAGGCTGCAGTACAGCAGTTTAACCACTGCACCAGCTTGAAAGTTTTTTCATGCAGCTAAAGGTAGAAACAGTAGCCCCTTGAACAATGGAACCTAGGATGGGCCATGGAGTTCACCAGGTCAGGGGGACTGTACTGTTCCCCCTTCCCCATCTACTTCTTAAAGAAAACTGATCTACTTTACATTTCCAGGCTAATTTTCAAACATGAACATTTACAAATTAGCCTGTTATCCATTTGAATTTGCACTTCTACAAATGCACTTCTTAATGTGCTGAAAATAATACAAAAAAAAATGCATACTTCATTTAAAATTGCCCTCAGAAATTTTATAGGAAGTTGCATGCAGGGAAGATAATGTTAATAAATACTCATATTAGGGGGAAATGTATCCAAAATACAGGAAGTTTTGTGTGCTTTGAAAATCTGAAGAAATGATGCAGAAATTGAATGAAACAGATTTGGAAAGTAATCATGTACTTGCAAAACATAGATTTTATATAATGGATTTGTCATTTTTGAAAGAAGGAAGAACCCAGGTATTTCCCAACAAGAAGTTATTTTCCTGCTTAAATGTGAATGAATTAATAAATTAAATTATCCTCCCCTGAAGAATAAATGCATAATCTAAAAAGAATGCGACTTAGTGAGCTGGGGAGTTTCAGTGGGGTTGAACCCGATGGGGATTTGGGTAAGATCTATGTTCAAAAGAAGTGGAAGTAAAATAACAGATGAGCTACATTCAACTGGCACTTGCTTTGAGACATGTGTTTTGATGGGGAATGGAAATCACATGTGGTAAAGACACATCCAGAGTATTTGTCACTAGTCCTAGCTAGTGAGTAGACTCAATGAATCAACTGCTGAAATGTAAATCAACATTTCCCACCAGCACCACCCTCCGCCCCCCACAAATTCTCTGAGTCAATGGGCCTCCTCCCTTTGGGAATAACAATACGATACTGGCTTCCATCTGAATTTCTGAAGGAAATGATTCTTAAATTTTTCCACAGTTTCCTTAGGTTACCTATATTTCCCCTTGAAAATTAGATGACAATGTATAATTAATGGGTGATCCTTGTAGCATTCTCATGGATCTATAAGAGGCTGTTTATGTTTATGTTTTTATTTTTTGGTTATTTTTGTCTTTTCTTTTTTGTCTTCATTTTTCCTTGTTTTGTCACTGGTTAAATGCCTATAGCAAAACAAAAACAAAAGCAGTAATCTCATGAAGCTATAATAGTATATTGCAAAATGTCATTGTATACATTGTACAATGTACAGTACCTAAATTTTTACTGAGTTCCCTTCTTTACCATTTACCTACTAAAACAATCCTTGGAAAAAAAGGTATTGATTAGCCCACTGATTGCAAGTAAATATTCTGGATAAGCACCTCAAATTTCAGAGGACAGACAGAAGCAAATCACCAGACAATCATATTGTAAGTAGTTCTAAGCAATTTTAGCAAAACAAAGGTGAGCATTGGTGTAAAGTTATTTATAGAGTACTCTGGCACAAATTCACTGCTTGAGCCCACAGAATTTATATATGCCTCTCCTTGTCACCCACCTGTACCCAGTTAGTTATTAATGTACCTTAAGCCAGTGTTGTTGTTTTTACTATTGACTTCTGAGACTTTGTCTTCTCTCAGGCAAAATGTATCTCACATCTGCCACGCTGTCTTCAACTTTCAATCCCTCAATATCAGAATGGTCCTCAGCCCTCCTGCCCAAGATTTTCCCAATGTTCCTGTCTGCTCACATGACTCCTCCAGCTGCAACAAATTTCCTCTTCTGAAGATGACTCAACAAGGTGAAGCATGGCATTGTGTTTCCTTGTTACATGCCAAAGTTCTGCACCCATTATACAGGCATGTTTAGATGAGTGGTTAGCGTGTAAATCAGTGATTCTCAACCTGCAGCCTGTGGGCTGCATGTGGCCGCTGGCACCATTTCATGTCACACACCCCCACTGCCTCTGCCATACCTGGAAGTGCCATGTGGTGTAGTAAGGGCAAAATAGCCATCTGACCCCCAAAGCTGTCTGAAAGAGTGTGACCAGGCCCCCAGCTTTAAAAGGTTGAGAACTCCTGAAATGATGCCAAGACTGAAACATATCAAAAGTAAAAACAATGCAACAATTAAGAAACTGAGAAACTAGGGGAACATGGAACATGAAATTATTCTAGAAACTTCACAGCTTCTTTTGATTCTGGTGGGTGTTGCTCCACTGAGAAGTGGAAAATCTGGAAATCCCCCTTTGTATACATGATGCTCCTGTGCTTTCTATTCCACAAAATGACTGCTCTCTTGGAATATATTAATTGTTTCTAGTTTTCCTGTTTCCATCTCATCCTCATATCTGTGAACTCATTCTACATCCAGGATCCTTTGCAAGAAGATACTGTTGAAGCTGAGGAAGAACTGGCACAGGCTCTAGCTGAAAATTGGAAATCATGATGGTGCACATTAATCAAGAACCTGGATGTGAAGCACAACAGTAGACAAACTTGGAAATCACTTTAAAATTTAGGTGGAGATTTAACCCAGCCACAACAAAGCTATACTGGAGTAAAAGCAGACCAAATAGCTAGTCAGTTGCTAAAGAATGGAAAAACTCAAGGCAAAAAGATGCGGAGAAAAGCCATCTGACCAGAGGAACAAGAGGGTGGTTTACTTAATCATCCCTTTGTGGCATCTGAATTGGAGGAAGCTATAGGTAGCATGAAACAGAATAAAGCAGCAGGTATTGATGACATAAGAACAGAGCAGATAAAACAGTTCGGTCCCTGCACTTTGGAATGGCTTGTGCAATTAATGAACAAAAGCATAGATGAACTTAGGGTTCATAAATTGTGGGGATAGGCTAGAGTTGTTGCATTATTGAAAACCAGCAAAGACCCAGATAACCCTAAAAGCTACTGACCAGAGTACACTCCTTTGCCACCTTTACAAGACACTGTAACAGATGGTTCACAATCGTATTTCTGAATTTATTGATGGAAAGATCATGAAGGAACAAGCAGGCTTCAGGCCAGGCAGGTCATGCAGTAGTCAAATTCTTAACCTTGCACAACACATTGAGGATGGCTTTGAAAGAAGGCCAATTATAGGAGTGGCTTTCATTGACCTAACTGTAGTGTATGATACTGTCAATCATAGAATTCTGCTCCATAAAATAAATAATCTTACTAGGGTATTTGGCATCTTTCTTCAGAACCAGAGATTCTATGTGATTATGAATGGAAAAAGCAGCAGATGGAGTTTACAGAAGAATGGACTACCCCAAGGAATGTACTGTCAGAAATAGGACAGTATTACAACATCAACCATTTGAAGCCTAATCCAAGCTAGACTCAAGCAAGTGTGCACCTTTGAAACCAAGAGGCAAGACTTGAGTTGTATGTTATGTGGCAAGGGAACCAATTACAGCATTGTTCAGCATCAAAATATCTCAGTGTCACACTTGACAGGACTCTCTCTTTTAAGCAGCACTGCCTGAAAACCAAAGCCAAAGTTAGTACAAGGACCAGCATCATCATGAAACTCACAATTTATAAATGGGGAACTCAACAATCCACATTGCACACATCAGCTTTGGCCATGAGAATCTCTGAAGCAGAGTACGCAGCTCTAGTATGGAGCCTGTCCACACAAGTTGACCACTTTTATTGAAGGCATGTGTATAGTGACAGGAGGCATCAACCAATTGAGAAAATATACCCTCTTGTTGGTATTGCTCCACCTAACACAAGGAGAGAAGTAGCAGTGGACACCAATAGAACTAAATAAGAGAATGACCCTTGACATCCTATGAATGGATAGGAGTCTCAAGTCCACCAGCTTAGATCCAGGAAGAGCTTTATGGCAAGAACAAACATCATTGAGGATACACAAGAGCAAAACCAAATGAGAAGATGGAGGAAGGAGCTCACTAGACATTAAAGGAGGATATAGCTGAGGTTCTCAACCTCCCTTGCATCACTTGGAGGATCCTGAATAGGCTAAGGGTCTGAGTGCCTAAATGCAAGGCCAACATGATCAAGTGGGAGCTGCTGGCAGACAACACACTGTGTGAATATGGAGAGATACAGAATCTGGCTTATTTACTGGTATGCTGATTACTGCCAGAAACATGCACCAATGAGGGCCTAAGTTTGGTCAATGACAAAGCCAAGAATGTGGCTTCATTTTGGAAGTCCAGAGTTTGACCAGGACATGAAAGAAGAGGAATCTGTGAACTGATATATGTTCGATTTCTTCAGCTCTAATTTTAAAATTTAGGCAGAAACTCCCCAGGTATATCTTTGGGGGTGGGGTGGGAATTATGAAAATAATTTAAAAAAGAAAAACACTGAACATTTGGTCCCTGTGTTTCCCCAGGGTGTCTCTGAAATGTATTCTTTTGAGGATTTTGCAAAAGTTGGTGAGCCATAAACTTCCCTTTCTCAAATCTTACTGATGCTCTTTAATTCCATATTTCTTTTTTTATGATTCCTGTTTGATGTCTTGAAAAACTTCATGCATTTTCACCTCAAAATATTGTTTGCTTTCTGATCTCTTTTGCTGAAGAGGTAATTGAAAAAAGATAGAGCTTTGTTAATGCACTTGCAGTTCTTCTGTATTTTGCTGCCTGTTTTGTCTGCTAGTTCTGAGTTATTGCTATTGTGATGAGGCCTCCTGTTCAGGGATCATATGCTCTGTGTTGTGGATTGCCTACGATTAGGTATACTATAAAATCAAACCCATGCTGACCTTTTGAACAGTAGGATGTGTATTATCCCTGAATCATCTTATCTGTAAGCCACTATTCAACTAATGTCTACGAATCTGCCTGTTTTTCATTCATGGTAACATGTGTGGCAATTGAGGATGAACCCCGCTGTTCTTTTATCATCTTTTTTGTACTGCCTTTCAGTTCCTTATTTTCAATTTCCCTTTTTTCCTCTCCTCTCTTTTCCTCCCAGACCAATTGCTGCTGTAAAGAGCTCTTAATATCTCTCTTCAGTAATGAGAACTGAACCCAAACAAAAAGAGTTAATATTAGGAGTCAATAACTCAGCCAGGCCCAGACATATTTTTTCCCAAATGCCAGGAATAAGAGAAATATTTTTTCTTCATTTGCTAGATCACAGCAGCCCAATCTCTCTGCTGCTTGAGAATAGGATACAGGACACACTAATACCCCTTTTTATGTGGGCCTGACTTCTCACTCTTCATGACACTTGCACAATGAGGCTTCTATAGCACTAATCACATGGGAGAGGTAGTCGTAGCATGCTTAATATAGCTTCAGTGTTACAGGGTGTCTGCAGACCACAAGAAGGGAGAAACCTAGTGATCATAGTTTTTAGCATAAGTAGCAAGACCAGAAAAAATATATTCACTATTTTGGGATGAACCCAAAACATATTTACAATTCTATAAGGGGCCAGAAGGATCCCAACAAGTACTCTGTAATCTCTTTCATGTGTTCATGTGTTTGGGCAGAATCTGATCAGATTCCCTTGTCCTTTGAGGAATTGGCCATGTACTTTACTCAGGAGGAGTGGGCACTGCTGGATGCTGACCAGAAGATCCTATAGATGGAAGTCATGGAAGAGGATGGGTAAAGCAAATGTTCTCTTGGGAAGGAGTAAAACTGATTTCTTCTCATTTTCTTGGGATCTAAAGAGAAAACTCCTAATCCCTCCAGCATTTGGCAAGGCAGGGAAGGAATGAGGCTGAGCTTCTTGATTTCTGGAGTCTGAAGAGGAAACTCGAAAGTCCAAAATCCCTCCAGTGTTTGGCAAGGCAGAGTAAAACCAGTGAAACCAGACCTAAATACAGCCACATCGTTTGTGTGTTCAAAGGCAATGTGGAAGAGGAAACGTAGATACCCAGAAGGAGGTGAAAAGAAGGTTGCAAGGAGCTAGAACAGAGACAGGCACTCATTCCATTCTGCTGTACCCGGGAATCGAACTGGTGACCTGCCGCCTTCCAGTCAGTGTCTCAGCCACTTGAGCCAGTGCACATGCATATTCTGGAGACACATTTCAGGGACATGAATATCAGACAGCGGAAGGGACCAGAGCCACAAAACCCCCTTAGGCCATTGCCAGCAGCTGGAAGGGAGAAGAAATCACCACTGAGAGACGGTTGGCAGAGGAGACCAGTGCAGACAACATTGCGGCCTCCAGACTAACCAGTGGCTGGAGCCAGGACAAGAAAAAGAGCTGCTGTGAGGCTGCTTTCATCAAAGACTTGCAGATGCATGCATGTGATAAATACTGTAATTGAATTACCGTAGTTGACTACACATGGTGAGCTTTCCTATTATACCAAGGCTTTCCTTTTCATACTAAGGTTGATGACTAACAAGATACTTTTAAACTTCTGGCTTCATATATAACTTCTTTTTTTTATTTTTTTTATTTTTTATTAGGTATTTAAAAAAAATACAAAAATACAAAACAAAACAGTTACAAAAATACATAAAGTTATGAAGATCATATAACAAATTTCTCTAAATAGCGATATTGCTTTAACCACATTTCTTAGAACATAATCTTCTCCACATTATTTTCAATTGCATCATTAACATCACCCTTGTGCTATATCCAATGTTCGGGGAGATCTATATCCTCACAGTTTCCAAAAGTCATTCTGATCTTGTACAGGGGGTATGCCTTTTTTTCCCCAAAGTATAACTTATAAAAGGTTCCCAGATCCTCCAGAAATTGTTACTTTGCATTTTTCCTTTTCTGCAATTTAAGTCCCATGTAAGTTTTTTGTTAAGGGCCAAATCCCACATTTGCTTATACCAATCTTGGATACTTATCTAATCATTGCTTTTCCAGTTTTTAGCTATACATTGTCTTGCAACAGTCAACATTATGGTCAACAATTCTTTATTATCCTTATTCATGTCATATTCATCTATGTCGGTTAGCAAAATTGTATCTGACCCCAGTTTAACTTGCATGTTTAGTATGTTCTCTATTTCTTTTTCAATTCTTTCCCAAAAACCTTTTAAAGATTCACAGCTATACCACATATGTTCATATGTTCCCCTTGTTTTTTTACACCTCCAACATGTATCACTCAAATTACTATACATTCTATGCAAGCCAACTGGGGTCCTGTACCATCTCCATATTATTTTGTAGTTATGCTCTTTAACTCTAACCGACATAGTCCTCATTATCCTTCTTTTCCATATCTTCTGCCATTTTATTTCTGTTATCCTTATATCTAACTCTTGTTCCCAGCTTTGTCTCAACGCCTCTTGTATTTTTTGACTCTTATTCAGAATTTTATAAATTTTACTTACTATTCCCTTGATTCCTATTTCTCCATTTCTTACTCTAATCAACAGTATCTCAAATTCCGTACAATCTCTATTTAAACCGTTTTCCCATAAAAATGTCTTGTTCCAATTGTTTATCTGAAGGATCTTAAACCAATCCAATTGCAGTTGCAAATACAGCTCACGTCTTTTTTCTTGATCTCTGCAAGTATTGACCCAATCTTTCAGTAATTTTACTTTCTTTTCCGCCAATATGTCCCTGATCTTTTTATCAATTTTTATTGGAAAATTCTGAAAATCTTCCACCTCTAAAACCGGTGAAATTCCTAAAGTAAGTTCTTTTCTCACTCTACTCCATGTCTCTATTGTTGAATTAACATCAATCCCTGGGCCTTTTTTTTCCTTTTTCCTTCCCTTCCCATAAAAACTGTGCCTTGCCAAGCTTCGAAAAATCTTTCCTTTCAATTTTTCCCCACACTGTTTCTTCTCTAATTAATAGTTTTATGATATTTCTTATTTGGAAGGCTCTATAATATTTAGTAATGTTTGGAATCCCCAATCCTCCCTCTTTTTGTAAAACATACCACAGCAACTTAGTTATTCTGGCTCCTCGATTTCCATTACAGTACCTATTAATCATATTTTGATACTCATTCAGCTCCTTGTCTGTGTGTTTTAACGGTAAAACATCGAACAAAAAATTCAATTTAGGCAACAACATCATTTTACATAAAGCTATTCTACCAAACCATGACAGATTTAATTTTCTATACTGTAATATTTTCTTTTCCATCTCCTTCTTTTGTCTGCCATAGTTCAGGCCTTTAAGTTCCCCAGTTTTATTTGATAGCATTACCCCTAAATATCTCATTTTCTGTGTGATCTGTACATTATGGTTCCGTTTTATTGTTTCTTCGTCCCCTTTATTTCCATTGATTAAAATCATTTCTGTTTTATCCCAATTAACTTTTAGTCCCGTTACTTCCTCAAAATCTTTCAAATGCTTATTTATCTTAGAAATAATTTTTGTTGGATGCTTCACCGTTATTAGCGTGTCATCTGCGTAAAAACTTACTTTAGTCCCTTCAACCCCTGTTATTTCTTCATCTTGACGAATTATGTTTGCCAAAAATTCCATAGCCATTATAAACAGCAATGGTGACAACGGACAGCCCTGTCTCGTGCCCACTTCTAGCCTTATGTCATTTGTATAGCTCTCATTAAATTTAACCCTTGCCAATCCTTGTTTATATAACTTTCTAATAATACCTTGGAATTTTTCTCCAAATCCATATAGTTTGATCATCTCATGGCTCATCATCCATTGCAAGGAGTCAAAAGCTTTAAAGATATCTAATGCTAAAAAACCTACCTTTTCTTTCCTTTTTTCGGCTAAGTCCAATATGTCCACTACTCTTCTTATAAGATTCTTTACAAACCCAGCTCGGTCCTCCTTGATATAATTGGCTATGAAACTATTTAATCTGTTTGCTAATATCGTTGAAAATATTTTTGCATCTTGATTGATCAGGGATATTGGTCTATAAGATTCAATTTTTTCTAAATTTTTACCCGACTTGGGAATCAAAGCAATTACCGATCTATTCCAGGAATCTGGAGTTGCATCTCCCTCTAATATCCCATTATATAATTTGTGTAACCTCGGGGCAATCCAGGGCATGAAATCCTTGTAAAACTCCGCTGGTAACGCATCCTCACCTGGTGCCTTCTCTTTTTCTAACTTTTTTATTACTTCCTCAATTTCCTTGACAGATATTTCCTCCTCCATTTTGTTCCTATGTTCCTCTGTTATCTTTTTTATTTGCTGTCTTTCAAAATATTCACGCATTTTACCCAAATTTACCTCCTTTTTTGAATACAAATTTTTGTAAAAATTTTCTATTAATAATGCTTTTTCTTTTCTTTTATTGCATCTTTTCCCATCTTTATCCATCAATACTCCTACCTGTCCTTTATTTTTTTTATCCCTTGCTGCTTTAGCCAATAGTTTAGAGTTTTTATTGCCATATTCAAAATATTCCCTTTTAAGAAAGATCAAGTCTTTCTTTACTTTATCAATATCTTTACCATCCAATTCCTTTTTAATTTTTTGTATCTCTTGAAAAACTTTCTGGTCTTTCTTTTTAGCATATTCAGAGTGAAGATGTTTCAGCTGCTTTTCCAAATCTTGATTCCTGTTTCTGATTTGTCTATTTCTGATACTGTTTAATTTTATTGATTCACCCCTGAAGATTGCCTTCATTGTATCCCATACTCCTCCCCGGCTGACCTCACTATTTTCGTTCCATTTCCAACTTTCCTCCCATTTCTCCATTATTTGCTTTCTCGTTACTTCCTCTGTATACAGCTTTGCATTATATCTCCAAATATACCCTCCTCTTTCCACCTCTTTTAAATTTATATCTACCGTTATCTTTGCATGGTCAGATTCCCTGAATGTCCCAATCTTTATATCTTCCATTGTTTTAACCAGCTCTTCTGTGACAAAGATATAGTCTATTCTTGAATACATGTCATGCACATGGGAATAATAGGTATATTCTCTCTTCTAACTTTATATATCCAGTACCAATTAACTCAACTTTTTAATCTGTTACTTTGTGTTAAACTGTGATAATACGTACGATAGGGAAACACTGGCGTAGAAATCGGCAAATCACATCAGGAGGTTTGCCGAGAAAACCCTATGGACAAAGTCCAAAAGGCATAACAAATGGGCAAAATAGATGAAACAGGGTGTTTAGCCCATTGAGTCGGAAGAGGAGGGGTGGATAGGACAGTGGGAGGAGAAATAAGGTGTTGTAAGGAACAATACTACATAGGGACATGGAATGTAAGATCCAAGAATCACGGCAAGCTAGAAGTGGTAAAAAAATGAAATGAAAAGAATAAGCAATGACATCTTAGGAATAAGTGAGTTAAAATGGACAGTGATGGGCAAATTCAGCTCTGGAAACCATCACATCTACTACTGTGGACAAGAAAACCTTAGGAGAAATGGAGTAGCCATAATAGTCAATAAAAGAGTGGGAAAAGCAGTAATAGGATATAATCTTAAAAATGACAGAATGATCTCAGTCAGAATACAGGGAAAATCTTTCAATACAACTGTAATTCAAGTATACACACCAACCACAGGTGCAGATGAGGCCACAATTGACCAGTTCTATGAGGAATTGCAACATCTCATAGAAATGACACCAAAAATGATATCTGTATTATTATAGGAGATTGGAATGCCAAAGTTGGAAATCAAAAAGTAAATGGAATAACAGGCAAGCACGGAAACATCTGCAGAAGCAGACAGTGCTGGCTCTTTGGCTTTGAAACAGAGATGAGCACTGGCCCCTAGAGTCAGATACAACTGGCTTTCGAGCAAGGAAAACCTTAGTCTTGGAACACAGAATGAAGCAGGGCAAAGGATAATAGAGTTCTGCAAAGAGAATGCACTGGTAATAGCAAACACCCTCTTCCAGCAACACAAAAGGAGACTTTAAACCTGGACATCACCAGATGGCCAACATTGAAACCAGATTGATTACATACTCTGCAGCCAAAGATGGAGAACCTCCATACAGTCAGCAAAAACAAGACCTGAAGCAGACTGTGGCTCAGATCATAACCTATTGATTGCAAAATTCAGAGTTAGATTAAATAAAATAGAGAAAACAATTAGGCCAGACAGGTATGATCTAGACAACATCCCTAAGAATACACGGTGGAGGTGTGGAACAGATTCAGTGGTTTGGACTTGATAGACAGAGTGGCAAAAGAATTATGGACAGAGGTGCCGGACATCATACAGAAGGCAACAAGGAAAACCATACCAAACAAAAAGAAGTGTTAGAAAGCAAAGTAGTTGTCTGATGAGGCCCTTAAAATAGCAGAGGAACGAAGGAATGCAAAAGGCAAAGGAGAAAGGAAAAATCCAATCAGTTGCATACAGAATTTCAAATAAAAGCAAGAAGAGATAAGGAAACCTACCTAAAATGAGCAGTGCAAAGAAATAGAAGAGAACAACATAAGGGGTAGGACCAGAAGAGATGCAAATAACAAAGCCAGTGGAGATGATGGTATTCCAGATGAATTTTTCAAAGCCCTAAAAGATGATGGAATCAAATTATTGCATTCTATATGCCAGCAGATTTGGAAAACACAGCAATGGACACAGGATTGGAAAAGATCAGTATATGTTCCAATCCCAAAAAAGGGCAATGCCAAAGAATGTTCAAATTATCAAACAATTGCACTCATCCCAGATACTAGCAAGGTGATGCTCAAGATAATACAGGATAGACTGCAGCAGCACATGGAGGGAGAACTACCAGAAGTGCAGGCTGGTTTCAGAAGAGGCAGTGGGACTAGAGACCATATTGCCAACATACATTGGATCATGGAGAAAACAAAGGAATATCAGAAACAAGTTTACTTCTGTTTCATTGACTACACCAAGACCTTTGACTATGTGGACCACAACAAAATGTGGCAAGTAATTAAAGAGATGGGAATACCAGAACACCTTATATCTCTCATGAGAAATCTGTACAAGAGTCAAGAAGCAACAGTTAGGACAAGAACACGGAATGACGCAGTGGTTCAGAATAGGAAAAGGAGTAAGACAAGGCTGCATTTTGTCACCCTGCTTATTCAAATTATACACAGAGCACATAATGTGCAAATGCAGGGATTGATGAATCACAATTTGGGATAAAAATTGCTAGGAGAAAAATCAACAATTTGAGATATGCAGATGATATTACCCTAATGACAGAAAGTGAGGAAGACCTAAAGAAATCCTGCTTAGGTTGAAAGAGGAAAGTGCAAAAGCTGGTTTAAGACTCAACATCAAGAAAACCAAGATAATGGCAACAGGCCCTATCAGCCCCTGGAAAATAGATGGTGAAGAAGTAGAAGCAGTGACAGACTTTATTTTTTCTAGGATCAAAGATCACTGCAGATGGTGATTGCAGCCATGAAATAAAAAGGAGACTGATTCTTGGGAGGCAAGCGAAGAGAAACCTGGGGAAGATAGTCAAAAGTAGAGACATCACCTTGCAAAAAAAAATTGCACAGATAAAGCAATGGTATTGCCAATGGCAATGTATGGTTGTGAGAGCTGGACCATAAGGAAAGCTGAGCACAGAAGAATAGATGCCTTTGAAATGTGATAATGGAGGAGAGATTTGAGAGCCCCCTGGACAGTGAGGAGAACGAATAAGTCGATCTTAGAAGAAATCAACCCTGACTGCTCCTTAGAAGGTCAAATAGTAAAGATGAAGCTAAAGTACTTTGGACATCAAATGAGAAGAGAGGATTCACTTGAGAAAACCTTGATGCTGGGAAGGGTGGAGGGCAAAAGAAGAAGAGGGCAGCCAAAAATGAGATGGCTAGATGTGTTGTAGACACAATGGACACAGAGCTGGGTGGGTTGAGGAGGATGGTGGAGGACAGTGGTGCTTGTCAGACAGTGGTCCATGGGGTCACAAAAGGACAGAATCAACTGTGCGACTGGACAACAAATAGTATTACAATTATTTATTTATATCTCACCTATCTAGTGAAATATGATAGTACTTGCTGCCCAGAAACCAATATAAATAAAATAATATGCACATACATTGATATTAAGTCAAAAATACATTGAGTACTTGGAGTGTGGTGGCTCAAGTGGTTAAGATGCTGAACCTGATGACTGAAAAGTTGGAGTTTTATTCCCAAGTACTGCACAATGAAGTGAGCTCCTGTCTCTGTCCCAGCTCCTGCCAACTTAGCAGTTCGAAAACAAGAAATTCCAAGTAGATAAATAGATACCACTTTAATGGGAAAGTAAACATCATTCCATGCTGTCAGACATTGGCAGTCCCATTTACAAGGGCACCTCCCTGGTCAAGATCCTGAGCCTCCTGCTCATTACTGGAACTTTAACCCTTGCCTCACCTTTGGGAGAGCCGAGCTGCTTTAAGGAAGGAACTCTTACTATGCTCAGGCAATAGTGCAGTTGAGAATAGAGCAAAACAAGGGAGGTTTCTGGTAGCGTAGCTTGTATGTGTGTGCCAATAAAAAAAAAATCTTCAAACAGCTGCTTTATTCTTCAGGTTCATGTAGTAAAGTCCATGGAAAAACGTAGATTAAAAGGTCAAAACAAAGAATCAGTCCAGTACACAGTCCCGGTTCATTAGGTAATCATTTTGAAAAGAAAAAGAATAATCCCACACATTAGCCAGGGTCTTATGCCATTGAAATCCAGAATCGAACTAACTAACTTCTCTGCAAAATGGAGATTCTGCAGTCAGGTGGGTAACCCTTGGCCAATCAGGGAACAGAAGAAAACTTTCTCAAAACAATATTTGTTTACACACGTGCACAATCAGTGAAGTTAAAACATGAAGCTAGGGAGATAACAGCACAGGAACACTGGCTGAAAAACAAACTGTCTCGTGACATGAGTCTATGAGACTGAGAGGGGACAAAGGATTTCTATGAGGCCTACAACCTCAAGCCTTGGGAAACATAAGGAAATATGTCATTTCCTGACACATGCACTCAAGTGTTGAGATATGCCTGCCACATGTCCACAGAAATGTTTGCAAATACAGAGAGTGCTTGCTCTTTTGCTATAAACAGAGATGAGCACTTAACCCAAGAGTCAGATAGGACTGGCTTTTGAGCAAGGGCAGCCTTGCATATAATCCTGTACAAACGTCTTAGGCCACTATTCAATGAGTAATTTTGGGCAACCTAACTCCAAACTTCCCCAAACGTGGAGAGGGATAAGAGGAGAGTCAACTGAAGATTCTCCCTATTTTGGTGTGTCTCGGTGGCTTGGAGACTGAATTATGCTCCCCATAAGTCACTCATTGAATTTTGCTCAAATGAGCAAAGGATTTTATATAGCTCACCTTGATTTTTCGATGATTCGGCAATCAATTTTAAATTATATGCATTCCTCACAGATTGAATAGTATTGCATAAATGCCTGTAATTTTTTAACTGCAGTGGGATTGACATCTGTGGGAGCTTTCCTCCACCTGCTGTACAGCCTTATTCTTGTCTATTTCAGACCACCGAGTTCATCATTGAACCAAAATGATGGGCAGAAGAAGACATTTAGCTAATTATCTGTTGACCTGGACCACCAACCCATTGGACTGCCACTTTCCGGGGGGGGGGGACCATGCAGATAAATCATGCTTACCAAACCATTCTTCTAGGGATATTTTGAGACTGTGCAGTTTGCTGAAGGCCACATAGGCTGGATCTTCTCCCAGGAAATAGTTTACATAGAGAGCCTTCACCACTGCCAAACAATTTATTCCTCAAAAAACTGACACCCTGAAAAAATGTGAAATGGTAGCTGTATTAGTCTATGTTTCAATCATATCAGAGAGTAAACGAAACAAAAAGACAAAAACAATGTTATGGCACTAAGTGCTGTATTTCTAATGTTAGCTTTCATGGATCAAGCCCAATTTGTAACCATATAAACAATATAACAATCCACGAAAGCTACCCAGCCAGCTAGAGAACACTGAAGAAACCAGCAATGTCCAATTTACCAATCAAATTTTGCAAGTAGCTATAATGCACTGATATTATGTGAAACCCACATGCTGTGGAAGAGCTTACATGAAATACATTGTTCAAGCTAAACTTTTCCATATTCAGAAGAAGGCCAGATTTATTATCTCATTAACTTCTACTGGTGTGAACACTAAAAATTTACAAGGTACTGGTCACAGACCATGCTTGCGTTGTGACCAGGAATGTGCAGGGGTTTAGTAGGAGTTTTTGAACTATGCTTGTGTTTCATTAGTATTCTCCTGCCAACCTAGCAGTTCAAAATCAAGAAATTGCAAGTAGATAAATAGGGACCACTTTGTTGGGAAGATAACAGTATTCCATGCGCTCCAGTGTCTAGTCACATGACCATGGAAATGTCTGCAGAAGCAGACAGCACTGGCTCTTCGTCTTTGAAACAGAGATGAACACTGAACCCTAGAGTTGGATACGACTGCCTTTCGAGCAAGGGGAACCTTTACCTTTACCTTTACTTTGTTAGTATTCTAGTGTCACATCTGTTTTTTCCTAAGTGGCTAAATGAAAGTTTCAGAATAATTCAAATAGGGAAGAAAAGAGTGGATTCTACCTTTTTCAGAAGCAATGGATGAAGAGTGGGGGGGGGGGGCTATAAGAGTGCATTCAGTATCTTTCTTTACAAATGACAGTGTATGACACAGAAGGAGAGAGGAAGAAAAAGATGCACATATGCAGTATAGGGATCATGCTGATTTTTACAGAATCTTAATAACCAGCAGTGCCATATGTCACCCTTACTATTAATCATCATCTGTTATGTTACGTTACTTTCCCATCTGCTCAGATTGTCAGGTGTGATCCTGAATAGCTGCACTACATTAATTTCCAACTGGTGCCTACTAGTGGCTGGCAAATTAGGTTACTTTGTGACTAATTTATTAGCTGTGTTAATTGTTTGATGGATCATTATTGACGACCACTCGGCAGATGGCAGATGGCCAATAAAACACTTGATGTGGTTCCTTGTCCTTTTGTACACCTTGAGACGGCTTAAGTTTTTTCTTTTCAAAAACTTCTTTAAAGTAAATTTTGTACACTTAATTGCGTTGAAAGAGGACAGAGTGCAGACATTCAGACCATGGCATCCTGCAGTGTAGCATAGATTTGATTGTCTGCAACAGATTCAGATTCAATACTGATTCAGTGTGGATCCTAGGGCCTTCCTTTGGTTTTCAGCAGCAACATGAACTTTTGGATGTTACATTAGCATACAGAGACACAATGATGTGAGAATTGTTTCTGAAATAGAACTTTCTTAGATTCAATAGAACATTTTCTTGGTGCTCATCCTGAGGCCATTGCCATCTTTGTCTATACTTAAAAAACAACAATTGAAATCCTTTCTCTTTAAAGAGGCTTTTGAAGAGATCTTACCAATTGCCAAACAATAGGATTAACTAATTTATACTTGACCATCATCAATGTGTGTTGGTTTGGGGGTATTATTATTGTTTATTGTTTTTGCCCATAATTTACTCTGTTTCTTTTATTGTTTTTGTTTGATTTTATATTGTTACTATAAAATTCCTTCATTTGTTGTAGAGTGGGAGAATATTCCAGATAGGTGGGATATAAATGTAATAAATAAATAATGTATTCTTCTTCTTCAGGTGTCATATCCATTCCGGATATTGGCTATCATCATGGAGATAGTCTTCCTTTTCTTAACTCCTTTGAACAGTTCTTCCGAGGACATGCCACACCAGTCTCTCAGGTTCTTCAGCCATGAAGTCCATCTATGTCCAAGACCTCTCTTCTCAGGGATCTTTACTTGCAGAGTGAATTAGAATACTGTATACTTTATGTTGTTCCTCATGATATGGCCAAGATATTGGAGCTTTCTTTGCTTAATGGTCTTAAACAGTTCTTGTTCTTTATCCATCCAGCACAAAATTTCTACATTAGCCACATGGTCAATCCATGATATCTTTATATCATAATATATAAAATGTATATTACTGTAATTATATATAAAATAAATTAATGGATTGGATGCCTGAAAATGCCTGGTGTGAAGCAAAATTAAACATAAATTTCATGATCAGGGATAACTGGCCAGATGGTACCAGTCACATGTGGCACTCTTGCGCCTCTCAAGAATTGGACATTTCAGAGGAAAACTGTACTGGGAATGCACAAAGAAGAAATAAATAATTCTCTTTCTGAAACAAATGCCTTCTAGAGGCAAATAACTTGGTAAAATTTATACTTCCTTAAGGTTTGCCTAGATTTGATTATGAAAGGAGCATAGTTTACATAGAAAGCCTTCACCACCGTGAAACAGTTAGTTCCTCCAAAAATCTGGCACCCTTAAAAACCTCTGTGTTTTACTTGGTGCTTACAATTTCATGTGGGTAGTATTTGTTGAAATACTCCAGGTATGCCTTTCAGTCAAAGACTTCACACTCCTTCATATAAACAGATCTCAAGCAAATAGATGTATACTGTTCAAAACTATTTGAGAGCAGTAATTTTCAAAATAAGAGAGTAGAATTGGCAATCTCCAGAATAATGTGAAAGGTGGAGCAAAAAAGCTAGAGAAGAAGGAATTCGCCCCATTTCATCCTTTTCTAGATAGAAGTCATTGGATCTTGGGTTCCATCTGTAAACAAAAAGTGATCTTCTATTTGAAGAAGAGCAAATCTGGATTTAGCTAATTATCTTTTTTCATAAATGCAACAGCAGTAGAAATCTGCTTCAGGACTAACATATGGTAGACATGCAAACATTCAGCATAAGTATCTTGAGTGCAACATTCATTCCAAATTGCTTTTGTATGAACATTATGCAAATCTAGATGTTCAGTGGTTTTCTGATGCTACTATTAGATAGGACAGTGAGGAAAGGAAGGAAAAGCTCATAAATTTTTCTCTTTGAGGAAATATTTATACACTCAAGGAGAGACACAAGGTCTCATTCTTCTTCAGTAAATGTTTCCAGAAGTCTGAACTCTTATAAAAGTGGACAGCACTGACCAGGAGGGTTGAGGAATCAGAGTACATGTTGCCTCCCACATTCATGGGCTCAGTATCTGTAGTTTAAGTTATCTGCAGGTCTAAAAATATTCAATAGAAAATTTGAATATTTTACCAGAACTGACCACTAGAGGCCACTGTCTGGATTGTAAATATAGGATTCTCTGCTATCTGTGGTTTCAGGTACAGATAACGCTAAAACTTGGTTCCACAAGTCTTGGTGTTATCTGATTTTTAGTGTTATCCGATGCATGTTAAAATCCTATGGGATGGATCGGATAACGTTAAAGCTCCATAGAGATACATTGTAACCGCACAGGCTTTAGCAGTTGTTATCCGATGAATCCCATAGGATCTTAACGTTATCGATGCAATTCTCCCCCCCCCCCCAGATTACTTAATGTTATGCGATTTTAGCGTTATCTGAGGTAAACGTTATCCGAGGTATTACTGTATCTGGAGTAAATCTGCCAATATATCCTTCATGGATGGTATATGTGTGTGTATGTGTGTGTGTGTGGGGGGGGGGAGGTTGACCTGTATGTGAAATCTGAAATTTGAAACACCAGCTAAGATGCAAACACCAGCCTATGTAGGAGTGTCAGAAGCCTTATTGTAAATTAAATACATATCATCATAATTGTAATCATAACTGTGCACCATTAATTCCGAATTGCAGGGTTTTCTACATTGAGACTACTCAGAAGGTATTTATCACTTTTCTTCTGGGGGCATCCTGAGCATGACCAACTTGCTTAAGGCATACAGTCACTGTTCTCCCAGGAGGCACCCTGGGAAATTGAATTTCCAACCTCTGGTTCTGCAGCCAGATGCCTCAGTTATAATAATCTTACAGCCTATAGTTAATACCACACAGGTACTCAAAAACAAAAACAGTTGTGTACAAGTATATGGTTGTTTTCTACATGCTACTCTCTTGGATTGATAGGGGAAAAGATTTAACTGGCTTCATTGCAATGGGAAATGTTCATCGTTCAACATTATATATCAGATTGTATTACATTAAATTAGATTACACATAAAATCAAGTCTTTAATTTCCTGATTTCATTCATTTTTTATTACATTTATTAATCACAGAAAAGGCTATGAGAAACTATTGTGATTATAAGTATTTATTTGTTTGTTTGTTTGTTCAGATTTGCCGAGTTGACTCAGGGCATCTTACAGTCAAAACAGCAACAGTACAGTTGTTGTTGTTGTTCAGTCGCACAGTCGATTCCGACCCTCTGCGACCCCATGGACCACTGTCCGCCAGGCACTCCTGTCCTCCACCATCCCCCTCAACTCGCTCAGCTCTGTGCCCATTGTCTCTACAATACCATCTAGCCATCTCATCTTGGGCCGTCCCCTTCTTCTTTTGCCCTCAACCCTTCTAAGCATCAAGGCTTTCTCAAGTGAATCCTCTCTTCTCATTTGATGTCCAAAGTACTTTAGCTTCATCTTTATTATTTGACCTTCTAAGGAGCAGTCAGGGTTGATTTCTTCTAAGATTGACCTATTTGTTCTCCTCGCTGTCCAGGGGACTCTCAAAACTCTCCTCCAACACCACATCTCAAAGGCGTCTATTCTTCTGCGCTCAGCTTTCCTAATGGTCCAGCTCTCACAACCATACATTGCCACAGGGAATACCACTGCTTTGACTATGCGAATTTTTGTTTGCAATGTGATGTCTCTACTTTTCACTATGCTCCCCAGGTTTCTCATTGCTTGCCTCCCAAGAATCAGTCGCCTTTTTATTTCATGGCTGCAATCCCCATCTGCAGTGAGCTTTGATCCTAGGAAAGTAAAATCTGTCACTGCTTCTACTTCTTCCCCATCTATTTTCCAGGGACTGATAGGGCCTGTTGCCATTATCTTTGTTTTCTTGATATTGAGTCTCAAGCCAGCGTTTTCACTTTCTTCTTTCAACCTAATCAGGAGCTTCTTTAGCTCCTCCTCACTTTCTGCCATTAAGGTGGTATCATCTGCATATCTCAAATTGTTGATGTTTCTTCCAGCAATTTTGATCCCAAATTGTGATTCCTCCATCCCTGCATTATGTGTTCTGTGAAAATTATAAAATACAACCTCACAAAACAACCAAAGCAGAACACAGACTAACTCCCCTCTGGCCGTTCATGTGGACCCAGAGGAAGGGGCGAGGTCCTCAGCTCCCTGCCAGGCCATGGAGTCTTCTCCTTCAGGCCATTGTTGTGGGCCCGAGGAGGAGGCGATGTTCTCACTAAGGAAGCAAATTTACCAAAAAGAACAGTTTAAAATAATCTAAAAGCTATATAACAGTACGTATTTGCATTCACAGTATGAATAGGAAATGAAATACTTTCTTACTCCATCATCTTCATCAGATATTTAAAGTTTCCTTTTCAAGTAAATATGAGTATTGACATATTTCCCCCCTGAAATGAAATTGATGGCTTGAAAATACATAAATGTAATTGCAGTGATCAATTAGTCAGCATCAGGGTCTTGGTAATGGTTAAGTAATAATTAATATGTTTTATTAATCATCAGACAAGAAGACAGAAATATGAAGTGATATGGTGTTTACATTAACTCACTGCTATCTTTTAGCATTTTTCTCTGTACTTATGAGAGGATATCTAATTTAGGGGATTAAACTGAAAAAATCATTGAAGAGAAAAAAAATAGAATGAGCAATTTTATGGTTTAACTTTTTGCTACATTCAGATGTTGGAATTTCTAGTGAATACTGAACAAAAAGCAAGCTAAAACGAGATGATTGCGCTTTTGTATGGACTAATAAATCCAGCAGTTCCGTTTTCAATCCCACAGACGCCAAAATTCTCTTACCTAGCTATACTGACTTAACATAAGCAGCATAATATTGTCTCAAGTTAAGGAATGTCCATTATGTACTGTACTACTGGGTCGTGCAACTTAGCATGCAACACATAATATCTACAGAGATTTCTTAAAATATGCATTTTGTGTAGCTATGCTGGAGGATTTTGGCTAGAAACTTTACAAACATTTGCATGATCCAAAATAGACTGAAACAAATTTATTCATTCCTAATATAAGTGAGAATTATATGACTTTGCTTACTAGCTCATTTGTCAAGGAGAAACATAGTACAGTTGTACCTCGCTTAAAGAGCATAATGTGTTCCACAGGATTGGTCTTGAAGCAAGTTTGCTCTTTAAGTGAAACACAATTGTAAGTGACCAATTGTGGGGGGGGGGGATTGTGAACCCCAATTTATTTGTTAAGTGAGTTTTTGGTTGGTTTTATTTGTTAAGCGAAGCGAACATTCAGAGAAAATTCTGCTCTTTAAGCGAGTTACTCTTTAAGTGAAATGCTCTTTATGTGAGGTTTGACTGTATTGGAGTAAAACATTACATGACACTACTTTCTTCCCTGCCAAACAACTCAGTAAGTCCAAAACAATCTTGTAAAACAGTTCTATCAATGTCCTCAACATGCTATCCCCAATTTTAATTGCCATGTGAGTGTATGTTCCAATGTCATTTATGTTTTTATTTTAATGCACGTTTGCCTAGATCCTATCATTTGTCGGCAGCGGCAGTGGCGGTGTCGGCGTCGCTGCACAGTTGATTCCAATCCTTTGTGACCCCATGGACCACAGTACACCAGGCACCCCTATCCTCCATTTAGTGTGCTGAATTGCAACTAGAGTAGGCCAACTGAATCAATTAAACTTACGGAAGAGTTGAGTTACCAAATCTTCATTGATTCAATGGGCCTTGTTCTAGGTGTTTCTTGCTAAGTTAAACTACAGGATTTCAACCATTATGTTTGTGATGGTATGTGATTCTTGTTGTTCAGTCGCACAGTCGATTCCAACCCTATGGACCATTGTCCTCCAGGCACCTCTGTCCTCCAACATCCTCCTCAACTCGCTCAGCACTGTGCCCATTGTGTCTACAATACCATCTAGCCATCTCATCTTTGGCCGCCCCCTTCTTCTTTTGCCCTCCACTTTCCCCAGCATCAAGGCTTTCTCAAGTGAATCCTCTCTTCTCATTTGTATCCAGCTTGTTCATCCCTCTGGAAAAATTCCTACCTGCATCCATATATACTATTGAGATATGTTAGGGCAGTGAAACCTAACCTTGTCACTCCAGGTGTTCTGGAACTTCAATTTCCAGAAGCCCTGATCAACAGGAGTGCTGAATTGGGCTTCTGGTAATTGGAACCTAAGAACAGATGGAGTGACAAGGTTAGCCACCAGGGTGTGAGAAACATCATTTGGAAAATTTAGTTTTTAGAACTGCCACTTCCAAAATCCTCCAGCCCACATGTTCAATTGCTGTGATTTTAGAAATGTAAGTCAAACTACTAAATTTTGCAAAGGAAAGCTTTCTTTAATTTGCAATGTCTAGCTGTGCAACAGTCTTCAAATTGAAATTACACACTTTTCCACCAGTAACTCTTTTTTGTCTAGGCATGACAAACCTGATTGTTACCACTATTGGTTACTCTTTCTTCTTCAACACAGAAAGGCAGTTGCTTGATCAGATCTCTTCTGGTCATTGAATATATGCACTGTGCAATTTGTACTCATTAGGAATTGATAATAATGATAAACTGCCTGGTAGAGATGTTTTCTTATCCTTAGTAAAGGGTCACCCAGAAATGTTTTTTGGCTTAAATCAATGTGAGTTTAAACTGTGTTCCCTTTCCCCCCAGAGTTCTAGATTTATATTCCATATTATAATTATTTTTCTTTCAATCTAATCCAAATTATTCCAATTGAGTTTCCACATGTCCCTTCCTTTTTTCTTTCCAACTCTTCCCTGCTTCTCTTTCATGTTCTCCCTGCATTCTACATCCTATATATCAGGGGTGGCCAACTTAATTAGACCCAAGATCTACTGTTTACTGATGAAACCCTGTGTGATCTACCAATCACATACCTCTGGAATTTTTAAATGAAACAGCATGACACCTGCCCCGCCCCCGCGTCCCACACGCTTCCCGCTTAGTTCATTGTGTGCCGAAAACAAAAGAGAGCTATACTGCGTAGAAGAGAGTGCAAATAACTTGACGGAACGGCCATTGAAAAATGATACAAGATGATGTGTGCTGCAGATGGTAATTATGTTGTGCAGTCTGTTCTACGTATATTTTTGCCTTGCCTAAGGCAGCCAACTTTATAATAATTGAATGCGGGACAGGTGGGCGGGGCCAATGTCATGGGCAGGGCCAACGTCATGACATCGTGGGCGGTGCCAACGTCATGGGCATGGCCGATGTCATGACGTCGTGGGCGGGGCCAAAAATAAAAATAAAATAAATAAAAATAAAATAAATAAAATACAATTAGAGAGAATTACCAGAAGTGCAGACGGGGTTCAGAAGAGGCAGGGGGACCAGAGACCACATCGCCAACATAAGATGGATCATGGAAAAAACAAAGGAATATCAGAAACAAGTATACTTCTGTTTCATTGATTACACTAAGGCCTTTGATTGTGTAGACCACAACAAAATGTGGCAAGTAATTAAAGAGATGGGAATCCCAGAACACCTTATATGCCTCATGAGAAACTTGTACATGAAGCAAGAAGCAACAGTTAGGACAGAATACGGAATGACAGAGTGGTTTGGAATAGGAAAAGGAGTAAGATAAGGCTGCATTTTGTCACCCTGCTTATTCAACTTATACACAGAGCACATAATGCGCAATGCAGGGATGGAGGAATCACAATTTGGGATCAAAATTGCTGGGAGAAACATCAACAATTTGAGATATACAGATGATACCACCCTAATGGCAGAAAGTGAGGAGGAGCTAAAGAAGCTCCTGATTTGGTTGAAATAAGAAAGTGAAAAAGCTGGATTGAGACTCAATACCAAGAAAACCAAGATCATGGCAACAGGCCCTATCAGTCCCTGGAAAATAGATGGGGAAGAAGTAGAAGCAGTGACAGACTTTACTTTCTTGGGATCAAAACTCACTGCAGATGGGGATTGCAGCCATGAAATAAAAAGGCGATTGATTCTTGGGAGGCAAGCGATGAGAAACCTGGGGAGCATAATGAAAAGTAGAGACATCATATTGAAAACAAAAATTCGTATTGTCAAAGCAATGGTATTCCCTGTGGCAATGTATGGTTGTGAGAGCTGGACCATTAGGAAAGCTGAGCGCATAAGAATAGATGCCTTTGAGATGTGGTGTTGGAGGAGAGTTTTGAGAGTCCCCTGGACAGCAAGGAGAACAAATAGGTCAATCTTAGAAGAAATAAACACAGAATGCTCCTTAGAAAGTCAAATTGTAAAGATGAAGCTAAGGTACTTTTGACATCAAATGAGAAGAGAGGACTCGCTTGAGAAAGCCTTGATGCTGGGAAAGGTGGAGGGCAAAAGAAAAAGGGGGTGTCCAAAAATGAGATGGTTAGATGGTATTGTGGAGACAATGGGCACAGAGCTGAGCGAGTTGAGGGGGATGGTGGAGAACAGGAGTGCCTGGCGGGCAATGGTCCATGGGGTCGCAGAGGGTCGGAATCGACTGTGCGACTGAACAACAACAACAACAACAACAAAATAAACAAACACACACACACACCTCAACCCACCCACCCACCCACCCAAACAACCACAACACAAACCCGTAAATAACTGAAATAAATAAAATAAAATAAATAAAGTAATAAAATAAAAATTAAATAAAAATACACCCACCAACCAACACACAAATAATCCACCCACCCAAAACACAAAACCCCCACTTACCTTCCTGGGGCTGATGAGCCCCCATGGGATGGCCCAGGGCCGCACGGCAAGGCTCTCTGCCCCCGACTGCGGCCTCTTCCTCCTCCTCTGTAGTCGCTTGCCACCGCTGCTGTCACCGCCGCCGCTGCCGTTGCTGCCATCGCCGCCGGAGCCGGAGGTGGCGGCGCCGTGCTCTGCCGGGCGTCCCCAGGCCATGGGGGCTCGGCAGCGGCGGACGGCCCGGGCAGGCCTCAACCTGCCCGTGGGACCTCGGCGGACCTCTGAGGGCCGCCATCGGAGCCGCTCTGAAAAGCTGCGGCTCCGACTCCGAAATTTTTTTAAAATTGGAGCCAAAAATGGCTCCAATAAAGTGCGCATGCACAGAAACTCAATCTGACACATGCACAATGCATCAGATTGAGTTTCTGCGCATACGCACTTTATTGGAGCCATTTCGGCTCCACTTTTTTTAAAAAAAAAAATCCTGCTGGTGAGGCGTCCGAGGAATGCGGGACATACGGGATGCCCTTGCCACGATTGACTAACTAATAGTCGTGATCGACCGGTCGATCGCGATTGACCGGTTGGCCACCCTTGCTATATATACTCTTTATGATGTCTTTCCACAGTCTTTACACAGATGTAGAGGTCAGATCTCTGGGGTGGGATTCAAATATTTTTACTACCTACTCTGTGGGCATGGTATTGTGGGCATGGCCAGGGGAAAGCCCTGCATTGCATCTGAATTAGGACTACTTTATTTAAAAATTTGGGTGGGCAGGGCCAGCTGGAATTTCTGCTACTGGTTCTGGTGAACTAGTGCAAACCTGCTGAATCCCACCACTGTCAGATCTGGCATGCCCAGAGGTGTCATTCATCAAGGACTGTTGACTGACTACACCTCCACTGGCATGGAAAGTCAGAATTGATTCAAGATCTGCAGATTTTAACAGTAGCCAGCACACTTTTCCCTGCCTTCCAGCTATTCCATGGGCTTCTGACTGTCCCCCACAACTCCACTGAGTTCTCACTGATAATCAACTGGGAGTTGCCCATGCAGGTCTGTTCCTTCTACTCCATGGGTGGACTTTTGATGGCAACACTTCAGCTCTCCTGGTTTGCAAGGAAGAGCAAGAGAGGTGAATACAAAATCTCATCAGTCAGCTGTAGTTTGGGAAAGGCATGAAGTAGATTGCTAGAGAGACTGAATGTGAAGTAATGCAAAAGTAAAAGAAATACTTTGAAGTGCAAAGTAGTGTAACAGAAAGTCTCTCTTTGACTAAATGACAGAGTACATAGACCATGATGGAAAGCAGGAGAAGGAAGAAGTAAGGCACTCCTATAGTTCACATCACAGCTGATGTCAGGTTTTTTACTGTCCAAATCCCATAGGAATCAGGGTTATTCAAAACAAAGAAACAGATGGGGCTAAAACATCTGGAACCACCTGGACAACAAACTTAATTCAGTTCCCAAGTAAGGGAGAATTACTCTGGAAAACCCTGAAGCAGAGGAGAAGTGGGATAGATCCATTTAAATCTAAAGTAATGTCATATACTGTAATTGCATTAAACTAATCTGATCAATTGACAATAGGAACATCTCCTTAGCAGGGTTA